>JALRMN010000025.1:112500-150000 GCA_024760905.1 Plotosus lineatus | reverse complement strand
TTACACACTGAAATAACTTTCAGCTCTTTTTTAAATACTCTTCTTCTTCTTTTCCTTTCGGCTGTTCCCCTCAGGGGTCGCCACAGCAAATGATCTGCCTCCATCTCTCCCTATCCTCTGCATCTTCTACTCTTACTCCAACGACCTTCATGTCCGCCTTCACCACATCCATAAATCTTCTCTTTGGACTTTTTTAAATGTTCTATACTTCAGAAAATGCAAACCTAGTTTTACATGTTTAAGTTTAATATTTTAACATTTAATATAATAATTGTATTTCCCTTCGTCAGTATCACCCTGTGAGTGTTTACTTCCCAAAGATGAGCTTCTGCAGGATTCATTTCCCCACTATCCCCATTTCTCCCAGTTTAAATAATAAAGTATAATAACTCATATCTGTACTTCTATTTCAATGTGTGAATCCAGTTATTTTTTTATTATGATTATTTTATTTTTAACATACATTTTCAAAAATATATTTTGAGGTTTATTTATTCCTTTATTCATGCATGAATGTATTGATAAATACATTATTCGTATTGAGGGTTTTTTTTTTTTTTTTTTTTTTTGCTGATTTATAATTCCTGACTATATTGTGCAGATCATCAAGCTCAGAAAAATCAGCCATAAATATTCCCATCAACACCAACAGCCTGCAGACATTTCCACTCAGAACTAAAATTTCCTCCACAATACAATCTTCAGTGTTAAATTAACAGACTTTCCTGAGTCCACTTGGACATGTATTAACACTGCAGGGTTTTGATTCAACATGGAGGATTTTACTCTGTATGATGCTCCAAGTGTACAGACTTTTAACTGGTTATAACTTCAGATTATCATCATCATCATCATCACACACACACACACACACACACACACACACACGCACACACACACACACTAAAATATACCAATCCATCCTCTTTTACAAGCAGCAATAGAAGGCCACCTTCTGCTTCACCTTATTTTATTTGTGTTTTGAGAAACACAGCTGTATTTAAACCTACCACAAACAATATGGCCAATTACCAAGCTGAACCAAAGGTGATACTGACATAATAAGAAAAAATGAAACAAGATAAACAAACAAAAAGACCCACTTCTACATTGGATTAAGTAGATAATCTGAGGCAGTAGTGGCCTGGTGGTAAAGGTTTTGGAACACTGATCCCAATGTTGGTGGTTTCAAGCCCCACTCTCAATGGGTTGTGTGCCCCCCCAGTGTAGCTATATACATACATATCTTCTTCACTTCACTTATCCCTTAACATCTGGGGATGTCGTTGCGGCACCTTAATGGTGAGACTTGGGCTGATTTGGCCTGGCAGCGCCCATCCCTTTTCAGGTCATGAAACACGCCAACGACTTTGCAGCCTACTCTTGTCGAAGGTCAGCAATGGTTCTTTACATTCCTCACACCATAGACAGTGAGAGACATGGCCTGCCTTTGATAACCCAGTTAGCTGCACTGGGAGGACAGTGACAACCCTGTGGACAGTCGGACTCAAACCCCAACCTTGGGATCAGCGATATTATAATATAACTTACGCTGCTGTGTCTAATGCCTTTGTTGTTGCATCTACCAACTCACTTATTTATTGTAAATACATACTATGGCCGTGGTATTTAAAGTCCAGTTCAGATCCAATGTTATTTGCAGTCCAAAGAACCTACAGCTGTCAGCCCTCTCCACCTCAGTCCCCTTAATGAAGAGTGGCTGCAAGGGGCTTGGATGTTTTCTAAAGTCCATTATTACTTCTTTTGTCTTATCTATTTTACACTGAGATTGTTATCCTCTCGATAGATAAGAATGTTGTTCACCAGAGTCCTATAGCCCGATTCGTCCCCACCCTTAATAAGGCCCAGGATGGTAATGTCGTCACCATACTTTATGATGGTGGTATTTTTCTGGGTGGAGACACAGTCGTGTACAGGGTGAAGTGTTTCGGACTGAGGCTGGATTCCTCTGGTGATCATGTACTGACTGTGAGCTTTGCTGACACCCTCCTTCCCAGTCAGGAAATTCAGAATCCAGTTGCATCCTTATTTAAAACCATTCAACTTATTTATGTCTTCATATCTCCATCTCTCTGCACCTTCCTCTTTGTTCCTGTTAGAAATTTTCCGTGTTGTTTCTTGAGGCGTTGCTTACTGCAGTTCATATAGTTTGCCTCGTTTGAAAAAACACGACACCATAACGTGACGAGTTGTGGCAGGGAGGTGCAATTACACTTATTCTCGTACACTATTCCAGAAAAGCATGTTTCCCAGGGCCATACACTACCCCCACCTCCCACCCCAGCATCATACTACGCCCCCCAAGGGGGGCGCGCCCCACTATTTGATAATCACTGGTCTATGTACAGATTCATTAATATAGTCCATACATACCTCTATATCTACCACATAATCACATACAGTATTCACCAATTCGCTCAGAGTCACAAGAAAATGATTTATAAATATCACAGTACAAATTAAAAGGTTTTTTCTTAATTATTACTATATTTTACTACATTAATACTGTATTAATGAGTAAGATTGTCTATAGAATGTGTTTATGAGGCATATTTTAGCGCATGTAATAGATACATAGTATTTTACTTCTGGTTGATTATCCGTGCATGCAATATGATACATGGGGAATTATCTTCATTCGCGAGAGAGTCCGAAACCAAACCCCCGCGAATATTGAGGGCCTACTTTATATATCTTCTTGGGGCAGTGGTGGTCTAGTGGTATAGGGCGCTGGATCGCTGATCCAAAGGTTGGGGGTTCGAGTCCCACTCTCCACATGGTTGTCACTGTCCCCCCCAGTGCAGCTAACTGGGTTATCAAAGGCGGGCCATGTCTCTCACTGTCTATGGTGAGAGGCATGTAAAAGAACCATTGCTGACTTTCGTAAAGAGTAGGCTGCAAAGCCGTCAGTGTGTTTCTGTCCCTTGCTAAAAAAAGGGTTGTGACAGGAAGGGCATCCGACGTAAAAACCTCTGCCAAATCAAACGTGCGAATCAGATGATTCGCTGTGGCAACTCCCGAGAAAGGGAAAAAGCCGAAAGGAAGACAGACTTTATATATCTTCTTCTTCTTTTCCTTTCAGCTGCTCCCTTCAAGGGTCGCCACAGCAAATCATCTGCCTCCATCTCACCCTGTCCTCTGCATCTTCTTATCTTATGCCAACGACCTTTATGTCCTCCTTTACCACATCCATAAATCTCTTTTTTGATCTCATCATCATCATCATCATCTTCTCCTTCTACTTCTTCCAGGATTGGGTTGTGGGGCAGCAACCAAAGCAAAGATGTCCAGATAACCCTATCCCCAGCCACTTCCTCCAGCTCTTCCGGGGGGACAGACCAAGAGACATAGTCCCTGTAGCGTGTTCTAGGTTGACCCCAGTATCTCTTCCCGGTTGGACATGCCCAAAACACCACACCAGGGAGGCATTCACGGGGCATTCTGACCAGATGCCTGAGCCACATCAACTTACCCCTCTCAATGCAGATGGAAGTCTCCCAAGACAACAAGTGAGTCTCCTGTGGGAGTGTTCTCCAACACACCCCTAAAGACTCAAAGAAGGGTGAGTACTCTGAACTGTCATTTGATGCATCAGCATAAATTACAGTCAGGACCTGTGCCCCCACCCAAAGGCAGAGGAACACTTCTCTGATTCTCTGAGCAACTCCAGAATGAAATAAGGTCCAGCCTCTCTTGAGATGGGTGATTCCAGAGCCCAAGCTATGCGTTGAGATAAGCCAGAAGATATCTAGACAGTATCTTTCCAACTCACGCACCAGCTCAGGCTCCTTCCTTGCACCTTGCACCCGACCCCTATAGACCCTCCCACAGGTGGTGGGTCCATGGGAGTAAACCCATGTTTACTTTTTGGACTGTGCCTAGCCGGGCTCCATAGGCCAAAGCCCGACCACCAGGCACTCGCCTTAGAGCCTCTCCCCCAGGCCTGGCTCCAGGGGGTGACCTGCGTCTGGGCAAGGGAAACTGTGTCCTTTTCTTCTTTTTTTGAATACATGTCTTCTGAACTGCACTTTGTCTGGACCTTTACCCAGGACCTGTTTGTAAAGTTATTGCTGCCGGGGGGGGCACAAAATATTAAATGTGATGGTTCAGTTACTTATTCCTACACCTTCTGTCATTGTTTGCATGCTATCCTCATTAAAATATGAAAACCTATAAATGTTTGGGTGGTTTTAGTTAAAGCAGACACTGTTTTTTCATCTGTGTGATTTTGACAAGGATCAGATCACATTTGATGGTGATTTTATGCAGAAATGTGAGAAATTCCAGAAGGTGGTTCAGATACTTTTTTATACCACTGTGTATGTGTGTATATATATATATATATATATATATATATATATATATATATATATATATATATATATATATATATATATATATACACAGCGAGAGACATGGCCAGACTTTGAGAACCCAGTTAGCTGCACTGGTGGGACAGTGACAACCGGTTGAGAATGGAGCTTGAGCCCCATCCAAAGGATTTGTCCATTTCTTTCCACTAAGGCCACTCAGACACTTGTTCAATTTCTTGTCATCTCAACTTAGATAACTGTGACTCACTGCTTGCAGGTCTACCTTTGAATGTTATTTGACCTGATCCAGAATGCAGCTGCATGGCTTCTTTTCAACCCAAATTTTCCCACACCACACCACTTCTACAATCCCTCCACTTGCTTTCTGTAACTGCTTTCATTAGATTTTGGCTTCCCCATAACGCCAAAAATAGATCTGCACTCTCCAATCCTCAAGGCACTTATCACTTCCCTGCACTGCACCACGTTCTCTCAGATTGCCTGTTATTGCTAAACTGACTCCTTCATCTATCAAGGCTCCAAGGTGGTGGCACTTCTGTAAGTCGCTCTGAATAAGAGCGTCTGGTAAATGTTGTACATGTAAATGCAATTGGTGAACTGTTCACCACCTCGACTGAAGATGTTGCTGAGAGATGGAAGGAATACTTTGAGGACATTAAAGGGTTTCGGGAGTCTGCCTATCACTGGGGTGGAGGCCTCTGAGGGAATTAAAAAGCTCCTCCATAGCTGGGCTCCAGGTGTGGACAGATCCACTCTGAATACTTCAAGGCTCTGAATGTTGTAAGACTGTCTTGATTGATCATGTTGTCATGGGAACCATACTTCTGGATAAGCAAACTGGTGTCCTAGTTCCCATTTAAAAAAAAAAAAAAAAAAAGGAGACCAGAGGGTGTATTCCAAATATTGTTGAATCCCACTCCTCAGCCTAGCCAGGAAAGTATTTTTTTTTTTCAGAAGTATTGGAGAAAAGCATCCAACTGATCATTGAACGTGGGATTCAGAACAAGCAAGGCAGTTTTCACTCTGACCATAGACCTGTCAACCAGCTCTACACACTGTGCATGATCCTGGAGGGGCAGGGGAGTTTGTCCAGTCTGTACACATGTGCCTTGTGGATTTTGAGAGGAATTATGACCGGGTCTCTCAGGCTATCTTGTGGAGTGTGCTCTGGGAACGTGGTGTACCGAGCCCATTGCTGTGGCCCATTTGCTCTTTGTATTGCCAGAACTGACCAGAGCTTGGTCCACATTGATAACAACAAATCAAATTAATTTCCAGTGGGGTTTATGCTTTACCAAGGCTTTCCTTTGCCACCGGTTCTGTTCATTATTTTTCAGTACAGAATTTCTAGGTGCAGCCACAGTGTTGAGGGGTTCTAGTTCTCATATTTGCTTTATGCAGATGATGTTGTCCTATTGGCTTCATCTGTGGCCTTCAGTTTTCATTTGAATGATTCACAGCTGAGTACAAAGATGCTGGGATCAGAATCAGCACCTTCAAGTCTGAGGACATGGTTCTCAGCTGGAAAAGGGTGGAATACACCCTCTGAGTCTGGAATGAGGTCCTGCCCCAAGTGGAGGAGTTTAAGTATCTCAGGGTCTTGTTCATGATGGAGAAAGGCTGGATCAGGAGATTGACAGGTGGATCAGTGCAGCCTCTGATGTAAATCGAAGCTTGTACCAGTCCGTCGTGGTGAAGAGGGAGCTGAGTTAGAAGTAAAAGTTCTCCATTTATCATTTAATCGACATTCCAAACCTCACCAATGGTCATGAGTTTTAACTAGTGACTGGAACAAAAAAAAAAAAAAAAAAAAAAAAACTTTACTTTGGTTTACTTCCATAAACACAAACATGAGTTTATGTATGTATATATGGTTTATTCTATAAATACAAAGGACTTGTGTGTGTGTTTGTGTGTGTGTGTGTGTGTGTGTGTGTGTGTGTGTGTGTGTGTGTGTGTGTGTGTGTGTGTGTGTGTGTGTGTATGTGTGTGTGTGTGGTGTGTGTGTTGGTCTGATCAAGAAATTGGTAGTGAAATGTGTGATACTTGACCTTATTGTCTGCAAGATATAGAAAACATGTTTTTTTTTTCTTTTCTTTTCTTTTTTTTCTTCTTTTTTTCCATTTTTAATATATTAGGCCAATATGCATTAAGTCCACGGATATGCAGGGTGATATTCCTTGGAGAAGCATCATCGCCATATGATCAGTAGGACAATTCAGAAAGTCAGTATGTAATATGGACAGAATGAATAACTTTCGGTTCACTTATAATAGCTTTAGATAATACTGTTTAAGGGGGAGTGGTGGTCTACTGGTATAGGGCGCTGGATCGCTGATCCAAAGGTTGGGGGTTCAATTCCCACTCTCCACAAGGTTGTTACTGCCCTCCCCAGTGCAGCTAACTGGGTTATCAAAGGCCGGCCATGTCTCTCACTGTCTATGGTGTGAGGCATGTAAAAGAACCATTGCTGACTTTCGACAAGAGTAGGCTGCAAAGCCGTCGGCGTGTTTCCGCCCTGCAATGGCCTGGCGAGCTGTCCAGGGTGTACTCTGCCCTCGCCCGAAGTTGGCTGGGATGGGCGCCAGCCCCCCCGCGACCCTAATTAGGATTAAGCGGTTACAGAAAATGAACTGATTGATGGTAAGTAAGTCTGGTTTTTACACCCGAGCCTAGTGGCTCATCAGGCCAGTGCTTATCCCCGGTTTCCGTAGCGTGAAGTGACCAGAAGTTCAACTCCTCCTGGATGGGACGCTAATCCATCGCAGGTTATCTTCCCAGTATATTTTTACTGGTCCCCATTTATACTGCTGGCTGAACAGAGGCGCACTTGTGGTTGAGACCTTGCCCAGGGGTCTGAGCACAGTGGGGGTCTCAGTGGGATTTGAACTCACAACCTCCTGATCATGAGCCCAGCACTCTAACCACTATACCACCGGCCCCACACTGATCGATGGTGCTTGACACTATTTATTTATTTTTTTCTTTTTTTTAATCTAAAGTTAATAAATGCCAGTCCATCAGTGATCTGCGGGTGCACAAAATACACCATGTAACATGGACAGGAAAAGTTAGATATACCATTGATCCCTTTTTAAATGTTGTGCTTATTTATTTATTTATCTATTATTATTTTTTTAATCTTAAACACTTCCTTGAAATCTTTTGCTGTGCCACAACATTCAAAACAGTGAATATTTCCAGTTGAACAACAGGTACAACATAGAGGGAGTTGTGCCATTTTTCAAATGATAAAACTGCTGCTCAATATGGTTTTTTTTTTTTTTTTTTTGGTTGCTTTTTGTTTGTTTTTTTTTTTTTTTTTTTACAAAAAAAACCTCACTGATTGAAGGGATAATGATCTAAAGAGTGAATTTTCATTTTATAGTTTGATGTTTAAAAAGCCTTTATTAAGTCTACCGAAAAATCGTCATTATGATTATTTTATTTATTTAAATGTATTTAAATGTTTACATAGATTTTTTTTAGAGTAATTGTAGACTGTTAAAGGGTTTTTTTTTTTTGTCAGTTGTACAACTATACTGTGGTCACAAGCAGCTATCAAACCACATGTCTGAGTTTAGACATACCCAGCAACACCCTGGTTTTAAGGTTTGTTCATTTTCCAACCGCAGCACTGACACATAGAATATTTTCAGACGCGGCACTGGTATCAGAACAGTGAAACCTCACATCCTCATGTCTGGTTTATCTGCGTGTGATTACCTGAACCTTTCACACACTCCCCGCACATTCAGTTTGTATCAGAAAAGCACAAATGATTTTGTTTCTTCTACCTTGTGCTTTTTGTAATTTCTTTCTTTCTTTCTTTCTTCCTTTTGGCTTTTTCCCTTTTCTCGGGTGTCGCCACAGCGAATCATTTGATTTGCACATTTGATTTGGCATGGGGTTTTATACTGGCTGACCTTCCTGTCACAACCCTTTTAGCAAGGGACAGAAACATGCTGATGGGTGCTGACGGCTACTATGCTGACGGCTACTCTTCACAAAAGTCAGCAATTTTTTTTTTTACATGCCTCTCACCATAGACAGTGAGAGACATGGCCTGCCTTTGATAACCCAGTTAGCTGCACTGGGGGACAGTGACAACCTTGTGGGCACTCAAACCCCCAACCTCAGGATCAGCGAGCCTGCACCCTATCCACTAGACCACCACTGCCCACCTTATGCTTTTTGTAATTATCTCATTAAAATAAAAGTAATACGATTTGCTTCTATCATCAATAAATAAATGTATCTTTCTTTTCTTCTTTCTTCTTTTGGTCCTTGAGACCCTGAGGCCTCTCTCCTCTCTTCTGTTGCCTCTGCAATCTGATCTCTGACAGTACTATTCCATCGGCAATACAATTTCTCCATTTAGACCATTCCCTGAAAAAAACTCCTTCACAGGTGATTCGGCTCTCACTAAGACAGGCGATATCAATGTTCAGTCTTTCTAGCTCTTCAGCTACTAGTGCAGAACGGTGCTCTGGAGCTTCTCACTTCAATATTCAGTATTGATATGTCTGACCTGGTATGAACATCCCATGATGTGACCTTTATCTTAGTGATGCATTTGCTGTGGTGGCATTGAGGCTTATGAGGGTCAAGGGGTTCTGATGGGTTTATCCTTGATCTGTTATCCTTTTGCAAGTGCTTCCCATTGATCCGACGCCGTTTGTGTGTAGTTCATGTTGAAAGGTCTGTCGCAGGTTTAAAGTTTCACTGCAAGCAATTCCATGCTTGCATCCTTTTGCCATTGGACACATAGAATGGACTTGTGACAGATGCACATCACCATTTGTGTAGCTGGAGAAGCAGTCAATTGAGTTGGGCCAGTGGGCTGACCTCAACTTGAGCTGAACCAGGCAACTGGCCGTTCTGAATATTGTCCAAATGTGCACGGGAGTCTCTGCTCCCTTGACCGTTCTGACCAGTGTCCTGATGTTGGGGACTGCGGTCTCTACACCCTCAATGCTGATGCCCATTACCTTGTTTCCATAACTTATGGTTAGCCTCAGGACCGTGATGTTACCGGTGCTGTATGGAAGAAGTTGTGGTCTGGAGATGAGAACTCTCATCCGCCCAGTCTCAAGGTTGTTGATAATGGAATGGCATTACATGTTGCTTTTTGGCGCCCAGATTAGTGGTTAACAGCCAAGACAGTTGGTGAGATGAAACGTTCACAAGACAGCAAAAAAAGTATAATTTAATAATAAATATTGTCTTGTATAATAAAATAAACCCTATTCAGTGGTCAGAGGTTTATTTGTGACTAAATATCTGGCAATAAAAAAATAAATCTGTTTCTTGTGTGAGGATAAAAAACTCGGCTCCATAGAACTGGTCATTAGGTCATTTAGCCTGTAAGATGTTGTGAAAGTAAAATATAAAAATAAAATAAAATGTATTACTTGCGTGTGTGTGTGTGTGTGTGTGTGTGTGTGTGTGTGTGTGAGAGAGAGAGAGAGAGAGAGAGAGAGAGAGAGAGAGAGAGAGAGAGAGAGCACTGAAGTGTTTTGTTTCTTTAGAAAAAGCTGATATGAAATGATATTTTCATTGATCATTGATAATGTTATTTTGTGTGTTTTGTTCTTTGTCGGGGTTTTATGGGTGTAAGTGGTGCAGTCTGTATAAATAATCCCGCCTCTACACACAGACAACGCCATCTACAATGTACCCAACACAAAGTTTCCTCTTTGTCTCTCAACTGATACACAATGATTCAGTTTAAATCTTTCTCTGTGTTTCTCTGTGTCATGGGTGAGTCGCCACAATTTTAATTACTGATCAATACATTTTCATTAATTATGTAGATTTAAAAATAGAAGTTGGGTCATCAAAAAGAATGAAGGGTGTAGACTTATATAATTTTTATATATTGTGAATTAATATTTTATTAATAATTAAATTATTTTTATGTTACATGTGGGTTATAATTCCATAGCGCTTGGTTAAGTTGATCAAACATGATATTGTAAATCTACTCGCATTTGGCAAAGCTCCAAAATTTTGATATGATTCCTTTATTTATTTTTAATGGAGCGATCCTATTCTTCTTAATGCTGTAGTTGTGGTTGTAGTAATAGTTGTTATAGTTATTGTTGCAGTAATTGTAGAAGTAGTAGTTATAATGATTGTTGTTATTGTTGTAGCGTGTTGTGTTGTAGTAGGTGTAGGTGTAAAAGTAGTAGTTGTTGATGACCTGCTGTTTAGAGGATGTGACCTTGGCTAGATTACAGCATTTCATTGTCCTCTATGAGGTGAACATTAAACATAGTAAAAATCTAACATACATTCATCATCATCACCATCATCATCATCATCATCGTTTTCTTCCACTTAATCTGGGGTCAGATTGAAGGGACAATAGCTTCAGCAATGAAGTTTTGACGTCCCTCTTCTCAGCCACTTCCTTCAGCTCTTCCAGAGGGACACTGAGGCTTTCCCAGAACACACAAAAGACATAATCCCTCCAGTGAGTTTTAGGTCGACAGCCAATTAGCCTACTGCACATGTTTTTGGACTTTGAGAGGAAACCAGAGTATCCGGAGGAAACCCACACAAGCACATCGAGAACATGCAAACTCCAGACAGAAATGCCTGAGATGGGAATCAAACCAGGACCTTCTTGCTGTGAGGCAGACGTTCTATCCACGACACCACCGTGCCACCATGTTCAAAACTGGGATTCACCAATACGTTATAAGATTAAACCCACCTGCCTTGTATTATTCACTTCCTTCTTGTGTAGCAGAACACACTACTGTCCCCCAGTGCATCATATATAGAAAATGTCAATAATGTATTTCTGTGTTGCAGGTTTATTATCAGAGACTCTGAGCTCTTTAACGTTGGAGGTAGAGGTTGGAGATAAAGTCAGTATTTGGTGCCACCATGATCTGACTGTGACAGGTTCCATCTTCTGGTATAAACACACATGTGGTTCAGTTCCACTTCTTCTTGGGTGTAAAATGTTTCAGACATCAGCTCCGTCAGAACCCTGTTACTTCTTTACTGAGAGTGAGAGAATAGTGATGTCTGTTCAGGACAAGAACTCGACTCTCACCATCACTGCAGTAAATGTCTCTGATACTGGACTCTATTACTGCAGCTCCAAACCCATAGATAAAATGATCTTCAGTAACTCGACGTATTTACAAGTGAAAGGTTTTTTTTTTTTTTCAAATTAAGAGTTTCAGTAAAGTTAACTGAGGTTATAAAATTAATTTGTTTCTTTTTCAGTGGAAATTAAATCTCTTTCTGAAGATAAAGCAACAGGTCTTGTGATTATTTTCTCATAAACATTTCAGTATATTTTTAAATGAAAATACGATGCAGGTTAACTGATTTAAATATTTTCTTTGATATTTTTCTCAGACTCTTCTGCTGTGTTTTTCTGGTTGGATTTGGGGATCCGTGTACTGAACATGATTCCTTTTACTGTCCTGAGTGTTAATATACTGAAACACATAAAGATACACTGAGGTACATGATTATTCTACAAGGACTATATCTACACCTATACGACAGTTCATCATCATCGTCATCATCATCATCATCATCATCATCATCATCATCATCATCATCACAACCTCCATTACCACCACCACCACCACCATCATCATCGTCATCGTCATCTTCATCGTCATCATCACCACCACAACAATCACCACCATAATTATCTCAACCACCACCACCATCACCACCATCATCATCATCATTATCTCAACCACCACCACCATCACCACCACCATCATCATCATTATCTCAACCACCACCACCATCACCACCATCATCATCATCATCATAAGCGTGTATTGGAAACAGTCTGTTTTGTTATAGTATTGTTCATATCAGTTTCAGTAGTGCTTCATGACTAGAGGCACATGACCAAACAAATATGAAACATTTGTTTATTTTTCTAGGCAACATTTTTTTTCAATATTTGTTGTTGATATTTAAAATAAAAGGGGTCATTCCCTTTTTCATTGCAAACAACCAACCATCTGTAAATAAATCTGTAATAAATCATAAATCTGTAAGTCTGCTGAAAAATTTCAGAATTATCTAATAAACTCAAATAGGACAAAGCAGCTGTGCAAATTAATTTATTTGTGGTATGTGGTTATGTTGTTGTGTGTTTAAAAATATAATAATAAAAATAATGGGAATTTGAAAAATGTTGATTGTTTTTATTACTGGCAATAAAAATTCTGATATCTATATATATACATCAAAAACTTTGCTGTGTAGTGTGCGTGTGTGTGTGTGTGTGTGTGTGTGTGTGTTTGTAGGTCACGAAATTCAGAAATCCTTTCAGTCCCTTCAGGGGTCGCCACAGCGAATCATCTACCTCCATCTCACCCTATCCTTTGCATCTTCTTCTCTTACACCAACGACCTTCATGTCCTCCTTCACCACATCCATGAATCGTCTCTTTGGTCTTCCTCTAGGCCTTCTGCCTGGTAGTTCCAGCCTCAGCATCCTATTACCAATATACTCACTATCGCTCCTCTGTACATGTCCAAACCATCTCAATCTAGCCTCTCTGAATTTGTCTCCAAAACGTCTTACATGTGCTGTCCCTCTGATGTGCTCATTCCTAATCCTATCCATCCTCGTTACTCCCAAAGAGAACCTCAACATTTTCATCTCGGCTACCTCCAGCTCTGCCTCCTGTCTTTTACCCAGGGCCACTATTTATAAACCATACAACATCGTTGGCCTCAACACCGTCTTGTACACTTTTCCTTTCATTCTTGCCGATACCCTCCTATCACACATCACACCGGACACTTTTCTCCAACCATTCCAACCTGTCTGCACACGCTTCTTAATCTCTTTTCCACACTCTCCATTGCTCTGGATTGTTGAGCCTAAGTACTTAAAATCCTCCACCTTTCTTATCTCTGCTCCCTGTAATCTCACCGTTCCTCTTGGGTCCTTGTCATTCATGTACATGTATTCTGTCTTACTGAGGCTAATCTTCATTCCCCTCGTTTCCAGGGCATATCTCCACCTCTCTAGATTTTCCTGCACTTGTTCTCTGCTCTCACTACAGATCACAATGTCATCTGCAAACATCATGGTCCATGGAGATTCTTGTCTAACCTCGTCTGTCAGCCTGTCCATCACCATAGCAAACAAGAAGGGGCTGAGAGCTGACCCTTGATGCAGTCCCACCTCCACCTTGAACTCTTCTGTCACACCGACAGCACACCTCACCACTGTCTTACATCTCTCATACATGTCCTGCACCACTCTAACATACTTCTCTGCCACTTCAGACTTCCTCATGCAGTACCACAGTTCTTCTCTCGGCACCCTGTCATATGCTTTCTCCAGATCCACAAAGGCACAATGCAGCTCCCTCTGACCTTCTCTGTACTTCTCCATTAACATCCTCAAGGAAAACACTGCATCTGTGGTGCTCTTTTTTGGCATGAAACCAAACTGTTGTTCACAAATGCTGACCTCTGCCCTTAGTCTAGCTTCCACTATTCTTTCCCATAACTTCATCGTATGGCTCATCAACTTTATCTCTCTGTAGTTGCCACAACTCTGCACATCTCCCTTGTTCTTAAAAATGGGCACCAGCACACTTCTCCTCCATTCCTCTGGCATCCTCTCACTCTGTAAGACGTTGTTAAACGTTTTTGTCAGAAAATCTACTGCTACCTCTCCTAAGCACTTCCATACCTTCACCGGTATGTCATCAGGACCAACTGCCTTTCCATTCTTCATCCTCTTCAATGCCCTCCTCACTTCACCCTTACTCATCTTTGCTACTTCCTGGTCCTCAACAGTCACCTCTTCTACTCTTTTTTTCTCTCTCATTTTCCTCAGTCATCAGCTCTTCAAAGTACTCTTGCCATCTTCCCAGCACACTTCTTTCATCAGTCAATACATTTCCCTCTCTGTCCTTTATCAAGCTAACTTGCTGCACGTCCTTCCCATCTCTATTTCTCTACTGTGCCAACCTATATAAATAATTTTCTCCCTCTTTACTTTCCAACCGAGCATACAAGTCATCATACGCCCTCTGTTTGGCCTTTGACACCGCTACCTTCGCCTTACGCTGTTTCTCCCTGTACTCCTGTTTACTCTCTTCAGTTTTCTCAATGTCCCACTTCTTCTTAGCTAACCCCTTCCTTTGTACACACTCCTGCACTTCCTATTCCACCACCAAGTCTCCTTATCTACTTTCCTTGCTTGTTTCCGTGCTCGCCACTCAATGACTCTATAACCTCTCGAAGCCTGAGAGGGAAGCCATGGAGAAATACATAACCAAATCGCAGGTCTTATCCAGCCTTCATCGTCACTGGTAGGTGCCGGGTTTAACTTTCTGGAAAAGAGGAGAAAACCTAGAGACCCTACATTGATTACACAGGCCTCAACAATATCACCACAAAAATTAAGTACCCCCTCACTCTCACTGACTCTTCCTTCACCCCTCTCCATGCCATCACCATTTTTTGTAAACTTGACTACAGAAATGCATACCACCTAGTCTGGATTCATTAGGGAGATGAGTGGAAGACCACTTTTAACACGCCTATAGGGCACTTAAAATACATGCCTTTTGGTCTAACCCAGTGTTTTTCAACCACTGTGCTGCGGCACACTAGTGTGCTATGAGATACTGTCTGGTGTGCCGTAAGAAATTATCAAATGTCACCTAATTGGTCTAAAAAAATTGAAAGCAAATTAATTATTATCCTCAAATAATGTGTTGAGTATAAGGCGATGGATGGCTGTTCCACAGGTTGGGGGTTCGAGTCCCACTCTCCACAAGGTTGTCACTGTGAATGTTTGTACTGTCGAGTGATCGGCAGGGTAACCATGTAATACTCTTCCCTATCATTTGGTGGAAGCATGTAGCTAATTGCTTTGTATTTTTAGACAAGCGAATTTGTGATGCATGCATGCTGCATTGTGGCTCACGAGCAATGACTATACGGCGACAGTGATGAAGAAGTTTTTGAACACGAACAGGAAAGATTCTAATTCTATTTCATCATCTGAATGAACTGAACACACAAATACAAAAATTAATGGAGTTCGTTCAAAGGTACAACTGTAACAACAACATCTGGAAAGTGGCAACCTTGAAATGTTCACACTCACCAAGCAAAGGCAAGATTGTCCTGCATTGTGTGAGGTAATAGTTAAACATTCAAAAACTCGTGAAGAAAAGATGTAATTTTAATTTAATTCAGCCTCCATTGAATGCCTGGACTGGGTTAGGGACCCATATAGCTCGGCATCAGTTGGTGGAAAGGACATGACTTTATGAGAGCAGGAGGAACTAACTGAACTGAGACAGATCGTGGTTTAATGCCAAGCTTTGCTATTCTACCTTTGCACAGTTTTTGGTTGGTGACTGCCAAAAAGTTCCACATTCTGGCAAACAAAGCTATTTTGACATTGCTCCCATTTTCCATGACATATTTGTGTGAGGTGAGCTTTTCAAGACAGACTGTCATAAAAACAATTTAAAAAAAAAGAGGAACAGCTTTGTGTCTTTCTTTGATTCCTACTAGGTTATCAGCTTTACATTCATCCAAACAGGCACCAGTTTCACACTGAGAGAGTAGAAATATGAACGATTATAAAATACTTTTTCGTTGTCTTTATTTGATACCCGTTCAAGACGCTTTGGTGGTTGTCTTTATATTGTCACTATAGGTTACAGATGTTATTTTTTTAATATATCCTTCTGGTGTTGTGTCTCGTGATTTTTTTCAATGAAAGAAATGTGCCTTGGTTCAAAAAAGGTTGAAAAACACTGGTCTAACCAACTTAGGTGATTTTCCAAGCTTTGGTAAACGACGTACTCAGGGACATGCTGAACCGGTTCTTGTTCGTGTACCTGAATGACATCTTGATTTTCTTCAAGGACCACTACGAGCATGTTCGCCATGTGAGAATGGTCCTAATGAAGCACCTAGAGAACAGATTGTACATCAAAACTGAGAAATGCGAGTTTTATGTCTTCACAGTCTCCCCCTAGGATACATCGTGCAGGGATGGGAATTTTACACCAATCAGTGGATTTCCTCCTTTTTGTAACTCAAATGGGTCATTTTTGAGATCGATGCAAATCCAGTGTAAAAATCTGGGGGGTAGTGCCATCATCACTGGTCATCTGGTCATACTATATCCAAATTCAAATACGTGAGGTGCTACCCTCGTTTTGTTTATCTGTGTGGTTGTTGATATTGCCTAGTGGCATGAAACACAGCTGGTTCTGTTTTTTTGCACGTGTCCGGCATCGTAACATGATATGCTAGTCTGGTCATCTTGCTGTGGGCCCATGGCACAGAAAGCACAGGTCGGATCATCAACAGAAGTGATCGAGCATCATCTGGTGAATTTTGACATCGAAGAAGCAAGAAAGGCGGCGATTGGTTGTTCAGAAATGAGATCAAACGTACTGTCCAACCACGAGCATGTTTATATGGGAATTCTCCTGTAGCAAAGTTTTTTTTCCGCGTGGGATTTTGTAAGTGTACGTATTCAGCAGAACCTACCACAAAAATGTGTTTCTGACCGCAGTATGTCTTAGATTTAGTCAAATTTGTGTTTGTTTATGAAAATGCCAGCGTTTAAAGTTATTGAGCGCAAGGATGAACATCTCGTCAAGGAACTAAACCAGAGCGTTAAAAATAAATTTAGATGGGCATGGCTGGATAAAACAGTAAAGATTAGCTCAACCGTGCTGGTCAACCAGCACCGAGCTTATACTCGCAGACTTCATCAGGAAAGTAGACGTGACCGGGAAAGTTTTGTGCACATACTGTGATGACTTAATCTACTATGGATCCAAAGGCTGTGTTGCTATTGAGAACCATGCCAGAAGTAAGAAGCATATAGATAAGGTTACACTGAGGAAAACCAACTATACACTGTCAAGTGCTTTTACTAGGCCCGTTGTATCTGCAGATGTCGTTGCAAGTTCCTCCCATGTGGCTCAACATGAAATGGCCTTATATGGCCTGCAACCACGTTTCTTGGAAGGCTCAAGCAGGGAACCAAAATTAAAGCAATTGGTGCCTTTAGCAGACAGAATACCAACCTCCCAGGTAAGGCTTGCTTTGTGGTAAGATGTTTGTAACAGATGACTGTTCTCTAGTATTAAGGAGAAAAAAATAGATCTGGTGTCTTCCAGAAACACACTTGGGAGACTCCCACTGTACAAATTTATTAGTTGAGGGATAGATGCAGCTGAAACATGAGTTATACTCTTTGGTCACTTGGCTAATCAATAAGAAAAAGTTGAAGTAATATATGTTATCATATTATTTTTCATAAGGTTCTCTTGAAAAATATTCCTTCCAGGAGACATCAATTAAGCTCCTTTTTGTAAGGATAACCCCAAACCTTTTGGGGGGCTTTGCTCCCCTGAACCCCCCCAGCAGGCCGAGGCGGCACCCTTGACCCCTGCCAATTTTTCCTTCATTTCCATAAAGGCCTGTTCTCATCCCTGATCATGGAAAAGGGGCAGATAAAACCAGATCCGGAGAAGCTGAAGGCGGTGGCAGAGTGGCCAGCTTCAGAGATGCGGAAACAGCTGCAGAGGTTCCTGGGGTACGTCACCTTCTACTAAAGGTTCATATGGGACTATAGCCACCTAGTGGCCCCCGATTTTTTGAAGATTAGGTTTTTAAGATTAAACCCTAAATTGTTTGAGAGCTGCTTTGGTTAAATATTGTGTTGAGGGGTTTATCAGTCGGATCACTTTAGAAATCTCCATGATTTACACATTCACTACTCAATGTCACTAGAAAAAAAACAAACAAAAAAAAAAAAAAACAGGAATGAAACAAACTGTTTTCTACACCTGAAACGAATGGATTAAAATATTTATATAATGTAAGAATTGTTTACATGTTTGGTGATTTATAGTGACAAGGAAGTAAAGTTTCATTTGCATCTGGGAATTCTGGATCAAAAGCATCTAACATTGAAAAATATTACTGAGGGGCAGGGGTCGCCTGGTGGTAAAGGTGCTGGGTCACTGATCTCAAGGTTGGGGGTTCAAGCCCCACTCTCAATGGGCTGTCACTGCCCCAGTGCATTAAATGGGTTATCTTAGACCAGCCATGTCTCTCACTGTCTGTTGTGTGAGATTCATTAAAATGAACCATTGCTGACTTTTGTAAAGGGGAGCTGCATTGCCATCAGTGTGTTCTTTCCTTGCAATGGCCTGGTGAGCTGTCCAGGGTGTACTCTGCGCTCGCTCGGAGTCTGCTGAGGTGATCGAAAGACTCTCTGTGACCCTAATTAGGATTATGCGGTTCAGAAAATGAATGAAACATGTATGGTCTGTGCTGGCTGACGGCTATAATTCTCTTTATTCTTAATTCTCTTTTCATTAATTCTCTCTAGTCATTGCAGGCGCTGGCGAGGGGTGTGGCGGTTGCCGGCAGGGCAGAGCGCACCTGGTCCCAATCTGCAATCAGCAAGCAGCCAGCTATAAATGGGAGCGGCACGCTCCCCTCCACTGTCAGAAGATTGTTTTCCCCGTGATTCTGCTCCTCGGCTTTCTCTTTGACCCCTGGTTCTTGCTTCATGCTCGACCAGTTCCATTGACTTAGTATTCCCATGATTTACAGTTCCTAGTGTTTAATAAGCAGTGTAGATAATTGATGGAACATCGACAGTGTAATGGCTGATTGCCCAATGTCACAGGGTGCCCTTATGTCTGCCCCCATCTCATTCTTTTTTTTTTTTTTTTTAGTTATGCTGCCATAGTTCTTCATGTTGGATTCTCTGTTTGCACTCAGCAATAATAAATTCATCTATTATCATCACACTGTTATGACCATACCTTACACACCCCCACCCCTTGTTTTAGCTGAGGTACACGTGGTCCTTCTGGGATGCTCATGATCCGAATCTTCCTGATCCTTCTGCTTTCTGAGTCCTCTGGCCTGTCCTGGTGTGCTGATGCTTTCTGGGATTCTCATCAAGGAAGCCCCTCCGTCCTGCCATATGGACCTAATTGTACACTCACAGACTTTGAAGATGCTTTTTCACTTCTGGTGAGAGTGTTTTCCCACAGTTCTTAGAATGTGTGGTATAAGTGATCGGATGACATTTTGGACTGTAATAAAGTTTCTCGTAAATGGTTTGTGTCTTCATGGTTTCACCCAAATTAGGATGGGTTTCCATTTGCACTGGTTCCTCTAAAAATGTGTTTCTCATGTGAACTGAGGGAGTTTTTCCTTGTCACTGTCACCATGGACGACGCTTATTAGGGATGTGTAGGGGCTCTAGAAAAATATTTAAATTTCTTGGTGGTTTACTTTTACTATTTAAATCTTCTTTGCGATAATGTAAATTGTAAAAAGTGCTTTACAATAAAATATGATGAGGTCAGTGTTAGATACTGCATTAAACTTTAATTTGAAATCATTACTATTACTCTCAAACTATACCAATTACTGGAATATGCTGCACCCAAAATCTTCACTACTTACATATGATACCATATAATAAACTACTTTATTAAAACATGCTAATGGATCTAAAGTAAAATATAAAGTAAAATAAAATGTATCACTTAATAATACGTGTGTGTGTGTGTGTGTGTGTGTGTGTGTGTGAAAGAGAGAGAGAGAGAGAGAGAGAGAGAGAGAGAGCACTGAAGTGTTTTGTTTCTTTAGAAAAAGCTGATATGAAATTATATTTTCATTGATCATTGATAGAAATGTTATTTTGTGTGTTTTGTTCTTTGTCGGGGTTTTATGGGTGTAAGTGGTACAGTCTGTATAAATAACCCCGCCCCTACACACAGACAACGCCATCTACTATGTACCCAACATAAAGTTTCCTTTGTCTCTCAACTGATACACAATGATTCAGTTTAAATCTTTCTCTGTGTTTCTCTGTGTCATGGGTGAGTCGCCACAATTTTAATTACTGATCAATACATTTTCATTAATTATGTAGATTTAAAAATAGAAGTTGGGTCATCAAAAAGAATGAAGGGTGTAGACTTATATAATTTTTATATATTGTGAATTAATATTTTATTAATAATTACATTATTTTTATGTCACATGTGGGTTATAATTCCATAGCGCTTGGTTAAGTTGATCAAACATGATATTGTAAATCTACTCGCATTTGGCAAAGCTCCAAAAGTTTGATATGACTCCTTTATTTATTTTTAATTGAGTGAGCCTATTCTTCTTAATGCTGTAGTTGTGGTTGTAGTAATAGTTGTTATAGTTCTTGTTGCAGTAATTGTAGAAGTAGTAGTAGTTGTAGTAGCAGTAATAATGATTGTTGTTATTGTTGTAGCTTGTTGTGTTGTAGTAGGTGTAGGTGTAAAAGTACTAGTTGTTGATGACCTGCTGTTTAGAGGATGTGACCTTGGCTAGATTACAGCATTTCATTGTACTCTATGAGGTGAATGTTAAACATAGTAAAAATCCAACATACATTCATCATCATCATCATCATCATCATCATCATCATCATTTTCGTCTACTTAATCTGGGGTCAGATTGAAGGGATAACAGCTTCAGCAATGAAGTTTTGACGTCCCTTTTCTCAGCCACTTCCTCTAGCTCTTCCAGGGGGACACTGAGGCGTTCCCAGAACACACAAAAGACATAATCCCTCCAGCGAGTTCTAGGTTGACCCCGGGGACTCTTCCAAGTTGGATATGCCAAAAACATCACACCAGGGATGTGTTCATTGGGCATTCTAACCAGATGCACAAACCACCTCAACTGGCTCCTCTCAATTCGGAGGAGCAGTGGTTCTACTCCATGTTCCAGGTTCAGCGAATATCCAACTTGGACAGGAGGGCCTGAGTTTTTTTCTGACACTGGGGAGCAGTCCATGGTTACCCCACCTTTCCCAGAATCGGCTGAGATAGGTTCCAACCTTCCTGCAACCCTTATTCAGATTAAACAGTTCAGAAAATGGAAGAATCTCATGTCATCAATTTATATAAGATGAAATGCATTGGCCGTGCGATGGCTTGGCGAGCTGGCCAGGGTGTACCACACCTTCGTCCTAAATCATTTGAGACCTCCCTGTGATTCTAATTAGGATTAAGCAGTTCAGAAAATGAAAAAAAAATGAATGACTTTAACTTATTAAGTCCCTCTGACAGTCGCACTTCAGTAAATGCAGTTAATTGTTCATCAGTTCATTTTCTGTAACCGCTTCATCCTAATTAGGGTCGCGGGGAGGCTGGTGCCCATCACAGCCAACTCAGGGTGAGAGCAGAATACACCCTGGACAGCTCGCCAGGCCATCGCAGGGTGGAAACACACTGACGGCTTTTCAGCCTACTCTTGTTGGTTCTTTTACATGCCTCACACCATAGACAGTGAGAGACATGGCCGGCCTTTGATAACCCAGTTAGCTGCACTGGGAGGACAGTGACAACCTTGTGGAGAGTGGGACTCGAACCCCCAACCTTTGGAGCAGCGATCCGGCGCCTTATACCCCTAGACCACCACTGCCCCTTAATTGTAGTCACTTAAAGACTCCACTGAATATCAGTGTGAGGTACCATCACACCAGTGCCATTAAATATTGTAAAATGAATGCTCTATTTCGGGGTCCATGTTATTTTACTATCTTGCACACTACACATTGGAGATAAGTTTGTTATAAGTTCGCTTAGGTTCCAGATAATTTACTATTATGTAATATAATATACTATTATTTTCTGAACCACTTTATCATAATTAGGGTCACAGAGAAGCTGAAGTCCATCTCAGTCCACACAGAGTGTGCCCTGGACAGATTGCCAGGATATCATAGGGCCAACATTCACACAAACAATTATATTGACACTCACACCTGGGGCCGATTTGGAACAGCCAATTAGCCTACTGCGCATGTTTTTGGACTTTGAGAGGAAACCAGAGTATCCGGAGGAAACCCACACAAGCACATAGAGAACATGCAAACTCCAGACAGAAATGCTTGAGCTGGGAATCAAACCAGGACCTTCATACTAACCGTGCTAACCACTACGCAACCGTGCCACCATGTTTAAAACTGGGATTCACCAATCCACCATAAAATTAAAACCCCCTGCCTTGTATTATGCATTTCCTTCTTGTGTAGCAGAACACACTACTGTCCCCCAGTGCATCATATATAGAAAATGTCAATAATGTATTTCTGTGTTGCAGGTTTATTATCAGAGACTCTGAGCTCTTTAACGTTGGAGGTAGAGGTTGGAGATAAAGTCAGTATTTGGTGCCACCATGATCTGACTGTTACAGGTTCCATCTTCTGGTATAAACACACATGTGGTTCAGTTCCACTTCTTCTTGGGTGTAAAATGTTTCAGACATCAGCTCCGTCAGAACCCTGTTACTTCTTTACTGAGAGTGAGAGAATAGTGATGTCTGTTCAGGACAAGAACTCGACTCTCACCATCACTGCAGTAAATGTCTCTGATACTGGACTCTATTACTGCAGCTCCAAACCCATAGATAAAATGATCTTCAGTAACTCGACGTATTTACAAGTGAAAGGTATTTTTTTTTTCAAATTAAGAGTTTCAGTAAAGTTAACTGAGGTTATAAAATTAATGTGTTTCTTTTTCAGGGGAAATTAAATCTCTTTCTGAAGATAAAGCAACAGGTCTTGTGATTATTTTCTCATAAACATTTCAGTATATTTTTAAATGAAAATACGATGCAGGTTAACTGATTTAAATATTTTCTTTGATATTTTTCTCAGTCTCTTCTGCTGTGTTTTTCTGGTTGGATTTGGGGATCCGAGTACTGAACATGATTCCTTTTACTGTCCTGAGTGTTAATATACTGAAACACATAAAGATACACTGAGGTACATGATTATTCTACAAGGACTATATCTACTACTATACTACAGTTCATCATCATCGTCATCATCATCATCATCATCATCATCATCATGATCATCACAACCTCCATTACCACCACCACCACCATCATCATCATCATCATCGTCATCGTCATCATCACCACCACAACAATCACCACCATCATTATCTCAACCACCACCACCATCACCACCATCATCATCATTATTATCTCAACCACCACCACCATCACCACCATCATCATCATCATTATCTCAACCACCACCACCATCACCACCATCATCATCATCATTATCTCAACCACCACCACCATCACCACCACCATCATCATCATCATGATCACCACCAGCATCATCATCACAAACTCCATCATCATCATCACCATCACCATCATCATCATCATCATCATCATCATCATCATCATCATCATCATAAGCGTGTATTGGAAACAGTCTGTTTTGCTATAGTATTGTTCATATCAGTTTCAGTAGTGCTTCATGACTAGAGGCACATGACCAAACAAATATGAAACGTTTGTTTATTTTTCTAGGCAACATTTTTTTTCAATATTTGTTGTTGATATTTAAAATAAAAGGGGTCCTTCCCTTTTTCATTGCAAACAACCAACCGTCTGTAAATAAATCTGTAATAAATCATAAATCTGTAAGTCTGCTGAAAAATTTCAGAATTATCTAATAAACTCGAATAGGACAAAGCAGCTGTGCAAATTAATTTATTTGTGGTATGTGGTTATGTTGTTGTGTGTTTAAAAATATAATAATAAAAATAATGGGAATTTGAAAAATGTTGATTGTTTTTATTACTGGCAATAAAAATTCTGATATCTATATATATATATACATCAAAAACTTTGCTGTGTAGTGTGCATGTGTGTGTGTGTGTGTGTGTGTGTGTGTGTGTGTTTGTAGGTCACGAAATTCAGAAATCCTTTCAGTCCCTTCAGGGGTCGCCACAGCGAATCATCTACCTCCATCTCACCCTATCCTTTGGATCTTCTTCTCTGACACCAACGACCTTCATGTCCTCCTTCACCACATCCATGAATCGTCTCTTTGGTCTTCCTCTAGGCCTTCTGCCTGGTAGTTCCAGCCTCAGCATTCTATTACCAATATACTCACTATCGCTCCTCTGTACATGTCCAAACCATCTCAATCTAGCCTCTCTGAATTTGTCTCCAAAACGTCTTACATGTGCTGTCCCTCTGATGTGCTCATTCCTAATCCTATCCATCCTCGTTACTCCCAAAGAGAACCTCAACATTTTCATCTCGGCTACCTCCAGCTCTGCCTCCTGTCTTTTACCCAGGGCCACTGTTTATAAACCATACAACATCGTTGGCCTCAACACCGTCTTGTACACTTTTCCTTTCATTCTTGCCGATACCCTCCTATCACACATCACACCGGACACTTTTCTCCAACCATTCCAACCTGTCTGCACACGCTTCTTAACCTCTTTTCCACACTCTCCATTGCTCTGGATTGTTGAGCCTAAGTACTTAAAATCCTCCACCTTTCTTATCTCTGCTGCCTGTAATCTCACCGTTCCTCTTGGGTCCTTGTCATTCATGTACATGTATTCTGTCTTACTGAGGCTAATCTTCATTCCCCTCCTTTCCAGGGCATATCTCCACCTCTCTAGATTTTCCTGCACTTGTTCTCTGCTCTCACTACAGATCACAATGTCATCTGCAAACATCATGGTCCATGGAGATTCTTGTCTAACCTCATCTGTCAGCCTGTCCATCACCATAGCAAACAAGAAGGGGCTGAGAGCTGACCCTTGATGCAGTCCCACCTCCACCTTGAACTCTTCTGTCACACCGACAGCACACCTCACCACTGTCTTACATCTCTCATACATGTCCTGCACCACTCTAACATACTTCTCTGCCACTTCAGACTTCCTCATGCAGTACCACAGTTCTTCTCTCGGCACCCTGTCATATGCTTTCTCCAGATCCACAAAGGCACAATGCAGCTCCCTCTGACCTTCTCTGTACTTCTCCATTAACATCCTCAAGGAAAACACTGCATCTGTGGTGCTCTTTTTTGGCATGAAACCAAACTGTTGTTCACAAATGCTGACCTCTGCCCTTAGTCTAGCTTCCACTATTCTTTCCCATAACTTCATCGTATGGCTCATCAACTTTATCCCTCTGTAGTTGCCACAACTCTGCACATCTCCCTTGTTCTTAAAAATGGGCACCAGCACACTTCTCCTCCATTCCTTTGGCATCCTCTCACTCTCTAAGACGTTGTTAAATGTTTTTGTCAGAAAATCTACTGCTACCTCTCCTAAGCACTTCCATACCTTCACCGGTATGTCATCAGGACCAACTGCCTTTCCATTCTTCATCCTCTTCAATGCCCTCCTCACTTCACCCTTACTAATCTTTGCTACTTCCTGGTCCTCAACAGTCACCTCTTCTACTCTTTTTTCTCTCTCATTTTCCTCATTCATCAGCTCTTCAAAGTACTCTTTCCATCTTCCCAGCACACTTCTTTCATCAGTCAATACATTTCCCTCTCTGTCCTTTATCAAGCTAACTTGCTGCACGTCCTTCCCATCTCTATTTCTCTACTGTGCCAACCTGTAAAAATCATTTTCTACCTCTTTACTTTCCAACCGAGCATACAAGTCATCATACGCCCTCTGTTTGGCCTTTGACACCGCTACCTTCGCCTTACGCTGTTTCTCCCTGTACTCCTGTTTACTCTCTTCAGTTTTCTCAATGTCCCACTTCTTCTTAGCTAACCCCTCCCTTTGTACACACTCCTGCACTTCCTATTCCACCACCAAGTCTCCTTATCTACTTTCCTTGCTTGTTTCCGTGCTCGCCACTCAATGACTCTATAACCTCTCGAAGCCTGAGAGGGAAGCCATGGAGAAATACATAACCAAATCGCAGGTCTTATCCAGCCTTCATCGTCACTGGTAGGTGCCGGGTTTTACTTTCTGGAAAAGAGGAGAAAACCTAGAGACCCTACATTGATTACACAGGCCTCAACAATATCACCACAAAAATTAAGTACCCCCTCACTCTCACTGACTCTTCCTTCACCCCTCTCCATGCCATCACCATTTTTTGTAAACTTGACTTCAGAAATGCATACCACCTAGTCCTGATTCATTAGGGAGATGAGTGGAAGACCACTTTTAACACGCCTATGGGGCACTTCAAATATGTGCCTTTTGGTCTAACCCAGTGTTTTTCAACCACTGTGCTGCGGCACACTAGTGTGCTATGAGATACTGTCTGGTGTGCCGTAAGAAATTATCAAATGTCACCTAATTGGTCTAAAAAAATGGAAAGCAAATTAATTATTATCCTCAAATAATGTGTTGAGTATAAGGCGATGGATGGCTGTTCCACAGGTTGGGGGTTCGAGTCCCACTCTCCACAAGGTTGTCACTGTCCCCCCCAGTGCAGCTAACTGGGTTATCAAAGGCCGGCCATGTCTCTCACTGTCTATGGTGTGAGGCATGTAAAAGAACCATTGCTGACTTTCGACAAGAGTAGGCTGCAAAGCCGTCAGCGTGTTTCCGTCCTGCGATGGCCTGGCGAGCTGTCCAGGGTGTACTCTGCCCTCGCCCTGAGTTGGCTGGGATGGGCACCAGCCTCCCCGTGACCCTAATTAGGATGAAGCGGTTACAGAGAATGAACTGATGATGAAATAATGTGTTGAATGTTTGTACTGTCGAGTGATCGGCAGGGTAACCATGTAATACTCTTCCCTATCATTTGGTGGAAGCATGTAGCTAATTGCTTTGTATTTTTAGACAAGCGAATTCGTGATGCATGCATGCTGCATTGTGGCTCACGAGCAATGACTATACGGCGACAGTGATGAAGAAGTTTTTGAACACGAACAGGAAAGATTCTAATTCTATTTCATCATCTGAATGAACTGAACACACAAATACAAAAATTAATGGAGTTCGTTCAAAGGTACAACTGTAACAACAACATCTGGAAAGTGGCAACCTTGAAATGTTCACACTCACCAAGCAAAGGCAAGATTGTCCTGCATTGTGTGAGGTAATAGTTAAACATTCAAAAATTGTGAAGAAAATATGTAATTTTAATTTAATTCAGCATCCATTGAATGCCTGGACTGGGTTAGGGACCCATATAGCTCGGCATCAGTTGGTGGAAAGGACATGACTTTATGAGAGCAGGAGGAACTAACTGAACTGAGACAGAATCGTGGTTTAATGCCAAGCTTTGCTATTCTACCTTTGCACAGTTTTGGTTGGTGACTGCCAAAAAGTTCCACATTCTGGCAAACAAAGCTATTTTGACATTGCTCCCATTTTCCATGACATATTTGTGTGAGGTGAGCTTTTCAAGACAGACTGCCATAAAAACAATTAAAAAAAAAAAAAAGAGGAACAGCTTTGTGTCTTTCTTTGATTCCTACTAGGTTATCAGCTTTACATTCATCCAAACAGGCACCAGTTTCACACTGAGAGAGTAGAAATATGAACGATTATAAAATACTTTTTCGTTGTCTTTATTTGATACCCGTTCAAGACACTTTGGTGGTTGTCTTTGTATTGTCACTATAGGTTACAGGGGTTATTTTTTTAATATCTCCTTCTGGTGTTGTGTCTCGTGATTTTTTTCAATGAAAGAAATGTGCCTTGGTTCAAAAAAGGTTGAAAAACACTGGTCTAACCAACTTTGGTGATTTTCCAAGCTTTGGTAAACAACGTAGTCAGGGACATGCTGAACCGGTTCTTGTTCGTGTACCTGAATGACATCTTGATTTTCTTCAAGGACCACTACGAGCATGTTCGCCATGTGAGAATGGTCCTAATGAAGCACCTGGAGAACAGATTGTACATCAAAACTTAGAAATGCGAGTTTTATGTCTTCACAGTCTCCCCCTAGGATACATCGTGCAGGGATGGGAATTTTACACCAATCAGTGGATTTCCTCCTTTTTGTAACTCAAATGGGTCATTTTTGAGATCGATGCAAATCCAGTGTAAAAATCTGGGGGGTGGGGGGTAGTGCCGTCATCACTGGTCATCTGGTCATATTATATCCAAATTCAAATACGCGAGGTGCTACCCTCGTTTTGTTTATCTGTGTGGTTGTTGATATTGCCTAGTGGCATGAAACACAGCTGGTTCTGGTTTATTGCACGTGTCCGGCATCGTAACATGATATGCCAGTCTGGTCATCTTGCTGTGGGCCCATGGCACAGAAAGCACAGGTCGGCTCATCAACAGAAGTGATCGAGCATCATCTGGTGAATTTTGACATCGAAGAAGCAAGAAAGGCGGCGATTGGTTGTTCAGAAATGAGGTCAAACGTACTGTCCAACCACAAGCATGTTTATATGGGAATTCTCCTGTAACAAAGTTTTTTTTCCGCGTGGGATTTTGTAAGTGTACGTATTCAGCAGAACCTACCACAAAAATGTGTTTCTGACTGCAGTATGTCTTAGATTTAGTCAAATTTGTGTTTGTTTATGAAAATGCCAGCGTTTAAAGTTATTGAGCGCAAGGATGAACATCTCGTCAAGGAACTAGACCGGAGCGTTAAAAATAAATTTAGATGGGCATGGCTGGATAAAACAGTAAAGATTAGCTCAACCGTGCTGGTCAACCAGCACCGAGCTTATACTCGCAGACTTCATCAGGAAAGTAGACGTGACCGGGAAAGTTTTGTGCACATACTGTGATGACTTAATCTACTATGGATCCAAAGGCTGTGTTGCTATTGAGAACCATGCCAGAAGTAAGACGCATATAGATAAGGTTACACTGAGGAAAACCAACTATACACTGTCAAGTGCTTTTACTATGCCCGTTGTATCTGCAGATGTCGTTGCAAGTTCCTCCCATGTGGCTCAACATGAAATGGCCTTATATGGCCTGCAACCACGTTTCTTGGAAGGCTCAAGCAGGGAACCAAAATTAAAGCAATTGGTGCCTTTAGCAGACAGAATACCAACCTCCCAGGTAAGGCTTGCTTTGTGGTAAGATGTTTGTAACAGATGACTGTTCTCTAGTATTAAGGAGAAAAAATAGATCTGGTGTCTTCCAGAAACACACTTGGGAGACTCCCACTGTACAAATTTATTAGTTGAGGGATAGATTCAGCTGAAACATGAGTTATACTCTTTGGTCACTTGGCTAATCAATAAGAAAAAGTTGAAGTAATATATGTTATCATATTATTTTTCATAAGGTTCTCTTGAAAAATATTCCTTCCAGGAGACATCAATTAAGCTCCTTTTTGTAAGGATAACCCCAAACCTTTTGGGGGGCTTTGCTCCCCTGAACCCCCCAGCAGGCCTAGGCGGCACCCTTGACCCCTGCCAATTTTTCCTCCATTTCCATAAAGGCCTGTTCTCATCCCTGATCATGGAAAAGGGGCAGATAAAACCGGATCCGGAGAGCTGAAGGCGGTGGCAGAGTGGCCAGCTTCAGAGATGCGGAAACAGCTGCAGAGGTTCCTGGGGTACGTCACCTTCTACTAAAGGTTCATATGGGACTATAGCCACCTAGTGGCCCCCGATTTTTTGAAGATTAGGTTTTTAAGATTAAACCCTAAATTGTTTGAGAGCTGCTTTGGTTAAATATTGTGTTGAGGGGTTTATCAGTCGGATCACTTTAGAAATCTCCATGATTTACACATTCACTACTCAATGTCACTAGAAAAAACAAACAAACAAAAAAAAAAAAAAAAACAGGAATGAAACAAACTGTTTTCTACACCTGAAACGAATGGATTAAAATATTTATATAATGTAAGAATTGTTTACATGTTTGGTGATTTATAGTGACAAGGAAGTAAAGTTTCATTTGCATCTGGGAATTCTGGATCAAAAGCATCTAACATTGAAAAATATTACTGAGGGGCAGGGGTCGCCTGGTGGTAAAGGTGCTGGGTCACTGATCTCAAGGTTGGGGGTTCAAGCCCCACTCTCAATGGGCTGTCACTGCCCCAGTGCATTAAATGGGTTATCTTAGACCAGCCATGTCTCTCACTGTCTGTTGTGTGAGATTCATTAAAATGAACCATTGCTGACTTTTGTAAAGGGGAGCTGCATTGCCATCAGTGTGTTCTTTCCTTGCAATGGCCTGGTGAGCTGTCCAGGGTGTACTCTGCGCTCGCTCGGAGTCTGCTGAGGTGATCGAAAGACTCTCTGTGACCCTAATTAGGATTATGCGGTTCAGAAAATGAATGAAACATGTATGGTCTGTGCTGGCTGACGGCATTAATTCTCTTTATTCTTAATTCTCTTTTCATTAATTCTCTCTAGTCATTGCAGGCGCTGGCAAGGGGCGTGGCGGTTGCTGGCAGGGCAGAGCGTACCTGGTCCCAATCTGCAATCAGCAAGCAGCCAGCTATAAATGGGAGCGGCACGCTCCCCTCCACTGTCAGAAGATTGTTTTCCCCGTGATTCTGCTCCTCGGCTTTCTCTTTGACCGCTGGTTCTTGCTTCATGCTCGACCAGTTCCATTGACTTAGTATTCCCATGATTTACAGTTCCTAGTGTTTAATAAATCGTTTGAACCTTCTTTTGGTCTCCTGCATCTCTGGGTCCAAAGCATACACCCCAGGTTTAATAGAATCTTCTGACCTGAAACATGGACCCAGCAGAGACCGCGCAGTTTCGGCAGGCACTATCTGACCAGGGCGCCCTGCTGGGATGACATGACTCCACCTTGCATCAGATGATGGACAATCTTCAGCACATTACCACCAGCATGGTGCAGCTCAGCGGAAGTATGGACGCCGTCACCACTCACCTCGCTGCCGCAACCCCGCTCCCTCTCCCTTCACTTTCCACTGCAGCAGCCGCGCAAGCACCAGCTATACTCCCTGCACACCGAGAACCACTCACCCCCACGCCAGCCAGGTATTCGGGCGCGATCGGCTCCTGCGCACAATTCCTTCACCAGTGTTTGCTCTGCTTCAGCCAGCAGCTGCTCACATACTCCACTGATCAAGCAAAAACCGTCTTCATCATGTGCCTACTCATGGAGCAAGCCTCATCCTGGGCACTAGCGGTCACTACCCAGTTAGAACAGTTCATGCGAGAAATGAAGAAGGTTTTTGATCGTCCGGCGAAAGGGGAGGAGGCGAGCTCCCAGCTCCTATGAATTCAGCAAGGCGCACAGTCAGTGGCGGAGTATGCCATCCGATTCCGGATTCTTGACATCCAAAGCGGCTGGAACGACCCTGCGCTTTGGTGGGCTTTCCTGCAGGGGCTCAATAAATGGCTGAAAGACGAGCTCATGGCCCGAGATGAGATGACTACTCTGGAGGAGTTAATCGCCTTGTCTGCCAGACTGGACAACTGGTTGAGAGAGAGGGATAGATCCCTGAAGGGGGCCCCACTTCGATCTCACCCGCCATTTCCCCCTCTGAGGGAGGATGATGGTCAAGAACCCATGCAAGTAAACCACACCAGACTGACGGCTGAAGAGAGGCATCGGCGGCTGGCCGACGGTCTCTGCATCTACTGCGCCGAGAAGGGCCATGACTTCGCCCAGTGCCCCACGCGGCAGGGCCCGACAGCTACGAGAGGATCCTCCACAACACCTGGAAAGCGCCTGCAAGTTCAAGGTATGCTACACTCTGCGTAACACTCTCATTCTGTAGACATATTTATTGACTCAGGCGCTGACGCGAACTTTATCAATCCAGGGATGGTTGAGCTCCGCGATCTGCCCGTGTATGAACTCGAGACCCCCAAGCAGGTAGTGGCCATAGATGGCCGACTCATTGCTCACGTCATGCACAAGACCAAGCCAGCGAAGCTCACTTTGTTCGGTAACCACCAGGAATATTTGGAACTGTTTGTTCTCCCTGCCTCTCTGTCTCCCCTAGTGTTGGGGTGGCCATGGTTGCAGACCCACAATCCCCACATTGCCTGGCGCACCCTCTCCATACGCAACTGGAGTGACTACTGTTGGCAACACTGCCTAAGGGCAGCTGTACCCTCCCAAGCTTCATAAACCCCGGTAGACCTGGAGGATCTGGACTTAGCTGGTGTGCCCGAAGAATATCATGACCTGCAAGAGGTTTTCAGCAAGGATTGGGCTCGCTCCTTACCTCCTCATCGAACGTACGACTGTGCCATTGACTTACTCCCAGGTTCCATGCTCCCTTCTCAGCGACTATACAACCTTTCTAAGCTGGAGAAAGACGCCATGGAAACATACATTAACAAGTCGCTGGCTGCAGGACTCATTCGGCCCTCATCTTCCGTGGTAGGTGTGAGATTCTTCTTCGCCGAAAAGAAAGACAAGACCCTGAGACCTTGCATTGATTACATGGGCCTGAACCAGATCACCATCAAAAACAAATACCCTCTCCCCCTAATCGATTCAGCCATCACCCCTCTCCACGATGCTACCATTTTTTTTTCCAAGCTGGACCTGAGAATTGCCTACCACTTAGTCCGAATTCGAGAGGGGGACAGGACAAGATGGCTTTCAACATGCCCCTTGGGCACTTCGAATACTTGGTCATACCATTCGGACTAACCAATGCCCCAGCGGTTTTCCAAGCTCTGGTAAACGATGTGCTTGGGGACATGCTGAACCACTTTGTATTCGTGCACCTGGATGACATTCTGATTTTATCTAGAGACCAACACGAACATCTCCGCCATGTAAGAATGGTACTAAAGAGGCTCCTGGAGAACAGATTGTTCATTAAGGCAGAAAAATGTGAGTTTCATGTCCCCTCAGTCTCTGTCCTGGGGTTCATTGTGGAGAAGGGAAAGATAGGAACCGATCCGGCAAAAGTGAAGGCAGTGGCGGAGTGGCCGTCTCCAGGGATGCAGAAACAGCTGCAGAGGTTCCTGGGGTTTGTAAACTTCTATCGCTGGTTTGTGTGGAACTACAGCCGCCTAGCAGCCCCCCTCACACAGTTGACATCACCCAAGACTCCATTCCAGTGGTCCCCATGTGCCCAGGTGGCGTTTGACAGGCTGAAGGCTAAATTCACCCATGCGCCCATTCTGATCCACCTTGACCCCTCGCTGCAGTTTGTGGTGGAAGTCAATGCCTCGGACTCAGGGGTGGGGGCTGTCCTCTCCAAACGGTCTCCAACAGACCAGAAGCTACACCCATGCACCTTCTTCTCCCGTCGCTTGTCCCCGGCGAAACAGAATTATGATGTTGGGAATTGTGAGCTGCTGGCGGTGGTCTTGGCGCTCCAGGAGTGGAGGCACTGGTTGGAAGGGGCAGCCCACCCCTTCGTGGTCTGGACCGATCATAAAAACCTGTCCTACCTCTGTACAGCCAAGGGGTTGAACTCCTGTCAGGCACGATGGTCACTCTACTTGGGGAGGTTCAACTTCAAACTGACATACCGACCTGGCTCCCGGAATACAAAGCCAGATGCTCTCTCCAGGCAGTTCTCCTCGGGTGAAGACACTACCATAAACACCATCTTCCCCTCCTCCTGAATACTTGAAGCAGCCCAATGGGAGGTAGAACTGCTAGTTCGTGACATCCATCAGGGGGAACCGGAGCCCACCGGGTGCCCCCAAGGTCGACTATATGTTCCCCTGCTGGCCAGAACCCTAGCACTCCAGTGGGCTCACTTCTCAAAATTAGCCTGCCACCCTGGAGCCCACCGAACTCTCTTCCTGCTCCGACAACACTTCTGCTGGCCAACAATGGCAGCTGACACCAGCGAGTTTGCGTGAGCTTGTGCCACCTGTGCCCAGAGCAAGTCTTCCCATCATGCACCCACGGGCCTCCTCCAACTCTTATCCATTCCCCATCGCCCCTGGTTGCACATTGTGGTGGATTTTGTCACAGGTTCACCCCCGTCTGAGGGCAGCACTGTTATCCTGACATTAGTGGACCGGTTCTCCAAGGCGGTTCACTTCGTTGCCCTACCCAAACTCCCCTCAGCAATGGAAACAGCGGGCCTCCTAGTCCAACATGTCTTTCGCCTCCATGGCATCCCCCAGGACGTCGTTTCACACTGGGGCCCCCAGATTGCATCCAGAGTTTGGAAGGCGTTCTGCGACACCTTGGGGGTCTCCTGCAGCTTGACCTCTGGCTACCATCCTCAGTCGAATGGGCAGGCGGAACGTGCGAATCAAAGCCTCGGATCCTCCCTGCACTGTGTCGCCTCCCACCTCCCAGCATCCTGGGCCACACACCTTCCATGGGTCGAATACGCACACAATTCTCTGATCTGCACCGCCACCGGGATGACCCCATTCATGGTGATTACTGAGTTCCAGCCCTCCCTGTTTCCCAGCCAGGAGGTTGAGGTGGCCGTCCCATCAGTCCAGGCACAGTTTCACAGAGCACGCCGGGTCTGGAAAGAAGCACGGGCTGCCCTGGAACGAACAGTGGCCTGAAACCGGAGGATTGCCAATCGGCACCGAACCCCAGCACCTCCCTACATGGTCGGGCAACAAGTGTGGCTCTCATCCCGGGACCTGCCCCTGCAAGTCAACTCCAAAAACTGTCTCGCAGATATATTGGGCTCTCTGTAATTGAGAAAATTATAAACCCTAGTGCCGTCCAACTGAGACTCTCACCCTCACTCAAGGTACACCCAGTATTTCATGTTTCCCTTATTAAGCCCATGGTAGAAAGTCCCCTCCGTCCCCTTCTCCCCAACTGATTGATAGACATCCCGCATACACAGTCAACCGTATCCTTGATGTAAGCAGGCGGGGTCGAGGGTTTCAGTACTGAGTGTACTGGGAGGGGTATGGTCCCGAAGAGCATTCATGGATTCCCCGCTCCCTAATTCTGGACATGGACTTATTAGACGAATTCTATCAACAGTTCCCAGATAAGCCTGGTTGGTGCCAGGTGGCGCCCCTTAAGGGGGGCTACTGTTATGGTCTGTGCTGGCTGACGGCATTAATTCTCTTCTCTAGTCATTGCAGGTGATGGCGAGGGACGTGGCGGTTGTTGGCAGACGAGTTCCAGCAGAGCGCACCTAGTCCCCATCTGCAGTCAGCAAGCAGCCAGCTATAAATGGGAGCGGCACGCTCCCCTCCACTGTCAGAAGATTGTTTCCCTGTGATTCTGCTGCTCGACTTTCTCTTTGACCCCTGGTTCTTGCTTCGTGCTCGACCAGTTCCATTGACTTAGTATTCCCGTGATTTACAGTTCCGAGTGTTTAATAAATTGGGGAAGTGGTGGCCTAGTGGTATAGGATGCTGGATCGCTGATCCTAAGGTTGGGGATTCGAGTCCCACTCACCACAAGGTTGTCACTGCCCCCCCAGTGCGGCTAACTGGGTTATCAAAGGCGGGCCATGTCTCTCACTGTCTATGGTGAGAGGCATGTAAAAGAACCATTGCTGACTTTTGTAAAGAGTAGGCTGCAAAGTCGTCAGCGTGTTTCTGTCCCTTTCTATAAAGGGTTGTGACAGGAAGGGCATCCGACGTAAAAACCTCTGCCAAATCAAATGTGTGAATCAGATGATTCGCTGTGGCAACTCCCGAGTAAAAGGGAAAAAGCCGAAAGGAAGACAGTGTTTAATAAATTGTTTGAACCTTCTTTTGGTCGCCTGCATCTCTGGGTCCAAGACATACACCCCAGGTTTAACACAGTCACCTGTCAAGGCATTTCTGTTTCTTTTAATAGTCGCTGGACTTGATCCAAAAAACAGTGCTGCTCAATCAACAGCCTTCGATTAATTTCCAAATTATCACTATTAAAGTGAGTTCTGTCTGTGTACTGTCAGTTACTTTGGATAAAATAACTACAGATATTTAATCATCCAACAAAAACAGCAATAACAAAAATAATAATAATCTAATAATTTCATTTGTGATAGATTCCATTACCATAAAAAGGGGTATTGTTTAAATATTAAACATTTCATAGGTCTTTTTTCATGGTCAGGCAATTTTGACACATAGCAGTTGAAGCCGTTCATGCTTTAATTTGACATGTAACAGAATGTTAAAGATTCTGTGTTGATGCTCTCTGTGCTCTCAGACTGTTACTGTATGGAAATGTATAATATTATGGTATATCATTTATAAACATATGTTTACAATAATTATCTAATTTATATCATATTATCATTGCAATCCGTCAGCCTGTTTCCGTACTGCGATGGCCTGATGATCTGTCCAGCGTGTACTCTGCCCTCGCCCGGAGTCAGTTGGGTTGGGCGCCAGCCTCCCTGCGACCCTAATTGGAATTAAGCGGTTACAGAAAATGAACTGAATATCATATTATACTGCATTGAAGAATATAGATCCAAATTAGCTTTGTGTCCCTTGATTTTCTGGGTCTTCTCAGAGAAATGTTGAGCAGCATAATTCACAGACTCCGAATCCAGAACCTACAGGAACAAAGAAGAGGTGCAGAGATAAAAATATAAAACAATAAAAATGAATTTGGGTAAACCTAACACAAATGAATAGATAATCTGAAATAAGTAGATACAGTATTTGTTTATTTCAAAAGAAAACTGAATATACAGCAGCATAATGCATGATTAGAGCATTAAGAGTTGATTGTGTTGCATCACTTTACATGTCACGAATCAGGAATGTCGAAAATCAAGCAACTGCAGTTACAAAAGCATTTTCTGAATGCATGAATATGAAACTCCACAGCATCTATAAACAAAATGAATCTGGCGCTCAAACAATCAGTGCAATCTTCCTAGCAACAGATGAGTTCTGGTTTCCACAGTCATGTCTGTTTTGAGGCCTCTCATCAATTAACTGGAGCATAATTCGGAAATCCGTTTGGGATTCAGTAAATTGGTTTGTGCAGTGAATATGATTTTGGTCTGGTTGTGGTCTGGCAGTGAATATGGATAATAAGAAAATATCCCAAGTAATCACAAAAAGAAGTTGAAAATCCATAAAAATAAGTGGATTCCAAACTGGATCGGTCGAGGCCCGGATTAACAACAACCCCAATCAGTGATGTTCACCAACAGGGTGTTGGTGGAAACTGGACTGTTGGTCAAAGAAAGGGAAGTCGAAGAAGGAGAGGCGGGAGGCATGTCCATAGGCAGAAAGAGAGAGAGAGAGAGAGAGAGAGAGAGAGAGAGAAGAGGAAAGGCATGAAGTAAGGAGAGTAAAGACTTTAAATGTTGGAATGATGACAGGAAAAGCTACAGAGCTGGCTTGGCATGATGCAGAGGAGGAAGGTGAACATATTGTGTGTTCAGGAGACCAGGTGGAAATATAGCAAGGCTAGAAGCTTAGGAGCAGGGTTTAAGCTGTTTTATCATGGTTGGAAGAAAAATGGTGTAGGTGTCATTTTGAAGGAGGGGTGGTCAAGAAT
>JALRMN010000025.1:0-107500 GCA_024760905.1 Plotosus lineatus | reverse complement strand
GTCTTGAAGAAAACTATAAATTGTGTGAACAATTTTATTCCAATGTCCAATAGAACCCCCCACAGGACCTCTCTATTTACGATCTCAAAGGCTGTCACTGAATACAGAAAAAAGTTCCTGATGTTGTGTTCAGCTTTTCTTAAGTAGGGAAAACATCATGTCTGTGGTGACTGAAACCTGCATTATGCTTCTGGAATAAATGCCATGGTGGAAGGGAAAACTCTGTTTAAGATGACGCAGGGATATAGTTTCCCAACTATTGCAAGCAGAATTATGCCACAATAGTATCGCAGGTTGAGCAACATTTCTTTTTGAAAAGCTTGATGATTGGGCCATTCTTGAAGTCCTTCCATAGCTTTGCTTCTACCCAGATGATCTAAAGCAGATTGTGAGTTCTGTAGCACTTGCCAATTTAATTAAATTTTCCCAATTTAAGTCATTTGCCTTCTTTAAGTTGATTTAGAGCCTTGGCTACCTCATTGATTGTGGGCACTTGTCCGAGCTCAAGTAAGACAGCTCCCTGGGGGATGTCTTCCAGGACAGATATATCTGGTGTGATTAGTTGGTTGAGAAGTGTACAGAAATGCTCTCTCCTTTGCAGGATGTCATTTATTTTCAGTGGAGCATATTGTATCTGTCCCATCTATCCAGTTAATGACAAATGACTTAAATTTGGAAACATTTCATTGTGCTTCTATGAAGCTCCTCGAGTCATGATCCTGTGCATCGTGGCAGTGCTTTCATTTTGTTTGTTTGTTTGTTTTTTTTTCTTTATTTTTTTCTTTGTGTGTGTGTGTGTGTGTGTGTGTGTGTGTGTGTATTTTTTTGTTTGTTTAATTATCAAGAACAGCTTCAAAACACCGTTGCTTCTTGCTGAGCAAGTCGCTGATGATGGAAACTTGCTCATTTCACCAGTCATGGTGTTTCATCTTTTGTAATCCAATAATATCTTTTGAAATATTCTCCAGAATGATTTTTAAATCTTGCCATCATTGTTCTAAACTTACAGAGGTAATATTGAGAGTTGTGTAGCAAATGTTCCCCAAAGTTCTTGTTTGATATCTGACATGTTGAGGTGTATCTCATTAAACAGGAAGGTATACACTTGTGCCTGCGATGGATAGAGATGTAGAAGCACAGGTTAAACCTTGTGCGGACTAACTTGTGGTCAGTCTAGTCTATGTACTCTTGAATCTGCGAGATCACTTTTGTCGTGCTGCTTGATGATTATATAATCGATCATGTGACTTTTCTGGGAGCATGGGTGTTTTCAGGTCTCTTTGAGTATGTCAATGTGTATGAACATGGTGTTTGATATGAGGACAAACCTCATTCAAAGTTCTCGGAGAGTCACTGTTTTCTTCTCCTAAACCATTCAGCCAGATGACATTGGGCCAGGATTCTGTAATAGTGCCAATTCTAGCATTAAAGTCACCAAGGAGAAAAAAAAAATTGGTTGAAGGGTGGTAAGGGCTGCTGTAAGTTGATCATAGAAGAACATTTTTGCTTCTATTGGTCTCTTAAACATATCAGCATGAACGCTGGTGACGGTAGCATGGCAGTTCTTGATCAGCTTCATACGCATGGTCATGATGCTGGAATTTATGCCCTTCCATTTTTTGCATGAGAGGACGGAAGTGTGATCTCACTGCAATGCATACATCTTCTTGTTTTGGTTTGTCACTTTCCATTCCAGAGTGAAGGTTCATTATCATCATCAACATTTTCTGTAATCGCTTCATCCTAATTAGGGTTGCGGGGAGGCTGTTGCCCATCCCAGCCAACTCAGGGCGAGGGCAGAGTACACCCTGGACAGTTCGCCAGGCCATCGCAGGGCAAAAAATACATGCTTCTCACCAGAGACCGTGAGAGACATTGCCCACCTTTGATAACCCAGTTAGCTACACTGGGGGAGACAGTTGACACCCTTGTGGAGAGTAGGACTCGAACCCCCAACCTTAGGCTCAGCGATCCAGTGTCTTTTGTCATTTTTTTATGCTAATTGTAAAACCAAACTCTCTGCAAGCAGTCCATATGGCATTGTATACCATCATGACTATGACTTGTGAGGGCAGCATCATCAGCAAACAGCATTTCTCTGATGAGGACACATGTGATTTTGGATTCAGCCCTGAGTCGGGCTAGGTTGAAAAGCTTTCCATTGTGTCTGGTGTGGATGTAGACACTATCAGAGGAAGAGTCAGAGGTATGGTACAGAAGGAGAGAGAATAAGATGCCAAAGAATGTAGGAGTGAGCACGCATCCTTATTTGACACCACTGAGAATATTGAAGGGTTCAGATGTAGCACCATGAAAGCTGACTGTGGCTGACAAAATTGAAGGCCTAAGTGAGGTCAACAAAAGCCAGATATAGTGCTTGATGCTGTTCCCTGAATTTTTCTTGGAGTTGTTGTATGGAAAAGATCATGTAGATAGTTCAACGAGATGATCTAAATCCACACTGTGACTCGGGTATCCTCTTTTTCTGCAAGGAATTGCAGTCTTGTGAGTATGACACATGCGCACAGCTTACCTACAATGCTGAGAAGGGATATTCCACAATAATTGTTGCAGTCTGAGTGGTCACCTTTATTTTTGTATAGTGTCACAATCTTAACATCCCTCATATCATGCAGCACCTCTTCTTTCCAGCACAGACACAGTAGCTCATGGACGTATGTAAGGAGGCCTGACTTCACTGCTTTGATTACCTCTGGAGGAATGGTATAATTTCCTGATGCTTTGCCACTGGCTAATACATTTATGGCTTTATCAAGATCTGCCATGGTGGGTTCAGCATCGAGGTTACTCATGATTGGAAGTTCAGGGATCTTGTTCAAGGCTTTGTCAGATAATGTGTTTTGAGTTGAGTGGAGATCGAGGTAGTGCTCCACCCACCTTTTAATCTGTTTGCTGCGGTCAAAGATTATATGCCCTTCTTTGGACCTGAGGGGGCTGTTTTCTTTGTTGGGCCTGTAGCTTGTATAATACCTTCATACATGGCTCTAATATTGCCAGTCAAAGATGCTTGTTCCACTTTGTGGCAAAGCTCCAGCGAGTAGTTTTCACATTTCCTGGCCATTTCCTGACTTCCAGCTCTGGCTTTATGTAGGAGGCTGTGGTTTCCATTCGTTGGATGTCGCTTCCATGTGATGAAGCCTTGTCTTTTAGCATCAATAAGAGGTTCAAGCGTTTGAAGATTTGCTTCAAACCAGTCTTGGTTTGTTTTTTCTCTTACCATAAGTATCTATGGCACAGGAATGGATTTCAGCACTAAGAAAGGACCATCTAGCTTCTACCAAAGAGTCATCATCAGCACCAGGAAGTGCATGGTTGGAGGAGAGGAAAGTATTGGTTTTCTCCAAGTCTGTTGTGTGGGCAGGCAATGTTTGGCAAGCCCTTGGGCTTCGCGTGGTGAAGTGTAAACACATTTTACTAATGACAATGGAGTGGTTTGTGTCGCAGTCGGCACTGTGATAACATCTTGTGTTGTGCACACTTTGCAATTTGGCCCTTTTGGTGATGATTAGGTCAAGCTGGTGCCAGTGACAGGAGTGTGGGTGCACCCGTTAGACTCTCTGATTATCTTTGTTTGGGAAGTAGGTATTTGTGATGCCAAGCTGTCTGTTGCACCAGAGTTCCAGTAACCTTTGCCCATTTTCATTTAGTTTATCTATTCCATTGTGACCAGTACACGTGGACCAGTCGTCATGCAAAGTGCTAACTCTAGTGTTGAAGTCACCAAGCAGGTAAAGGTCTTCAGTATGTGGTATCTTCCCAATCCGTTTCATCAGGGCTAGAGGTGAGGGTAGGGGCATAGCATGTAATGAGGTGTACAGGGCCAGTGCCTGAGTTAATTCGCATTGTGAGTTAATGTGCTGTGCTTCCTATTGGTGGTTGAATCATGGGAAGAATAAATGTTCTGACTGCAAACCCCACGCCATGATCACGATGCTCATCCTGTCCCTTTCCCTTTCAGAAGAAAGTATAGTTCTTCTCTTGAATGGACCCGTCATCAGCCAGCCTTGTCTCTTACAAGGCTGCAATGTTGACATTAAGCCTCATCAGCTGTGAGTCAGGGCAGTGGTGGCCTAGTGGTATAAATGCTGGATTGCTGATCCTAAGGTTGGGGGTTCGAGTCCCACTCTCCACAAGGTTCTCACTGTCTCCCCAGTGCAGCTAACTGGGTTATCAAAGGCCAACCTTGTCTCTTACTGTCTATGGCGTGAGGCATGTAAAAGAACCATTGCTGACTTTCGATAAAAGTAGGCTGCAAAGCCGTCAGTGTGTTTCCGCCCTGCAATGGCCTGGCAAGCTGTCCAGGGTGTACTCTGTCCTTTCCTGGAGTCGGCTGGGATGGGTGCCAGCCTCCCCACGACTCTAATTAGGATTAAGCGGTTACAGAAAATGAACTGAATGAACAGTTCCGAGTCAATTACTGTGGTTTTGCATCTTTCGCTGTGTTGTAGATCACGTGATAAGTCTGGCACCATTGTTTGGATCAGCTTGCTATGTGAAATGCTGGCAACTTAATTTTTTTCTTTCTCTTTCTTCGTCCTAGGTGCACTGTTTGTAGTCTGCTTGTCTGACTTACACCATAAGATCCTTGCACCCCAAGAAGCAGGCAGATTGTGTCAAATTAATACCTAACTGACTGGTGGCTGCCAAGCTTAAGACGGGCAGTAGTTAATCAGTGAAGCACAAAGGCTCCTCTCACTGTCGGAGACAACCCATGGCACTCTACTCTTTGCTAAACAAGCTAGGATTTAAGATAAGATAAGATACAGCTTTATTAATCTCACAATGGAGAAATTCACTGTTACAGGCTCTTAAGATACTATCAGTAGGGGGTGCAAAAATAGATACAAGTACAAACATACACACATACATATATATTATATAAGTAAATAAATAAATAGATACATAAATAGTATAAATTAATAAACAATAAAAGAAAAGAAAAGAAAAGAAAAGAAGGGAGCAACTTTGTGGACTGGCCTATATTCAAGTGTATATGTATCTGAGGGCAGAGTAGATGGGTTGATATGGTTCACAGTCAGTGGGGTAGATGTGGTTGATGAAAGTGCGCGGGGTTTTTATTGCACATAACTGGTATTTTCACAGACAGTTACAAAGTGGCGTTGTACAGTCTGACAGCGGTGGGAATGAACGGCCTGCGGTAGCACTCCTTCCTGCATTGAGGATGTCTCAGTCGTCCACTGAAGGAGCTGCTCAGCTCCTCTACAGTCTGGTGCAGTGGGTGAGAGCTGTTGACTAAAATGGATGTGAGCTTTGCTACCATCCTCCTCTCACTCACCTCCTCCACAGAGTCCAGTGGGCAGCCGAGGACAGAGCTGGCCCTCCTGACCAGCTTGTTCAGTCTCTTTCTGTCCCGCTCTGTGCTGTCCGGGGCCCAGCAGATGGCAGCGTAGAGGATTGCAGAGGCTACCACAGAGTCATAAAAAGTCCTGAGCAGAGGTCTGCATACTCCGAAGGACCTGAGTCTCCTCAGAAGGTGGCGGCGACTCTGGCCCCTCTTGTACAGGGCGTTGGTGTTGTGGGACCAGTCCAGTTTATTGTTAAGGTGAACACCCAGGTACTTGAAACTGTCCACTGTCTCAATGTCCTGTCCCTGGATGTTCACTAGTAAGTGTGTGTGTGTGTGTGTGTGTGTGTGTGTGTGTGTGTGTGTGTGTGTGTGTGTGTGTGTGTGTGTTCGAGTGCTTCTCCTGAAGTCGACCACCATCTCCTTCGTCTTCCTAGTGTTCAAGCATAAGTGGTTGCGCTCACACCAGTCCACGAAGTCAATATAATATAACGATATAACCTGTCACTGCTGTCTCCCTTGTTGTGCCTTCGTGCGTGACACAAAGATGGAGTGTCCTCGCCATGGCACAATGCCTGGGCTAATCTATAAAGATCCTGGGCTGCCCAAATGTCAAGATCCACTCTGGTCAAGATTCACTCTTGGCCACTCTGATGTTGTCCAGAGGAAAACAATGCAGTACATTTGGCATCAGTTTGGCTGCAGGAGTTACCAGAAAGATAGTTGATGACCTATTCTACATGCCTAAGGGACTCCACTCCGATATTTCTGTCAGGGTTGGTTCCCTTAGCCTTGCACTATCCCTAGAACACACAAGGCAGTGAGACCATTTAACCCATAGCTGGAGATAATGTTAGTGGGTATCAGGGCATGTCCATGCACCGGTGGGCCTGCATACTGCACTTCTAAGGGTATGACCACCTCCGAGCCTTCATAGTATGGCCTGGTGTCACAAGGGGTCCAGTTGCCCATATGTCACCATGACGAGGCACTATGTACGACTTGTCTATAAGAAGCTATCACACACCCCGGTGTGGGGGCAGGGAAGTCTGACACAGTCTGCTTCCTTTTCGGCTCCTACTTCAATAGACCATTTGACACACATCTACCTATACACAGATAAAACACACACTCCTGATACACAGATAAAATACACACCTCCCTATACACAGATAAAATATATACCCCCTGTACACAGATAAAATACACACCCATAATACACAGATAAAATACACACACCCCTAAACACATAAAACACACCCGCCCTCCATACACTGATAAAGCAGCATTGGATTCGTACAGCAGATCACTTCCTATTTGTTTCTGCAAAGATACACCATGGTTAAGGCTAAAGCTCTGCCTTTTTTTCTTTGTGTCATGATGGGTAAGAATTATACTTTATATTATATATATATATATATATATATATATATATATATATATATATATATATATATATATATATATATATATATATAGATAGATAGATAGACAGACAGACAGACAGACAGACAGACAGATAGATAGATAGATAGATAGATAGATAGATAGATAGATAGGTATAAGAAATATCGTGTGTGTGTGTGTGTGTGTGTGTGTGTGTGCATTTCTTGGTTGCAGGTTTACTCTCAGAGACTATGAGCTCTTTAACTTTGGAGGCAGAGGTTGGAGATAAAGTCAGTATTTGGTGCCATCATGATCTGACTCTTACAGGCTTTATCTTCTGGTATAAACACACATGTGGTTCAGTTCCTCTTCTTGTTGGGTGTAAAACGTTTCGGACATCAGCTCCATCAGAACCTTGTTACTTCTTTACTGAGAGTGAGAGAATAGTGATGTCTGTTCAGGACAAGAACTCGACTCTCAACATCACTGCAGTAAATGTCTATGATACTGGACTCTATTACTGCAGCTCCAAACCCATAGATAAAATGATCTTCAGTAACTCGACATATTTACAAGTGAAAGGTAAATTTATCATAAATTAAGTTTCAGTAAAGTTAACTGCGATGACTTGGATTGGACAAAGATTTTTTTTTTTTTTTATAGTGGAAAATAAAACACTTTCTGAGGATAAAGTCACAGGTTTGTGATGAACTAATTTAAGAACACTTCAGTATATTTTGAAATAAATCATGATACAAGTGTAATGGTCAAAACATTTTATTTAATCTTTTCTCTAAGGTTTGGTTGGTTCTGTGTACTTCGTGCTGGCTGTAGTGTTCGGTTCTGTGAATGTGATTTTTCTCAAAATCCTGATCTTCATCACAGTTAAACACAGAAAAACACACAAAGGTAAAATACTACTACAACACAATATAATGATGATGATAATAAAAATAAATAAATAAATAAATAAAATAATAATAATAATGATGATGATGATGATGATGATGATGATGATGATGATGCTGATGACGATTGCTAAGTTTTCTTTTTTATTGCAGAAGGCGATGGCACTGAGGTAAATTTGGGTTAATTTTAACGTACAAACATATTTACAAGGATAACCATTTAATTGATTACAAACAAATCAAATGAATAATAATAATAATAATAATAATAATAATAATAATAATAATAATAATTTGGCACTTTTGTGCAATCAAGCCAGGCATTGTAGAAGAAAAATATGTTTATATCAATATGTTATATTTTCGAACCATCTTTGCAACAATGTGTTAATAAAAAAAGCAGAGAAAATAAAATATCAAGATCTGAAACTGGAAACAACAGGAATGTGAGAAATAAAAACAAACATTGTACCAGAAGTGGTTGGAGCTCTAGGGATACAAATGGAGTTGAAAGAAAACCTCCAAAAGAAACCCGACAGCATCGGTAATTTTTATTTTTTATATTTATATCTTGGTATCTCTTCTCTGTTCCTGTAGGTTCTGGACTCGGACTCTGTGGATTATGCTCCTCAACATTTCTCTGAGAAGACCAAGAGAACCAAGAGACACAATGCTAAGTTGGCTCTATATTCTTCAGTGCAGTATAATATGATATAAATTAGATAATTATTGTATAAATATGTTTATAAATTATATAATATTATATAATTCCATACAGTATCACTCAGAGAGCACAGAGAGCATCACCACAGATGCTTTAACATTCCGTTACCTGTCCAATCAAAATGTGAACGGCTTCAACTGTTCTGTGTCTAAATTTTCTGATCATGAAAAGATACCTATAAAAATTTAAATGATTAAACAATACGTATTTTTATGTTGCTGGCTGAATGAATCATGGATGAATGAATCGAAGGCTGTTGATTCAGCACCACTGCTTTTTTGGATCTAGTCCGGCTACTCTTAAAAACAACAGAAATATCTTGACAGGTGATAGAATGAGTCAGGTACACTTTTCATTCATTTTCTGAACAGTTTAATTCTTATTAGGGGCACTAGCAAGCTTTCACTCACCTTAGCCGAATCCGATCGAGGGCAGAGTACACCCTGGATGGCTTGCCAGGCCATCGCAGGGCAGGAACACACTGATGGCAATGCAGCTCCTCTTTACAAAAGTCAGCAATGGTTCTTTTACATGAACCTCCACCCACAGACAGTGAGAGACATGGCCGGTCTATGATAACCCAAGAAGTGCACTGAGGGGACAGTGACAACCTGTTGAGAGTGGGACTTGAACCCCAAACCTTGGGATCAGTAACCCAGAACCTTTACAACCAGGTCACCACTGCCCATAAATTTGATGCAGAATTCCGAGATCCAGATGAAACTTTACTTCGTCATCGCTATAAATCATCAAACAAGCAAACAATTATTTCATTAATGTAATGCAATGAGAACAAAAATGAAATATTATACAAATTAAATACTATTTTATAATGAAATTACATTTTTTTGATGATGGTATCAATAAAGTCTTTCTGTCTCTGTTTAAATATATTATTTTACTTTTCCATGTCAAGAAATATTTCAGTGTATGAATATAATTTATACTTTTTATCTTTAAAAAATCAATCTTGTGGAGAATCTAATGGTAAAATTGCTCTTTGTATTTACTACTGATGATATTAGATTCCTTGATTGTTTTTTTAAAAGACATCGAGTCGATAATGTGTAAATCATGGAGATTTCTAAATCGATCGGACTGAAAAACCCCTCAACACAATGTTAACCAAAGCAGCTCTCAAACAAATCAGGTTTTAATCTTCTCTAATGCTATTATTTATAAACTTAAATAACTTTCAGCTCTTTTTAAACACTCTATATTTCAGAAAATGCAAACCTAGTTTTACATGTTTAAGTTTACTATTTTAATATTTAATATAATAATTCAAGGGCGTATGCTGGTCTGACCGTGGGGGGAAGGGGGATGCTCATCTCAGCTGACTGGAACTCGAGTCCCTGGGCCTATATGCCTGAGCCTTAAAGGGGAAATGAAACACCAACTAAATAAGTTGTCGGTAGCTTAAGTATAGTTTATTGTAGTGATTGCGGCTTAAATTTTATATCATAAATAAACCATTGCACACACACAGCGGTTTTGTTTTATGTGCTTGTTGTATAAGTTATCGACCCGAAAGCGGCCATTGCTAAGTGCCCGTATACACAAAGTTACCGTGACGTCACTGGGTTGGTACAAAGTACCAACTTGAAATATAGTGCATGCATATCACAGCATTTTATATGATATAAACAACATGGAATCTCACACCAACAACACGCAGTTTTTCAGCAGAAGACGATTCATCTATTACTCTCAGAAGACGAATCAAATATTATAGTTCAACCAAAAACATTCTCAAATATATTTCAAACTACATCTGCAAGTACATGTGCTAAATACATTTACAAATTGAGCTAAAGTTATTTATCTATTCAAAGGCACAAACAAATATTAATACATATTTACAGCACAAAAAAATACTATTAATGTTATAAAAGTACTGAGCATTAGGCTGCAGATCCAGGCTGGATGGCTGATGATTATTTTATCCATTCATTCTCTGTGCGTCAATGTTTGTGTTCTTACACATGTGCAGGAACCGGAGGCGGGACTAACAAACTGTGCTTTATTCTCACACTCGCACTTTGTTTGATTGACAGTGTTCAGCTATTATTGCTTCCTGATAATATGTGAGGTAGGCGAAAGTAGGTACTTGTCTTTGATTGTAGATTGCTCGGCTCGGGCTTGCACATGCACGGTGCCCGTTACACGGTAACTTCCGGTGTTAACTTCCGCTTTACTGCATGCTGAATTTGTCTCCGACTTTCTCTTTAGTAACAGTCATTAAGATTATTTATAAGATTGTGAAAACACATCATTTCTTGTCCAGTGGAACTCAACTCTTGCTGTGGGAGGTGCACGTGCACCCTGTGAACCCCCCACGCCCTTGTAATTGTGTTGCATGTCTTCAGTTTCACCCTGTGAGCGTTTACTTTCCAAAGTTGAGCTTCTACAGTATTCATTGCCCCACTATCCCCATTTCTCCCAGTTTAAATAATCATATATACTAGTGATAAGAAGAAGAAGAAGAAGAAGAAGAAGAAGACTAGTGATAACTCATATCTGTACTTCTATTTCAATTTGTAAATCCAGTTATTTTATATTTTATTTTTAACATGCATTTTCAAAAATATATTTTGAGGTTTATTTATTCATTTATTCATTTATGAATGTATTATTAAATCTATCATCTGTATTGAGTGAGTTTCTTTTGTTCTGATTTATAATTCCTCACTATATTGTGCAGATTATCAAGCTCAGAAAAATCATCCATAAATATTCCCATGAGCACCAACAGCCTACAGACATTTCCACTCAGAACTAAAATTTCCTCCACAATTAAGTGTTCGGTGTTAAATTAACAGAGTTCACTGAGTCCAGTTCGACACGTATTAACACTGCAGGGTGTTGATTCAACACGGAGGATTTTAATATTTAATCACACGCACACACACGCACGCACACACACACACACACACACACACACACACACACATATACACACACTAAAATATACCAATCCAAAACTCAACAACAACAACAAAAACAGTGACCCACTTCTGCATAATTTGGATTAAGTAGATAATTTGAGGCAGTGGTGGCCTGGTGGTAAAGGTGTTGGATCACTGATCCCAGGGTTGGGGGTTTAAGCCCCACTCTTAACGGGTTGTCACTGCCCCCCCCCCCCCCCCCATGCAGCTAACTGTATGTAAAAGAACAATTGCTGACTATTTGCTAATTGCTGCATAGCCGTCAGAGTCTTTCTGCCCTGCGATGGCCTGTCAAGTCATCCAGGGTGTAATCTGCCCTTGCTGGGAGTTGGCTGGGATGGGTGCCAGCCTCCCTGCAACCCTAATTAGGATTAAATGGTTCAGAAATTTAACTGCAACTGAATATACTGAGGCACAATCCATGATGGAATGTATGGAATTTAGAGCTCAGGGCAGCAGAATGTTACAGTGTGTATGTTAGCCTTGTGATGGACCGCTGAGGTGTTCAGGTTCCCCACTTTCATCTAGGATTAACTGAAATAGCCTTCAGACTCCCCAAGAGTTTAGTTGGATAAAGAACTTTTATAAATTCATGAATTAATAAATAATTTAATGGATATTGTTATGACCGATTTGGATTTGTAAAATCTCCAAAGTTTACAAAAGAGCTGGTGTATTACACTTAAAAACATAAATAAATAAAAAGTCAAATATGTGGTTGCTTATTTTCTCTATAATTTTTATTTTTAAATTTACTGTTGTTTTAATGGGAGGAGAATCAATGAGCAGGTGATGTTACACCATGGTGCTTTAGGTTAGTGACCCCTCCCGCTTCCCTCAAAATAACAACTGGGAAGAGAAAAACAAGGTTATGACATTATTTCTAACCTTTGATAATGTAAATTAGAAGTGAGACAAGGGCACAGGCCCTAAAAAAATAATTTGTGTTCAGTCCTGTAACAAATTGTGGCAGCTCGGGATCTCTCATTAGTTCCACTGGAGGAGCAGATCCAGAAAAGCTAGAACCACAAATTTGGGATGACAAGATGTTGCTGCAGGCCAGGAGTCAGGCCGTGGGTGTCCACAGAGTGAGATCAGCTGCACTACTGATCCAGAGGCCTGCACGCACTCGTCACCAGTGAGCTGCACTGCCGAGGTCATTGAACACCAGTCACCAGATAATTGCACTGCTGATTGTGAGGTCAACACAGTGAGTGGTAAGGTCGTGGTGCTGTTGATTTAAATTAGTATCAAACCATCATTAAACTAAAGTGACATTACATTGCCAGCAGAACCACACACCATATCAACTTACTAGGAACTGGTATGGAGTATTCAAACGATACTTCTCAGAATGCTGCCATCTACTGGGTTGCAAAGGATATTGCAGGCAACTACAAACCCAAAGATGAGGCTCATTCAGTTCAGTTTTATTTGTATCGCGATTTTTACAATTTATATTATCATAAAGCAGCTTTACACAGTAAAACAGTAAAACTAAGGTCTCACAAAGAATAAAGAAATTTAAACATTTCCTATTACTGCTACACATGCTTAATAAACAAGATGGTGGCAAGGAAAAACACCCTCAGTAGTTACAAGGAAGAAACCTTGAGAAGGACCAGGCTCAAAAGGAAACCCATCTTCATTTTGGTGATGTTTGCGGTGAATCTCAATGATTAGGAGAGCTGAATGGAGCATGCTTCATACATGCAGTCGGACAATCTTACTGGAACTTGTGGATGAAGGCATGTGTCAGTTCTTGGTGTTGAACGTTTGATAAGTAAAACTTCTGCTTCTGTTGATTGTTTTTTTTTTTTTTGATTTGTACATTGAATGATGGGGGAACCTTTACTACACAGTCCCAGCCCATCCATGAATACATCAAATCAAGCATCACAACCACACCCACACTACAACGGCCAGTTGATTAGCCATCTCCTCACTCCAACACTCATGCGAACATGACCATACATTCAGTAGAAAAGTTAAGCCAAATCTATGTAGAGTTGGGTGAGAAACACAGGCGATGTGAAATTACAGTGACCACAACAGCTGCAGCATGCCACCACCAAGGTGAATTAGGGTCATACTCAATGCCACAGATGACCCCAGAGAAACCAGTTCACCTAAAGAACCTCTACTACCTCAAGCACAAAGAATTTAAAGTACATGGTGGCCAGATTGTAAATCAAAGCTCTGAGGTAAACTATAATGACATTTCAAGCAAATCAGAGAACAAAGGAAGGAGGACTCTGCACAGGCTGAGGCAGTCTGCAGGGTGTTCAGGATCATCAGACAAGGTGCCTTTCAGAACATGCTTGTGAACAAAGATGAAATGACCATGCCGGGACTCAAAGCTTTCTCAGGTCTCGGAGTTAAATGCATGCCTGGACTGCAATGGGACACACTGGCAAATGTTATAACGGATGGCTGTCCAAATCTAACAGTGAAAAACACCAGACTTTTAAAACAGATGCAAAATAAAGTGTTGAAATCAACACTGAAACAAAATTGGTATTCTTACATCAAATCATACATCAGAATGTGTTGTGTAAGTCAGTGCTAAAAGTTCACCATGTTATTGATGTTATGATTGAAATCGTTCATCAGGGCATGAGCATTACATCACTGAAGTTTGTTGCACTCATGGAGGAGTATGAGACTGAACATGGTGACATAAACTTCCACACACCTGTGAGATGTCTGAGCCTGGGCAAGGTACTGAAAAAAGTTTGGGACTTGAAAGAACAAATTTAAGAGTGATGTGAGAAGAAAGGCAGAGCTATACCAAAGAGTCTCAGATGGGACTGGACTGCACATATTCTATTTGCTATTGAAATGACAGCATTGATGAATGAACTGAGTACCAAACTGCAATGTGGAGACCTTTATGTTCATCAATTGTACAATCTGGTGAAGGAATGAGAAAGTTACAGCTTCTTTTATAGAAAGTGGGAAGCAACAATAGACTCACATGCAAACTCTGAGTGATCACCTGTGCAGGTACTCCTCCATGTTAGAAGCACTGCATGGTGAGTTTTCAAGGTGACTTGAAGACTTCAGGACAGTTTATGGTCAAATGCACACAATGTCCTCTCCCATTACCTTCAATACAGTTAATGTATCTAGAAATGTTCAGCTGGAACTCATTGACCTGCATTCTTATGTAATACTGGTAGAGCAGTTTCAGACAGTAGTGCTGCTGGATTCGTACTCATCTCTTAAGGAGGAGAACTTTCCACACATAAGGAGGCCTGCTTGGAAGATGTGGGTTCTCTTTGGATCTACCTACATATGTGACCAAACATCCTTAGTGATGAAATTTAACAAATCCAGGTACAGATCCTCTCTCACTGATGATCATCTCTCAGCTGCGATTCGCACTTCCACTTTCATATATATATATGTCATATATATATATATATATATATATATATATATATATATATATATATATATATATATATATATATATATATATATATATATATATATATATATATATATATATATACATATATTGTGTACAATTGTTTTGGGAATTTTGAATGAATAAATTGTTTTTCCTGAGCAAACATTTCTTTGTTTCATCATAGCATTTTCTCATAATCACAGCTCATCAAAAGAATGACATTTACTGATTTTATAAAGAGATTATCTCATAAATTACATAATATCTAAATTATTATTAAGCATAATTTAGTGCAGAGCTAAAGTGTAAAGAGTAGTGCTGCAGGCGTACATACTGTTGTCATCCAGTCAGGTAGTCCACAATCCAGAGCACAAGAGAGGCATCCACTGCACTCCTCTCAGCTTCTCACCCAGGAGGGTCGGCTTGATGGTGGAATGCATTGGAAAAGTCAAACAACATGACCCTCACAGTGGTCGCCTGCTGGTCCAGATGGGCGTTGATACAGTTAAGCAGATAGATGATGGCATCCTCAACTCCGAGATAAAGCTACTCTCCTCTCTGGTTGGACAGTCCATGTACTGCACAATGTTCGGCATAGTAGTCTCCATGGTGACATGGTTGAAATGACCTGAGATCACAATGAAAGCACTTGTGTGCTGAGTCTGTAACCGGGCTATGGAAGCACTGTCACATGCAGCTGTGGGGTTGGCAGGAGGAACATAAACAGTCACTAAAGTGATATGGGAAAATTCCTTCAGAAAATAATATGGTCTGAGTCCAACAAGACACAATTAAATGTCGAGTCAACAACTCCGCTTGTTGATGGTTATGTGGGCGGGGTTCAGTTCATCATTTTCTGTAACCGCTTCATCCTAATTAGGGTTACGGGGAGGCTGGTGCCCATCCCAGCCAATTCAGGGCGAGGGCAAAGTACACCCTGGACAGCTCGCCAGGCCATCGCAGGGCGGAAACACGCTGACGGCTTTGCAGCCTACTCTTGTCGAAAGTCAGCAATGGTTCTTTTACATGCCTCACACCATAGACAGTGAGAGACATGGCCGGCCTTTGATAACCCAGTTAGCTGCACTGGGAGGACAGTGACAACCTTGTGGAGAGTGGGACTCGAACCCCCAATCTTTGGATCAGCGATCCGGCGCCTTGTACCACTAGACCACCACTGTGTGGGCGGGGTATCCCTACCAATTATTGAAAAGAACAGCAAGCCCCCTTTTTTCTGCTTCCCGCTTTCATTGCTGTCTGTGTCGAGCCGAACAGTGTGAACGCCCATGGCGGATATATTGTTACCAGGAATTTCCTAATGCAGCCATGTCTTCATGATGCACATTAAACTACACCCCCAATACTCCCTCTGACTTTGGGCTTGTGCTGTCAGTTCATCCGGTTTATTTCGCTGTAGTGACCTCACATTTCCTATTAGAATAGACAGAAGACACGGCTTGTGCCTTTTCCTCTCGGTAAGTCCTTACTGTCTCACCACCTCCTTCCTTTTCCTCTTCTGTCCTCCACCGCTGCATCCAAATGTTTTTTTTCTCCAGATTTCAGCCAATAAGTTTATAAGTCTGGTTGATAGTCTGGCCGGTTTCAGATCACTGGAGTAAACAAACTACTCCTGCACTGGGGCTAATATTTTATCTAGGACAAGCTCACCTGTCATATTGTGCTTATCTGGATGTGTGTGGTGTCTGAATCATGGCCTATTATATGGGAGATAACAGGATATAATTCTGGTCGGTGTATGTTTGGCTCCTTTTTTCCCCATCTGCCCATTTATCCAAGTCGGGTCTGCTCCAGAACTCAGCCAATGAACTCCTCCACCTATGCTATCACCTGTTAAAGCATTCCACCCAGAACCGCACTTTTACCTGGATATCACCATCATGCTTCACTGGAGATACATCCACTGTGGGGCCCGCTGAAGCTTTCACACCAACGACTCTACTTCAATTATGGTCCATCAGGTACAGCTCTTGATATCACCCTCGTTACATCCACCAGCTCTTGACCAATCTGTGTCACCCAGCCTTGCTTGGTTGGCAAACCCCACCATCAACTACAACACCACCATAGTCAACTTCGGTCTGCAAAGTATCCACTCACTTAAAAGCAATCCAATCTTCCAGGATGTCCTCATCAACCATAAGTTTGATTTCATCTGTTACGCTGTTATACAGTCAGCCCTCTACATACGAAAACCTCTGAAAATGAAAAATCCAGGTTACAAAAAACATTTTCCTAAATATTCGTCCTCTGTATACGAAACATCTTCTTACGACAAGTGCCAAACGCGCCATTCAAAAATTCAAACATGCCATTCAAACATTCAAACAATGCTCGAGTTCCTCTCTCATTGACTGTCTCCCAACATCCTGCCCCACTGGCCTCCCATTGGCAAGGAGGGAGCTGAATCTCCATAGTACTGCACCCATAAAGCTTGTTTGTCACACGCGTAAAGGAGAGCTGTACTGTTGGTTCGTGAGTTTCGAGAGTGCTCATTGCAGCTTATTTTTTTTCTTATTTTAAGGTTGTTTAATTCAGTAAATATTTAATAAATGTGGTGTGCTCTGCCAAATTTGGGCAAAACGCAGCTCATCCAAACCTCCGATCCCTCAAGCAAACAAGGAAATATTGAGTACGAAACACCTGCTTGACAGATCGGAAGTCCGGACAAGCCGCATTCCGCCCCAAAAGCTCCGGTGTTGGCACTTGGCAGAGCGCATCACAAATGTTTAATAATGTTTAAGATTGTTTAATTAATAAAATTTGTTCAGAAAAAAAAAAAATGTACTGTAGTAGTGTACCCATGCTTGTTTGCACACGTGGACAGGAGAGTTGTACTGTTGGTTTGTGAGTTTCGTGAGTTTATTTGAAAGTGCTCATCTTATAATCTTATAAACACAGTTCATTGGTAATGATTATGGGTTTACATGACGAGACAACCAAGTGAAACAATAAGGAATAAAGACAGTTTTAATGACCTATTTGAGCAGAGATGTGGTGCACTTGCCCTGACAGACACAGGGCTGCGTTCAGAGTCAGTCAGAGATAAAAGGAGGCAAGTGTTATTTAACTCTCTTTTGAGAGTGCTCATTGCAGCTTATTTTTCGTTTTTTAAGTTGTCATCATCATCATCATCATCTTCTTCCGCTTAGTCCAACAACCTGTAACAGCATAGTAACCGCTTAGTAACAGCAACCTTAGCAAAGAGGTCCAGACGTCCCTCTCCCAAGCCACTTCCTCCAACTCTCCCGGGGGGACACCGAGGCGGTCCCAGACAAGCCGAGAGACATAGTCCCTCCAGCATGTTCAAGATCGACCCCGGGGTCTCTTCCCGGTTGGACATGCCTGAAACACCACACCAGGGAGGCGTCCGAGGGGCATTCTGACCAGATGCCCGAGCCACTTCAACTGGCCCCTCTCAATGCGGAGGAGCAGCGGATCCACTCCGAGCTCTCCCCGGATGGCGGAGCTTCTCACCTTATCTCTAAGGGAGAACCCCGCCACCCGGCGAAGAAAGCTCATTTCAGCCGCTTGTATCCGTGATCTTGTTCTTTCGGTCATTACCCAAAGCTCGTGACCATAGGTGAGGGTCGGAACGTAGATCGACTGGTAAACTGAGAGCTTCACCTTGCGGCTCAGCTCCTTCTTCACCACGACGGACCGGTACAGGCACCGCTTAACAGCAGAGGCTGCAGCGATCCGTCTGTCGATCTCTCGCTCCATCCTTCCCTCACTCGTAAACAAGACCCCCAAGATACTTAAACTCCTCCACTTGGGGCAGGACCTCATTCCCGACCCGGAGGGTGCATTCCACCATTGTCCGACTGAGAACCATGGCCTCGGACTTGGATGGACTGATCTTCATCCCGGCTGCTTCGCACTCAGCTGCGAATCGCTCCAATGAGAGCTGGAGGGCCCGACTTGATGAAGCCAAAAGGACAACATCATCCGCAAAAAGCAGAGACGATATCCGAATGCCACCAAACCAGAACCCCTCATCGCCTTGACTGCGCCTAGAAATTCTGTCCAGAAAAATTATGAACAGAATCGGTGACAAAGGATAGCCTTGGCGGACTCCAACTCCCACTGGAAACGAATCCGACCTGCTGTTACCAATACGGACCAAACTCTGGCTCCGGTGATACAGCGACCGAATAGCTCGTAGCAACGGATCCGGAACACCGTACTCTCGGAGCACGCCCCACAAGATCTTTCGAGGGACACGGTCGAAAGCCTTCTCCAAATCCACAAAGCACATGCACAGAGCACGCATGTGGACAGATTGGGCAAACTCCCATGCCCCCTCCAGAATCCTGTGGAGCGTATAGAGTTGGTCAAGAGTGCTGCGGCCAGGACAAAAACCACATTGTTCCTCCTGAATCCGAGGTTCGACTCAGTCGGATCCTCCTCTCTAGTACCCCTGCATAGACTTTCCCAGGTAGGCTGAGGAGTGTATATCCCCGATAATTGGAACACACCCTCATTCACCCACACGCCCCATTCTTAAAAATTGGGACCACCACCCCAGTTTGCCAATCCAAAGGTACAGCCCCTGATGAGACGTGTCAACCAAGACAGTCCTACAACATCCAGAGCCCTGAGATATTCCGGGCGGATCTCGTCCAACCCCAGAGCTCAACCACCGAGGAGCTTTTTGACAACCTCAGTGACCTCCACTCCAGTGATGGGCGGACCCTCACCCGAACCCCCAGGGTCTTCCTCTTCCACGGAGGGCATGTTGGTGGGATTGAGAAGGTCCTCAAAGTATTCCCTCTACCTCTCAACAACATCCCCAGTCAAGGTAAGCAGCTCCCCACCTCCACCGTAAACAGTGTTTGTGAAGAACTGCTTCCTCCTCCTGAGACGTCGGATGGTGGCCCAGAACCTTTTTGAGGCCGACCGATAGTCACTCTCCAGGCCCTCAACGAACTCCTCCCACGCCCGAGATTTTGCATCTGCGACAGCCTCAGCTGCAGCACGTTTGGCCTGCCAGTACCCGTTTGCTGCCTCAGGAGTCCCACAGGCTAATAAAACCCGATAGGCCTCCTTCTTCAGCTGGACGGCCCCCTTCACCGCAGGTGTCCACCACCGGGTTCGGGGATTACCGCCACAACAAGCACCGACGACCTTACGACCACAGCTATTGGTTGCCGCCTCAGCAATGGAGGCACGAAACATGGCCCATTCGGATCCCATGTCCCCCGCCTCCTCCGAAACATGGTTGTAGCTCTGCCGGAGGTGGGAGTTAAAGGCCTCTCGGACAGGGGGCTCCGCCAAACGTTCCCAGCAGACCCTGATTACACGCTTGGGCCTGCCAGGTCTGGAAGGCAACCTCCCACACCACCGAAGCCAACTCACCACCAGGTGATTGGTAGACAGCTCAGCTCCTCTCTTCACCCGAGAGTCCAGAACATATGGTCGCAAGTCCGATGACACGACTACAAAGTCAATCATCGAACTGCGACCTAGGGTGTCCTGGTGCCAAGTGCACTTATGGACACCCTTATGTTCGAACATGGTGTTCGTGATAGACAAACTATGACGAGCACAGAAGTCCAACAACGAAACACCATTCGGATTCAGACTGGAGAGGCCATACCTACCGATCACACCCTTCCAGGTCACACTATCGTTGCCCACATGGGCGTTGAAGTCTCCCAAGATAACGAGCGAGTCTCCCGAGGGAGCGTTCTCCAACACCCCCCCAAAGACTCCAAAAAGGGTGGGTACTCTGAACTGTCATTTGGTGCATAAGCACAAATAACAGTCAGGATCCGTCCCCCCACCCGAAGACGGAGGGAAGCTACCCTTTCGTCAACCGGGGAGAACCCCAACATTTGGGCACTGAGACGGGAGGCAACAAGAATACCCACACCGGCTCGCCGCCTCTCCCCATGAGCAACTCCAGAATATAAGAAGGTCCAGCCTCTTTCGAGATGGATGGTTCCAGAGCTCAAGCTATGCGTTGAGGTGAGCCCGACTTTATCTAGTCGGTATCTCTCCACCTCATGCACCAAATCAGGCTCCTTTCCCACCAGAGTGGTGACATTCCATGTCCCGAGGGTCAGAGTAAGTAGCTGAGGATCGGTCCGACAGAACCCATGCCTTTGGCTGCCACCTAACTCACACTGCACCCGACCCCTAAAACTCCTCCCACGGGTGGTGGGTCCATGGGAGGGCGGACCCATGTCTCCTTTTCGGGCTAGGCTCGGCCAGGCTCCATAGGCATAAGCCCGACCACCAGGCGCTCGCCTTCGAGCCCCTCCCCTGTGCCTGGCTCCAGGAGGGAACCCCGGTGACCCGCGTCCGGGCAAGGGAGACTGCTTCCTATGTTGTCTCATGTGTCATAGGGGGTTTTTTTGAATCGCACTTTGTCTGGACCTTCACCCCGGACCTGTTTGCCTTGGGTGACCCTACCAGGGGCATTTGCCCCCGACAACATAGCTCCTAGGATCATTAGGTCACGCAAACCCCTCCACCACAATAAGGTGGCGATTCAAGGAGGGGTTTTTAAGTTGTTTAATTCAGTAAATGTTTAATAAATGTGGCGCCCTCCACCGAATGTGAGCAAAACATGGCTCATCAGGACCTCTGAACCCTCAAGGAAAGACGTTAATGTTAAGGCCGGACCGCCTATCTGTCAAGCAGCGCTTTGAATACCCTGTCTCAAAAGCTCTGGCGTCGGCTGTGCACTGCGTGTGGGCGGAGCCTGCATTTGGCGGAGCGCACCACAAATGTGTGTTGTTTGTGTGTGTGTGTGTGTGTGTGTGTGTGTGTGTGTGTGTGTGAAAGAGAGAGAGAGAGAGAGAGAGAGAGAGAGTTTTTGTTTGTGTGTGTGTGTGTGTGTGTGTGTGTGTGTGTGTGTGTGTGTGTGTGTTAATAAAATGTTTCGGAATGGTTTAATTAATAAATATGTTAATAAAATGGTTTAATATGTTCATAAAATGTTTATATGGTTTAATAAATAATTTTCTTTTACTTTTAACAAATATTTCACACATATTTCAGATAAAATTGGTGTATTTTTATCATTTTTAAAGGGTTTCTTCACTTACGAAAACTCTAGGTTATGAAAAATGGTCTGGAACAGATTAATTTCATAAGTAGAGGGCAGTATATAAATATAGAGGTCCCTCGCTAGTTTGTGCGGCAATTCATATGGCTTCAATGCAGATCAATTTTTTTTTTAATATCCATGCAGCGAACTGGCTTTTCAAAGGCCAGCCATGTCTCTCACTGTCTATGGTGAGAGGCATGTAAAAGAACCATTGCTGACTTTCGTAAAGAGTAGGCTGCAAAGTCATCAGCATGTTTCTTTCCCTTGTTAAAAGGGGTGGTCAGGAAGGGCATCCAACATAAAAACTAAATAAATAAAAAGCTAAATCAAATGTGCGAATTAGGTGATTCGCTGTGGCGACCCTGAGGAAGGGAAAAAGCTGAAAAGTATAAGAGATTGAATTTAAAAAATAAGAAAATTAAAGCAGAAGAAGGGGAAATGCAGCCATGAGGCGGGGGGGTGGGGGCACTAACCAGTGTCTCTCCCCCTTATGCCGGTCCCAAGCCCGGAGAAATGCAGAGGGTTGTGTCAGGAAGGGCATCCGATGCAAAACCAATGCCAATGCCAAACTTTTATGATGCAAATCAGAAGTATTACCCCCATACCGGATTGGTCGAGGCCCGGGTTAACAACGACCGCCATCAGTGCTGTCAATCAACAGGGTGCTGATGGAAATTGGACTACTGTTGGTCGAAGACGTCGAAGAAGGAGAGGCGGGAGGCGTGTCCGTTGCCAGAGAGAGAAGAGGAAAGGCATGAGTCTAGGACTGAGAGTCGGGACTTTGAATGTTGGAACTATGCAAAGAAAAGGAAGAGAGATGGCTGACATGATGCAGAGGAGGAAGGTGGACATACTGTGTTCAGGAGACCAGGTGGAAAGGGAGTAAATCTAAAAGCTTAGGAGCAGTGTTTAAGCTGTTTTATCATGGTGTGGATGGGAAGAGAAATGGAGTAGGAGTCATCTTGAAGGAGGGGTTTGTCAGGAATGTTCTAGAAGTGAAAAGAGTGTCAGACAGAGTGATGAGTCTCAAGTTAGAAATTGAAGGCGTGATGCTCAATGTTGTTAGTGCTTATGCCCCACAGGCAGGATGTGAGCTAAAAGAGAAGGAGAGATTCTGGAGTGACTTAGATGAAGTGATGCAGAGTACCCCCAGAGGTGAAAGAGTGGTCATTGGTGCAGACTTCAATGGACATGTTGGTGCAGGAAACAGGGGACGAGGAAGTGATGGGCAGGTTTGGTATCCAGGACAGGAACACAGAAGGACAGATGTTGATCGATTTTGCAAAAAGGATGGAAATGGCTGTGGTAAATACTTTCTTCCAGAAGAAACAGGAGCATAGAGTGACTTATAAAAGTGGAGATAAGAGCACACAGGTAACTACATCTTGTGTAGGCGATGTAATTTGAAGGAAGTCAGTGACTGCAAAGTAGTAGTGGGTGAGAGTGTTGCCAAACAGCATAGGATGGTGGTATGCAGGATGACGCTGATGGTGTGGTGAGGTAGGTGAAGAAGGCAAAGGCAGAGCAGAAGACAAAGTGGTGGAAGCTGAAAAAGGAAGAGTGTCATGTTGTCTTCAAAGAGGAGTTGAAACAGGCTTTGGGTGGCCAGGAAGTGCTTCCAAATGACTGGACAACCACAGCAAATGTGATCAGGGACAAAGGTAGGAGAGTACTTGGTGTGTCCTCTGGAAGGAAAGTAGATAAGGAGACTTGGTAGTGGAATAAGGAAGTGCAGGAGTGTGTACAAAGGAAGAGGGTAGCTAAGAAGAAGTGGGACATTGAAAGGACCGAAGAGAGTAAGCAGGAGTAAAGGGAGACACAGTGTAAGGCGAAAGTAGCAGTGGCTAAGGCCAAACAGAGGGCATATGATGACTTGTATGATAGGTTGGACAGTAAGGAAGGTGAAAATGATCTACACAGGTTGGCACAGCAAAGAGATAGAGATGGGAAGGATGTGCAACAAGTTAGATTGATAAAGGACAGAGAGGGAAATGTATTGACTGATGACAGAAGTGTGCTGGGAAGATGGAAAGAGTACTTTGAAGAGCTGATGAATGAGGAAAATGAGAGAGAAAAAAGAGTAGAAGAGGTGACCATTGAGGAGCAGGATGTAGCAAAGATCAGCAAGGGTGATGAAGAATGGAAAGGCAGTTGGTCCTGATGATATACCTGTGGAGGTATGGAAGTGTCTAGGAGAGGTAGCAGTCGATTTTCTGACAAAAAACATTCAACAAGATGCTAGAGAGTGAGCAGATGCCGGAGGAGTGGAGTAGAAGTGTGCCGGTGCCCATTTTTAAGAACAAGGGAGACGTGCAGAGTTGCGGCAACTACAGAGGGATAAAGTTGATGAGCCATAGGGAAAGAATAGTGGAAACTAGACTTAGGGCAGAGGTCAGCATTTGTGAACAACAGTTTGGTTTCATGCCAAGAAAGAGCACCACAGATGCAAAGTATTGAGGAGAGTGCTCAATACTTTTTGGTAGAGCAAATAACAAAAGGACAGGACAAACACTTTCTATTGAAACTCCATTTATCACTACAGATCTGTTTCGAGGGGTGGTGAAACCATCCTCTCTCTTCAGGTGATTATAGAAGAATGATTACAAAGTGCTGGGGGAGGTACTATGTCGATGAACATGGTGTCCTCTAGATGGGGTGGTGTTCATTATGTATTCGGGGGCGGTTTTTTTAAAAAATCGATACATGCATACATGTGCAGACATTAGTTTTTCTCATGCCCGTGGACTCATATATGTACACACATATATATATATATATATATATATATATATATATATATATATATATATATATATATATATATATATATATATATCAACAAATATAACATACAAATATATCAACCAACGGTTATCATCACTTTCATCTGACAAGACAGCCTTCGAACAGGCGGCGCCCCCTTACCAGAAAGCACTACATGACAGCGGCTACAACTATACATTACACTATGAACCAAACATAAGCAGCAATCAAAAAAACAGACAACGCAGAAACATCCTATGGTACAACCCGCCCTTCAGCAAAAACACCAGCACCAACATCGGACACAGATTCCTCACACTAATGGACAAGCACTTCACCAAATACCACAAACTCCGGAAAATTTTCAACCGCAACACCCTCAAGATCAGTTACAGCTGCATGAACAACACTAAACAAATAATAGACAATCACAACAAGCACACTGTGGCTTTGCATGACAATGCCGACGACACTAACTCACCAAACAAAAGAACGCAATGCAACTGCCGACAAAAAAAACGCCTGCCCACTCAACGGGAACTGTCTGCAATCATCAGTCATCTACCAAGATACCGTCACACGGACAGACAATAATACAACTGAAACATACATCGGACTGACAGAGAACACTTTTAAAACCAGATACAGGAACCACATCGCATCCTTCCGCAACGAAAAAAGTAGAAACTCCACCGAACTCAGCAAGCACATCTGGACACTCAAAGACATGAACATTGACCACCAGATCTCATGGAGAATTTTATCATCACACCCGACATACAACAGCTCAAACAAAAGATGCAATTTATGCCTCAGGGAGAAGTTCCTCATTATATACAGACCCGAACTGTCTTCATTAAATAAAAGAAACGAACTCGTAACTTCATGCCGACACAGGAAAAAATCATTATTATGCAACACACCCCCTTAAGTACACTAAGTATTTGATTGTATCAATCTGTATCTAAACATTATATATACTTGTGTATGTGTGTGTATGTGCTTACGCACGTGAACGTATATATATATATATATATCTTCTATAATCACCTGAAGAGAGAGGATGGTTTCACCACCCCTCGAAACAGATCTGTAGTGATAAATGGAGTTTCAATAGAAAGTCTTTGTCCTGTCCTTTTATTTTTGTTTATTTGCTCTACCAAAAAGTCTTGAGCACTCTCCTACGGAAGGATCTACTCAGAAAATCCTCTATATATATATATATATATATATATATATATATATATATATATATATATATATATATATATATATATAAATGTGTGTAAATATATGAGTCCACGGGCATGAGAAAAACTAATGTCTGCACATGTATGCATGTATCGATTTTTAAAAAAACCCGCCCCCGAATACATAATGAACACCACCCCATCTAGAGGACACCATGTTCATCGACATAGTACCTCCCCCAGCACTTTGTAATCATTCTTCTATAATCACCTGAAGAGAGAAGATGGTTTCACCACCCCTCGAAACAGATCTGTAGTGATAAATGGAGTTTCAATCGAAAGTCTTTGTCCTGTCCTTTTATATATATATATATATATATATATATATATATATATATATATATATATATATATATATATGTGTGTGTGTGTGTGTGTGTGTGTGTATGTATAGGATTTTCTGAGTAGATCCTTCCGTAGTAGAGTGCTCAATACTTTTTGGTAGAGCAAATAACAATAAAAATAAAAGGACAGGACAAATACTTTCTTTTGAAACTCTATCCCCTATAATCACCTGAAGAGGGAGGATGGTTTCACCACCCCTCGAAACAGATCTGTAGTGATAAATGGAGTTTTAATCGAAAGTCTTTGTCCTGTCCTTTTATTATATATATATATATATATATATATATATATATATATATATATATATATATATATATATATATATATATATTTATTCCTCCCTTCCTTTCAACTTTTTCTCTCTTTCAGGGGACACCACAGCGAATCATCTGATTCACACATTTGATTTGACAGAGGTTTTTACGTTGGATGCCCTTCATGACACAACTCTTTAGCAAGTGACAGAAACACGCTGACGAATTTGAAGCATACTCTTTACGAAAGTCAAAAATGGTTCTTTTACGTGCCTCTCACCATATGCAATGAGAGACGACATGGCCGGCCTTTGAAAACCCACTTAGCTGCACTAGGGGGCATTGACAACCTTGTGGAGAGTGGGACTTGAACCCCTAACCCTAGGATCAGCAATCCAGCAACTTATACCACTTGTCCACTACTGCCCATGAATTAAAATAAAGTTGTTGTTTTGTATTCATATAAACAATCATAATAATCATAAAGCATATCATGGAATATAGGTTAAAATACATTTATATGAAAAAGATAAACCATAATGGATTGACTGTAGGGAACTAGTTCAATGCTGCCTACAGTTTCAGTTGGAAATATTTTCAAGTGGAAAGCATGAGAGAGTCGCCAAGATTACAATGGCTAACAGCACTTCAGCTGCGAAGCGATTCACTTTTCTTGAAAGGAGATCTGTCTGTCGTTTAGTGACAACGTGATTCTCATTTACTCGTCACTTCCAGTGTGTGTATGCTGCTGACGATAAGTAATCTGCTCCACCTGCCCTATCCTCCCTTATCAGTGAACACTTTGACGTCTTCTTTGATGAGAAGATTAATCTTGTAGAGTCCAGTCATTGAAAGCGACATGGGAAAAAAATCTAATTAGAATTTGTTGCACATATGCAACATGGGTGTTGTGGTCTGTGCTGGCTGGCGGCGTTAACTCTTTCTTCATTCATTGCAAGCGCTGATGAGGGGCGTGGCTGTTACCTGCAGGCGAGGTCCAGAGAGCGCACCTGTTTCCATTCAGCAATCAGCAATCAGTGAGCTATAAACAGGAGCGGCGCGCTTCCCTCCGAAGTCAGAAGATTGGCCTTCCCATTGATTAGGTGTCTCTGCTTTCTCTCTGACTCCTGGTATTGTGCTTCGAGCTCGACAAGTTTCCATTCATTAATTATCTCCAGTGATTTAGATTTTCCAAAGTGCAAAATAAAATCGTTGAATCTTCTTACTTAGTCTCCTGCATCTTTGGGTCCAACGCATATGCTCCAGGCGCAACAGAATCTTCTGACCTGAAACATGGACCCAGCGGAAGCCACTCAGCTCCGGCAGGCATTATCCGACCAGGGCTTCCTGTTGGGAGGATGCGACTCCACCCTGCACCAAATGATGGACAATCTCCAGCGGATAACCACCAGCATGGTGCAGTTTGGCGGAAGAATGGATGCCATTGCTACCTAACTCTCCGCCACGAACCCGCCCACTCATGCTTCACTCTCCGCTTCGGCAGCAGCGCTAGCACCAGCTATACTCCCCGTGCACCAAGAACCACACATTCCCATGCCAGCCAGGTACTCGGGCACGATCGGCTCCTGCGCACAATTCCTCCATCAGTGTTTGCTCGTCTTCAGCCAGCAGCTGCTCAAATACTCCACCGATCAAGCTAAAACCTCCTTCATTATGAGCCTACTCACAGAGCAAGCCTCGTGCTGGGCGCTAGCGCTGGCCACCTATACCCCGGAATTATGCTCCCATTTTGACGAGTTCATTTGAGAAATGAAAGGTTTTCAATTGTCCGGAGAAAGGGGAGGAGGTGGGGCTCCCAGCTCCTACGAATCCGGCAAGGATCACAGTCAGTAGCAGAGTCTGCAATCTGATTCCGGATTCTCGCCATAGAAAGCGGCTGGAATGACTTTGCGCTCTGGGGGAGCTTTCCTGCCGGGTCTAAATGAAAGGTTGAAAGATGAGCTCACGGCACGAGATGAAACGGCCGCTCTTGATGATTTGATTGTCTTGTCTACCAGGCTGGACAACAGGCTGAGGGAGAGATCTCAGGAGGAGCAAACCAGTCTTGTCTACCCATCCACGAGCACCTCCGTGAGGCCCAAAGAGGCCCCACCTCGCACCTCCTCACCATTCCCTCCTCTGAGGGTCAAGAGCCTATGCAGGTGAGCCACACCAGGCTGACGGCGGAGGAGAAGCATCGGCTTCTGCACTCTGCACAACACTCCTATGCTGTTGACTCAGGCGCTAACGCTAACTTCATCGATCCGGGGGTGGTTGAACTCCACGACCTACCCGTATATGAACTCAAAACCCCCAAGGAGGTAGTGTCCATTGGTTGTCAACAATGGCAGCCAACACCAGGGAGTTTGTGGAAGCCTGTGCCACCTGTGCCCGGAGCAAGTCCTCCCATCATTCACCCATGGGTCTCCTCCAGCCCTTACTCGTCCCTGGTCGCACATTGTGGTGGACTTTGTTATGGGGTTACCCCGTCCGGGGGCAACACAGTCATCCTGATGATAGTAGACCGGTTCTACAAGGCGGTTCACTTCGTCGCCCTACCCAAACTGCCCTCGGCGATGGAAACAGCTGGTCTCCTGTTCCAACATGTCTTTTGCCTCCATGGCATTGTCCAGGATGTCGTTTCGGACCGGCCCCCCAGTTTGCATCTAGAGTTTGGAAGGCATTCATTGACAACTTGGGAGTCTCCTGTAGCTTGACCTCCGTCTACCGTCCTCAGTCAAACAGGTAGGTGGAGCGAACGAATCAAAGCCTCAGATCATCCCTGCACTGCGTCGTCTCCCAGACTCCTGGGCCACACAACTCCCATGGATTGAATATGCACACAACTCTCTGGTCTGCACCGCTACCGGGGTCCCCCCCACCTTTATGGTGATCAACAGTTTCCAGCCTGCCCTGTTTCCCAGCCAGGAGGTCGAAGTGGCTGTTCCATCCATCCAGGCAGAGTTTCACAGAGCACGCCGGGTCTGGAAAGAAGCACATGCCGCCCTGGAACGAACAGTGGCCCGAAACCAGAGAATCGCAGATTGTCATCGAACCCCGACACCTCTCTACACAGTTTGGCAACAAGTATGGTACATTAGGCCCTAGGTGATAGAAAAAATTGTAAACTACAGTGCCGTCCAGCTAAAACTCCCATCCTCACTCAGTGCACCAGTATTCCATGTATCCCTGATTAAGCCCATGGTGGAAAGTCCCCTCCTCCCCAGCTGATTGATGGACACCCAGCATACACCGTCAATCACATTCTCATTGTACGTAGACGGGGTCGAGATTTTCAGTACCTGGTGGGCTGGGAGGGGTATGGCCCCGAAGAACGCTCCTGGATTCCTCACTCCATAATCCTGGACCCGGACTTATTAAATGACTTTTATTGTCCGTTCCTGGATAAGCCTGGTCGGGTGCCAGGTGGCGCCCCTTTAGGGGGGGGGGTACTGTTATGGTCTGTGCTTGCTCACTGATTCAATGCAAGTGCTGGCGAGGGGCATGGCTGTTACCTGCAGGTGAGGTCCAGAGAGCGCACCTGTTTCCAATCAGCAATCTTCCAATGCTAGCTGTTAAAGTCCCAGTCTCACACGCGTACAGAAATATAGACATGCCCAGGGAATGCATCAGTCTGATCTTAGCACTATTCTTGTCTTTCCAAATGACGTTTCTGTAACAGTGATAAGCTGTTGATAACAGTTGCCCTTTCGGTATCCTGCATGTCCAGGGTTAATAGTGGAGCAGACTTGCCTCCTATCACAGCCCAAAACCTTTCTGCAATGTTTAGGTCCTTGAGTTTCTCCAGATTGAACTTGACATTCCCCTTGGTTTTCGTCCATTGGAGGCATACTCTGAAGGTTATCAGTAAAAGATCATGATCACTTCCAATATCAGCACCTGGAAAGCTCCCGGTCTTGTTAATATTAACATTGGATTGGAAGCGTCGTTTGACCATGACGTAGTTGATCGGCTTGTGGTAATCTCCCCTTGGGTTGCACAGTGTCCAACATGTGGATGGTTTGTGTGGACCAAATGTGTTCACCACCTTCAGGTTGTTGTAGCTAGCAAATTCTATGAGCCTTAAGCCTCTTTCATTGGTCTCAGGATTGCAATAACGGCCTGCAGTTTCTGTATGCATCTTTTCCGATCTTTTGCATTCCAGTCATCCTGGACAAAGATGATGCCTTTTTTCGGTGTTTGGTTGATGACTTCTTAAAGCTAGTCATAGAAATTCTCAACAACTACTTCATTGTAGTCACTTGTTGGAGCATAGGCTTGGATTATAGAAATGTTGAATGGTAATACCGGTACCTTTCAATTTCACTATACTAGTCTATGTTTGAACAAACCAGTATAAGAATATATTCACTGATAGTGACTTAACCCACTTCTGGAAGTCGTTCTGGATAAGAGCATCTGGTAATTGAGATTTATTTATATATATATATATATATATATATATATATATATATATATAACTTGATTGGACTGGACATGATCTCATTGTGTGGCCAAGACCAGAGAGTGGCAGAGGAAGTGAACTCACACACTCTGATATTGCCTCCTGCAAAAATTCACAACTCCATGGCACTGAATAAGGAAGCCTCAAAAAACTGCTGTCAGAAAGAACACGAAGTCGTGCATTCTGCAAATGCATTTTGTTTTCTATGGAGTTTCAATGTTCATCTCATACTTTTGTGGGTTCCTTCCTCCATTCTTTACTTCCACAGTCCAAAAATATGCATAATTGCTTAAGTAGCTGTTCCATATTGCCCCCAATGTGTGTTAATGGCTATTTGTTGACCCTGCCTTCATCCAGAGACCCAAGTAGGATTAAGCTCTAAAGCAAATGAGTATGAGTTAATATGATCACTTATTTTCAAATACTGTGTTGTATTTATCTATCATGTCATGATTTTGTTATCTATTGCGCTATATTCTGTCTGTAACGTCAACACTGACTGGTCTGAAACATGACTGTGATATCAAGGTGATATGAATGCCACCATGGACTCTTCCGGGTCAGTGGTGGTATAGGGTGCAGGATCACCCATCCTAAGCTTGGGGGTTCGAGTCCCACTCTCGACAAGGTTTCCATTGCCCCATCAGTGCAGCTAACTGGGTTATCAAAGGCCGGCCATGTCTCTCATTGTCTATGCCTCACACCATGTAAAAGAACCATTGCTGACTTTCAACAAGAGTAGGCTGCAAAGCTGTCAGCGTGTTTGTAATCGGGAGTCAGAGTCCCTCGAGACAGTTCGTTCACAGTAACACTCTGGCAACTCCTGCAGCGACACTGGAACCCAGTCGTATCGGCACTGGCACTTCCATTGGATCCTTCCGGTGGCACTGAGAGGGGGGACTTGCTGCTTGGGTAACAGCCTGCCTTCCATTACTCCCTGCCCCGGATATGCGCACTGGAGAATATCCCCAGCCAGGATACCAGCCAGAGCTCAGCCGTAGTCCTTCGGGACTAACAGAAGCCTACTTAGGGGCTCTTCCATCTCTGATCCCTGCAGGACATGTTACTGTTGTGAGGAAAAAGAGAGAGAAAATGCCTAAAATGTTGCAGAGCAAAGCTAAAGTGTTGATCTGAAAACAAAATTATGAAAATAAGTCTTACAGAAAGCCTGCGAGTCTGTTAATGAAAGCGTCCACAGGAGAGCAAGACGGACTGGATACAGGAATAAGAAACAGACGGCAGAAGGAAGAAAAGAAGGAAACAGTTATCTTTGTAAATGGGGAACGTGGTGGTCATTAAACCAGCTCTATTGCTTTCCTTGGTCATGTAAACCTACACACATAGGGGCACCACACACTCTCACTTGTTTGCTGGTTGGAACTACCAGGAAAACCAAAAATATTTATGGATGTGGTGATGTATACACAGTCGGTCCTTGACCATTTGTGGTTCTGCACTCCGGCATATTCGTGGATTGCCAACTGGCCCAGAAGTAACTGTCACTTGATTCAAATTCAGCCAATGGCTGTTCTCCCTCCTGCTAATTGGTTGAGATGATGTATACTTTTTTTTTTTTTTTCTCCTTCCGGCTGTTCTCTTCAGGGGTCGCCACAGTGATATCCCTCTTCCTGTACATATCCAAACCATCTCAATCCTAGCCTCTCTGATTTTGTCTCCAAAACATCTTACATGTGCTGCCCCTCTGATGTATTCATTTCTGATCCTATCCATCCTCGTAACTCCCAAAGAGAACCTCCAACATTTTCATCTGTGCTACCTCCAGCTCTTCCTTCTGTTTTTTTTTTTGTTTTGTTTTTTTCCCAGGGCCACTGTTTCTAAACCATACAACATCGCTAGCCTCATCACCGTCTTGTACATTTTCCTTCATTCTTGCCAATACCCTCCTATCATACCGGACACTTTTCTCCAACCTGCCTGCACGTGCTTCTTCAGCTCTTTTCCACACTCTCCATTGCTCTGGATTGTTAGGCCTAAGTACTTAAAATCCTCCACCTTCTTTATCTCTGCTCCCTGTAACCTCACCATTCCTCTTGGGTCCTTGTCATTCAAACACATGTATTCTAACTTACTGAGGCTAACCTTCATTCCTCTCCTTCCCAGGGCATACCTCCACCTCTCTAGATTTTCCTCCACTTGTTCTCTGCTCTCACTGCAGATCACAATGTCATCTGCAAACGTCATAGTCCATGGAGATTCTTGTCTAACCTTGTCTGTCAGCCTGTCCATCACCATAGCAAACAAGCAGCGGCTCAGAGCTGATCCTTGATGCAGTCCCATCTCCACCTTGAACTCTCTGTCACAACGACAGCACATCTCTCATACATGTCCTGCAACACTCTAACATACTTCTCTGCCACTCCAGACTTCCTCATACAATACCACAGTTCTTCTCTCGGCACCCTGTCATATGCTTTCTCCAGAACCACAGAGGCACAATGCAGCTCCTTCTGACCTTCTCTGTACTTCTCTATTAACATCCTCAAAGCAAACAATGCATCTGTGGTGCTCTTTCTTGGCATGAAACCAAACTGTTGTTCACAAATGCTGACCTCTGCCCTTAGTCTAGCTTCCACGATTCTTTCCCATAAGTTCATCGTATGGCTCATCAACTTTATTCCTCTGTAGTTGCCACAGTCGGGTTAACAACGACCGTCATAAGTGCTAACAAACAACAGGGTGCTGATGGAAATTGGACTACTGTTGGTCGAAGAAGGAGAGGTGTGTCCATAGGCAGAGAGAGAAGAGGTGAGGCATATGTGTATGACTGAAAGTAGGGACTTTAAATGTTGGAACTATGACAGAAAAAGGTAGAGAGCTGGCTGACATGACGCAGAGGAGGAAGGTGGACTTACTGTGTGTTCAGGAGACCAGGTGGAAAGGTAGCAAGGCTAGAAGCTTAGGATCAGGGTTGAAGCCGTTTCATCATGGTGTGGATGAGAAGAGAAATGGAGTAGGAGTCATCTTGAAGGAGGGGTTGGTCAAAAATGTTCTAAAAGTAAAAAGAGTGTCAGACAGAGTGATGAGTCTCAAGTTAGAAATTGAAGGTGTGATGTTCAATGTTAGTACTTATGCCCCACAGGCAGGATGCGAGCTCGAAGAGAAGAAGAGATTCTGGAGTGAGTTAAATGAAGCGATGCAGAGTACCCCCAGAGGTGAAAGAGTGGTCATTGGGGAAGACTTCAATGGACATGTTGGTGCAGGCAACAGAGGGGACAAGGAAGTGATGGGCAGGGTTGGTATCCAGGACAGGAGCACAGAAGGACAGATTTTGCAAAAAGGATGGAAATGGCTGTGGTACATACTTTCTTCCAGAAGAGAGAGAAGCATGGGGTGACTTATAAAAGTGGAGGTAGTGTATCAGAAATCTAGCAAAGTCCAAAAGCCACCCAAAACAGCACACAGATGATCTACCGTTGAATTCACAAGGGGGCATGTTATATTCTACAGAAAGCTTCAGGGGTAATTTGGGAATGTAGCCGAAAATCAAGCTATTAAAAAAAAGAGAGAGAGGGGAAATATTTAAATAATTTTTAAACACTAAAGTGTTCTTAATTAGCCTTCGCTTCAATGCTCTAAAAATTAATTCTTTCTTATCTTAAGGTTTGTTGCAACCTTCTGTGATTGTTTTTCTTTTCTTTGTGTCCTGAGCAGTGATTTAGGGGTTTTCTCTTCCACTCTTCAGTAAACTTGCACTTTTTGTCAATGACGGTGCACAGTGTAATCCGTCCTCTTGAGCATGGAGGAGTCATTCAACATAAGGGAGACATTAGAGGATTTCTCTGGATATTTCCCAGTGGCACTGATTGGTCGCATTTTTTACAGAATTACAGTCTCACAGTGGATAAGATATTCGTGTCTACATATAAAGACCATTTCAAACAATATAACATTGATGTGTACTACTAGATGGTACAGTGGTGAGAACATATTTACAGCAACAAGGAAAGAGAAATTATTCATTCATTCATTCATTTTCTGAACCGCTTCATCCTAATTAGTGTCATGGGGAGGCTGGTGCCCATTTTCAGCTAACTCTGAGCAAGGGCAGAGTACACCCTTGACAGCTTGCCAGACCACTGCAGGGCATAAACATGCTGACCGTGAAGCAGCTACTTTTGCCGAAAGTCAGAAATGGTTCTTAAATGTGAACCTCTCACCATAGGCAGTGAGAGATATGGCAGGCCTTTGATAACCCAGTTAGCTGCACAGAGGGGACAGTGACAACCTGTTCAGAGTGGGGCTTGATCCCCCACCTTAGGATCAGTGATCCTTACCACCAGGCCACCACTGCCCGCAAAAAAGATAATCCATCATAAAATAATTATATAATAATAATTTTATTTATATTTTCCCTTGTTCATCTTGATATCCAGCACTTTCAGGGCAACAGTGGCTTTCCCCTGAGGAGAAATAGAAATAGTTAATGTTGTGTTTTATTGCTGTGTTTAAGAATTATACACTGATCTGGAAGCCTTTCATGGAAGTGAGGAGTTACATTTTTAATTTAATTCTTTAATATTTCATTGAAATCTTCTGCTGTGCCACAGCATTCAAAACACTGAACGTTTCCAGTTGCACAACAGGTGTACTAAAGGTGTTTCTACAAAATAGTTTACTGAATGGGGAAGTGGTGGCCTGCTGGTAAAGGTGCTAGATCACTGATCCTAAGGTTGAGGGTTCAAGCCCCACTCTCCACCGGCTGAATATTTACACCTATTTTTGAGGTTAAAAATAAAATTATTTTATATCCAGATAAATGTTTTTTAGTTGTACATCTGTATTAAAGTCAGATGCAGCCATTAAACCACAATATACTCACTTCTGTTTTTGTTCATTTGCCAACCACAGGACTGACCCATGGTACATTTTCAGATGTGACACTGGGGTCAGAACAGTGAAACCTCACATCTTCATGGCTAGTCTGTGGTTTCTCCACTTCTGATCATCTGAACCTTCCACACACTTCCCACACATTCAGTTTGGAGCAGACAACCACGAATAACTTTGTTTCTAATGACCTTGATATAATAAAGTTTAAATGACGGTTGCTGTGAAAAATGTATACAGCATTCACACATAATATGAACAAATGATTAAAATAGTTGTATTTTGGCACGCATTACATTCAGACGTGGGTAATTTTGTTGAATTGACTTGTCTCAATAAATGAAAATAAATCTGTTTCTGGTGTGAGAATAAATAAAATTCAGCTTAATGGAACTGATCATCAGGTCACCTACTATAAACCAACGTTCCCTCTAATTTTCTATGTGTCTGAGCAAACATATCAACTCCTCGAGTGGTTCTTTGGACCAGTGTAAGCAACATCAGACGTGTACACCGTGGTCAGGCCAGTATCGCATCACTCCCAAGTAGCACAATTTATTAAAAGAATCAAATTACAACATTTATATTTCTGTTAGAATTCTTTTAATTAAGTGCTTTACCAAGCTTACAATGAAAAGGACAACATACCTGTTAACCTATGTACTATGATAACTATTCGAAGTATAAATGTTTGCTTTTAACTACAGCAAAACATAAATTGCCAACCAAACCAACTATAAACTCAGTTTTCATTGTGAAGCTCTGACTTGTATTACAAGAATGAGTTTGAATTGTCAGTGTGTGAAGCTTTATTTGTGAGAGGGTCCTACTGTGGTCTGGTAGAGAGTTCTGCTGTCCATTGGTTGAGTGAGAGAGTTCTACTATGGTCTGGAAGAGGGTTCTGCAGTCCATCCATTGGAGTAGAGAGAGAGAGAGAGAGTTCTCCTACTGCGATTTGTAAGAGAATCGTGTTGTCCACCGGGAGACAGGGATCTACTGTGGTCTGGGAGACCGTCTTGTAACTCTTTGTCTGAAAAATAAAGTAAACAATGACACAGTTGTTAGCTACGACTCAGAAACTACAGTATTTAATGATCAACATCCATAAATGAAAATTCTAAATAAATGAGACTAGATGAGACCAAATCTGATGAAAAAATTAATATTCACCTTAGTATTCCCATCTGTTTTTTTCATCTCTCCAGTGTTTGTACACATTGTCCAGGTTGTTGGCCTCGTCTGCTTGCAGTTTCTTGTTTGTTTCTTCTGTTTGCACAAACTCAGACAGCCATTCCATCTTAAAATATCTGCAGGACTTTTTAACTTTGGCTTTGTGAGGGGATGTGTTGATGCTTGTTTGTTTTGTCATTATTATAAAGAGTTAATAAAAAGCAGCGTATCACACTTGTTTTCTTTTCTTTACATTAATCACTGTTTGGCGAGCTAAAAACACTAGGTCGAGGGAGGCGCATAAGGACGTTGTCATTGTCAATCATGTCGATTTTGTGCGTCAGTACGTATGCGAATCGTATCATTGGCTGGAGTAACCAGTCACCCCTCACTCATTGAATCACATTCCAAAACAGCACAGACTGAGTAGTTATATGTTTATTTTATTTTTACTTCAGGTGGGATTTCTATTTTTTGTGCACAGCGCAAAATGTCTGTGCGCGGAAACCGTAACACCAGTGCGCAATTGCACACGCGCGCAGCTTAGAGGGAACATTGCTATAAACCTGCAAAGTTTTGTGTGATTATCGTCAGTAGAAATTGAGAGTTAAGGGCCCAACAGTTTAATAACAGAGCTTTAACCACGACGCCACCACCGCCCTTTAGAATCATCGTTAGATTCTGTCTACACATCCTGGAACAGATAAAATTTTCATATTTTGAGTTACAGTATCATTGTTCTGTGTGCAGCTTGAAAAGCCAAAATCAGGCTTGATGAAATTCTAACTGCTGTCCACAAGAAGAAGTTAATTCAATTCTGATTAATATCAGTGGAGGAGTCGAACTTTGAAAGCCAACTGTCTACACCAACAACACCAATACAGTAAGAACAGGATGATTAAAAGTTTGTGATCGGTACCTCCAGTGTAAAAATTAAGAGAGCATGGTGACTCACAATGTGAGGAGTTGGGGTTTGGATCTGAACCAAGGGTCTTTCTATATAGAGTTTGCATGGCGGCCCTTTGCTCAGATGGGTTTCCTCCTGGTACTCTGCTTCCTTTGGCAGGATATGCACATTGGGTCAAATGGCTACTCTGTATCGCCCATAGTTGTGAATGTGTGACTGGTCGTTTGTGTCTGTGTTAGTCCTGTGATAGACTTGTGATCTGTTGAGGATGTTAGCCCGCCGCTCACCTGAAATCAGCTGGGATTCTCTGTAGCTTTCCTTGTAACCCTGATGGATAAGTAGTGTAGATAAGGGATGAAAGCATCTATAATAAAATATGAAGCGGGAGCTGCTGGTGTAAGATACTAAATTAAACTTTGAATTAAAATCTTTACTATTAACAAATATAAAATGCAGCCGTGGGGGGGGGGCACAAACCAGTGTCTCCCCCTCATGCCGGTCCCAAGCCCGGATAAATGCAAAGGGTTGCGACAGGAAGGGCATCCAGCGTAAAACTTCTGCCACATTTCTCATGCAAATGATCAAAACGAAATTCATACCGGATCGGTCGAGGCCCGGGTAAACAACGACCGCCATCAGTGCTGTTAACCAACAGGGTGCTGGTGGAAATTGGACTACTGTTGGTCGAAGACGTCAAAGAAGGAGAGGCGGGAGGCGTGTTCGTAGGCAGAGAGAGAAGAGGAAATGCGTGAGTCTAGGACTGAGAGTAGGGACTTTGAATGTTGGAACTATGAACAATAGAGCTAGAGAGCTGGCTGACATGATGCAGAGGAGGAAGGTGAACATACTGTGTGTTCAGGAGACCAGGTGGAAAGGTAGCAAGGCTAGAAGCTTAGGAGCAGGGTTTAAGCTGTTTTATCACGGTGTGGATGGGAAGAGAAATGGAGTAGGAGTCATCTTGAAGGAGGGGTTTGTCAGGAATGTTCTAGAAATGAAAATAGGGTCAGACAGATTGATGAGTCTCAAGTTAGAAATTGAAGGCGTGATGATCAATGTTGTTAGTGCTTATGCCCCACAGGCAGGATGTGAGCTAGAAGAGAGTAAGAGATTCTGGAGTGAGTCAGATGAAGTGATGCAGAGTACCCCCAGAGGTGAAAGAGTGGTCATTGGGGCAGACTTCAATGTGCATGTTGGTGCAGGCAACAGAGGGGACGAGGAAGTGATGGGCAGGTTTGGTATCCAGGACAGGAACACAGAAGGACAGATGTTGATCGATTTTGAAAAAAAGGATGGAAATGGCTGTGGTGAATACTTTCTTCCAGAAGAGACAGGAGCATAGGGTGACTTATGAAAGCAGAGTCGGAGCACACAGGTAGACTACATCTTGTGTAGGCGTTGTAATTTGAAGGAAGTCAGTGACTGCAAAGTAGTAGTGGGTGAGAGTGTTGCCAAACAGCATAGGCTGGTGGTGTGCAGGATGACGCTGATGGTGAGGAAGGTGAAAAAGGCAAAGGCAGAGCAGAAGACAAAGTGGTGGAAGCTGAAAAAGGAAGAGTGTCGCATTGTCTTCAAGGAGGAGTTGAAACAGGCTTTGGCTAGTCAGGAAGTGCTTCCAGATGACTGGACAACTACAGCCAATGTGATCAGGGAGACCGGTAGGAGAGTACTTGGTGTGTCCTCTGGAAGGAAAGTAGATAAGGAGACTTGGTGGTGGAATGAGGAAGTGCAGGAGTGTGTACAAAAGAATAGGTTAGCTAAGAAGAAATGGGACACAGAGAGGACCAAAGAAAAGTAAACAGGAGTACATGGAGACACAGTGTAAGGCGAAGGTAGCGGTGTCAAAGACCAAACAGAGGGCATATGATGACTTGTATTATAGGTTGGACAGTAAGGAGGGAGAAAATGATTTATGCAGGCCAGCACAGCAGAGAAATAGAGATTGAAAAGACATGCAGCAAGTTAGAGTGATAAAGGACAGCGAGGGAAATGTATTGACTGATGACAGAATTGTGCTGGGAAGATGGAAAGAGTACTTTGAAGAGCTGATGAATGAGGAAAATGAGAGAGAAAAAAGAGTAGAAGGGGTGACCGTTGAGGACCAGGAAGTAGCAAAGATTAGTAAGGGTGAAGTGAGGAGGGCATTGAAGAGGATGAAGAGTAGAAAGGCAGTTGGTCCTGATGACATACCTGTGGAGGTATGGAAGTATCTAGGGGAGGTAGCAGTAGATTTTCTGACAAGAGTATTCAACAAGGTCTTAGAAAGTGAGCAGATGCCGGAGAAATGGAGGAGAAGTGTGCTTGTGCCCATTTTTAAGAACAAGGGAGATGTACAGAGTTGTGGCAACTACAGAGGGATAAAGTTGATGAGCCATACAATGAAATTATGGGAAAGAATAGTGGAAACTAGACTAAGGGCAGAGGTCAGCATTTGTGAACAACAGTTTGGTTTCATGCCAAGAAAGAGCACCACAGATGCAGTGTTTGCTTTGAGGATGTTAATAGAGAAGTACAGAGAAGGTCAGAGGGAGCTGCATTGTGCCTCTGTGGTTCTGGAGAAAGCATATGACAGGGTGCCAAGAGAAGAACTGTGGTATTGTATGAGGAAGTCTGGAGTGGCAGAGAAGTATGTTAGAGTGTTGCAGGACATGTATGAGAGATGTAAGACAGTGGTGAGATGTGCTATCGGTGTGACAGAAGGGTTTAAGGTGGAGGTGGGACTGCATCAAGGGTCAGCTCTCAGCCCCTTCTTGTTTGCTATGGTGATGGACAGGCTGACAGATGAGGTTAGACAAGAATCTCCATGGACTATGATGTTTGCAGATGACATCGTGATCTGTAGTGAGAGCAGAGAACAAGTGGAGGAAAATCTAGAGAGGTGGATGTATGCCCTGGAAAGGAGGGGAATGAAGGTGAGCCTCAGTAAGACAGAATACATGTGTGTGAACGACAAGGACCCAAGAGAAATGGTGAGGTTATAGGGGGCAGAGATAAAGAAGGTGGAGGATTTTAAGTACTTCGGCTCAACAATCCAGAGCAATGGAGAGTGTGGAAAAGAGGTGAAGAAGCGCATGCAGGCAGGTTGGAATGGATAGAGAAAAGTGTCCGGTGTGATGTGTGATAGGAGAGTATCAGCAAGAATGAAGGGAAAAGTGTACAAGACGGTGATGAGGCCAGCAATGTTGTATGGTTTAGAAACAGTGGCTTTGGGGAAAAGACAGGAGGCAGAGCTGGAGGTAGCAGAGATGAGACGGTTGAGGTTCTGTTTGGGAGTAATGAGGATGGATAGGATTAGGAATGAGTACATCAGAGGGACAGCACATGTTCGTGGTTTTGGAGACAAAGTCAGAGAGGCTAGATTGAGATGGTTTGGACATGTACAGAGGAGGGATAGTGAGTATATTGGTAGTAGGATGCTGAGGTTGGAACTACCAGGCAGAAGGCCCAGAGGAAGACCAAAGAGAAGATTTATGGATGTGGTGAAGGCGGACATGAAGGTAGTTGGAGTAAGAGTAGAAGATGCACAAGATGGGGTGAGATGGAGGCAGATCATTTGCTGTGGCGACCCCTGAAGGGAACAGCCGAAAGGAAAAGAAGAAGACTATTAACAAATATAAAACTACATTAATCACCAGAATATACTGTGTCGAACATGTTTCATTTGTGTATGTCTATTGGAATGGCTATGCCACTTCTACAATAACATAAATGATGATAAGACGAGAGCGATGCTTCACCCGACATTTACTTGTTAATGGCCATTTTGTTTACAAGTGCAAGGTATCATGGGATACGGGATCCTTCATTACACGAGATATCGCGAGATCACTGGGAGCATCAATTAATCAGATCTAACATCGTAACAGAACACACCATTTACAAATGAGAACGAAAAAACTACTTTATTAAAATATACATTATTGTGTGTGTGTGAGAGAGAGAGAGAGAGAGAGAGAGAGAGAGAGAGAGAATGAGAGAGTGACAGAGAGAGAGAGAGAGAGAGAGAGACAGAGAGAGAGTACTGAAGTCTTTTGTTTCTTTCGAAAAAGCTGCTATATTTTACTTAATATTATATTTTAAGATGAGAAATGTTATTTTGTGTGTTTAGTTTTTTTTTCGGGGGTTTATGGGTGTAAGTGGTGCAGTCTGTCTAAATAGCCCCACCCCTACACACTGATAAAGCCATGTACGATTTACCCAAAACATAGTTTACTCTTTGTCTCTCAACTGATACACAATGATTCAGTTTAAATCTGCTCTGTGTTTCTCTGCGTTATGGGTGAGTCTCCATAATCTCAATTACTGATAAATAGATTTTCATTAATTATGTAGATTAAAAAAAATAAAACTTTGGGTCAACAATAGACTGAAAACAATGTTTAGCATTTAGGCTTTTGCAATACGACACTTGGTACATTTACATAATTTTTGATATTCTAAATCTATTAGCATTTGGCATAAAGTTTGACACAAAATTGTTTATTTCTTTTTTATGGAAGAGATGGAATGTTGATAGTGTTATTATTGTTGTTGTTTTTCTTGTAGTATCAGTAGTAGTTGTTGTTGTTGACTCAGTTGTTTAGAGTCTGTGACCTCCAGACTAATTAAAACATTAAATTTGTCTACATTCTCGTTCTGCATCGACCATAAATATATTTTCTTGCCACAAAGCATGTGTGTTCCGGTTATTGATCTTCTTTATGAATGTCAAGCAGATCGATTTACATTAAAGAAATCTTCTCTCAATACCGTAAGACTTTCGGACATCAAAAATGTGAGGCGGGGCAGTTCATTATGTGATTTCAAATAAATTAATACAATAAATTGCAACACTGCACCATTGGTGTTCATATCTGTTCTACAACGCTATTTTATACTACATGAAATCATGTTTTGTCATTAATTTATATCAGGAAAGGTTCGTTTTTGAGGAGCTCTACTTGTAGGCAGTTCTTATAGGTAAAGTCCTTTGTGCTTTTTACACCCGAGCCTAGTGGCTCATCAGGCCGGTGCTTATACCCAGTTTCCATAGTGTGAAGCGACTAGGAGTACAACTAGTCCATCGCAAGTTCCCTTCCCAGTATATTTTACTGATCTGATGCCCATTTATACTGCTGGGTGAACAGGGGCACACTTGTGGTTAAGACCTCGCCCAGGGGTCTTAGTACAGGGGGGTCTAACTGGGATTTGAACACACAACCTCCCGATCATGAGCACAGCACCCTAACCACTATGCCACTAGGCCTATAAGCAGTGCTTATAGTTTATATTATTAATTCATTGTGACAGTTGCACACCAGTAAGTACAACTTTAATCACTTAAAACTCCACTGAAACAGAACGGTGGCGTTGTGATTAGCACGTCCACTTCTCAGCAAGAAGCCCAGCGTTCGATTCCTAACTCGGGTGTTTCTGTGTGGAGTTTGCATGTTGTCCCCGCGCTTGTGTGGGTTTCCTTTGGGTACTCCGGTTTCCTCTCACCATCCAAAAAACATGCACAGTAGGTTAATTGGCTGTTCCATATTGACTGTAGGTTTGAGTATGAATAGTTGTGAGTGTTTGCCGTGCGGTGGCCTGGAGAGCCGTCCAGGGTGTACACTGAGATGGCGGAGAGGGGTGTCAGCCTACCCACGACCCTATAATGAGAAGTAATTAGAAAATGAATGAATGAGACTCCACTGCGTCCCAGTGTGAGGTACCATCACATCAGTGCGACTAAATTGTTGTAAAATGAATGTGCTGTTGCTATATTCATGTTATTTTAAAATCTTAGACATTTTACTTAAACAGATTATTTCATGGTACAATCCTCCTTGTGCTCATATAACTGAGGAATTACACAGAGCTTTTCCACATCTCTGTCAGAAAATACTACCTGTTCCTCATCCCACAAGCTCCAGTCATCATTGCTACTCTCTTTTCCCATCATCCTTCTCCATGTGGTCTGAGGTCATCCTTTTTATCTGAAGCCCATGTCATAGCCACATTACAATTATTTTCTCTATCTTGTCTCAGGAGGTAGCCATTCATCTCCCACCTTCTGATTTTGATTTCAATGGTTTCATCCCTGCTGTTTCAAGTCGCCCCTCATTCCTGATGTGATCCTGCCATCGGACACGGAAGATTCCACATAAACAACTTTTGTGAAACTTTTGAGGTTTCATGTCTCCTATTTTTATCTTTCATATTTCCCATCCATATAGAATGATGGGTAGCACTAGGATTTTATAAAGACTCACTTTGGTTCTCAATGGGCAGTGGTGGTCTAGTGGATAGGGCGCTGGATCGCTGATCCTAAGGTTGGGGGGGTCGAGTCCCCACAGGGTTGTAACTGTCCCCCCAGTGCAGCTAACTGGGTTATCAAAGGTGGGCCATGTCTCTCACTGTCTCACTGTCAATTGTGAGAGGCATGTAAAAGAACCATTGCTGACTTTCCTAAAGAGTAGGCTGCAAAGCCGTCAGCGTGTTTCTGTGGACAATTAGCAAGCATTCCCACATCCCGGTTAATCTTCTCCGGAAGAGACCAATTGCTACACTTCCCTACGGGGATAAGATATGATGATTAGTTCCCCTGAGATGCTTTCACTCCAAATTCTTTGAAGTCTGATAAATATATCTCTCATCATACCACCTTCTTTGCAAACTTTTGCCCTGATATGTGAATTTCACGACATTCTTTATGTCTTGTGTCCAATTATAACCTTTGTTTCATCCTGTGCATTAATTTTTTAACCTTTGCCTTTCCCAGATTGATTTTGAACTGGCCCATTTGGCATCTTCATTCATTTTAGTTATCCTGTGCTGAATGTGTTGTCTTGAGAAGGAAAGTAAAGCCGCATCCTTAGCAAAGTCGAGGCCGTGTAGTTTTGAGGTGAACCTATGCTGTTCTTGTTTTCACCAATTGTCAATATAATCACCGTAACCACCTTTAGCTCTTCAACACATTCCTCAAACTATTCCTGAACATTTTTTAAAGGACAGAGTACATTATCCTGCTGAAAGAAAGCATCACTGTTATGGTATGTGAGGCGCTCCACCGAAAGTAGGCACTTGTCGCACAGACCACTTTTGAGATAAAGGCCAGAAAAGTAAAAATGGTCCATTTTTATTGAAATTTGGATTTCTGCATAAACTACAGTGAGTCGTCGACTTACGACCTATGCGAGTTACGTCTGATTGACTTTAAGACCGCAAAAGTGGTGAAGCATGATTCATGGCAGTGCAGTACGAGTGTTGCGTACGACAGTTGTTTGCGCTGCCGGCAGTGCTAGCATCGTAAAATGCCAAACAGCAGATGATGCAGCTTCACTTTCTAACTGCTCAGAGCAAATCTATTCATCTACTTTCAATGCCACGTCACTGTGGCGCGAAGCTGAGAGCTGACATGTCTGTCCATTTGTGTTTGCTTGCCAGCTGTGCTTGGCTTCGTGGAAATGAGCCGATCAAAACGAGGGAAATTTATCTCTTTACTCAAACAACAAGCACAGTCTGTGGCTGTTGTTATAATCCAATAAAATTGGACTTTGAAGTTATCGGACCCGCCCACACAGTGGAATACAGAAAAGATTGGCTCTCCGCTGCGTGTCACAGTGACATGGAATTGAAAATAGATGTATAGATTTAAATGCGTGATATTTATTCATCTGTTTTTGTTTGGCGTGAGTGTATTTGGATGGAAAGTCGACATACGACCAGATCGAGTTACGACCGGTCTGGCGGAACCAAACGCGGTCATAAGTCGACGACTCATTGTATTAAAATAAGTATTCAACTATCACTTGCTCAGGTGAAATCGATTAAAACTCACCAAAAATGCCCCCCCCCCCCCCCATTTTTCTGATGGGTACCCTCATAACACTAGATAAAAATAGTAGCAAACTTACTGGTTTTTGTTGTAATTATTCACCAAGTTCGGTACAAGACACACTATAATCCATACACCAGAAGAACGGCCATGAAATTGTCTCTCGATTTTGGATACTGTTTTGATATTAAAATGCTGTTTCAGTGAATAAAATAAAGGTTATGGAGACGATATGCTCGTAAACGATGCAGGCTAGTTGCGAAGGAAGATCTGAAACAAGCATATTGATTGGTCAGCTCGGGCTTGCATATGCGCAGCACCCGTCACACGTTAACTTCTGGTTTACTTCCTGCTTCTGGTTTTACTGTATGCAGAACTTATCTCTGACTTTCTCTTCAATAACAGTCATTAAGTTTATTTATAATATTGTGAATACACATAATTTCTGGAAAAGGAGAGTGAAATGTCATCTGTGATGTCTAGCAGCATTAGTATAGATGTTAAATTCAATGTGAGAATTCGGCTTTGAAGATGCCGGAATGCTTGGCATTCTTGAAGATTATTTCGCCGGTGAGTATTTTTCTCTGCAAGCAAAATTTGATTATGGAATTTTTTTGATTGTTTTATTTGTGTGTGATCTTGTCTGGACTGGACATTTTGGATCATGGGTTGTTTAGTTTTGTACGAAAATTGGTCAAGACCTGAAAAATACTTAAATATTTCGTTCCTTTTACATATGAACAAACTGATGATAATGATGATGATGCCAGCTGTGATGATGAAGATTTTGATTTTAATGTTGATAAAGAATAGGCATCTGTGAATAAAAGTGTGCATGAGTTATGTTGGTGGTGAGGATATAGATTAAGATGATAAATATTGAGGGCAGAGTTGATGAAGCCAGCTGTTAAGCAGAATTGATGATGCCAGCTGTGTTGAAGATTTTGATGTTAATAAAAGTGTGCATGAGTCAGTTTTGTTGTGTTTGGGATGAGATGTGATCCTTTCTGCTGAGCAGGATATAGATGAAGATGATATTGCTGAGGGCAGAGTTGATGAAGCTTACTTATATAAAGAGATCAGAGAGTTTTGTTATATAGTTTTCTTATATATTATAGTTTTCTTAATTTCAGTGTGATTGTTTGAACCTGACAGTGGGTTTTTTTTTTTCAATCAGTATCATTTGAAGGCATTTGAGCTTTTATGTAATGGTCAAAAAGATACATACTGAGCTTATTGGAATAAACAGAAATGAAAAAAAAAAGTTTTTTTTTTTTTTTTTGGGGGGGTGGGTTTACTATGGTGACTGAGTTAAAAAGGGGCCTGTCAGATTAAAATGAGGATGATTTCTCTTATAATCTCTTCATAAAACTTTAAAACTTTTTCTAGACATGTTTTCTAAAGTATATATGGCTGAGGTGCATAAAATGTTTGGTTGCTAAGGACTAATGATTTTGGAAGAAGGGCAATCTTTGTGCTTATTTTTCTCTAAAACGTCTTTTGAAATGTTTCTTCTCATAAAAGTTACATACTGAATATGAAATAAAATCAAGACATTGACATGGTTGAAAAAGCAACATTTCCTCAATTTGCAGCTGCTACACAACCTTGCAGACCTTTTCCATTCTGGCTGTCCATTTGTGGAGATCGGATGAAGAAATTTCATCACATGCTTCTTGAAGCACCTCTCATGAGTTGCAATGGCTTGATGGGCGCCATACAGTCTTTGTCCCACATGGTCAAGCTGTTCCCACAACAGGTGAAATCCGTTGACTGTGCATTACTGAGAGAATATTAGCTGACTGCTTACTCCTCTAGATATTGAGAATAAAACCAGGTCCAGTTTATTACCATCCAGAGTATGGTGATAGCCAATGAAGTGATAACCTTCCTTGTTCAAGCAAAGATAATGTACTATTGCAGCACAGGTACGATACTTGCTGAAATGCTAAATGGTGTGTTTACTGGAACTATATGCTACATGACTATTATGTGTATGCAGTTTTCTTGGATGCAAGTTTACTCTCAGAGGCTCTGAGCTCTTTAATTTTGGAGGCAGTCCACTTTTTGGTGCCACCATGACTTGATTTTTAAAGGATCCATCTTCGAGGAAAAAGACAAGTGTGATTCAGTTCTGGGACAGTGGTGGTCCAGTGGTGAGGTGCTGGCTTACTGATCCAAGTTTGTCATGTCCCTACCCCCATGCAGCTAATTGGGTTTTCAAAGGCTGGCCATGTGTCTCACTGTCTGTGGTGAGTCGCATGTAAAAGAACCATTGCTGACTTTCAGAGAGAATGTTGCATTGCTGTCAGTGTGCTTTTGCCTTACAATGATCTTGCAACCTGTCCAGGGTGTACTCTGCCTGTGGCTGGAGTCGGCTTCACACTTACACCAATTACAATTACAATTATTAACACTCACACCTAGGAGAGATTTGGAACTACCATTTAATCTACTGTGCATGTTTTTGGAATGTGGGAGGAAACTGGAGTACCTGGAGGAAACCCACACAGACACAGGGAGAACATGTAAACTCCACCCCGAAATGCCTGAGCTGGGAATAAAACCCAGGACCTTCTTGCTGTGTAGCAGAAATGCTAAATGTTCTGTGTGAATACAGCTTCAAGGAATGTATAAATAAATGTATACATGAATAGAGGAATCACAAACTATTTAACTAACTAACTAACTAGATTAAATAAATAAATTTGGCGATCTTTAGTGGAATCAATTGAAAAACCAACAAGAATAAGATTTTATCATTTATATTTTCCTTTTTTCAAGACTGAAAATGATGAGGTTACCACCTTACATCTGGTGTTTGTTTTGAACACTTTTTCTGACCACAGAAGTGACAGTTGAGACAATGTGAAACCTGAAACTCAGTTGTGGTTAAGCCACTTCTTAAGGTATGTGGTGTGGAATGATCTTAGCTTAGCAAGATCTGCCGCTGTCATCCTCCAGAATTCAGATCCAGATACAGGAGCACAGATATGATGCAGCTCTGGTACGGCCTGAGTTTGGTGTTGAAGCTGTACTGCGTGGATCTCCAAATGTTATACACAGATAAAATACACACTCCTATACAAAGAAAAAATATGCACCCCTGTATACAGATAAAACACAACCCCCCTTATTCATAGATAAAATACACATATCCGTATACACAGATAAAATACACACACCCCATACACAGCTAAAATTCACACTCCTATACACAGATAAAATACACAAACCCCTATACACAGATAAAACACACACACACACACACACACACACACACACACACACACACACACACACCTTATACACAGATAACATACACACCCCTATATGGAGATAAAATATACACCCCTAATCACAAATAAAATACATAACTCTATACAGGGATTAAAGACACACCCCAATACCCAGATTAAAGACACACCCCTCTTCCAAGATAAAATACAAACACCAATACCCAGATAAAATACACTGTGATGCTGGGAACATTCAGTCGGACCCAAAGATGCAGGAGACAGAGTATGGTGATTCAGATGTGGTTTATTGTACACAGAGCAGGCACTTGAGTACAGAGAATCGTAGTCATCGTAGAGGTGAGGAGAAACACAAAAAACAAAATTACTAAGGGAAACTTCAGAGCAGGAACTGATCGAGCACGGAGCTGAGAACCAGGAGCCAGAGAGATCACGGGGAAATGGGATCGGTTAGGAGGGACAATCTTCTAGCGCTGGGAGGAGCGCACCGCTCATCTTTATAGCTCGGTACTGACTGAATGGAATGAGGTGTGTGTGCTCCAGACTCTGCCAACTTCTTAGATTCGATCTACAGGGGCAGGTCCCTGGAGGAGAGCCAAACCCGTTGCTCGACTGTGTAGGGCGGCGCCAGGGTCTGGTGGTGACCGGCGATCCTCTGGTTTCGGGCTATTGACCATACCAGGGTGGCACGAGTTTCTTTCCAGATCCAGCATGCTCAGCGAAAGTGCACTTGGATGGATGGGACCCCCACTTCGACCTCCTGGCTGAGGAACAAGGGAGGCTGGGATCCATTGATCACTATGAATTGGGAATTCCCTGTAGCGGCACAGACCAGGGAGTTATGTGAGTATTCAATCCCTGGGAGGTATGTAGAAGAGGGGTGTGGGAGGCAGGAGGTGACACAGAGCAGGGAGGATTCAAGGCTCTGATTTGTTCAGTCCCCTTACCCATTCGATTGGAGGTGGTAGCCGGAGGTCAGACTGCAAGAGACTCCCAGGGTGTTGCAGAACGCCTTCCAAACTTTAGATGCGAACTGGGGGCCCCGGTCCAAAACAATGTTCTGGGGGATACCATGGAGGCGGAACACGTGTTGGACCAGCAGGCCAGCTGTTTCCATCACCCAGGGGAGCTTGGGGAGAGCAACAGAGTGTATCACCTTCAAGAAGCAGTCTACTACTGTCAGGATGATCGTGTTGCCCTCAGACGGAGGTAACCCAGTGATGAAGTCCACAGCAATGTGCGACCAGGGGCAATGAGGTATAGGTAAGGGTTGGAGGAGGCCCGAAGGTGCACGATGGGAGGACTTGCTCGGAGCACAGGTGGCACAAGCTCCGACGAACTCCCTGGTGTCGATTGTTATGGTCTGCCACCAGAAACATTGTTGGAGGAGAAAAAGGGTTTGATGGCTCCGGACTGGCAGGCCAATTTGGATGAGTGACCCCACTGAAGCACTGGGGTTCTGGCTGAGGGGAACATATACCTGACCTTTCGGGCACCCAACGGGCTCTGGTTCCCCCTGCTGGGCGTCCTAAACTAAACGTTCAACCTCCCATCGAGCGGCTCCAAGTACACAGGAGGCGGCCAGGATGGTCTCCATGGTGGTGTCTTTCCCCAGGGAGAACTGGCTTGAGAGATCATTGGGTTTTGTGTTCCGGGAGCTGGAGTGGTACGTCACAGTAAAGTTGAATCTCCCCAGGTAGAGGGACCATCATGTCTGACGGGAGTTCAACCTCTTGGCTGTACAGAGGTAGGACAGATTCTTGTGGTCGGCCCAGACCATGAAGGAGTGGGCTGCCCCTCCCAGCCAGTGCTGCCACTCCTGAAGCGCCAAGACCACTGCCAGCAGCTCACGGTTCCCCACGTCATACTTCCGTTCCGCCGGGAACAAGCGACGGGAGAAGAAAGCACACAGTTGCAATTTCTGATCTGTTGGGGAGCACTGGGAGAGGACAGCCCCCACCCCCCGAGTCTGAGGTGTCCACCTCCACCACAAACTGCAGCGAGGAGTCCAGATGGATCAGTACTGGTGCTTTGATGAATTTAGACTTCAGCCTGTCAAATGCCGTCTGCGCACTAGGGGACCACTTGAAGAGTCCTTTGAGCAATGTCAGCTGTGTGAGGGAGGCCTGCTAGGCTATAGTTCTTCTCCACAAAGGAAAACCCAGCACCTACCGGGGACGATGAGGGCCAGATAAGACCTGCAGCCAGCGACTGGGTTATGTAACTTTCCATGGCTTCCTTCTCAGGCTTCAAGAGGTTTTAGAGTCGCTGAGAAAGGCGCGTGGAACCTAGGAGTAATTCGATGGTACAATCATATGGTTGACGCGGTGGTAGCGAACGGGCCCGATCCTTACTGAATGCCTCTTTCAAATTGTGGTATTCTTTTGGAACGCTGGTCAAATTCATATCTCCCAGCTCGACCGGGGTTTGTGAAACTTTGGGGAGGGGGGGTTTAACAGCAGCCAGTTGGCAGTGTTGGAGGCAGTAGTCACTCCTGCTGCGTATGGTGAGCGTGCGCCAGTCAATGTGGGGGTTGTGAGTCTACAGTCACGGCCGCCCCAACAACAGGGGAGGGAGAGGGGCAGAGAGGACAAACAGCTCCAAACACTCGTCGTGATTACCCAACAGACTGAGCTTGACAGGCTTCATCTTGTGAGTGACACAAGCTATGAGCCAACCATCAATGGCTACTACCTCCTTTGAGGTTTCAAGTTCGTATACGGGTAGGCCGTGGAGCTCAACCACCCCAGAGTTAATGAAATTAGCGTCAGCGCTTGAGTCGATGAATATGCTGACTGAGTGGGTATGTTGTGCAGAGTGCAGCATACATTGAACCTGCAGGTGCTTCCTAAGCGTCTTGGAGGGGTCTCTCGCTGCTGCTCCTTTCCTGGCTGTCGGACCCGGCCGCGCTGGGCACTGGGTGAGGTAATGCCCCTTTTTCGTGCAGTAAATGCAGAGATGATTAGTCAGCCACCGATGGCTTTCCTCCGACGTCAACCTGGTGCGGCCCAGCTGCATGGGCTCTTGGGAGTCGTCTTCCAACAGAGGGGGGGGGAAATGCGAGGAGGTTTGGTGAGACAGCGTAGTCTCTCTCTCAGCTGGTTGTCCAGCCACGTAGACAAGGAGATCAGATTTTCAAGCGTCGCTGCCTCCTCTCGTGCCGCTAGCTAGTTTCTCATTCAGCCCCTGCAGGAAAGCCCCCTGGAGCGCGGGGTCATTCCAGCCGCTCTCCATGGCGAGGATCCAGAATCCGATGGCATATTCAGCCACTGATTGTCGCATGTTTGATTTGGCATAGGTTTTTAAGCCAGATGCCCTTCCTGACCCTTTAGCAAGGGATGCAGGTCCTCTTTCATAAAGAGGACCTGCAACCCTTTAGCAAGGGATGCAGGTCCTCTTTATGAAAGTCAGCAATGGTTCTTTTACATGCCTCTGTAAATACAGCTGCACTGGGGGATGTACAAATGTATGACAAATGTATGTACTACAAATTAGTTGATTATTATTTCATAATTATGTTACAAATGAATGACAAGCCATAGCACTATGCTATTTGAATTATGTGTGTTTATCTACACTGAAATAACCTTTTAGTATTTTATATATTATTTCAGTTGTTTTGTTTAGTGTTTGTTACAAAACAATGATTAACTTGTTTGCAGAGTTTTTGCATGACATGCTCTGCCCCTGTACTCCGCGAGGGGCCCTGTGGCCCCTTTCACCCCCAGCTGAAATATTTCATTTTATAAACCTCTCTGGGATATCTGAATATGACTTACAAACCGGATCGGTCGAGGCCCGGGTTAACAATGACCGGCAGTGGTGGTTTTATACAATTTATTTTGTGTGCCTTTCATTTCTTCTTTACAAAGTAAACATCATGTGTTGTATTTAAATAAATAATGTACCTCATGGACATGAGCTTATTTTGTTACTTTTAAGATTTTCTTTCAGTTCAGAGAATGTTCCTATTATAGTTGTTGCAGAGTTGCGTTGCCGGATTTAGGCAGAAAATCTGAGCGCTGTTACACTCTCTTCTGATCCGAGGTCATTAATCTAACAAAACAATCACTAAACCTTTCTGAAAACATAATGAAATCGGAATTACATAATTTTGTCAAAACCATGTCAGTAGGTAGAATACTTATAAACATGTTTCAGTCACTCATTTGCTGAACCACTTAATCCTGCTCTCGTCATGAGGAGCCTGGAGTCCATCTCAGCCGACACCGAGTGAAGGCGGGGTCCACTCTGAATAGCTCGGCAGACCATCACAGGGCCAAAACACATAAAACCATTGCTCTCCCCATCATACCCTTGGAACATATCATAATTTAGAACAGCCAATTAGTATAATATGCATGCCTTTGGACTTTGGGAGGAAACCTAAGTACCAGGAGGAAACCCATACAAACACAGACAGAAGCTGTGGGGGTGTCCTATGTTTTTTCTCCATTCAAATATTCACTGTTCTTCATATATTATGAAGTGTGTGTGTGTGTGTGTGTGTGTGTGTGTGTGTGTGTGTGTGTGTGTGCGTGCGTGCGTGCGTGTGTGTGTGTTTACCTGTAGCCAAGGATAATACAGTGGTATGAAAAAGTATCTGAACCTTTTGGAATTTCTCACATTTCATAATAAAATCACCATCAAATGTGATCTGATCTTTGTCAAAATCACACAGATGAAAAAACAGTGTCTGCTTTAACTAAAACCACCCAAACGTTTATAGGTTTTCATATTTTAATGAGGATAGCATGCAAACAATGACAGAAGGGGGAGGAATAAGTAACTAAATCATCACATTTTATATTTTGTGCCCGTCCCCCTCCCCCCCTTGGCAGCAATAACTTCAACCAGACGCTTCGTGTAGTTACAGATCAGTCTGGCACATTGATCAGGACTAATCTTGGCCCATTCTTCTTTACAAAACTGCTATAGTTCAGTCAAATTCCTGGGATGTCTGGCATGAATCACTGTCTTGAGGTCATGCCACAGCATCTCAATGGAGTTCAAGTCTGGACTTTGACATGGCCACTCCAGAACGTGTATTTTGTTCTTCTGAAACCATTCTGAAGTTGATTTACGTCTGTGTTTTGGATCATTGTCTTGTTGCAGCATCCATCCTCTTTTTAGCTTCAACTGTCTGACAGATGGCCTCAGGTTTTCCGGCAAAACATCCTGATAAACTTTTGAATTAATTTTTCCATGAATGATTGCAAGTTGTCCAGGCCCCGAGGCAGCAGAACAGCCCCAAACCATGATGCACCCTACACCATGCTTCATGGTGGGATGAGGTGTTGATGTTGATTGTGTTCCTCCCAAACAATTCAACTTTGGTTTCATCAGTCCACAAAACATTTTGCCAAAACTTCTGTGGAGTGTCCAAGTGCCTTTTTGCGAACATTAATCGAGCAACAATGTTTTTTTAGACAGCAGTGACTTCCTCCTTGGAGTCCTCCCATGAACACCATTCTTGGCCATTGTTTTACATATAGTTGATGTGTGCACAGAGATATTGGACTGTGCCAGTGATTTCTGTAAGTCTTTAGCAGACACTCTAGGGTTTTTTGTTTTTATCTCTCTGAGTATTCTGCGCTGAATTGGCATCATCTTCGGTGGACGGCCACTCCTTGGGAGAGAAGCAACAGTGCCAAACTCTCTCCATTTGTAGACAACTTCTCTGACTTTCGATTGATGAACATCCAGACTTTTTGAGATGGTTTTGTATCCTTTCCCAGCTTTATACACATCAACAATTCTTGATCGCAGGTCTTCAGACAGCTCTTTTGAGCGAGCCATGGTGCACATCAGACAATGCTTCTCATCAAGACAATTCTTACCAGGTGTGTGTTTTATAGTGGGCAGGGCAGCTTTAAGCCACTCATCAGTGATTGGGCACACACCTGACTTAAATTGTTTGGTAAAAATTGGTTTCAATTGCCCTTTTAGTCTCCTTAGGCAGAGGGTTCAGTTACTTATTCCTCCCTCCTCTGTCATTGTTTGCATGCTATCCTCATTAAAATATGAAAACCTATAAATGTTTGGGTGGTTTTAGTTAAAGCAGACAATGTTTTTTTTCATCTGTGTGATTTTGACAAAGATCAGATCACATTTCATGGTGATTTTATTATGAAATGTGAGAAATTCCAAAAGGTTCAGATACTTTTTCATACCACTGTATATAATGAGCAGGAGCTACGATTTTTCTCATTTTCTGTAACCGCTTCATCCTAATTAGGGTTGCGGGGAGGCTGGTGCCCATCCCAGCCAACTCTGGGCGAGGGAAGAGTACACCCTGGACAGCTCGCCAGGCCATCACAGGGCGGACACGCGCTGACGGCTTTGCAGCCTACTCTTGTCGAAAGTCAGCAATGGTTCTTTTACATGCCTCACACCATAGACAGTGAGAGACATGGCTGGCCTTTGATAACCCAGTTAGCTCCACTGGGGGAGCTATGATTGTAACACTCTTTATCAGAACTATGTGTTTATTGTAAATGTTGACGGTTAAATGAGAATTCAGTTCTGTGGCGGCTGCTGAAGTGAGCAGATGCCCACAGCACCTTTTTTTTTTTTTTTTTTTTTTTTGTCCTTTTGCTAATAGCCGACCACAATAAAAACCTGCAAAAACACTGATTCTTTGAGTGTAATAAAACAACCCAAATCACACCAAAAAAACGCAGCAGAAGAAAATGAAACTGAAAAAAGAAATATTATATTACAATTAATAAAATATTATACTCGTCGTTTAACATCTGTCGGACTCTACTTAGGATGTTCTGTTCTCTATGCTGTTGCATGCTGGGGCAGCAGGCTGAGGGTTGCAGACATTAACAAACTGAGCAGATCTTGATCTACAAGGCCGGTAACGTGGGGATGGAACTGGGTGTCAGAGACTAGAGTGTTTTCCAAAATAAAGACGATACTGAACAATACCTCCCACTGACTTCAGGACCTGATGATCAGTCACAGGAGCCGTTCAGCCACCGAAATGCACCAGTGAACCACACAGGAAATCATTAATACCTGTAAACATTAAACTGTACATACACACCAAATAACACCAACATCCACTGTCATACATTCACATTTTACTGTTTATTATCTTGATAATATTGTACATATTGTGTGGTCACATGGGGATCTCAGTCCCAATTAACCGTGTAAAGTGAGAGATCCCTGTATACACATATATATGCCCATATGGATTCCCAACCACATATACACCCAAACACATTTACTACCAGACACACATATGCATTCACCACCATGCATACACCCATTCACATGCACTACATCCTAGTACACTCACTACCTTGCATACGCATTGATGTTCACTTCCTCACACTCCTATTCTCATTTATTAACAGAGATATTAGCATTTTTTCATTATTTGTTTTGAAATCACATGCCTTCTGTTCTCCTTCTATCTACTCCCCATGTGCTGAGAGCCTCTCATCCCCACACCAGCCAGGTATTCGGGCACGATCGTCTCATGTGCACAGTTCCTCCATCAGTGTTTGCTCGTCTTCAGCCAACAGCTGCTCTCATACACTACTGACCAGGCTAAGACCACTTTCATGATGAGTCTACTCACAGAGCAAGCCTCATCCTGGGCGCTAGCGGTCGCCACCGATACCCCGGAGTTATGCTTGAACTTCGACCAGTTCGTGCTGGAAATGAAAAGGGTCTTTGACCATCCGGCAAAAGGGGAGGAAGCGAGCAGTGAGCTACTACGAATCGAGCAAGGCTCGCAGTCAGTGTTGGAGTATGCGATCAGATTCCGGATCCTTTGCAATAATAATAGCTTCAGATAATAATTGTCTAATTAGTTACACTGAGCTGATTAATGGTGTTTTGACATGTTCAACTTTTCTTTATTGTCGAAAGTCAATAAATGCCAATCCATCAGTGATGAGAGGGAGCACAAGATAACCATGTAACATGGGCAGGAAAAGTTATAGATATCATCGATCTCAGTTTAAATCTGGTGCTTATTTACCAATTTTGCCAAACACACGTAGATTCCATAGTTCAGGGTGCAGCACCTAGGCTTTAATTCATGTGATTATTGGACCCGTGGAGACTTAAGCAGAGGCTCAGCGGGATGTGAACATAATGAGGTCTTTCTCTTTTCACAAAATTGAGCTTGAAAAAGGTACAGACTAGGAAGTATTTGAATTATTTTTTTTAAAAAAAACTGTGTTCACCATAGGTAGATATTTTAATATGATATTGTCTCCCAGGCATGCACTAAAGATTTTGATACATTGACTCACAAATAAACTTGAACATGGAAATATTTATTCAAGTTTGAAGTTGGGAAGTTGGAGAATGCAGCAATTTGGGAATACATTTCCACAAAAAAAAAAAAAATTGATTTCTATCATGGAAAGACTCTCGCAAGCATTCAGCTGGAATATCGGCAAAAGCAGGCGATGAGCCAAAATGTGCAATTAAACTGTTTAAACAGAACCAATGCTCAACTTATTTATTTATTTCTGACAGCCTTCACCAAATCTTCTGTTTGTTGCTTGCCTTTCCAGTCAATGATCAAGTATCATTATTTGACCTTGACATTCATTGATGTAAAGCATCTGAAATCCTGATTTTGTGTATGAACTTGTCTGTGTGTTGGACTCTGCATTTTGGATTATTTCTTCTGTGTGGTTTGCTTCATTGTCCCACCCTTGTCTGTCTCATGATTTCAACTCGAGACTGTGTTTTGGATTTGGACACTGAGAGTCCCACACCTAGCATATTCTTTAAAATAAATGCAGCAGTTTAATTTTATAAACATTATGTAATTATTAAGACAACTTGGCTTTACATCTTCAGAGAGTTTTCCCCCAGATATTTAGTCAAAAAATTAAGTCAAATGTTTAGCGATGAGCTGCCAAACGCGCGTAGGCCTCCGTCAGTCCCGAAGGACTATGGCTGCGCTCTGGCCAGTATCCCGACTGGTGATACCCCCCAGTGCACAGAGCCTGGGTAGGGAGTAATGAGGGACAGGCTGTTACCCAAGCAGCAAGTCCCCCCCTGTCTCGGCGCCACCGGAAGGATCCAATGGAAAGGCAAGTGCCGATACGACTGGGTTCCAGTGCCGCTGCAGGAGAGAAACTACGGTCAATTTAGAACGGCCAATTAACCTACAGTGCACGTCTTTGGATTGCGGGGGAAACCGGAGCACCCGGAGGAAACCCGCACAAGCACGGGGAGAACATGCAAACTCCGCTGCCAAACAGGCTAATAACAAAAACATTAATTTATAAATATCTTAAGTAATTTGTGATTTCCAACACTTTATTAAATATGAATGCATTTTATTTTCTTCAGTGCATGGACAAGTTGCTCAAACAAAGACATGAAAGAATATTCATATTTCATATTTTTATCATTCCTCTGTGAGATACTCATACAGTACTGTGGAGATACAGTTCTGATATCTTTACAGTTAGAGGGATTATAACACATACAACATCACATTTAAAATAAATGTAGTATTGCTGTTCAATTATTCTGAACTCTTTACATATTTTCTTGTCTCTTTATTAAAACTTTCACCAATTTCTTCTTTTCCCTTCGGTTGTTCCCTTCAGGGGTCACCACAGCAAATCATCTGTCTCCATCTCACCCTGTCTTCTGCATCTTCTGCTCTTTCACCAACTATCTTCATTTTTCTCTACGTCATTGGAAAACACCATCAAAATACCATTTAAACCAGGGGTGTCAAACTCGTGCCAGAAAGGGCCATGTGGCTGCAGGTTTTTGTTTTAACCAAGCAGAAGCACACCTGACTTTGCTCATTTAATCAACTGAGCTGAGTGTTCAGGCAGTTGATTGGTCAGTCTCTGTACGGAGCACACAGATTGACCAATCAGCGGCCTGAACACTCAGATGAGTTGATTAAATGAGCAAAGTCAGGTGTGCTGCTGCTTGGTTTAAACAAAAACCAACACGAGTTTGACACCCCTGAAAACCCTCACCCCCAGCAACTGCTTGTAGATGCCGCCCATGCTGACTTTCGCCCGCTACTGATTATTGGAAAAACATAGAAGGACTGGATGCAGGATAAGGTGGACCGAATACTTTTCAGTCAGTTCCTGGGTTCCTGCTTGTTCCACTCCAGTGAGGGAATTCCCGACTTCATAACACCGAAAAACACCAGGGAAGGAGTTTAGAGTGTATAAACTCTGACTTTACTCAAGAACCCCCGACTTAATCGTCAGCGAACTCAAATGGATTCCGAACATGACACCGGGATCTGAAACAGGAAGTGACATAAAGGAAACGGCCCAATTCTTTAACTTCTGTACCTTGTGCATTTTATACTACTCAGTGTCGTCTTAAGTGTGCATTTCGAGAACTGTAAGGTTTAGTGTGAATACTGGAACGATGCCTCGAGACAACACCCAGAAGAAACTTATTCCCCGCGAAACCATAAACTGAGAGGCACAGCCGGCCTTTGCTAATCCAGTTAGCTTCACTGGGGAGGACGGTGACAACTTTGATGAAATGTGTATATATATATATCATAGGATTATGAAGGGCGGTGTTGTATTAATTATTCTGATTTTACTTAAACTCCATGTTCAGAGTTCATCATCAGGTGAGTTTAGAAATATAAACTATTGGTTCTGGAAATATTTGCTGACTGTCGATTGTATTGCAGCTTTTCCTGAATTCCGATGCCCCACATCAGTTTTATTCTTCATATTTAAACCTATTCTAATAAATAAAATCTAGATATTTAACACTGAAATGTTGTACCCTGTGTTGATAAACAGCCCCACATCAATATTCTCACCTCCATTCTTCATCGTTGGCTCTGTGTTTTTGGGGAGATGTGCGGTGCCGTTTCTTTATCAAAATGGTGAAATCTGAAAAGTTCTATTTTGGTCTCTTCTGAACCGATGATATTCTCTCAGTATAAATGTTGTTAAGTTAACGGGCTTCGATGTGGTTTATCTTCGGTAATGGACTCTTGTGTGTGGTTAGTGTAGGTGGAGGCCATGGCGGTTGGGTGCATTATTTGTTGTTTTCTATGAAACCGAACCTGCTCATCTGGGTCTTTCTGAAGCTCTTTGTGAGGCTCTTGGACAACTCTTCTGATTATTTTTACTGATCTATCAGAAATCTTGTGAGAAGAACAGCATCGCGACCAGTTTAGGATGAAATTATGTTCTTTGCACGTTTGAATAATGGATCACTGGGACATTCAGGGGCTGGTTGTTCAAAACTCGGTTATTTTATTCACCGGTTAACCCCGAACGGCTGGTTAAATTTAAAACCCGCCTTTAGCGAACCGGCCGTTAAATCTGCGTTGTTCAAAGCATGGATAGTCACGTCGTTAGTTAACGTTGCCGTCAAAGTGAACAGTGTGGTTACCGTTACTTGTTAGCACTAAGGGCTCATCCAACATTTACATTTTCGTAAGCGTACAAAACATACGCTAGGGAGTAGGGGGTAAGATGTCTGTGTACACTTTTTAATATTATAAAAATGTCGATCAACAATAATACATGCGGTCGTGAATATATATATATATATATATATATATATGTGTGTGTGTGTGCGCGTGTACGTTTGGAACTCTCAATGCGTGATTCACCTGCGGTGCTGCATACAGTAGGCCCTTGACATTAGCAGGGTGTGGTTCTGAACCCTCCAGCGAATCGAGATAATTAATACGTATTAATGTAGTAAAATGTAGTCATGTTTAAGAAAAACTTTTTAATTTTGTACTGTGATATTTAGTAATATATAAACATTATACAGCATATACTGTTGTAAAGCACTCGTTTTAAAGTCTTTTTCAATTATTATTCCAGTACAGTACCTCAGTTAATTCTTAGAATATTTGTGCGTGAGATTTTATGTTCTGTAGAATGTTTAACAAATGATACCAAAAGAATAAACTTTATTATGCTTCATGTCCTTTTAAATTGAACTTGGAGTGATGTGTCCAAGATGGCGCTGCCTAGAGGGCAACCTCGTGGAGTTTTCAGAGTCGAATTGTTTCTTTGTTCGTTTTAATTTGTTTTATTTTTGTTTATGGTTGGCAATATGCTCGTCTATGATCGGTCGACCCTACTACAGCATGAACAGCTTCGGGCAATAACTTATATCTTGAGCAGCTATGCTATGCCCAGGCGGAGTTTTGAGATTTTCCGGCGCCTGGTTAGCATGCTTGGTTAGGAGGTCAATGCTAGCGGTTAGCGGCTAGACCCAGACGGAGCTCTGAGAGGCTTGGTTAGCACTTCCAGCCATACTACGTACTTTAAAATGTCCATTCCCTTCGAAAAAAGATGGACGAGCTTCATGCTCAGATTGCAGCGCAGAGGGATCTACAGGACTGTGTTTCTGTGAAACATGGCTCGAGGAGAGTATACCCGATAAGGCGATTATACCAGCCGGCTACACGGCATTCATCCCCTGCTATCCCAAGCGCTGGAGTCGTCGTTCGGCCCCTTCTCGCCTCGGCTTCTTTGTTAGCCAGGCTGCGGTTAGCAGAGCTAGTATGCTATGGAGCCGCATCCCGGCGAACAAGCCAAGTTGAGCGTGCTTAGTTATAACTTAGCAGTGTATGACTAAGCAGAGCTGACATGCTATGGTAGGCACCATATGGTAAACCGAACATTTTCAACTAGTATGGCTGGAAGTGCTAACCAAGCCTCTCAGAGCTCCGGGCTTAACCGGTAGCCGCTAGCCAGCCGCTAGATAACCGCTAGATAGCCGCTAGCCGGCCGCTAGATAACCGCTAGCCGGCCGCTAGCATGGAGCCCCGTAGCATAGAATAGATAGAAGATAGATTATTGCATGCTGAGTTGCCAGAAGCTGCTCATAGACGAGCATTGTGCAAAGCATGAACAAACAAGTAAAACAAATTAAAACGAACAAAGAAACAATTTGACTCTGAGAACTCAGGGACGTGGGGCAGTGGTGGTCTAGTGGTATAAGGCACCGGATTGCTGATCCAAAGGTTGGGGGTTCGAGTCCCACTCTCCACAAGGTTGTCACTGTCCCCCCAGTGCAGCTAACTGGGTTATCAAAGGCCGGCCATGTCTCTCACTGTCCATGGTGTGAGGCATGTAAAATTGGTGACTTTCGACAAGAGTAGGCTGCAAAGCCGTTAGCATGTTTCCGCCCTGTGATGGCCTGGCGAGCTGTCCAGAGTGTACTCTGCCCTCGCCCGGAGTTGGCTGGGATGGGCACCAGCCTCCTCGCAACCCTAATTAGGTTACAGAAAATGAACTCCGCGACGTCGCTCTCTGGGCAGCGCCATCTTGGACACGTTACTCCAACTTCAATGTAAAAGGACATGAAGAGTATTCTTAAACATACTACAGAACATAAAATATCACGCATAAACATGAACTTAGTTACTGTACTAGAATAATTGAACAATATTTTAAGAGAATGTTTCAAATGGTTGTTTTTAATTAAAAGGCAGTTTTCCATGAGTACGCCCTTCATGTTTGATGTATTAGCAGTAACACTGAGCTGATGTATCGCTCGGCACGGATCAGATTTTTTCTACCCACAGTGTAAGATGATCTCCATGAATCTTCGGATCCATGATCTCCTTCGGTCGGATCTGATGTGTTTGACGCAGAGATGTTCAAATGTGGATGTAACTGACTTAATTTGAAACGGCATGATGGGCTCACATGTGATACCTTTCGTTTAGCACAGTTAGCCTTTTGAACTAGTGTGTGTTTGTGTACATATTTTATGTAGAAGTTTTAATGAATTGTACGATTGCTTTGCTTCTCCTGGCTTACTCTGAAATGTTCAAAACGTTCAGAGAAAGGAGAAAGTCTTATTTCTTCAGAAGAAACATCCAGCATTTTCTATCGCTTAACCAGAGAAGACAGTGTTTGAGTGGTATCACTTGTGTGCGAATGAGTAAAAAGGGGCAGGACATCAGCTCAACCAATCAGCAGAAAGGAGCACAGCCATTGGCTGAATTTGAATCACGTGCCGATTGTTGGGTAGACCGTGTGTACTCAATCTGCAAATGCAAAACCACGAATAGTCAAGGGCCTACTGTATCTGCAAAGTCTGCAAAGAATACTTCCCAGCCCGGTATCAGCTGCTGAAACATCAGAAGGCAGCTGATCAAGGGTGTAGCCTGGGGGCATGCATAGGGTGCACATGCACCCAACACACACACACACACACACAGCAGGAGTTGAGTTCCACTGGACAAGAAATTGTGTATTCACAATGTTATAAATAAACTTAATGACTGTTATTGAAGAGAAAGTCGGAGATAAGTTCCGCATAACTAGAGTCAGGAAGTAAACCGGAAGTTAAAGTGTAACGTGCACTGCGCATGTGCACGCCCGAGGTGACCAATCAACAAACAATATTTTCAGTAAGCAATAATAGCTGAACACTGTCAATCATACAAAATGCGAGTGTGAGAATAAAGCAGTTTGTTAGTCCCGCCTCCGGTTCCTGCACATGTGTTAGAACACAAACATTGACTGCAGAGAATGAATGGATAAAATATTCATAATCCATCCAGCCTGGATCTGCAGCCTAATGCTCAGTACTTTTATAAAGTTAATACTGTAGTATGTTTTTGTGCTGTAAATATGATTAATATTTGTTTGTGCCTTGGAATAGATAAATAACTTTAGCTCAATTTGTAAATGTATTTAGCACATGTACTTGCAGATGTAGTTTATAAATATTATTATACTTCAACCAAAAACGGTCTCAAATATATTTCAAATATATTTGAGAATGTTTTTGGTTGAACTATAATATTAATAATATTCATAAGACTCCACCCCCCCCACTGATGCAGCATCATGAATGCAGCGCTAGCCATGAACGCCATCTTGCAAGTTAACCACACTGTTAAAAATTTAACAGAGGTTCTTAGGTGTGTTAACTTTAACATCAAGTTAACACTCGGTTAAAGTTACCCCAGTTTTGAACAGCAAGATAACGGCAGCGTTAAATTTAACAGTTGGTTAACTCTACTTAAAGGGTACCTGTACTCAAAATTGATGGTGTTAAAAATATCCACTATACGTTATTATTAACTTTTAAACATCGCGTGATGTCGGTAGTTTATGTAGAAGTCCACATTTCCTTTTCTTCTGTATGACATTGCTTGCTCACAAAGGTTCAGCGTGCGGACATCTTGGCTTTTTTCACCGGGGTCAAAGGTCATTGTGACGTAACATCGTTGACAGTCGTATAGCCAATTGCAGAATGTCAGTACTGTATTTTCCTCAAGCAATTCATGTTCTTTACAACAATAGCACTCCTGATCGTTTTTTTTGACACATGCATTTTCCACAAGCGCACCAAATATTTACTGGTTGTTTGCTACGATTTTCCCGTGTAAGAGCTCTGCTGACTCTCCAATATCGCCCTCGGAGTCGTCACTTTCCTGGTCAGATTTCACTAAATGTGGATATTCTTTCTTCAGTGGTTCATATAAATAACCTTCTGCTCCTTCTATGAAATTGTCTTCGTCCATGGTTAAAAAAAAAAAAAAACCTACTATAATGTTATTTCCAATTTTCCGTGAGCTTGTGTTGTCCGGTATATAGCCATAGGTTTACATTGCAATCTCGCAGTTCCGGTCGAGGCTTTGTCAACGATATGACGCTACAAAACTCCTGTGCTCTGAAGCTTGACGTTAGTGAAGCCCTTAAATCGCTTAAAGCTGGTTTGTGAGAGAATATAATAAACGCCTTATAGGTGTATTGTCACTAGCTATACACAATACATCAAGTTAGGTATATGAGCGCTTTCACTACAGGTACCCTTTAATCAGTGGTGAAAAAATAACCGTGTTTTGAACAAACGGTCCCTGATATTTAGGAATCCATCTGTAACCAACGGCATCTGTATTTTTGCAGCATTAAAGTTCCCGAGGTCCTGAGAGAGCTCTTTGCATGTCCCCATAATGCGATGATTGTGTGAGAAACCTTTAAAAAATAGATTTTAGTAGAATTTAATGGTGAAATGAAAGTGCAGAAGAATCATTAGATGGTTGAAATTTGAAACGTACCGGAGTTTACACTGATATCAATGTCCAGATCGGTTTATGATGTCACATTGCTTTGATCTCGCTATAAAAGCAATCAGTGTGTTTTTCCTTTTATTTACAGATTATTTGATTTCAGCTTATAAAAGTGAAAAAAAAGTTTGTACACACACGCGCGTACAAAAAAAAATTTGAAAATCATGCATTCAGGTTCAGTAGTAAATCCAAATAAATCCTTCCTGTCATGAATTCTGCACAACGTAACTGAAGTGATTTTTTTTTTTTTTTTTTTTTTTTTTTTTTTCCTTTCTGTCGCAGCTTCAGGAATAGTGTAGAAAATGAACAAAAGAAAACACATTACTCGATTCACTATGTTTTCATATTGCTTAATTTCAACTGTGGAAAATGCCTTTTCAGACGTCTGCCTATTTTCGATCATGTACTCCATGAGAATCAAACTAAAACTACGGTTTATCTTTTTCATTTGAGAATGTGATCAGGATAATTCTGCCATCATTTTGATTCAAGGATTTTCCATTTTGGAAAATGTTTTAATCCCTCAGTAGTAGACCAGTAGGTTCACACTCTTCAAGTATAGTAATATTTATTCACTGTCAGTGGGTTTAATGTTATGGCTGATCAGTGTTTTATTTATCCACAGTATATATGATGAGTATTTATAACTGTTGTGTACTTTTACAGTCCAACACTCTCTACAGTATCACTACACTGGCATCACACCAGAAAGAATTTTCCCAGAGTTCACTGTTGTTGGTCTGGTGGATGGACTGCACTCTATGTACTACGACAGTAACACCAAAAAGATGATCCCTAAGACAGAGTGGATGAAGAATATCACTGCTGTTGATCCACATTACTGGAGCAGAGAGACAGAGCGTATGCAGGGTGATCAGAGTCATCTCAAATATCTTCTGGATTCAGCAATACAGAGCTTTAATCAACAGGGTGATGCATATTCACATCACTATCACACACACACACACACACAGCATTTTGAAGTGTTGTTACTGTTCAATTTTAATTACTTTTTGAACATTTTAAATAAAAAAATAAATCCATGTGTTGTAGGTGTTATCAGTAATGAAGTTCATCACAGTACACTCTGTTTTTGATGTTGAGTTTCTGCAGTCACAAAGTTATTAAATTTAATTAATTTTTCTTTGAAAAAAATCTGAATAAAAGGTTATTATTTTAAATCTATGTGCTGTAGTTAATAGATGAGTAATTATGATACGAACACACTGTGTCTGCATTGCAACCGTTTGATGCAGCGCTATGTGAAACATATGAAGTGATTTCGTCTCAGGAAACTGATGCTATTGAGATGGTCACTAAGTCTCCTTCTCACGTGTGTGTTTAGGAAACGGTACTTTACAGAGGATGTATGGCTGTGAGCGTGATGATGACGGCACCACCAGAGGATTTGATAAGTTCGGTTATAATGGAGACGATTTCTTCAGTCTGGATCTGAAAACTGGAACCTGGATACCTGCAGTTCAACCTCAAGCTGAGAATGTTATAAAGAAGTGGGATCCTACAGGAGACGGCGCGAAACACTCGAAGAATTTCCTGAAATTTGTCTGTACTGAGTCTCTACTGAGGCTGAGCAGTCAGAATAGCGCAGGTAGAGTATGTTTACTCATCTTATTAATCCTCTGTACCCCGTGACAGCCTGTTTACATTTCATTTAAAGTCCGTTACAGTGAAACCACTAATGTATCAAATAATATTGTTTACTGCCGTTGACATTTCTAATGTATTTATTAATGTCACTATTGAGTCACAGGCTGAGGTACAGTGTTTATATGTGTTATAGCAGCATGCTGGAGGCACATGATCTCACTGATGAGGTAGAAGTGATGTGCAGCAGTGATGATGATGATTAATATAATAATCAATAAAGCCCAGAATGCACAGTGTCCCTGTGAGAGTTTAATATTTGCTGTATTTGTTCAGTTTTGTTGTTTGTGCACTATACTGTGTGCATAGCCATCTTTATATATCCCGATGCAGTGGGCAGCATGTCTTCCTCGTGGAATTTGCATGTTCCTTCTGTGCAGGTGTGGGTTTCCTCCAGGGAGCCCAGTTTACTCCCACAGTCCAAAAAAAAAACCATGTACAATAGGCTGATTGACTGGTGCTATGCGTATTGTCACCTGTCCATTACAGGGCCTTGTTCAGGGTGTACCCCACTCCTGTGTAGAGTATTTTTAATATATATTATATTGGATTTTTCCTGGACCAAGAGCTGCAATATATTCTCATAAAAATTCAGAAAATGACATTGGTTCTCTGTCAAATCTGATCATTTACCACCCCAGGAAGACGGGCTCAATTTGATTTTTATATTTTCCTCATTGGACTTCCGAATCATAACCATGTAATAGATAGAGGTGTCATTGAAAACCTATTATTGGTATCGATATATTGATAAAAAAATTTCCGATGCATCGATACATTGGAATATTGCTATACGGTCCCATAAATGCATTAAATAGAACAGACCAAGATATATTACAGTAGTTTGTATAATGCATTGAATACAGTGAGCCGTCCACTTACGACCTATGCGAGTTTCGTCTGATCGACTTTACGACCGCAAAAGTGGTGAAGCATGATTCATGGCAGTGCAGTGCGAGTGTTGCGTACGACGGTTGTTTGCGTTGCTGGCAGCGCCAGCATGTTAAGAGGCCGAGCAGGAGATGATGCAGCTTCACTTTCTAACTGCTCAGAGCAAATCTTCATCAACTTTCAATGCCACGTCACTGTGGCGTGAAGCTGAGAGCCAATCCTTTCTGTGTGGGCGGGTCCAATACCTTGAAACTAATTTTATTGGACTCGCACGCTGCAGTGTTTGTGACAGGAAGCGTGTCCCAAGTTTTGGCAATCAGCCAAAGTTTTTCCATGTCTGTCCTTTTGTGTTTGCTTGCCAGTTGTGCTTGGCTTCATGAAATGAGCCGATCAAAACAAGGGAAATTTACCTTTTTACTCAAAAACAACACGCGCAGTCTGTGGCTGTTGTTATAATCAAATAAAATTGGAGTTTGAAGCTATCGGACCCGCCACCACAGTGGAGTACAGAAAGGATTGGCTCTCCGCTGCATGTCACAGTGACGTGGAATCAAAAATAGATGTATCGATTCAGAAGATGCACATATCTGCATTATCCGGTGATAAATGTCTCTTCTCGTTCAAAATGTTCGGTGCTGTTGAGAACACGCGCTCTGACGGCACACTAGGAGCAGGGACGTACCATTTACCATACAGAGAGGCGTTGGGGTGTCGTTGAAAATGGATTTACTACAGACGCTGTCATGAACACAGGAAGCTATAACATTAGAAGTATAGATACGCCTTTTATAGGTATCGACTATCGATCGACATAATTATATTGGCGATATATCGACATTCCGATTGTCGATGACATCCCCAGTAATAGATACATAGTATTTGATTGCCGGCTACTCATTCGCGCATGTGACGTCATACATGGGGTTTTACTTCCGGGTACAGAACTCGCGGATTATCTCGATTCGCGGGAACGCCCGGAACCGTACCGCCGCGAATGTCAAGGGCCTACTGTAATCACATAAATCAGCCGATAATTAAATCATGCAATTAAATGGTGCAGTAAATAATACAATTGCTGTTCTATAGGTATAATTATTAATAATTTAAATATATATTTCATTAGGGATAATTTCATTGGACCATTTCAGGATTACAAATGTCTTTACATCAGAAAATATGATCAGTCATTCCACTGTTACATTTTTTCTATTCATATTAATGCTGTTAGATGAGATTTGAGATTTCCTTTCGTCTGTTCCCTTTTCCAGGGGTCACCACGGTGAATGATTCACACGTTTGATTTGGCGTAGGTTTTTACGTTGGATGCCCTTCTTGACGCAACTGTTTAGCAACGGACAGAAACACGCTGACCACTTTTTTTACATACATCTCACACCATAGACCGTGAGAGACATGGCCCGCATTTGATAACCCAGTTAGCTGCACTGGGGGGACATTGCCAACCTTGTGGAGAGTGGGACTCGATCCCCCAACCTTAGGATCAGAGATCCAGTGCCCATTACCGTCAGACCACTATGGCCCATCAATTCATATTGATGCTGTTAATGTAATAACAATTAATTTGTATATGTGATTGGGAATGACAGCAATTTGCATAAGAGTTATGGAGAACCAAATTTATGACATTTCAGACCTGCAGGCCTTCCAGAGTTCATGGCTCCAAACCTTAAGTGTCCCCAGTGGTGCCTGATACCCCAGTCATCCTCCACTTCAAGAGCTGCAGCCCTCGGTTAAGCAGTGCGGTTATTTAGTGCTATTTGTGTTAGAATTCCGATTCAAGTTGTGTCCATATTTCACTCTTTCATATGTTATACTTTTGTTCTACATGTCTTGGGATAAAATACATTGTCAGACTATTTTTAATGCATTTATTTACCCCTGTAAATACATGTATATTAATGGGCCAGTTGTGATTTGTTTGTGTATTTGATTACTCACAGTTTGATAGTTTTTTCACACTGTAGTCGATGTAATGGATACACAGCTGGACTTAGTTTAACTTGGTTTAAGATGACAAGAGATTTCAGACACCTCCTTTGCAGTTTGTACGAAATGTATTTTAAACTCGTGAAAGATACCAGATAACAATTTGGCATTAACATATTTCAAAGAACAATTAAAAGAAAAAGGGATTCATGGTTATTGTCGAGAACGAACGTTTGTGTTATAAATGTTTGGATTTGTCATCAAATGTCGTTAAAATGGTGTGGAATGCTTTGCAGGTTAAAAATATATATATACAGTCGCACCTCACTTTACGAAATTAATGTGTTCCAGCGCCTTTTTCTTAAACCTGCATTTTTTGTAAGTTGAACCGAATGCGTGATTTGTTCCAAGGCTCCGAATACTACATAAACCCTTTAAAAATTATAAAAGTACACCAATTTTGTATGAGATGTGTTTAAAGTAATTCTAATGTTTAGAATGTTTCTGCGTGAGATTTTATGTTCTGTAGCATGTTTAACAAATGATACCAAAAGGATAAACTTTATTACGCTTCATGTCCTTTTACATTGAACTTGGAGTGATGTCTCCAAGATGGCGCTGCCTAGAGGGCGACTCCCTGTGGCGACCCCTGATAAAAGGAAAAAGTTGAAAGGAAATCTCATTCTAGTACAGTACCCAAGTTCATGTTTATGCGTGAGAATTTGTTTTGTAGAATGTTTAACAAACGGTACCAAAAGGATAAACTTTATTACGCTTCATGTCCTTTTACATTGAACTTGGAGTGATGTCTTGGAGTGACGTCTCCCAAAGGGCGATGTCGCGAGTTCTCAGAGTCAACTTGTTTCTTTGTTCATTTTAACTTGTTGATGTTTTGCACTATGCTTGTCCATGACCGATCAACCCTACTACAGTATGAGATGGGAGTGTCTTCAGGCATGTATAACTCGGCACACTCAACCCCTGAGCTAATGTGCTATGGTAGCTGAATGCTAGCTGCACCCCGGCTAACACTAACACTAAGCCCAGGTGGGGAGGGGCCAAACGAAGATGGATGAGCTTCATGCTCAGATTGCAGTGCAGAGGGATCTACAGGACTGCTCCATGCTGTGTTTCTGTGAAACATGGCTCGAGGAGAGTGCACCCAACAAGGTGATTGCACCAGCCGGCTACACGGCCTTCATCCCCTGCGATCCCAAATGCCGGAGTCGTCCTTCGGCCCCTTCCCACCTGGGCTAATTGTTAGCCGGGGTGTGGCTAGCATTGAGCTACCAGAGCATATTAGCTCACGATAGGAGTTGTTGCGTGCTTAGTTGCCCGAAGCGGAAGCTGCTCATAGCTGTAGTAGGGCCGACTGGTCAAAGACGAGCATAGTGCAAAACATGAACAAACAAAACAACAAATAAAACAAACAAAGAAACAAGTTGACTCTGAGAACTCGCGACATCGCACTTTGGGAGACGTCACTCCAAGACATCACTCCAAGTTCAATGTAAAAGGACATGAAGCGTAATAAAGTTTATCCTTTTGGTACCGTTTGTTAAACATTCTACAAAACATAAATTCTCACGCATAAACATTAACTTGGGTACTGTACTAGAATGAGATTTCCTTTCAACTTTTTCCTTTTATCAGGGGTCGCCACAGGGAATGATTGGCACGTTTGATTTGGCATAGGTTTTTACATCGACTGTCCTTCCTGACACAACCCTTTAGCAAGGGACAGAAACACGCTGACGGCTTTGCAGCCTATTGATACTGTACTGGAATAATAATTGAAAAATATTTTAATACAACAGTTCAGAGAAAACTGTTGTTTCTTCAGGAGAAAGTCTTATTTCTTCAGAAGGGACATCCAACGTTTTCTATCGCTTAACCAGAGAAGACACACAGCGTTTGAGTGGCATCATAGAGCTTAACTGGTAATTAAAACATGCAAAAAAAGAGGCTCATTGACAACTTGCGCACGAATGAGGAAAAAGGGGGCGTTACATCATCTAAACCAATCAGCAGGAAGGAGGACAGCCATTGGCTGAATTTGAGTGACATGTCAGTTGCTTGGCAGTCCATGAATACTCAAACTGTGGTTGCAAAACAGCGAATAGTCAAAGGCCTACTGTACGTATATGTCAGTCGGGTGGTGTGTGTGTGTGTGAGGGGGTGAGGGTGTCCTACTTTGCGGATTTCAATGCTGGTGCGGGGATCTCCGTCCCAATTTACCGCGGAAAGTGAGGGATCCCTGAATATGTGTCACACGGGATCATGAGAAAAATGTTCTGTATTGAGCCTGGTCTTAAAATTTGAATGAAGTAAATTTGGCTTGTTGGACAGTTGCAGTTTCTCCACTGGTTTAACGGCTAACATGCAGACGTGTGCTTGAGATGGTGGAGTGTGGAGCTGCACATAAAAACCTCCATGATACATTCATTCCATGTCCGATTGTTACATAATTATCTGGAAAAGGTTTTAAATGATTAATCTTGGGGATTTATTACTAATTTTCGACACGTGTAGCAGACTAGATCGGCTTTTGCAACTCATGCTGGTAAGGGGAAATCCTGTATACCAGAAAAGAGATTATGTGGGAAATTCAAGTTAAATTAATGTTTCTGAAAAAGTAAAAGCGGTTCAAACTGCATCAATCCATCTGTTGATCCACCTGATCTCATCACGGTCGCTTCATACTCCGCTGCAAATCACTCCAGCGAGAGACTGTACTGGCACTTTGAGTTGGCTGTTCTATTTTACAAAGTGTGTGTGTGTGTGAAAACCATAAAGAAGTTAATTTGGAATACCAAATACTATTTACTGTATTTGTGTTGTGATTTTAATGTAGAAATTCTTTGGGCCTATACAGTTGATTTAAAAAATAACATCAGTGTGTTAAAAAAAAAGAAATAAATGAATAAAATTCAAAATCCTGATTATTGCTTTTATTTCCAAATACATTTGGGAACAGAATACGTTTTATTCCAAATCAAAATATGAAGAAAATATTTCAAATTTGTTATTCATTTAATGAAATTGAAGAAAAGTGACAGTTCAAAAAACAGTGTCTGTTTTCTTGTGTATAAACTCAAACATTCACAGTGTGTTCTTCTTTCTTCTTTTCCTTTCGGCTGTTCCCTTCAGGGGTCACTACAGCAAATCATCTGCCTCCATTTCACCCTGTCCTCTGCATCTTCTTCTCTTATGTCAACAACCTTCATGTCCTCCTTCACCACATACATAAATCTCTACTTTGGTCTTTTCCTCTTCTCTCTCCGCCTACGGATACGCCTCTTGCCTCTCCTTCGACCAACAGTAGTCCAATTTCCACCAGCACCCTGTTGGTTAACAGCACTGATGGCGGTCATTGTTAACCTGGGCCTCGGCTGATCTGGTATGGAGGTAATATCTGTGATTTGCATGATAGAGTCTGGCATTGGTTTTATGTAGGATGCCCTTCCTGACACAACCCTCTGCATTTATCTGGGCTTGGGACCGGCATGAGGGAGAGACACTGCCCCCAGCGCAGCTGCATTTAATAAACTGATAAATGTTGTTTTCCTTTGAATCTCTGAAATAATATTGATTTGTATAAACACTGTTTCTGAGTCCTGCTGCACATCTGTGTTGTGGAGTCGACCAACCTCTGGTACCTGTAAGCAGGTGTTCCAGCCCAGGATGATCGGACTGCATTCCACAGTTCTTCTGGATTTCTTGGTTTTGAATCAGAAGCTGCATTTTTAATGTCACCTCACAACTTTTTGTATTGGATTAAAGTCCGGCATCAGGCCGCTGCTCCAGAACCTCAATCTTGTTTGTCTGGAACCAAGATGGATCCAGTTTACTGGTGTGTTTGGGATCGTTGTCTTGTTGGCACGTCACTAATCGAACTCCACGCTTCTTCTATTATTTTGAACACAAACCTTTCACACAGAATCAGCAGCATGCGGCTCGCAACTGTTGGTTTTGTTGGACTTGATTCCTCTACTACACCTGATAGTACATTATTTATCATATAGAAATATAATTTCTCCCAAGAACACTGGTGGATCAGGTTAGTGACAGCTGACTGAGATTATTTTGAACACGACTGTATGTCTTGATGTAATACGTACACTGCACTAATTTTATGCGGCATTGACAAAATACACAACGTTCACTTCACTGTAACTTGACTGTATCTGCAGCCAGTAATATTTTTCAGGACAGATTTCTCAGGATCCTCATCTGGGATAATTTTTGTGATCTGGCCCTCATTCCAAATTATTCAAAAACTCTGCTCTATACAGCCCATATGCACTTACATTTTTAATCCACTTTTTGTTTTTCACTTTTCATGAATTAAAGTGTTCTTTTCCATTCCAATTATGTAATACCAAGTATTCCATCAAATGTACACCTTAATGGTGTACACTGCAACACACACACACACTGAAAGGAAATACACTCATGACAGGATCTGTTCCTGCAGCTCACAGACATGCACACACCGCTTTATTATTTATTACACTGTAAATGAAATAATCTCTGTGTATAATATTTATTTCTCCTGTGTGTCTCTGCAGTTCGCCCTGAGGCGTCACTGCTCGGAATGGCTCATTGAATCAGGTGGTGTGTTATGCTGCAGGTTTCTTCCCCAGACCATTGAATATCACCTGGCAAAAGGATCGGAAGGGACGTGTATGAGGAGGTGGAGCTCAGAGAGACGTTACCCAACCAGGATGGAAGTTTCCAGAAGAGAAGTATTCTGAAAGTATCAGCTGAGGATCTGCAGAAACACAACTACACCTGCGTGATTCAGCACAGCAGCTTGGGGAGGAGTTAGTGCTGCCTGTGAGCGAGCGCCGAATCCTGAGAGGTCGGAGAAACACTTTCCTCTAAAACTCCAGATTTACAGAGTGAAAGTGATTCATTACTGCAGCACATCATCAACACTCTGTACTCACTTCACAGGTGGAGTGAAGGCTGGAATCATTGCTGGTGTCTTCTTGATTCTCCTTATTGCTGGTGTGGGTATTCATAAGATGATGAAGAAGAGGAAGAACTCTGGTGAGAATAAATATTCTGTTCATGTATAAAATTTTTAATAATTTCTCTGTAACATGTACCTGAATGTAGATATTTTAATTCTTGAGAAATAGCAGAGATAAATTTTACATGTGGATGCAGGCCATGCCAATATCACAGCACTGATTTCTTGATGTCAAATGATCGACGTGACTCAGGGAGGATTTGAGGAATTTTGCACTGAAAGACAGTAAAGAGACGAGTCGAGCACTCACGTGGAGAAGGGTCACTGCTTTATGTTCATTTTCTGTCATTAAGTACAGAGTCATCGTTAGAAAATGACTTAAAGGGGCGGAATCATGGCTTAAAGAAAATAACCGAACAGTCATGGTGTTATCAAACAAAATGTAAACATTTATAGGTTTTAATGTAAGTTTGGTTTATGAAGTAACAAAAGTTAATTTGGTCCATGTAATATTTAAATTCTTGGAAAGTGTTCATTACAGTAAGATTTTAAAATGTCCCTATTGCAGTTAATTCTATTTCACTCCGTATTAGTTTAAAAATCTTTAAATATATTTGATGTCCAAGCTGAGAAGGCTTTTAATAAATCTAGATGAGTATTTTGATCATTATTTCTGTTATTGTAGAGGACCTGGAGGAAACCCACTCAAGTGCAGAGAGAACCAGAACCTCCACACTGAAACAACCTCGATGGTCCTGGACTCGAGTAAGCAGATTTCAAATCCTCAGGGAGTTTCACTGTCCAAGGTCCCCCCCAGTGCAGCTAACTCAATTATCAAAGGCCGGCCATCTCCCTCACTGTCTGTATTCTCAAAGAACAAGCCGTGAATGCAGAAAAGAGTGCAGCCGCAAGGGAGGCCACAAGCCCAGGATGAAAATCAGCACCTCCAAGTCCGAGGCCATGGTTCTCAGTCGGACAAGGGTTTAATGCACCATCTGGGTCAGGAATGAGGTCCTGCCCCATAGGGGAGGAGTTTAAGTATCTTGGGGTCTTGTTCATGAGTGAGGGAAGGATGGAGCTGAAGATCGACAGACAGACCCCTGCAGCCTCTGCTGTAAACGGTAGCTGTACGGGTCCGTTATGGTGAAGGAGTCGACCCGCAAGGCAAAACTCTCAATTTACCAGCCGGTCTATGTTCCAACCCTCACCTATGGTCACAAGTTTTGGGTAGTTACCAAAAGAACAAGATTGCGGATACAAGCGGCTGAAATGAGCTTCGAGGTGAGTAGATCTGTTGCTCCTCCGCACTGAGAGGGGCCAGTTGCGGTGGCTCGGGCATCTGGTCAGAATGCCTCCCGAAAACCATGTCAGTAGGTGGAATATTTCTCTGAAACATGTTTCAGTCACTCATTTGCTGAACCACTTAATCCTGCTCGGGTCATGAGGAGCCTGGAGTTCATCTCGGCTGACACTGAGTGAAGTGACAGGATCTGTTCCTGCAGCGCCCACATATCTATACACCGCTATTATTTACACTGTAAATTAAATAATCTCTCGGTGTATATCTATGCGTCTCTGTGTCTCTGCAGTTCATCCCGAGGCAGCACTGCTCCAGAATTGCTCATCTTCTCCAGAGGAGTGTCATACTACAGCTTTATTCCCCAAATCAGTGAATTTCACATGGCAGAAGGACAGAAGGGACGTGTGTGAGGATGTGGAGCTCAGAGAGATGTTACCCAACCAGGATGGAAGTTTCCAGAAGAGAAGTATTCTGAAAGTCCCAGCTGAGGATCTGCAGAAACACAACTACACCTGCGTGATTCAGCACAGCAGCTTGGAGGAGGAGTTAGTGCTGCCTGTGAGCGAGTGCCCAATTCCGAGAGGTCGGAGAAACACTTTCCTCTAAAACTCCAGATTTACAGAGTGAAAGTGATTCATTACTGCAGCACATCATCAACACTCTGTACTCACTTCACAGGTGGAGGATCGGGTGGAGTGAAGACTGGAGCTATTGCTGGTGTATTCTTGATTCTGGTTCTCCTTATTGCTGCTGTGGGAATTCATAAGATGAAGATGAAGAAGAGGAAGAACTCTGGTGAGAATAAACATTCTGTTCATGTATAAAAAAATTAATAATTTCTCTGTAATGTGTATCTGAATGTACATATGAATGACATTGGATGTCTCTTCTGAAGAAAACAACTTTCTCCTGAAGAAACGATGGTTTCTGAAGTTCCTGAAGAGGAATAATCATCTGAAAGCACTTTTTCAATCATGACTCCAGTACTGTACCTATGTTAATGTTTTTGTGTGTGACTTTATATACTGTAATGTAGCATGCTTATCACTTTGTTTTGTTATACAATTTATTACATTTGATGTTCTTTTATGTTCTTTTGTTATGGTCTGTGTCTTTGGGGGACTTTGGTTTTGACGGCTGTGTTCTGTAACTCTAACTGTCCGCTCCAGCTGAGGGGCATGGCTGAGCTGCTCCATGGCTCACACCTAAAATTCACTCTTCTCAGTCTACTCTCAATAAACACAAGCATACTCACCTCTGCACCAGAGGATTAACTTGCATCACGTCAATGCTTGTTTGTACTATAACTGTCTCACTCTAATACCTGAATTCAGTCCTACTCTCAATAAACACAAACCGCACGCGTACCTCAGTTGAAGCACGCTGCTTTTAAGCAGGGATGGGATTTCCGCCTTTTTCTAAGTCAAATGGATCGTTTTTGAGATTAATGGAAAACCGGTGTAAAAATCTGGGGGGGGGGGGTAGTGCCATCATCACTGGTCATATGGAGCAAGTGGTCATATGATATCCAAATAAGCGAGGTGCTACCCTCGTTTTGTTTATCTGTGTGGTTGTTCATTATCGCCTAGTGGAGTAAAACACAGCTGCTTCTGGTTTATTGCACGTGTCAGGCATCATGAAGGAATAAATTGATAGGATAAATGAGATGCAACTGTGTGTGTATTGTAAATGAGATGCAACTATGTGTGTATTGGAACTTCTGTGTCTCTAAAGCGTCCTGTTCTACTTGTAATTGTGACATGTGCGCTAGGCACATGAAACTGTTGGGTTGGTGTTCCTGTGTCGTGTTTCCGGGTGTGGGATTCGGAAAGTAACAATGTATAACAATGAGGAATTGCTTTGAAATGTAATTAGCCAAGTGTTAAGTGCCGCAGGGCACAAACATGTATATGGAAATGCTTTGTGACAACGCAATTACAACTCTGCATGCACATCCCCAAGTGTTACGTACCGCAGTGCACAAACATATATGTTAATGCTTTATGAACATGCAATTACTGCTTTGCACGCATATCCCTCTGTATAAATAAGCGGACACTGCATGTGTTCGATGAGCTTCCGATGAATAAACCAGACTGATTTCACTCGTGTGGTTGCTTGTCTGTTGCTCTCAGACGTTGAGATACAGGAATCCAGGTCGTGCAGATTTATCTAAGAGCTTCCTCCACGGAGAGAGTTCTTACAATTCGCATAGAGTTCTAACATCGTAATATGATGCTGTGTGCCCGTGGCACAGAGAAGCAAATGTCAGATCATCAACAGAAGTTCTCAAGCAGCATTATGTATGAATATGACTATGAATGATATTATTTAAGTCTGATTATAGTATTAAATTCTCTTGATATTATTAAACTCGGTATGCTACGAATAGGCCTACCGGTACACAGTGTAAAGCAGGGGTCGGGAATGTATGGCTCGCTAGCCAGATGTGGCTCTTTTGATGACTGTATCTGGCTCTCAGGTGGCCTTTCTTAACAGAATAACGAATACATAATTTCACTGTCATTTAAATAAAAATACAAAAAAGAAAGCCATCAAATAAACAAAAACCGATGAATAAATCTCCCTCATTTAAATCTATTCATCTGTTTTCAATGCCATGTCACTGTGGCGCGCAGCGAAGAGCCAATCCTTTCTGTACGTGGGTGGGTCCGATACCTTGAAACTCTAATTTTATTGGATTATAACAACAGCCACAGCCTGTGTGTGTTGTTTTTGAGTAAAGAGATACATTTCCCTCGTTTTGATCTGCTCATTTCCACAAAGTCAAGCACAGCTGGCAAGCAAACACAAATGGCCAGACATGGAAAAACTACAACCCGCACACCGGCTGATTACCAAAACTTAGGACGCGCGTCCTGTCACAAGCACTGCAGCGCGACGAGTCCTCACCCGTCGCAATCAGACTATAAAACCATCAGCAAAACCATGCAGCTCCGAAAGTTGCATTAATAGTAAGCAGTGCTGTAGTGGTCGGTACAGGCCGTGTACCCAGTTGTTTTAGTGGCTGAGTTGCGTGTACTGACTTAATTTGGTCTACTTTATAGTTGATCAACGTAAATTCCGCAACTGTATAAATAAAAGTGATGAAGTGCTAAATAATTTCAAAGCCAAAGCCACACCCCGCGTGCTCCGTGCACCTGCTGCTGCACTGCCATCGTGTACACACTTACTTTTTGACCACTACAGCACTGATAGTAAGAAGTACTTTTCTTATTAATAAATAACTTCATTATGAGATTGACAATGTTTATTTAAAATAAATTCAGAGTCTATCTTACTTGAAGTAAGTAAGTAATGTCGTTTAAAAATAAATTCAGAGTCCTATTATACCCTGTAATTGCTGGTCTTTTTTTTTTCAATTTACTTGTATTCAATATTAATATATAGTTTCTATCCTTATCTTTTCATATTTATCTCTTCATCTTATCCTCAGCAGGATTAAGCGAGTTCACTTTTCAGTCCTATTGGGATGAGAGTTGGAGTGCGAGTGTGTGTGTGTGTACACATTAATCTTGACCCAAGGATAATATGTAATGAACAGGAGCTATAATTGTAACCCTGTTTATCAGAACGATGTGTTTATTGTAAATGTTGATGGTTAAATGAAGATTCGGTTCTGTGGCGGCTGCTGAAGTGTGCAGATGCTCACAGCCTCTTTTTGTCCTTTTGCCAACAGCCAACCACAATAAAAACCTGCAAAAACATGATGCACTGATTCTTTAAGTGTGTTGTAAAACAACCCAAATCACACCAGAAGAACTCAGCAGAAGAAAATGAAACTGAAAAGAGAAATATTGTATTACATATAATAAAATATTATGGTCGTTTAACATCTGTCGGACTCTACTCAGGATGTTCTATGAGTCTGGTAGCCAATAATGTTCTCTATGCTGTTGCATGCTGAGCAGCAGGCTGCGGGTTGCAGACATTAACAACTAAGCAAACCTTGATCTACAAGAATGGTAACATTGTGGGGATAAAACTGGGTGTCGGAGAGGAGAATGTTTTCCAAAATAAAGACTATACTGAACAATACCTCTCAATGCAGCCGTGAAAGGGGGCACAAGTCAGTGTCTCTCCCTCACGCTGGTCCCAAGCCGGGATAAATGCGGAGGGTGGTGTCAGGAAGGGCATCTGGCGTAAAACAAATGCCAGATAAAATATGCAAGTCACAATGAAGAATTTCATACCGGATCGGTCGAGGCCCGGGTTAACAACGACCGCCATCAGTGCTTTGAACCAACAGGGTGCTGGTGAAAATTGAACGACTGTTGGTCGAAGACGTCGAAGAAGGAGAGGTGGTAGGCATGTCCGTGAGGCAGAGAGAGAAGTGGAAAGGCATGAGTCTAGGACTGAAAGTAGGGACTTTGAATGTTGAAACTATGACAGAAAAGGTAGAGAGCTGGCTGATATGATGCAGAGGAGGAAGGTGGACATACTGTGTGTTCAGGAGACCAGGTGGAAAGGTAGCAAAGCTAGAAGCTTAGGAGAAGGGTTTAAGCTTTTTTTTTTCATGGTGTGGATGGGAAGAGAAATGGAGTAGGAGTCATCTTGAAGGAGGTGTTTGTCAGGAATGTTCTAGAAGTGAAAAGTGTGTCAGACAGAGTGATGAGTCTCAAGTTAGAAATTGAAGGTGTGATGTTCAATGTTGTTAGTGCTTATGTCCCACAGGCAGGATGTGAGCTAAAAGAGAAGGAGAGATACTTGAGTGAGTAAGATGAAGTGATGCAGAGTATCCCCAGAGGTGAAAGAGTGGTCATTGGTGCAGACTTCAATGGACATGGTGCAGGAAACAGAGGGGACGAGGAAGTGATGGGCAGGTTTGGTATTCAGCACAAGAACGCAGAAGGACAGATATTGGTAGTTTTTGCAAAAAGGATGGAAACGGCTGTGGTGAATACTTTCTTCCATAAGAGACAGGAGCATAGGGTGACTGATAAAAGCGGAGGTAGGAGCACACGGGTAGACTACATTTTGTGTAGGCGATGTAATTTGAAGGACGTCAGTGACTGCAAAGTAGTATCGGGTGAGAGTGTTGCCAAACAGCATAGGATGGTGGTGTGCAGGATGATGCTGATGGTGAGAAAGGTGAAGAAGGCAAAGGCAGAGCAGAAGACAAAGTGGTGGAAGTTGAAAAAGGAAGAGTGTCGTATTGTCTTCAAAGAGAAGTTGAAACAGGATTTGGGTGGTCAGGAAGTGCTTTCAGGTGACTGGACAACTACAGCTAATGTGATCAGGGACACAGGTAGGAGAATACTTGGTGTGTCACTTGGAAGGAGAGTAGATAAGGAACCTTGGTGGTAGAATGAGGAAGTGCAGGAGTGTGTACAAAGGAAGAGGTTAGCTAAGAAGAAGTGGGACATTGAGAGGATCAAAGAGAGTAAACAGGAGTACTGGGAGACACAGCATAAGGCGAAGGTAGCAGTGTCAAAGGCCAAACAGAGCGCGAATGATGACTTGTATGCTCGGTTGGAAAGTAAAGAGGGAGAAAATGATTTATACAGGTTGGCACAGCAGAGAACTAGAGATGGGAAGGACGTGCAGCAAGTTAGAGTGATTAAGGGCAGAGGGAAATGTATTGACTTATGACAGAAATGTGCTTGGAAGATGGAAAGCGTACTTTGAAGAGCTGATGAATTAGGAAAATGAGAGTTTAAAAAGAGTAGAAGAGGTGACCGTTGAAGACCAGGAAGTAGCAAAGATTAGTAAGGGTGAGGTGAGGAGGGCATTGAAGAGGATGAAGAATGGAAAGGTAGTTGGTCCTGATGACATACTGGTGGAGGTATGGAAGTGTCTAGGGGAGGTAGCAGTAGATTTTCTGACAAGAACATTGAACAAGGTCTTAGAGAGTGAGAGGATGCCAGAGGAATGGAGGAGAAGTGTGCTGGTGCCCATTTTTAAGAACAAGGGAGACGTGCAGAGTTGTGGCAACTACAGAGGGATAAAGTTGATGAGCCTTACGATGAAGTTATGGGAAAGAATAGTGGAAGCTAGACTAAATGGTGAGGTCAGCATCTGTGAACAACAGTTTGGTTTCATGCCAAGAAAGAGCACCACAGATGCAGTGTTTTCCTTGAGGATGTTAATAGACAAGTACAGAGAAGATCAGAAAGAGACAGAATACATATGTATGAATGACAAGTACCCTAGAGGAATGGTGAGGTTACAGGGAGCAGAGATAAGAAAGGTGGAGGATTTTAAGTACTTCGGCTCAACAATCCAGAGCAGTGGCGAGTGTGGAAAAGAGCATGTGCGGGCAGGTTGGAATGGTTGGAGAAAAGTGTCCGATGTGATGTGTGATAGGTGGATATCAGCAAGAATGAAAGGAAAAGTGTACAAGCCGGTTTTGAGGCCACCGATGTAGTATGGTTTAGAAACAGTGGCCTTGGGGAAAAGACAGGAGGCAAAGCTGGAGGTAGCGGAGATGAAAATGTTGAGGTTCTCTTTGGGAGTAATGAGGATGGATAGGCTCAGGAATGAGCACATCAGAGGGACAGCACATGTAAGACAATTTGGAGACAAAGTCAGAGAGGCTAGATTGAGATTGTTTGGACATATACAGAGGAGTGATAGTGAGCACAGTATATTGGTAGTCGAATGCTGAGGTTGGAACTACCAGGCAGAAGGCCTAGAGGAAGACCAAAGAGACAATTCATGGATGTGGTGAAGGAGGACATGAAGGTAGTTGGTGTAAGAGAAGAAAATGCAAAGGATCGGGTGAGATGGAGGCAGATGATTCTTTGTGGCGATCGCTGAAGGGAAAATCCGAAAGGAAAAGGAGAAGAAGACTGAATAATACCTCCCACCGACTTCAGGACCTGCTGATCAGTCACAGGAGCCGTTCACTGGAGAGACTGATACCACGAAATGCACCAGTGAGCCATACAGGAAATAATTAATACCTATAAACATTAAACTGTACATACACACCAAATAGTACTAACATCCACTGTCATATATTCACATTCTACTGTTTATTACTGTATTTTGATAGTACTGTACATATCCCTCACTGACACCACTCAATCTGTAATTGTTTTATATATATATATATATATATATATATATATATATATATATATATATATATATATATATATATATATATATCACCTATGGTTACTGAGCTTTGGATAGTGACCTAAAGAACAAGATTGAGGACACAAGTGGCTGAAATAAGATTCCTTCGCCAGATGGCGGGGCTGTCCCTTAGAGATATGGGGAGGAGCTCAACCATCCGGGGAGAGCTCGCAGGAGAACCGCTGCTCCTGTGCATTGAGAGGTGCCAGTTGAGGTGATCAGGCATCTGGTCAGAATGCCTCCTGAACGCCTCCCTGGTGTGGTGTTTCGGGCATATTCAACCGGGAAGAGACTCCTGCGGTCAACCTAGAACATGCCGGAGGGACTATGTCTCTTGGCTTGTCTGAGAATGTCTCGGTGTCTTCCCGGAAGGGCTGGAGGAAGTGACTGGGGAGAGGGACGTCTGGACCTCATTGCTTTGGCTGTTGCCCCCGTGACCCGACCCTTATAATACAGTCTTATAATACAGGTTAAGGTCAGTATTTACTATGTATACAATTATCCTCCCTCACACAATGTACATGAACAAATAGACCATAAAAGGGATTGATGAATGAGTAGGGATCCATAAAACAACAGAATACTGCACATTTTTCAGGCTAATGATTCAAGACAACTGCTAAACAAACACCTCCTTATCATTTCAAGTTTTTCTGTAAATATACTTGAAATGTTTTTCTTTCGTATGTAGAAAATAGATAAGCAAATGGAACATATTCCTTCCATTGAACATAGAAAATGAAACTGTCCAGCATCGCCAGCCATGTGCTCTTTTGTGAAATAAAGTGAAACTTCAGACTAGAACCACATTGTTATTCTGTACCACTGGGCAGCAGTGTTACACTGAAAAAACATAGCAGTGACTGATCAATCTGCTCTGACACAGCGTAGTCCATGACAGACAGTTTTATCAATATAATAAACTTCCATTAATTTTCTGTAACCACTTAATTCTAATTAGGGTCGCAGGTAGGCTGGCACCCATTCCAGCTGACTCCAGGATGGGGCAGAGTATACCCTGGACAGCTCATCAGGCCATTACGCGGCAGAAACACGCTGACGACTATGCAGCTACCCTTGTCAAAAGTCAGCAACGGTTCTTTAACATGAACCTCACACCATAGACAATGAGAGACACAGCTGGCCTTGGATAACCATGTTTGTGCACCGGGGGGATTTGGGAGTGACAACCCGTTGAGGTGGGGCTCGAACCCCCAACCTTAGGATCAGTGATCCAGCACTTTTACCACCAGGCCACCACTGCCCTCATATGTGAGGCACTCCATCAAATGTAGGCGCTTGTCGCAAGTGACGTATGGTGCTTGTGAGACAAAGTGCGGCTTATTCGAACTTCCGATCTTTCGAGTGAGCAAGTGAAGGTTGATTACTAAACAAGTATTCAACACGCACTTGCTCACTTGAAAGATCGGAAGTCCAGATAAGCCGCGCTTTGTCTCACAGGCCTCACATGATAAACAGGAGAATGTAAATATATAGCAGTTGATGTTGTTTTGTACAGTTTAATGTTCCCAGGTATTATAATTTCCTGTTTGGTTCACTGGTGCATTTTGGTGTTATCAATTTCTCACTGAACGGCTCCTGTAACCGATCAGCAGGTTGTGTAGCAAGTGGGTGGTTTTGAAGAATATTGTCTTTATTTTGGAAAACATTCTCCTCTCTGACACCACCATCACAGAGTCCAGTTCCATCCCCACAATGTTACCAGCTTATGAATCAGTTTGTTCGGTCTCAGCCTGTCGGCCCAGTTGTTTTGTTCTATATTATTTCAAAGCAAACTTTATTTATTTATTTATTTTTAAACACATATCAAATTCGGATTATTAAGGTGAGAAAGGTTTAAAAATTGGGCAGTGGTGGCCTGGTGGTAAGGTGCTGGATCACTCATCCTAAGGTTGGGCTTTCAAGCCCCACTGTCAACGGTTGTCACTGCCCCCCCAGTGCACTAACTGGGTTATCAAAGGCCGGCCATGTCTCTCACTGTTCATGGTGAGAGGTTCATGTAAAAGAACCATTGCTGACTTTCAACAAGAGGAACTGCATAGACGTCAGCATGTTTACCCCCCTGCGATGGCCTGGCAAGCTGTCCTGGGTGCACTCAGCCCTTACCCAGAGTCGGCTGGGATGGGCGCCAGCCTCCTCGTGACCTTTATTAGGATTAAGTGGTTCCAGACAAATGAATGAATGAATGAAAGGTTGAAAAATTCGTAAATGTAGTTTATATTTATAAAATTTCCCCAAGAATGATACACACAGTACTGTAAACTGTAGGAATATTTTAAATGTATATTTATTATTGTAATTAATGCATGTAATTATGTTTTTATGTATGCATGTAATTAATTGTTGGAAAAACTGTTCTTTTTTATTATATTCTAACAAAATACAATATAAATGTTACATTTTTAGTCATAAAGCATTTTCCCATGTTTTATGTTATATCAGCGTAAATGATAAATCCCTTCAGAAAATGAAATGAAATGAAAATATGTTTCTGTCCCTGGGTTGCAGGTTTAATCTCAGAAACTCTGAGCTCTTTAACTTTGGAGGCAGAAGTTGAAGTCAGAATTTTGTGCGAACATGCCGTGACGGTTACAGGTTCTCATTGTTCTGTTTGTTTGTTTTGTTTTGTTTTGTTCTATCAAAAAAATTTTTTTCTAAATTTATAATTAAAGCAAAGGCATTATTTCTGTTTTTTATTCCAAACTACAGAGATCCAAAACTTTACCTTAATTCCATACGTTTCATGAACGTTCGTCTACGTCAATGTTTTTCCTTGTTTTAATTTTCATACTGAGTGAGACACCATCACATCATGTGACTAAAATGTTGTAAAAATAAGTCAGCTGTGAGAAGCATGGAGGAAGGTTTCTCTCTATCACCTCATCCGTGTTTAGTCCAGATGCTCCATGATCTGGGATTTTCCAGCTAGAGTATTTTATTTTTATATGTTTATATTTATTTTCTGCTTCTTTAGTTCTCTGCCTTATATGGGGCAGTGGTGGTCTAGTGGTATAGGGCGCTGGATCGCTGATCCAAAGGTTGGGGGTTCGAGTCCCACTCTCCACAAGGTTGTCACTGTCCTCCCCAGTGCGGCTAACTGGGTTATCAAAGGTGGGCCATGTCTCTCACTGTCTATGGTGTGAGGCATGTAAAGAACTCATTGCTGACTTTCGTAAAGAGTAGGCTGCAAAGTCATCAGCGTGTTTCTGTCCCTTGCTAAAAGGGTCGTGACAGGAAGGGCATCCGACGTAAAAAAACCTCTGCCAAATCAAACGTTCGAATCAGATGATTTCCTGTGGCGACTGCCCAGTAAAAAAAGGGAAAAAGCCGAAAGACAGACAGACAGTTCTCTGCCTTATATAACCTAATAGTGTATTCTTCCAGTTCCACAATCTTTCTTCCTTTCGGCTTTTTCCCTTTCTCGGGAGTCGCCACAGCGAATCATCGGATTCGCACATTTGATTTGGCATGGGTTTTTACATCGGATGCCCTTCCTGACACAACCCTTTTAGCGAGGACAGAAACACGCTGATGGCTTTGCAGCCTACTCTTTACGAAAGTCAGCAATGGTTCTTTTACATGAACCTCTCACCATAGACAGTGAGAGGCATGGCCCGCCTTTGATAACCCAGTTAGCTGCATTGGGGAACAGTGACAACCCTGCCGGGACTCGAACCCCCAACCTTAGGATCAGCGATCCTGCAGCCTATCGACTAGACCACCAGCGCTTTTGCTTCCTCGGGTGATTCCTGGAGTTTAATTAATACCTTGCAGTTTGGAGACCATTTGCTGTGATTTCCCCCTTGTTTCCTGAGATTGTGTGCTTTTCTATTTCTATAGAAATCTTTTTCTATTATATGTGCTTGTTTATAAATACATTCAAGTCCTTAAGTTTCCTGACTTGTCTGAGTGGTGTAGTTTTATGTTTCCTGATAACAAACATAATTCCAGCTGGTTTGTTGCTGGCATTATTCCTGGCCAGGGGTGTGGCATTACTCCCTCTGCTGGTGTTCCAATCCAGGTGAATCTCGGGCTTCCAATAAAGCCCCCACTTACCCAGAATCCATAATATTATTATTATCATTATTATTATTATTATTATTATTATATTGGCAGTGGTGGTCTAGTGGTATAGGGCGCTGGATCGCTGATTCAAAGGTTGGGGGTTCGAGTCCTACTCTGCACGAGGTTGTCACTGTCCCCCCAGTGGAGCTAACTGGGTTATCAAAGGCCGGCCATGTCTCTCACTGTCTATAGTGTGAGGCATGTAAAAGAACCATTGCTGACTTTCGACAAGAGTAGGCTGCAAAGCAGTCAGCGTGTTTCCGCTCTGCGATGGCCTGGCGAGCTGTCCAGGGTGTACTCTGCCCTCGCCCGAAGTTGGCTAGGATGGTCACCAGCCTCCCCGCGACCCAAATTAGAATTAAGCGGGTACAGAAAATGAACTGAACTGATTATTATTATTATCCATGTTCCCTCAGTCTCGTTCTTGGGGTTCATCGTGGAGAAGGGGCGGATAGGACCTGACCCGGCGAAAGTGAAGGCAGTGGTGGAGTGGCTGACTCCAGGGATGCAGAAACAGGTACAGAGGTTCCTGGGCTTTGTGAACTTCTACCGCCAGTTTGTGCAGGACTACAGCCACCTAGCAGCCCCTCTCACACAGTTAACATCACCCAAGACTCCGTTCCAGTGGTCTCCTAGTGCCCAGGTGGCGTTCGACAAGCTGAAGGCGAAATTCATCCACGCCCCTGTACTGATCCACCCGGACCCCACCCTGCTCAGGGGTGACTCAGGGGTGGGGGCGGTCCTCTCCCAACGGTCCCCCGCAGACCAGAAGCTCCACGCATGTGCCTCTCCCATCGCTTGTCCCCAGCAGAACGGAATTATGATGTTGGGAATCGCGAGCTGCTGGCAGTAGTCTTGGCACTCCAGGAATGGAGGCACTGGCTGGAGGGAGCGGCTCACCCTTTTGTGGTCTGGACCGACCATAAGAATCTGGCTTACCTCTGTCCGGCCAAGAGGTTGAACTCCTGCCAGATGTGTTGGTCACTCTGTGCCCGGAGCAAGTCCTCCCATCATATGCCCACGGGTCTCCTCCAACCCTTACCCGTTCCCCATCGCCCCTGGTCGCACATAGTGGTTTATTTCATCACCGGGTTACCCCGTCTGAGGGAAACACTGTCATCCTGACAGTAGTGGACCGGTTCTCCAAGGCGGTCCATTTCGTTGCCCTACATAAACTCCCCTCGGTAATGGAAACAGCGGGTCTCCTGATCCAACACGTCTTCCGCCTACATGGCATTCCCCAGGACATCGTGTCAGACCGGGGCCCCCAATTTGCATCCAGAGTCTGGAATGCGTTCTGCAACACCCTGGGAGTCTTCTGCAGTCTGACCTCAGGTTACCACCCCCAGTCGAACGGGCAGGCGGAACGCATGAACCAAAGCCTCAGGTCCTCCCTGCGCTGCGTCGCCTCCCGCCTCCCAACCTCCTGGGCCACACAACTCCCATGGGTAGAGTAGGCACACAATTCGCTGATCTGCACCGCCATCGGGATGTCCCCCTTCATGGTGATCAATGGGAGCGAACAGCGGCCCGAAACCGGACGATGGCCAATCGTCACCGAACCCCGGTACCTCCCTACAAGGTCGGACAACAAGTGTGGCTCTCCTCCTGGGACCTGCCCCTGCAAGTTGAGTCGAAGAAACTATCTCCCCAATACATTGGGCCCTACGCGATTGAAAAAATCATAAACCCCAGTGCTGTCCGACTAAGTCTCCCACCCTCACTCAAGGTGGACCTAGTGTTTCATGTCACCCTAATCAAGCCAGTGGTAGAAAGTCCTCTCGACCCGCCCTCCGACCCCCCACCCCCTCCTCCCCGACTGATTGACGGACATCCTGCATACACGGTTAACAAGATCCTCGATGTGCGCAGGCGGGGCCGAGGCTTCCAGTATTTAGTGGACTGGGAGGGGTATGGTCCTGAAGAGCGGTCATGGATTCCCCGTTCCCTAATCCTGGAACCGGACCTGCGAGAGGAGTTCTATCGCCAGTTCCCGGACAAGCCTGGTCGGGCGCCAAGTGGCGCCCTTTAAAGGGTGGGGTACTGTCATGGTCTGTGCTGGCTGGAGACACTAACCCTTTCCTCAGTTCATTGCAGGTGCGGGTGAGGGGCGTGGCGATCGCCGGTAGAGGAGTTTCGGAGCAGAGCGCACCTGGTCCTAATCGGCAATCAGCGGCAGCCAGTGATAAAAGGGAGCGGCATGCTCCCCTCCACTGTCAGAAGATTGATTCCAGTGACTCTGTTCCTTGACGATCTCTCTGAATCCTGGCCCACACTTCGTGCACGACCAGTTCCCGCCATTCTGCATTTTCTAGCGATTTCCAGTTCCGAACGTTTAATAAATCATTGAATCGTCTCACATGGTCTCCTGCATCTTTGGGTCCGACGCATATACTCCAGGCATGACAGAACTAGTGCAAGTTGAATGGAAGAAAATACAGTATATGAAGGAGTTGGGCAAATGAGTGCAAATGGTGCGATAGATGAACAAATGAGCACCCACTGCTTACATCCTCCCTCTCTCTCTCTCTCTGTATGATACCTCAGGTCTGCTGGAATATTAAGAAAGAAATGATGCCAAATAAAATACTATCTGCTCAGTATTATGTACTTTAGGAACTTAATATGAGTATTGTATGAGTATTGGTATTTTTCTCTGCATGCAAAATTTGATTATGGAATTCTTTTGATCATTTGATTTGTGTGTAATCTTGTCTGGACTGGACATGCTGGATCATGGGTTGTTTAGTTTTGTAGGAAAATTGGTCAAGACCTGAAAAATACTTAAATGTTTCATACCTTTTACATACAAACAAACTGATGATGACGATGCCAGCTGTGATGATGACGATTTTGACTTTGATGTTGATGAAGAAGAGTTAATAAAAGTGTGATGATTGGTGTTTGTGAAGATGATGTGATGTTATCTGCTGAGCAGGATATAGATTAAGATGATGATGCTGAGGGCAGAGTTGATGAGCTTACTTGTATAAAGAGATCAGATGATTCGCTGTGGCGACTCCCGAGTAAAAGGGAAAAAGCTGAAAGGAAGACAGACAGGTGCATAAAAACGTTTGGTTGCTAAGGTCTAATGATCTTGGAAGAAGTGCAAGTTTTGTGCTCATTTTTCTTTAAAACGTCTTTTGAAATGGCATAGCTCGCTTAGTTTTAGAGGTATTGACAAACTTTTTGCTGCATTTTGCAACTTTGGGCCTCCTCTAGCTGACTGTGTAAAAAGCTCATTTTTCGACCCAAGATCCTACTTTCGGTGGAGTGGCTCACATTTACAGAAGCCCCGGTCAAAGAACTTTTTACATTTAGTCGACTCCTTTAATTTCATCCAGTCTGTACATTGCCCTGTCAGGAATATAGAAACACACTGCACATTGTTTTATTCTACAGCAGGGGTCACCAACCTTTTTGAAACTGAGAGTTTGTGACATAAACTTGCTCAATTTACCTTTAATTATAATTTATTATTAATAATTAATGATATTCATCTATGACAGGGGTCGGGAACCGATTTGACTAAGAGAGCCAAAAAAAGAATAAATAAATAATAATAATAATAAAAAAAAAATCTAATCCTCTGAGACTCAAATATATTTTTAATACTGAGACCAACAATTTTAGAGTATAATAAGACTCTGAATTTATTTTAAACATCATTGTTATAATGAAGTTATTTATTAATAAGAAAAGTACTTCTTACTATTAATGCGACTCCGTGTTACTTATCAAGCTATGCATTGTTTTTGTCAAATGCAAAAAAAAAATCATACTTTACAGTTATTGTTTGCCAAGTGCCTTTTCACCCTCTTTTATACCAATATTACATTTGCAAAATATGCATGTGACGTTAAACTCATCTTTCTTAACAAGCCAGTCCCCATAAACTCCACCATTGGGATCGAAGCCTTTAATAAATTAAATAAATCTGCTGAAAAGTGTAAAAACATGCTGGCATTCTTAGAAATGTTGCATGCACAATCGATCCACGAACTTTCAGAAAAACCAATATGGCGCCAAATAACGTAAATCAACGTCTTATAAGAGAACACGGCTAAAGTTCAGATAGTTTCCAAGCCTCCCTCTGAACACCCTGTATGAGTGCATGCGAGCGCGTGGGCCCGTGGGAGTAAACATGGTTACTTAAAGTCGAAAAGTCGACACTGTGACAAAAGTCGGAAATTCCAACTCATTATAGACACTGCCGACTTTTGTCATAGTGTCGACTTTTCGACTTTAAATAACCGTGCTTACTCTCCGGGGCCCGTGCGCTCGCATGCAAAACATGTTAAACGAGAATGGTTTTGGGGTTTAATCCGACGCAAAATGGCATAAAATAACATAAAAATCCGACTTCATCCAACAATTTTGCTGAAATCCAACAAAACTCGGAAATTCTGACTCGTTACAGACACTGAACTTGTGCAGGCTGTTGCATATAATCCAATAAAATTAGAGTTTCAAGGTATCAGCCAGAGCCCGATGGCCCGGAGTTTCTGAACACTGATTTAATGCAATGACCCCTAGTGGGCATTTTTTACAACTACAGTTCCGTATGTTTAATTGAAGATGTTGTATTATACTCAGTTCGTGTAAGATATATAAAATATACACAATATATATATATATATATATATATATATATATATATATATATATATATATATATATATATATATATATATATGTGTGTACACACACACACACACAGACACACACACACACACATATATCATCATCATCATCATCATCATCATCATCATCATCATCTTCCGCTCAGTGCGAGGTCAGGTCGTGGGGGCAGCAACCTAAACAAAGAGGTCCAGATGTCCAGAGGGACACTGAGGTGGTCCCAGACAAGCCGAGAGACATAGTCCCTCCAGCGTGTTCTAGAGTCGTCCCGGGGTCTCTTCCCGGTTGGACATGCCTGAAACACGACACCAGGGAGGCATCCGGGAGGCATTCTAACCAGATGTCTGAGCCACCTCAACTGGCCCCTCTCAATGAAAAGGAGCAGCGGATCTACTCCGACCCCCCCCCCCTGGGTGGTAGAGCTTCTCACCTTATCTCTAATGGAGACCCTGCCACCCAGCGAAGGAACCCCATTTTAGTCACTTGTATCCATGATCTTGTTTTTCTGGTCGCTACCCAAAGCTCGTGACCATAGCTGAGGATTGGAAGCGAAATCGACTGGTGAATTGAGAGCTTCGACTTGCGGCTCAGCTCCTTCTTCACCATGATGGACCGGTACAGGCTCTGCTTAACAGCAGAGGCTGCAGCGATCCGTCTGTCGATCTCCCGCTCCATCCTTCCCTCACTTGTGAACAAGACCCCAAGACACTTAAACTCCACTTAGGGCAGGACCTCATTCCTGACCCAAGGGTGCATTCCACCCTTGTCTGACTGAGAACCATGGCTTCAGACTTGGAGGTACTGATCTTCATCCCAGCTGCTTCACACGCAACTGCGAACCGTTCCAATGAGAGCTGAAGGTCCCGACTTGGTGAAGCCAAAAGGACAGCCGCAAAAAGGAGAGATGGACTCCAACTCCCACTGGAAACAAATTTGACCTGTTGTTACCAATAAGGTCCAAACTCTTGCACTGGTGATACAGCGATCGAATGGCCCGTAGCAATGGATCCGAACGCCCGTACTCCAAGAGGACGCCTCACAAGATTGTTCGAGGGACATGGTCGAAAGCCTTCTTCAAATCCACAAAACACATGCAGACAGATTGGGCAAACTCCCATGCCCCTTTCAAAATCCTCATCATCATCATCATCATCTTCTTCCGCTTAGTCCAGGGTCGGGTCGCAGGGCAGCAACCTCAGCAAAGAGGTCCAGGCGTCCCTCTCGAGCCACTTCCTCCAACTCTCCCGAGGGACACCGAGGCAGTCCTAGACAAGCCGAGAGACATAGTCCCTCCCAGCGTGTTCTAGGTCGACCCGGGTCTCTTTCGGTTGGACATGCCCGAAACACCACACCAGGGAGGCGTCCGGGGGGCATTCTGACCAGATGCCCGAGCCACCTCAACTGGCCCCTCTCAATGCGGATGAGCAGTGGATCTACTCCGAGCTCTCCCCGGATGGCGGGGCTTCTCACCTTATCTCTAAGGGAGAACCCGCCACCCAGCGAAGGAAGCTCACTTCAGCCGCTTGTATCCGTGATTTTGTTCTTTCGGTCATTACCCAAAGCTCGTGACCATAGGTGAGGGTTGGAACGTAGATCGACTGGTAAATTGAGAGCTTTGCCTTGCGGCTCAGCTCCTTCTTCACCACAACAGACCAGTACAGACACCGCTTAACAGCAGAGGCTGGAGCGATCTGTCTGTTGAGCTCTCGCTCCATTCTTCCCTCACTCGTAAACAAGACCCCAAGATACTTAAACTCCTCCACTTGGGGCAGGACCTCATTCCCGACCGGAGGAGTGCATTCCACCATTGTCCGACTGAGAACCATGGCCTCGGACTTGGAGAGACTGATCTTCATCCGGCTGCTTCGCACTCAGCTGCGAATCGCTCCAATGAGGGCTGGAGGGTCTGACTTGATGAAGCCAAGAGGACAACATCATCCGCAAAAAGCAGAGATGATATCCGATGGCCACCAAACCAGAAACTCTCATCGCCTCGACTGCGCCTAGAAATTCTGTCCATAAAAATTATGAACAGAATCGGTGACAAAGGACAGCCTTGGCGGACTCCAACTCCCACTGGAAACGAATCCGACCTGCTGTTACCAATACGGACCAAACTCTGGCTCGGTGATACAGCGACCGAATAGCTCGTAGCAGCGGATCTGGAGCACCGTACTCTCGGAGCCGCCCCACAAGATCGATTCGAGGACACGGTCGAAAGCCTTCTCCAAATCCACAAAGCACATGTGGACAGATTGGGCAAACTCCATGCCCCTCCAGAATCCTGTGGGCGTATAGAGTTGATCAAGAGTGCTGCGGCCAGGATGAAACCCACATTGTTCCTCCTGAATCCGAGGTTCAACTACCGGTCGGATCCTCCTCTCTAGTACCCCTGCATAGACTTTCCCAGGTAGGCTGAGAAGTGTAATTCCACGATAATTGGAACACACCCTCCGGTCCCCTTCTTAAAAATTGGGACCACCACCCCAGTTTGCCAATCCAGAGGTACAGCCCGGATGACCCGCAGCGATGTTGCAGAGGCGTGTCAACCAAGACAGTCCTACAGCATCCAGAGTCCTGAATTATTCAGGGCCGGATCTCATCAACCCGGGCTCGACCACTGAGGAGTTTTTGACAACCTCAGTGACCGCCACTCCAGTGATGAGCAGACACTCACCCAAACCACCAGGGTCTTCCTCCTCCACGGAGTGTGTGTGTGGGTGGGATTGAGGAGGTCCTCAAAGTATTCTCTCCACCGCTCCACGACATCCCCAGTCGAGGTAAGCAGCTCCCCACCCCCACTGTAAACAGTGTTTGTGGAGAACTGCTTCCCTCTCCTGAGTCATCGGATGGTGGTCCAGAACCTTTTTGAGGCTAACCGGTAATCACTATCCAGGCCCTCACCAAACTCCTCCCACGCTCAAGATTTTGCATCTGTGACAGCCTTGGCTACAGCACGTTTGGCCTGCCGGTACCTGTCCGCTACCTCGGGAGTCCCACAGGCTAATAAAACCTGATAGGCCTCCTTTTTCAGCTGGACGGCCCCCTTCACCACAGGCATCCACCACCGGGTTCAGGGGTGCCTGCCACAACAAGCACCGATGACCTTCCTGCCACAGCTATGGGCTGCCGCCTCAGCAATGGAGAAACGAAACATGGTCCATTTGGATTCCATGTCACCCACCTCCTCTGGGACATGGTTGTAGCTCTGCTGGAGGTGGGAGTTCAAAGGCCTCTAGGACAGGGACTCTGCTATACGTTCCCAGCAGACCCTGTTGCGCTTGGGCCTGCCAGGTCTAGAAGGCAGCCTCCCCACCACTGAAGCCAGCTCACCACCAGGTGGTGATCGGTAGACAGCTCAGCTCCTCTCTTCACCCGAGTGTCCAGAACATATGGCAGCAAGTCTGATAACACCACTACAAAGTCAATCATTGAACTGCGACCTCGGATGTCCTGATGCCAAGTGAACTTATGGGCACACTTATGTTTGAACATGGTGTTTGTGATAGACAAACTTCACTTGAGCACAGAAGTCCAACAACAGAACACTATTCGGGTTCAGGCTGGAGAAGGCCGTGCCTACTGATCACACCCTTCCAGGTAGCACTATCATTGCACACATGGGTGTTGAAGTCTTCCAAGACAACAAGTGAGTCTCCCAAGGGAGCATTCTCCAACACACCCTGTAAAGACTCCAAGAAGGGTGCTACTCTGAACTGTCATTTGGTGCATAAGCACAAATAACAGTCAGGACCTGTCCCCCCACCCAAAGACAAAGGGAAGCTACCCTTTCTTCAACCAGGGAGAACCCCAACATTTGGGCCCCAAGATGGGGGAAACAAGAATGCCCACACTGCCTCACAGCCTCTTCCCATGATCAACTCCAGAATGGAGATAAGGTCCAGCCTTTCTCAAGATGGGTGGTTCCAGAGCCCAAGCTATGCGTTTAGGTGAGTCCGACTATATCTAGTCAATATCTCTCCACCTCACGCACCAGATCAAGCTCCTTCCCACCAGAGAGGTGATATTCCATGTCCTGAGGGTAAGAGACAGTAGCACCTTTTTTATTTATGGATAGTACAGTATGAGCATCATACGTCACAAGTCATACGTCATACGTCACTGGAACAACGTACGTTCACTTTCAACTTACGTTCGGCCGTCCAGAACCAATTAAGAAAGTAAGTAGGGGAGCATTTGTAGTATTTTACTTCCAGTTGATCATTTGCACATGTAATATGATACATTGGGTTTTACTTCTGGGTACAGAACTCTCGGATTATCTTCATTTGAGGGAGGGACCAGAACCGAACCCTGGCAAATAATCTTGAGGGCCTACTGTACTTTGAGGACCTCCTCAATCCCAGCACCCTGCCCTCCGTGAAGAAGGAAAACTCTGGGGGCTTGGGTGGCGCCCACCCATCACCAGAGCTGCGGTTGCGAGGTCGTCAAAATCCTCTTTGGTGGTAGGGCGCCGGGAGTGGATGAGATCTACCATGTATGAATGTGTCTCTTGGGCAATCTAATGGGGAGTGCTCCCAGAATCTGGCATTCCTGAGCCATTGATATGGGCCATTTGGTCACTGCATCACCGGAGCCAGAGTTTGATCCACATTGGTAACAACAGGTTGAATTCATTTCTGGTGACGGTTGGAGTCCACCAAGACTCTTCTTTGCCACCAATTCTGTTCATGCTTTTTCTGAACAGAATTCCTAGGAACAACCGAGGCATTAAGGGGATCTGATTTGGTAGCCATCAGACCTCATTTCTGCTTTTTGTGGATGTTGTCCTTTTGGCTTCATCAATCCAGTGCTTCCAGCTTTCATTGGAGCAATTCACAGACGAGTACGATGTGGCCGAGATGAAAATCAGCCCCTCTAAGTCCTTGGCCATGGTTCTCAGCCGAAAAAAAGTGGAATGCACCTTCCGGGTCTGGAATGGGGTCTTGCTCCAAGTGGAGGCGTTCAAGTATCTCAGGGTCTTGTTCTCCAATGAAGATGGAGCGGGGGATCGACAGGCGAATCTCTGCAACCTCTGAGGTAAAGCGAAATCTGTACTGGTCCGTCATGGTGAAAAGGAGCTGGGCCACAAAGCAAAGCTCTCAATGTTCTAATTGATCTACTTTCCAATTCTAACCTATGGTCACAAGCTTTAAGTAGTGACCAATAGAACAAGATCATGGTGAAGCGGCTGAAATGAGCTTCCTTAAGCTGGAGTGGCGGGGCTCTACATTGGAAATAACGTGGAGAAGCTCAGCCATTCGTGGGGAACTCAGAGCACAAATGCTGCTACTCTACATTGAGCCAGCTGAGGTGTCTGGCATCTGATTAGAATGCCTCCCGAACCCTAATGTGGTGTTTTATGTCCAATAGGGAAGAGACCCTGAGGTCGACCGAGAATCTGGTGGAGGATCATGTCTCTTGGCTGGTCTGAAAACGTCTCAGTGTCCCCCAGAAGAACTGAAGGAAGTGGCTGGGAAGACAGCTGTCTTGACCTCATTGCTTAGACTGCTACCCCAACCATGGATTAAGCAGAAGAAGATGAATGAATGAATGAATGAATGAAAATGGTAATTGAGTACCAGAAAGAAAGTTTGGGTGAACATGACACTTGCGGAGGAACTGGTAGTGGCTTGAAGATTACTATTACTGCAATGGATAAACCAAAAATGGTCTAAAAAGCTAGATGGTCACAGTTAGAGAAAAGAGTTAGCACATGGGTGATTGAGCAGTGTGTTGCAGAGAGAGGCTTGTCAACAGTGCGGTTCCATCTCCACTCCATGTAGTTGCCAATGAGATGAATATAAATGACTTTGCTGGACCTGCTTGCTGTTCCTGCTTCACAACTTCCTCTTTATCAGAGCAAGAGCCACAATGTCACAAAAACTGCCAGCAAATTTCCAAGGCAATGCAGATAGTTTCTGTGAGTTTGCAACTTATAGTCCAGTGCGAGTTTTTAGTATTTGTGATTGTAATGTTCCGTAAACATGAGAAAGGTTTACAGAGACGCTCTCAGGTACTGTTGTTAAGCTAAACGTTTTACCAGCTTGATGAGGAGAGATAATCAGAGCCACTGGATTATTGACCTCAAAGTAGAGTACAAGTAGTAATTCCATGTTGTGACGTTGTAGTGACCAGGTGTATAATTGTTTTATTTTCTGTACCATATTTTCCGTGTGTATATATATATATATATATATATATATATATATATATATATATATATATATATATATATATAGGCAGTGAGTGGTCTAGTGGTTAGGGCGCAGGATCGCTGATCCTAAGGCTGGGAGTTCGAGTCTCCACAGGGTTCTCACTGTCCCTCAGTGCAGCTAACTGGGTTTATCAAGGCAGGCCATGTCTCTCACTGTCTATGGTGAGAGGCATGTAAAAGAACCATTGCTGATTTTCGTAAAGAGTAGGCTGCAAAGCCGTCAGCGTGTTTCTAAGACCTGGAGAGGGATGGGCTCCGCCAGGCCAAATCAGCCCAAGTCTTGCCATGAAGGCACCCCAACGACATCCTCAGATGTTAAGGGATAAGTGAAAACACATGAAAGCTGTCTACCTTGGCTTGGAAATCTGTTGGCAGTTTTTGTGACATTAGGATCCTTGCTCTAATAGAGAGACAGTTGCATTGCATGAAGCGATAACAAAAGGGTTGTCGTCATGCAAATTCATTCATATTCATCTCCTTGTCAAATACCTGGACGTTGAGACACAACTGCACTGTTAACAAGTCTCCCTGGGGCACATTGCTCAAACCCATATGCAGGCTCATTCCTCTAGCCTTTGGGGCCATCTAGCTTTTAGCTCGTGATTAGCTTTATTTTGTTTTCTTACGTTGCAGTAATAGTAATCAATGGGTTTTCAGTCCCTCACAAGTTTCTCATTCCTCCAAACTTTCTTTCTGCTGCTCGATTACCATTTTCTGCTGCATACTTCACTACATGCAGTTTCTGTCTTTGATTAAAGATACATAAACTATGAACAACGAATGTTGATGGCTAATATGAATGCAGCAGCAGGTGCACGGAGCACGGGGAGGGTGTGGCTTTGGCTTTTAAACTATTCATCACTTCATTTCGCTTTTATTTACACAGTGTTGAAATTTACTGATAACTACAGAGGCCCACAGAACTGATTATGAAGGTCTCCAGGGAGATTTCTGACCCTTGCAACAAATAATGGCTGAAATGTGATTGATTAAATGCTTAAATATGAAAACACAGATCTGAAAGCAGCGCAACCAGGGGAAAAGCAATGAAAGGAAGCTGACAGACAATTAGGAATTATTTAATAAGTATTCATGGACAAAATATAATTAACATCAGTCTGTGAGACAGATATTTTTTAGGCCAGCAGAGAAGGCCCTGACGGCCCACCACTGATAAAACCTGACCTCTGCCTATCTTTGTTCGTTACTATGATGGCTATTGCTTGAATTTTACTGTGAAAACCAAATTTTTATGTTATTAACCAATCACATTGAACATACAAAGTGTTTTCTTTCAATTTAATTGTATTCAGTATATATATATATATATATATATATATATATATATATATATATATATATATATATATATATATATATATATTGCTCATTGTTTTTATATAAAATATAAAAAAATAAAATAAGTTTATTAAAATAAAAAATAAAATAAGTAACAAACATGTGGATCTCAGCACAAAAGAAGAATAATGTATTCAGACAGGAGGGAAACATCTCCAAACTAATGATTGGCTGGTCCTGAGCTCGTGTGCTTTTCTTATTCTGCATTGTTTTTGTGAGGTGCTCATTTATGAATTGATTCAAGTCCTTAACTTGTCTGAGTGGTGTACAGTAGTTTTATGTTTCCTGATGACAAACTTCATAATTCCAGCTGTTTGTTGCTGGTGTCATTTCTGGCCAGAGGGTGGTGTTGCTCGATACTGTTGCAATCAGGTGAAGATCCTTGGACTTTAGGAACAAAGCAACATGTTGCACTTTACAACTCAGAACCCAAAGGGCTTCTAATAAAGCCCTCACTTATCCAGAATACAGTCTTCTTCTTCTTCTTCTTAGTAGTAGTAGTAGTATTTAGGTCAGCCCGGCTAAAAACTAAAAACCAGAGTTAATTGGGGAGGGGTGTGTACAGGAAACATTACACATGCAGAGGTGTTTGTCCAGGTTTTAAATACAGTAATGTGAAATGATGAGTTTTGAGGTAACAAGTATAGCATGGGGAGGAAAAGTGAGACATACTGGATGTGAAGGGGAGTAAGACGAGGATACTCATCATGGGTCTGTTGTTATTTTTCTACTTGTAATGTTAATTCTAAGTGGAGTCATTTGACAAACAGTAGATCAGAAAAGAAAATAAAGTTAATGTTACTGGGTTTACTTATTTAACAGAGTTGTTATTTTTAAGATCTTTAAATTTTAAGATAAGATATTGAATTTTTCCAGGCAGCCTCTGTCAAGAGAACTTTTGTACATTTAGTCGAGCTCCTTTAATTTAATCAGTCTGTAGCTTACACCCCCCCAAAAAAAAAAAAAAAAAAAACATAGATACACATTAGACCTTGTTTTATCCTACAGTTTCTCTTCTTAATTTGAAACAAACCACACCACACTCAGCTCTCTCTCTCTCTCTCTCTCTCTCTCTCTCTCTCTCTGTGTGCGTGTGTGTCACCTGATTGTGATACATTTTATCATCTTCTCTTTTCACATAACTGCCGTGAAACTATGTTGTTATTTACATTCTATTTTCTTCTCGTGTGTGCCCCTACTTTCTTACTTACCACAGAAACTACGTACACTGAGCCAGCAGCATTTAGTTCTTTATTTTGTAACTAAATCTCCATGCGGAGAGCTCATAACAAGCTCTATCAGAAGAGGTCACAGCAGGTTTCATCCTGAAAACTTGACTGGAATCCAAATGACAAACTGGATTCTCTGCAGCCTGAACAATTCTTCAGAAAAAGCACAGCCTTTTCCTTACTCTCTCTCTCTCTCTCTCTCTCTCTCTCTCTCTCTCTCTCTCTCTCTGTGTGTGTGTGTGTGTGTGTGTGTGTGTGTGTGTGTGACATTCATGACAACAATATTCTCCCAGTACAGTCGGCCGTCTACTTACGAAAGCCTCTGAATCTGAAAAATCCAGATTCTGAAAAACATTTACCTAAATTTTTGTCCCTCTGTACACGAAACAACCTCTTCTTAGGAGAAGCGCCAAGCGTGCCATTCAAGAATTCAAATCGCCATTCAAAATTTCAAACAATGCTCGAGTTGCTCTGTCATTGGCTATCTCCCAACATTCCACCCGCTGGCCTAGCATTGGTTCGATGGGATAAATGCAACTCCTCCTATTGGCTATTTCTCAACATCCCGCCCGCTGTCTCCTATTGGCTAGAAAGGTATGGCATTGTCGTTCCAATTTTGTTCATGTTTGTGTGTCATTTCAACTATATTTTATGGCTCAGGCTTTTAACCTTCCATAAACATTTGTAAGATTATAACTCTGCTAAGAAGACATGGTTAACACACCACACGGCACTCACAGACACACACAGACACACACACACACACACACACACACACACACACACACACACACACACACGTGCATACACACGCACACACACACACACACACACACACACACACACACACACACAAAAACAGTCTCTCTCTCTCTCTCTCTCTCTCTCTCTCTCTCTCTCTCTCTCTCACACACACACACACACACACACACACCCACACACACACACACACACACACACATGTGATTCCCGGTGAAAGTGATTCCAGGTGCAATGGTCATTGTAAGATTGTAACTGTAAAATGAATTGTACTGGAACTCTTTTAAATTAGAAATTCACACTGAATAGATCATTAATTTAACTACAGTACTGAAAATTCCAGGTTAGCAATGGCCATCAGCTTCCACAAATATAAATGTGATGAATAACATTGTCTGGCTCATGTGGTGTGGTTCTCTGGTTGAATTGTTGCACTCATTGGTCAACAGGAGGGCAGTCTAACAGATATTTGGTCAGTCTAGTATGTTTTACAAGGAAGAGTTGGACTTTGTTGCAGTACAGTGACCAGAAGTGGTTAGCATGTCCCACCTTACGATGGCAGTCTGTGTGGCGACGTGAATCAATGGTTTGATGAAACATATGGGGATATGTACCCCACATTTGTCCCACTGTGTCGACTTCTGAGATACATTCCAGCTTCCCCACAACATGGAGTAGAGGATTAAGTTTTTAACACCAAAGTGAGAATGATAAGGTGAAAATATACTGGAATTCATGAGATAGCCATGAAAAAAATAAAATGAAAAATACCCAGAACACAGTTATGTGTTGATGCAGCGTGACGGGTCCATGGCATCATCCAATTCCCTTTTCAGGATCCAGATTGTGGTGATGTGAAGTGAGTATAGTGGGGTGATTAACAGCAGTGTCCCAGCCTGAGCAAACTCTCTGGTCTCATTAAGGTGAGAGCCCTTTATGATCATGTTTATCACGTTTTTGGAAGCAGTAAACATGATAAACTGTGTGCAGCCAGCTTGCCACATCTCTCTCCAAGCTGGCGGTAGAGGAAACTGCCTTTAAGAGTTCAGTTCAAGTGTGCAGTCCTGAGGCTGGGGAGGGGTCTGTGGTGATCCCACCAGCTACATTTTCCACCTGGAACAGTCTGAGTAGAATCCAGTGAGGAAATCCTGAAATCAGTGGATTGTGTTTGTTGAATGGATGGTGTTTAAATATCCGTCTCTGTATTTATCAGTGTGTGTTGTGCAGACTATGAAAGCTTACATCATTCAAGATTACATGGTTTTATTTATTCACAGAGCAGAAAAGAAAGAAATCAAACATCAGTACAAATCAGTTGGACTCCATGTTCAAGGTGTGTGTAGTGTGACATAATGTGTGTGTGTGTGTGTGTGTGTGTGTGTGTTAGAAGATGCTGACCATTCAGTTATAGAGACGATTCGATTCGAATCCGATTTTTGCCTTTCAATTCAATTCGATTCATATGTGGATTCTAGTTTCATTTTATGTAAATTTATTGCACTTCAAATATATATAAGTAATAAAAAGGGGCAGTGGTGGTCTAGTGGATAGAGCGCAGGATACGCGTGACCCTAAGGTTGAAGTTTCCAAGTCCCCACAAAGGTTGTCACTGTCCCCCAGTGCAGCTAACTGGGTTATCAAAAGGCGGAGCCATGTCTGTCACTGTCTATGGTGACAGGTTCAAGTAAAAGACCCATTGCTGACTTTAGAAGTAAGAGGAGCTTCACAAAGAAGCCGTCAGCGTGTTTCTGCCCCTTGCTAAAAGAGGTTGTGACAGGAAGGGCATCCGGCGTAAAGCCCAAGCCAAATCAAATGTGTGAATCAGAATGATCCCGCTGCGTAGCAACTCTCGAGAACAGGAAAAAGCCAAAAAGCAAAGAAGAAGAGAAATATATAAAGTAATAATTGTCTGAACTGGATTTATTCAATACCATCATTCAACTACAATTATTAACATATATCAAAACATGAAAAATAAACAAACACCAATGCCTTTATTTGTTTCCAGTTTTCCCACCAGTTGCATATTGTAGATATAATGTACCATCTACAGTGTCCGTTTCTGCATTCAGAGAAACAATTCAACAACAAATACTTCACCTTGCTTTCTCAGTTTCCACTTTTGCAACTTGCACAGATCTAACAACACACACATGTTAAATGTTTCTATCCAGTTCACCATTTCCCACATTAACACTTTCTGGAGCACAGTCGGCCCCCACAATTTCACGAAGACCCCTTTGTCACGAAATCACTCAGATTCACAGAAACACATTTTCTTGAGTTTCCGTCCCGAAATCTGAGAAATAACCCCCTCTTACAAACAGAAATTCAAAATTCAAACACAGCATACGAGTTGCTCTCTCATTGGCTGTCTCTCAACATCCCCGCCCTGCTGTGGCCTCCCCAGATAGAGACAGAAAGAAGCTTCACACTTTAATAGTTTTTAGTTTAGTTTTTTAAGTTGTTTTAATTCAGTAAATGTTTATTAAATGTGGGTGCATTTGAGCTCATCTGGAATGCCGATCCCTCGAGGCGGAATCAAAGTTGAGTTTGTCAAGCCAGGGGAATGCACTTTGAATTCCGATCTTGTGAGCTTATGCCATGCAACGGAAAGAAGAGAGATAGAGAGAGAAAAAGAGAAGAAAGGCTGAGAGAGAGAGAGAGAGAGAGAGAGAGAGAGAGAGAGCGAGAGAGAGAGAAGTGTGTGTGTGTGTGTGTGTGTGTGTGTGTGTGTGTGTGTGTGTGTGTGTGTGTGTGTGTGTGTGTGTGTGTTAATAAAAATGTTTAATAATGAGTTTTAATTAATAAACATGTAAATAAAATGTTTAAATGGTTTTACTAAATTATTTTTCTTTTTAACTTTTAACACACTCATTTCGCTTACAAAATTGGTGTACTATTATCATTTTTAAAGGGTTTATGGGGTTTATAGGTCCAAAGACTGGAGCGTTGGAGCGAATTAGGCGTTTAACATGTAAGGTGCGACCCGAGGCTTACTTAGAAATCCCCCAATACGAAACTGGCTCTGGAACAAATTAATTTTTGTAAATTGAGGGCCAACTGTATTTATATTTCAAATGTCAACTTTCAAGATCATAAACAACCAAATCCTTAATCTTTAAGGACACTTAACAAAGTTCATGTTTTCATCTTCTAAACTTTTAAACTATGAACTTTAACACTTCCAACAGATGTAACAGTAAACGGTCAGATTTTCCACTGGTTACATATTGTGAATGTAATCTCCAGTTTTTGCATTCAGAGCAACAGATTCAACAAACAAATACTTCAAAGTTTCTTTGCTATCGATGCTCACCGTGTAGAGCTTACTTTCAGTTTTGTCATCAATGTCGAATTGTCTTGTGATGAGCGGCCTTGGTGATTCTGCAGATTAGCTGTGTGTTGCCCGTGGGGAAGAGAATTTCATCATCGCCAAAGTCTGCACTAAAACTTAGGTTCTTGTCACGGGTTGCAAGAAATGAGCTAAACTGGGCTTTTGTGTGCAACTGCCTGCTTAACTCAAGATTCAGCGGCAACTGCCATTTTGTTTTAGTGAAGTCTTTGTTCTCATGAGATTTCCATAGCAACGAAGGAAAATGGAGGCCCCCATTGACAAATGTAAGATGTCAAGTTATTTCAGCGTTATTTTATGGCTTTTTGTGAATCATTTGTTGCTTTACATGAATCGATAAAAAATAAGTAAAAACACAAAATAAATAGATTTTAAAATGCGTGTTTGACAATGAATTGATTTATTCGTAAATCAATTTATCATCACACCTCTACTGTGTGTGTGTGTGTGTGTGTGTGTGTGTGTGTGTGAGAGAGAGAGAGAGAGAGAGAGCGAGAGAGAGCGAGAGAGAGAGAGAGAGAGAGAGAGAGAGAGAGAGAGAGAGAGAGAGAGAGAGGAAGTTGTAGATTTTATTTAAAAGGTAAATGATCATGTACAATTTAGCATATATGACAGGGTCAGAAGACCAAGAACTGTGCTGTTGCATGAGAAGTCTGGAGTGACAGAGAAGTATGTGAGAGTGGTCTGCCCAGGACATGTATGAGAGATGTGAGACAGTGGCTGAGGTGTGCCGTCTTAGTGACAGAAAGGAATTCAAGGTGGAGGGTGAGACTGCATTAAGGATCAGCTCTGGGCTCTTCTTGTTTGCTATGGTGATGGACAGGATGACAGACAAGATTAGACAAGAATCTCTACGAGCTGAGCAACGAGAGCTGAGAGGGTGAGAGTGAAGCTTCCTTCACCTCACAGGTGATGTCACTTGTTGTTTGAGTGCAGCTTTATTGGGAGAGATAATATTACTGACCTCTGACATCTGCTATTATTTCTAGTTATCTAACACACAAAAGACGCAGTGGCTGCTTCACTTGTGCCATGCTTTTAAAGTTCATCAAGAGATCTTGAGTTTGAAAACTCAATGAGCCAAAAGTGGAAGGCTTTTGTTCTAGTCATGGACTTTATTGGCACCAAGGCCAGGGAGCTATGCAGAACTTGAATGTAATATGAGCATTAAAAGCGCATTTAAGTATTCTCCATATATGGATAGGTTTCCTGAGAAGCTGAGATCAGCGAGTGATGAACAGGGGAGAGATTCCATCCAGGATATAAAAGAGGAATGGAGACCAGGTATCAGGAATTAGCTGGGATGTAGTCATGATGGCTGATTACAGTTGGACTCTGAAGAGAAAGGATCCCTGCTGCTGAACATTTTGAGGGTTCAAAGAAATGGGGAAGTTCATGCCCTGAATTTGTAGAATGGCATAACATTCAATTTAGATATACTTACACCTTTATCAATGTCTATTGATTCAATTAAGAGAAATTGAAGTGTGTAACATTTATACATTCTGTAAGAATTTTTTCTCCTAAAACTGTTTTGGATGAGAAATATTGGCTGAGAAATAAACTGATATCTAAAAATGTAATCAATTTACTGAGAAGATTAATTTTTTAAAATTAAAAGCTTATAAACACCCAAACCTGATTTGAAAAAAAAAAAAAAAAAAAGATGACATTTTGGATTCAGTGGTGCAAAATGGTCAAAATAAATTTGAATAAAAAAGACAACTTACATTTTTGTAACCCAGTATGATAATCCAAGAAGAATCAGGAGTGAATCTGCTCTGTGTGATCTGATGAAAGGATCCACTCTGTCAAACTAGGTGGCCTTTCCAGTGAGTGAAACTTGACTTACCCTCTCTTTACTGCACTGCACTGTATCAAACTAGACCATAATATTCACTGTATACTGTCATATACTCTCACTTTTAATGTGTGTGTGTGTGTGTGTGTGTGTGTGTGTGTGTGTGTGTGTGTGTGTGTGTGTGTGTGTATGTGTGTGTGTGTGTTTAAACTGATATTCTTCTCTGATTACAGCATTAGGGAGTTTAGCTTTCACCAGGACTGGTGTATGACCCAGGAGTCTCACCTCAAAGCCTCTTTTCAAGGATAAAGCAGTTTTGGTGAAGCATTAGAGACCCATCACACATTTCCAGCAGTTTTGGGATCTGAATCATTTCTATTATTGTGGACCTGTTGTTTACCTCTTGAGTGATGTATGTGATGGAGCTTTAGCTGGGTGATTCGGACACAAGTTTTTTCATGCTTTGAACAATTTATCTTTCGACGTACAGAGTACAACTGTGCTACAGCCCTTTCTGGATAATACTAATATATGATTAGGGAATGATGATGCTGCATTCACACTACTGTGACAGACAACAAGCACAGTCACCCCAGTAATCATTCCTTTGGTGGTACAACTGCTTCAACTTCAAGTTTTTCTAGACCTTTTTTCATCCCTCATTGGAAGCATATTGATCCTCTAATGTGTTTAAGCAATTGTTCCAGTACTGGGATATTACAAATCTACCCAAAGGGTTCGGATAAATGGGAATAAGCAGTTGTCAGCTACCAGCTAAAGTTTAATTCCCGGACTCGCATTCCCGGATGTTTCTGTGCAGAGTTTTGTTTGTTCTCCCAAAGATATGTTTTTCCTCTGTGCATTTTCCCTCCTACCTACAAATTAAAGCACTTTTAATAAGCTAATGGGCTGTTTCTACTAATTATCCCTATATGGAGTGTGAATGTGTGTGTGTATGTGTGTGTGTGTGTTAGTCCTGGTGAGATGTTCAGGATGCATCCCACCCTCATCCAGAGTCAGCTAGGATGGACACCAGCCTCCCCAAGTTTTGTAATTAGTAATAAGCGGCAGGAAATAAATGAGTGAATGATTGTAGACTATTTGTATCTTCAAATCAACTGCTAAGTTTATTATGCCTACCACACACACACACACACACACACACACACACACACACACCCACACACACACCTATCTATCTATCTATCTATCTATCTGTTTATCTACACATATATTATCTATGTAAATTACATACACACACGCACATACACAATT
>CM045751.1:26257500-26424324 GCA_024760905.1 Plotosus lineatus | reverse complement strand
AACCCTAACTCCTAACTCTAACTCCTAACTAACTCCTAACCCTAACCCTAACCCTAACCCTAACCCTAACTCCTAACCCTAACCCTAACCCTAACCCTAACCCTAACCCTAACCCTAACCCTAACCCTAACTCCTAACTCCTAACCCTAACTCTAACCCTAACCCTAACCCTAACCCTAACCTAACCCTAACTCCCTAACCCTAACCCTAACCCTAACTCCCTAACTCCTAACCCTAACCCTAACTCCCTAACCCTAACCCTAACTCCTAACCTTTAACCTCTAACCCTAACCCTAACCCTAACCCTAACCCTAACCCTAACCCTAACCTCAACTCATCCCCTAATCTTCTAACCCTAACTCAACTCCTAACTCCTAACCCTAACCCCTAACCCTAACCCTAACTCAACTGGTCCTAACCTCCTAACTCCTAACTCCTAACCCTAACCTCCTAACCCCTAACCCCTAACCCTAACTCCTAACCTTAACCCTAACTCCTAACCCTAACCCTAACCCTAACTCCTAATCCCTAACTCCTAACCCTAACCCTAACCCTAACCTCCTAACTCCTAACTCCTAACCCTAACCCTAACCTCTAACCCTAAACCTCTCAATCTCTCTAACCCCTAACCCTCAACCTCCTAACCCTCCCTAACCCTAACCTCTTAACCCTAACTCCCTAATCCCTAACTCCTAATCCCTAACCCTAACCCTAACCTCTAACCCTAACCCCAACCTCAACTTAACCCTCTCAACCCTAACCTCAACCCTAACCCTAACCCTAACCCTAACCCTAACCCTAACCCTAACTCCTAACCCTAACCTCTAACTCCTAACTCCTAACCCTAACCCTAACCTAACTCTAACCCTAACCCTAACTCCTAACCCTAACCCTAACTCAACCCTAACCCTAACTCCTAACCCTTAACCCTAACTCCTAACTGAACTCCTAACCCTAACTCCTAACTCCTAACCCTAACTCCTAACTCCTAACTCCTAACCCTAACCCTAACCCTAACCTAACCTAACTCCTAACCCTAACCCTAACCCTAACTCCTAACTCCAACTCCTAACTCCTAACTCAACTCCTAACTCCTAACCCTAACCCTAACCCTAACCTAACCCTAACTCTAACCCTAACCCTAACCCTAACTCAACTCCCAACAATCCTAACTCCTAACCCCTAACTCCTAACTCCTAACCCTAACCTTAACCCTAATCCTAACTCTAACTCCTAACTCCTAACTCCTAACTCAACTCCTAATTCTAACTCTAATCCTAACCCTAACCCTAACTCTATAACTCTAACTCCTAACCCTAACTCCTAACCTAACTCAACTCTAACCCTAACTCCTAACTCCTAACCTCTAACTCCTAACTAACCCTCAACCCTAACTCCTAACCTCCCCTCCTAACTCCTAACTCACCCTAACTCCTAACCCCTAACCCTAACTCCTAACCCTAACTCCTAACCCTAACTCAACCCTAACCCTAACTCCTAACTCCTAACTCCTAACCCTAACTCCTAACTCCTAATCCCTAACTCCTAACTCCTAACCCCTAACCCTAACTCCTAACTCCTAACCCCTAACTCCTAACCTTAACCCCTAACTCCTAACTCCTAACTCCTAACTCTTCTAACTCCTAACTCCTAACTCCTAACCCTAACTCCTAACCCTAACCCTAACTCCTAACTCCTAACTCCCTAACTCCTAACCCTAACTCCTAACCCTAACCCTAACTCTAACCTCTAACTCCTAACTCCTAACTCCTAATCACCTAACCCTAACCCTAACTCCTAACCCTAACCCTAACCTCTAACCCTAACTTTGAACCCTAACTCCTAACTCAAATCCTCTAACTCCTAACTCCTAACTCCTAACCTAACCCTAACCTCTAACTCCTAACTCTAACCCTCAACCCTAACCCTAACTCCTAACCCTAACCCTAACTCCTAACCTCCTAACCCTAACTCTCCTAACTCCTAACTCCTAACCCCTAACTCCTAACTCCTAACCCTAACCCTCTAACCCTACCCTAACCTTCCTAACTCAACTCCTAACTCCTAACCCTAACCCTAATCCTAACTCCTAACCCTAACCCTAACTCCCTAACCCTAACTCCTAACTCCTAACTCCTAACTCCTAACCTAACTCCTAAACCCTTAACCTCTCCCTAACCCTAACTCCTAACTCCTAACCCTAACCCTAACCCTAACCCTAACCCTAACCCTAACCCTAACCCTAACCCTAACCCTAACCCTAACTCCTAACTCCTAACCCTAACCCTTAACCCCAACCTTAACCCTAACCCTAACCCTAACCCTAACCCTAACCCTAACCCCTAACTCCTAACCCTAACCCTAACTCCTAACTCCTAACCCCTAACTCCTAACCCTAACCCTAACCCTAACCCTAACCCTAACTCCTAACTCCTAACCCTAACTCCTAACCCTAACCCTAACCCTAACCCTAACTCCTAACCCTAACCCTAACTCCTAACTCCTAACCCTAACCCTAACCCTAACCCTAACCCTAACCCTAACTCCTAACCCTAACTCCTAACCCTAACTCCTAACCCCAACTCCTAACCCTAACTCCAACCCTAACTCAACCCCTAACCCTAACCCTAACCCTAACCCTAACTCCTAAACTAACCCTAACCTAACCTCCTAACCCTAACCCTAACCCTAACCCTCAACCTCTAACCCTAACTCCTAACCCTAACCCTAACCCTAACCTAACTCCTAACTCCTAACTCCTAACTCCTAACCCTAACCCTAACTCCTAACCCTAACTCCTAACTCAACCCTAACCTCAACCCTAACTCTAACTCCTAACCCTAACCCTAACCCCAACCCTAACCCTAACCCTAACCCTAACCCTAACTCCTAACCCTAACCCAACCCAACTCCCAACCCCAACTCCTAACTCCTAACCCTAACTCCTAACTCCTAACTCCAACTCTAACCCTAACTCCTAACTCCTAACTCCTAACTCCTAACCCTAACCTCTAACTCCTAACCCTAACCCTAACCTTAACTCAACCCTAACCCTAACCCTAACTAACCCTAACCCTAACCTAACCCTAACTCCTAACCCTAACTCCTAACTCCTAACCCTAACTCCTAACCCTAACCCTAACTCCTAACCTCTTAACTCCTAACCCTAACTCCTAACCCTAACTCCTAACCCTAACCCTAACCTCCTAACCCTAACCCTAACCTCAACTCCTAACCCTAACCCTAACAACCCAATTTCTAACTCTAACTCCTAACTCCTAACTCCTAACTCCTAACTCTAACCCTAACTAACCCTAACCCTAACTCCTAACTCCTAACTCCTAATCCTAACTCCTAACCCTAACCCTCAACCTCCTAACTCCTAACCCTAACTCCTAACTCCTAACTCTAACCCTAACCCTAACTCCCTAACCCTAACCTAACCCTAACCCTAACCCTAACCCCTAACCCCTAACCCTAACCCTAACCCTAACCCTAACCCTAACCCTAACCCTAACCCTAACCCTAAACCTTCAACCCCTAATCCCTAACCCTAACTCCTAACCACTAACCCTAACTCCTAACTCCTAACTCCTAACCCTAACTCCTAACTCCTAAACTCCTAACCCTAACTCCTAACCCTAACCTCTAACCCTAACCCCAACTCCTAACCCTAACTCCTAACTCCTAACTCCTAACCCTAACCCTAACCCCTAACCCTAACCCTAACCCTAACTCCTAACCCCAACCCTAACCCTAACTCCTAACCCTAACCCTAACTCCTAACCCTAACCCTAACCCTAACCCTAACCCTAACCCTAACCCTAACTCCTAACCCTAACCCTAACCCTAACCCTAACCCTAACTCCTAACTCTAACACTTCTAACCCTAACCTCAACTCCTAACCCTAATCCCTAACTCCTAACCCTAACTCCTAACCCTAACTCCTAACTCCTAACCCTAACCCTAACCCTAACCCTAACCCTAACCCTAACCCTAACCCAATTAACCCTAACCTAACCCTAACCCTAACCCTAACCCTAACCCTAACCCTAACCCTAACTCTTAACCCTAACCCTAACCCTAACCCTAACCCTAACCTCAACCCTAACTCCTAACCTCAACCCTCAACCCTAACTCCTAACTCCTTTAACTCAACCAATTTAACTCCTAACTCCACTCCTAACTCCTAACTCCTAACTCCTAACCCTAACTCCTAACCTCTAACTCCTAACCCTAATCCCTAATCCTAACCCTAACTCCCCTAACTCCATCAATCAACCCTAACCCTAACTCCTAAAATTTTAACCCTAACTCCTAACTCCTAACTCCTAACTCCTAACCCTAACCCTAACCCTAACCCTAACTCAACCCTCAACTCCTAACTCCTAACTCCTAACTCCTAACCCTAATCCTAACTCCAACTCCTAACTCCTAACTCCTAACCCTAACTCCTAACTCCTAACCCTAACCCTAACTCCTAACTCCTAACTCCTAACTCCTAACCCTAACCTTCCTAACCTCTAACTCCTAACCCTAACTCCTAACCCTAACCCTAACTCCTAACCCTAACTGACCTAACCCTAACTCCTAACCCTAACCCTAACTCCTAACCCTAACTCCTAACCTTCTAACTGTACTAACCCTAACCCTAACCCTAACCCTAACCCCTAACTCTAACCCTAACTCCTAACCCTAACTCAACTCTAACCCTAACTCTAACCCTAACCCTAAACTCCTAACTCCTAACCCTCTAACCCTAACTCCTAACTCCTAACCCTAACCCTAACCTTCTAACTCCTAACTCCTAACCCTAACTCCTAACTCCTAACCTAACTCCTAACCCTAACCCTTTAATTCCTAACCCCAACCTCTAACCCCTAACCCTAACCCTAACCCTAACCTCTAACCCCTAATCCTAACCCTAACCCTAACCCTAACCCTAACCCTAACCCTAACTCCTAACCCTAACTCCTAACTCCTCAACCCTAACCCTAAACCCTAACCCTAACTCCTAACCCTAACCCTAACCTCTAACTCCTAACTCCTAACCCTAACCCTAACTCCTAACCCTAACTCCTAACCCTAACCCTAACTCCTAACTAAACTAACTCCTAACTCCTTAACCCTAACTCTAACCCTAACCCTAACTCCTAACCCTAACTTCAACTCAACCCTCAATAACTCCTAACCCCCTAACTCCAACCCTAACTCAACCCTAACCTTCTAACCTCAACACATCTAACTCCTAATCCTAACCCTAACCTCCTAACCCTAACTCCTAACCCTAACTCCTAACTCTAACTCCTAACTCCTAACCCTAACCCTAACTCCTAACTCCTAACCCTAACCCCTAACTCCTAACTCCTAACCCTAACCCTAACCCTAACCCCTAACCCTAACCCTAACCCTAACCCTAACTCACCTAACCCTAACCCAACCCTCAACCCTAACTCCTAACCCTAACTCAACCCTAACTGAGCCTAACCCTAACCCTAACCCTAACCCTCAACCTCTAACCCTTAACCCTAACCCTTAACCCCAATTCCCTAACCTTAACCCTAACCTCCAATCCCTAATCCCTAACTAACCCTAACCCTTAACTCCTAACCCTAACTCTAACCTCAACCCTAACCCCAACCCTAACTCCTTTAACCCTAACCCTAACCCCAACCCTACACCCCTGACCCTAACCCTAACCCTTAACCTCTAACCCTAACCCTAACTCCTAACCCTAACTCCTAACCCTCAACCCTAACTCAACTCCTAACTCCTAACCTCAACCCTAACTCCTAACCCTAACCCTAACCCTAACCCTAACCCTTAACTCCTAACCCTAACCCTAACTCCTAACCAACTCCAACTCCTAACTCCTAACTCCTAACTCCAATTCCTGTTGGATAACCTTAACTCCTAACCCTAACTTCTAACTCCTAACTCCAATTTAACTCCAATGACTCTAACCCTAATCCTAATAACCCTAATTCCCTAACCCTAACTCCTAACTCCTAACTCAACCCTAACCCTAACCCTAACTCTAACTCCTAACTCCTAACTCCTAACCCTAACTCCTAACCCTAACCCTAACTTTCTAACCCTAACCTCCTTAACCCTAACTCCTAATCTCCAACTCAACTCCTAACTCAACTCCTAACCTCTAACTCTAACCAACTAACCCCTAACTCCTAACTCCTAACTCCTAACAACTGAACCCTAACCCTAACCCTAACTCCTAACCCTAACTCCTAATAACCCTAACCCTAACCCCTAATCCCTAACTCAACTAACTCCTAACCCTAACTCAATCCCTAACTCCTAACTCTAACTCTAACCCAACCCTAACCCTAACCCTAACTCAACTCCTAACCCTAACCCTAACTCCAACTCCTAACCCTAACTCCTAACCCTAACTCAACCCTAACTCCTAACTCCTAACTCCTAACCCTAACCCTAACCTAACTCAACTAATCTCCTAACCCTAACTCAACCCCTAACCCTAACTCTCAACCCTAACAACCTAACCTCTCTGAATTCCTAACCTTAACCCTAACCCCTAACTCCTAACCCTAACTCCTAACCCTAACCCTAACCCTAACTCCTAACCCCTAACCCTAACCCTAACCTCTAACTCAACCCTAACCCTAACCCTAACCCTAACTCCTAACCTCTAACCCTAACCCCTAACCCTAACCCTAACCCTAACCCTAACCCTAACCCTAACCCTAACCCTAACTCCTAACCCTAACCCTAACCCTAACCCTAACCCTAACCCTAACCTCTAATCCCTAACCTCTAACCCTAACTCCTAACTCCTAACTCCTAACCTTCCTAACTCAACTCCTAACTCCTAACTTAACCCTAACTCCTAACTAACTCCTAATCTTAACCCTAACTCCTAACCCTAACTCCTAACCTCTAACCCTAACTCCTAACTCCTAACCCCTTAACCCTAACCCTAACCCTAACCCTAACCCTAACCCTAACCCTAACCCTAACCTCTAACCCTAACCCTAACTCCTAACCTCTAACCTCAACCCTAACCCTAACTCCAACCCTAACTCCCAACTCTAACCCCTAACCCTAACCTCTAACCCTAACTCCTAACTCCTAACCTAACTCCTAATCCTAACTCTAACTCCTAACTCCTAACCCTAACTCCTAACTCCTAACTCCTAACCCTGCACCTCAACCCTAACTCCCTAACCCTAACCCTAACTCCTAACCCTAACCCTAACTCCTAACCCTAACCCTAACCCTAACCTCACCCTACTAACCCTAACTCCTAACCCTAACCCTAACCCTAACCCCAACCCTAACCCTAACTCCTAACCCTACCTAACCCTAACTCCTAACCCCAACCCTAACCCTAACCCCAACCCTAACCCTAACCCTAACTCCTAACCCTAACCCTAACTCCTTCAATCCCCTAACTCCAACTCCTAACTCAACCTCTAACCCTAACCCTAACCCTAACCCTTAACCCTAACTCCTAACCCTTAACTCCTAACCCTAACCCTCAACCCCAACTCCTCAACCCCTAACCCTAACTCCTAACCCTAACCCCTAACCCTAACCCTAATCCCTAACCCCAACCCCTAACCCCCTAACCCTAACTCCTAACCCCTAACCCCTAACCCTCAACCTCTAACCCTAACCCTAACCCCTAACCCTTAACCCCAACCCTAACTCCTAACCCTAACTCAACTCAACCTCTAACCCTAATTCCTAACTCCTAACTCCTAACCCTTAACTCCTAACTCCCTAACTCCTAACCCTCAACCCCTAACCCTAACTCCTGAACCCTAACCCCAACCCTCAACCCCAACCCTAACCCCCAACCCCAACCCTAACCCTAACCCTAAACCCTAACCCTAACTCCTAACCCTAACCTCAACCCCTAACCCTAACCCCTAACCCTAACCCTAACTCCTAACCCTAACCCCTAACCCTAACCCTAACCCTCAACCCTAACCCTAACCCCAACCCTAACTCAACCTCTAAACCCTAACTCCTAACCCTAACTCCTAACTCCTAACTCCTAACTCCTAACCCTAACTCCTAACCTAACCCTAACCCCTAACCCTAACTCCTAACTCCAACCCCCTAACCCTAACCCCTAACCCTAACCCTAACCCCTAACTCCTAACCCTCTCTAACTCCCTAACCCTAACCCCTAACTCCTAACTCCTAACCCCTAACCCCTAACCCTCAACTCCCATCCCTAACCCTCAACCCCTAACCCCTAACCCCCTAACCCTAACCCTAACTCCCTAACCCTAACTCCTAACTCCTAACCCTAACCCCTAACCCTAACCCTAACCCCTAACTCCTAACTCCTAACCCCACCTCTAACCCTAACCTCTAACCTCCTAACCCCTAACCCTAACTCCTAACCCCCTAACCCTAACCCTCAACCTTAACCCTTAACCCTAACCCCCCTAACCCCTAACCCTAACCCTAACCCCCTAACCCTAACCCCAACCCTCACCCCAACCCCAACCCCTAACCCCTAACCCCTAACTCCCTAACCTCTAACCCCAACCTCCCAACCCCTAACCCTAACTCCTAACCCTCAACCACTACGACACTGTCACTGATTGGCACGACAACTCCTACGACTTTAACCCTCAGTAGTTCCTGAAGTCAGGCCCTATTTAAACCCTATTGAGGAACAAGAATATAGCAGATCTAAACCCTCATGACCCTAAGGCAGCCTGACAGTGATAATGGACAGGACACAGTAACCAGTGGGAGGCCCTAGACACCATTCAAAACCGAACATTACAAAAACATGAGGAGCCTCCATTTTTCCACACACGATCCTTCATGGAGCAACAGATTAATTCGACTCCATTCGACAAAAAATTTCAGCAGAAACAAAACATATCTCCTCGACATCGATCACGCCACGCCGCGATTTAAGCACTGTAAAAATCCACAAGGACCCTAAGGCCCTGAGCATCCCTAACCCATATAATCCCTAACTCCTGACGCACTCCAGTGTCAGACCTGCAACAGTGACACGAGAATACCTAATACATAGACTCCTATTGAACCTAAAACCCCATATCCAATAGACACCCCAGTTATATTAAAGACAATCAGCATTCTAATTTTATCGACAAAGTCTAGACAGACCTAAATCTACGCACCGATCGCTTCTTTTCACAATCGACATCGGCTGTTTCCTCATACTCTAACATAGACATCGAATGCTTAACTCCTAAGCACTAAACCTGGCTTCTCAAATACCCACTAAAGCACCGACGGTCATATCTTCCGCCTCCTGGTAGACTCCTAACTCCTAAAACGAATGATTAATTCGGACGGTAAGTACTACTCTGCAGGTCAAGGGCACAGCGATAAGCTAAAAAGTTTGGCTCCTTCCCTATGCAAACATCTATATGGCAGATTGGGAGGAAACGCCTTAGCTTAATTCGTCCCATCAAACCCGCACAATATTTTAGATATCTGACGATATATGGGGAATTTGGGGAGACTCCGAGGACACGCTCGAGGACTTCGCTAGCATCTTAAACACACACCATCCTTCCATAAAAATTAAACACACTAGGGATCGGCAACACCGTAAACTTTCTGGACACGACGACGCTCAAAGGCCCCGATTTCGACATCACCTGACCCACAGGCTAGACACAAAAGTATACTTCAAAGAAACAGACACCCACCAGTTACTACAAAAAATAGTTACATCCTAAACATACCTTCAGAGGTTTAGTGAAATCCCAGTTGATCCGATTCGACAGGATCTGCTCCCGACGGGAGGACTTGGGAGGCCACGGGCATCCTGTTCAGGCCCTGAGGCCTAGGGGCTACCCAGATCCTTTCTGAGACAGGTTCTAAAAGACTTTTTAAACACAAAAACAAAGAGAAAAACCACAATCTTGCCACTAGTCACGCACTACACGATACCACACACTAAACTACACAACAGGATCAAACACAATTATGATCTGCATATATCAGGTAATGGAATACTGGGACTATAGGGTCATCTCGGCCTATAAAAGACACAAAAACCTCGGCGACCTGCTGATTCAGTCAAAATTGAAACCGATCGTTCCTCGAGGAATACCAGATTATGCCCGGAATATAAAGCAAAAAATTCCTAAGAAACCACAAACAAAACAATTATTCAAGGCAGACCCGGCATAAGTCCCCTTACAAAGAATTGCATCTATGTCATAACCTGTGCCATCTGCGGACTACAATATGTGGGCCAGACACGAAACACCATCGCAACCAGAATGAATCAACACAGGTACAACATAGTTCGACGGAAACATTAAAACAGACATCTCTTACAAACACTTCACCTCACACGGACCAGGGCAATGTCCGTCACAGGCCTACAGGCTGATCCTTCGTGGACCTGGGGAGAAAGAATGAAAAGAGAGGCCGATGGGTCAAAAATTGGACACAACACATCCTACAGGACTCCAATGAAACACACCAGACCTCCCTTTCCCTCCTCTAGGTAAGTACTTATCTCTTATAGAGGAAACCTCCTAGCTTAAACCCCGGGACTACTTTGTGGATGATGGATCCATGGGGAATCGAATGACGTGGGGTGAGGACCATGCACTGGGACGCTGGGCTGGTACACACCGGGGACCCTGACTCTCAGGCTAGCCTTTTGGCCCCCGAACATCTCGGCCTAACTGAACCTGACCCAAGCCCCAAACCGAAACCCGGCCCTAACCCTCAACCCTAACCTTAACCTCTAGCCCCTAACCCACACCCTGACCCCAACCCCAACCCTAACCTTAACCTCTAGCTCCTAACCCCAAACCTATACCCTGACCCTAACCCTAACCCTAACCTTAACCTCTAGCCCTAACCCCAAACCTACACCCTGACCCCAACCCTAACCTTAACCTCTAGCCCCCTAACCCCAAACCTATACCTGACCCCAACCCCAACCCTAACCTCTAGCTCTAACCCCAAACCTATACCCTGACCCTAACCCCAACCCTAACCTTAACCTCTAGCCCTAACCCCAAGCCCAATCTCGACCCAGGCCCAATTCCCCTCTTCCACGTGGCCTTAGCCTGCCCTCTGCTGGATAACCTAGGGAGCACACCCCATGGTCCCCTTCTAGCAACTCAAAATACACTTCACTTCTCCTTATCGATAACCAAACTCGAAATTGCCCCAAGTCTGGCTCAACCCCAACCTATGGCTGGGAGTCAACTTGTTTCGTGGGGGCTGGTCCCCTGGGGGTCTGAATGACGCTGGGAAGGACCGTGCACAACGGGCGCACCGGGTACACACCGGGGACCCTGACTCTTAGGCTAGCCCCTCGGCTTCCCTAACATCTCCCCAACCAGCCTGAGCCTCCCTTGCGCTAGTTCGGACACTCCAGGGCACCGGCCATCCGGCCCCCTTCCAACCACCACGAGTTCTCCTACACCAGAGAGACTGAAGACAATACCGATAAAATCCCTAACCGTGTCGCCTGCTATAACATCACGATTAAAAGATAAAACACGTTCATTCTCTTTCAAAACAGGTTTCTTTTCCAAAAAAAACCCCCCACCCCCAAAAAAATAAAAAAAATCTTCTTTCTAAAAACGGGTGGGGGAGGTAGGGAACCCACCTTCAGCCACTATCGCCAGACAAAGAAGAGCCTTCCTGCAGCAAGGGGGAGGTGCTAGACCCACAGCACTACACTACTTAAAGCAGCCATGACTCCTCACAGATGACCTGGAGCACCGCCTGAGCAACATCAAGCTAAGTATATCTTAAAACACCTTTAAAGTGTTGTTTAACTTTTCTATACCACCTTTGAACTTTACTATTACATTAACCTTTCTATATCACCTTTGAACTTACTATTACTACCTTTGTGATTAATTGTGTCACTGTCTCCACTTTTCTCTTTTGTTATATTCGTTTGAAAGTGCAAGCCAACCGCCTGAAGAAGGTGCGCATTGCACCGAAACGTCGCGCGAAAGGCGTGCGTTATTTGTGCACAATATCCACTTATTATCATCTTAAAACGACAAAAAGCGTTATAATGCCCCACGGGAACTATTTTAAAGCGGAAGGACCTATTCTCCTTCGCCACGCCGCTTCACCACGCGACTCGACCGAGGCATACGCCGACAACAAACACATGGAACAAAGCCATGGTTGCTCTGAATTCTGTCTCTCGCCAAAACCAGAGGCGCAGAAGCGAATTAATTGCAGACATACAACGGTTTCAAGCCGGTATGAGCCAAAGGGTCAGCGCGTGGTCGTTACGCCATTTTAATTCGAAGTCTCAAACAAGGAGACACGAGGCGCAAAATCTCCTCCGCCACGCCGCTTTGCTCCACAGCGCTGGCCATTACACGCGAGGGATATCCGCATAGAACATCGTCAACGCTCTGAATTCTACCCTCGCCACCCAAAACCATGGCGGCGGGGCTGATTTCAGACAAACACACAACCATATTAAAGCCCGTGATATCCTTGAAAGGCGCGACGACGCGTGACCGGAAGGGTGACCAGACTAACGGAGCATTAAATAGTGCGACACGAGGCGCAAATCTCCTCCGCCACGCCGCCCCGCCCGCGGCTCGACGGAGACACGCGGAAGGATATCCACACCAAAAAGAGCCACGGCCACTCTAGATCTAACCCCGCGACCAAAACCGTGGCGGGGCGGATTTTCACTGCAGACACATAACCGGTTCGAGCCTTATATAACCTGGAAGAACTGCGGCGTGACCGTACTCGTGATCTCGAATCACTAGACAGCGCGGCGTGCACGTAGGAAACCCCCACCCGTGTCGGGCGATACTTCCGTTCGCTCCCGTGTGCTGACGAACCCCTTCCCCGACACACAGCAAGACGGACCGGTCCCTGCCAGCCACCCATAACGACTCCAAACATAGGACGACGCACTACCGCCATACCTAATCGATCGACATAATAACCAGACGATCGAAAACACACAAAGCCTACGTCCGAGCTCAAAGCATTAACTAAAAATATCTACAACCTAATCAGAACGGTCCACCACCTACAGAATGTGGGGACCCTAACGATATGCCACCTACCATCAACAAAATTCAGGAACTATTGACAACTTCCAATTAATCCAGCCCTTCCGAACCAGTACAACCCTCCTGATTGAGGGCAATGCCACTCAGTGGGCATACACAACACACCTCATTCTGAGGGATCATTATGAGAGTGCGATTCGGGACCTCTCGGACACCATCAGGTCGCAGATCCCAAACGAATGGGCGCTCTCTTCGGCACCGCCAGCAGATGGGCAGGTAAGACCTTAGGCAATAGGCTGACACAGACCACATTGGATATGACCGAAGCGATACTGGTGTCTCTAATGCAAGACACACACGGCCCTAACGCGCAGGGCTCATGTGGAGTAGCGCCAACCGAGCCAGACACGACGGAGGATTTCCCTCCCCTGAGGGCCCCCCACACGGAAAGGCCGACCCCCTTGCCCGGCAGTTGATTGCAGGGGCCCCAAACAACCTTAATAGGTGACGACCCCTCTGCCCACAGTGGCGGAGGACACCCAAACCCATACAAAATACACAAATCGACCCTCGAGTGTCGACATCGGCCCACCGATGGGTACGACCGTATACCGGAAAACCCGAGGTCTCCACCCGAACGAACGCCACCCAGACCGATAAACAGAAGCGACAATAACATAATGCCAGAACAAAATATTCGACAAATCACCCACACAGTGTTGGTACATGACCCTCCCCAAACAGTCACCCTGGAGGAGATAACGGAACAGCAGGAGCCCATACTACAACAACACCCCTTCTCCGACACGCAGTTCCGACAGCGAATCCTCCGGGAGAGCTCTCCGTCAGCGGAGCCTCCGTCAGCGGGGCCTCCGTCAGCGGAGCCTCCGTCCAGCGGAGCCTCCGTCAGCGAATTCAATGTCCGGGTCCCAGGGCAACCCGTAACAACCGATAGCACAGAGACTACTCCGGTACACCCGCCGCAGGCTTTCAGCCAAACAGACATGAACGAACCTAAGAAAAATAAGCGATTGGTCATAACGATAACACACAGGAAATTAATATTGGGGACTCCAAACTTAGGCAAAATCCAGAGATATGCCGACCGAACTCCAAATAGAATCGCACCCGGGGCTACATTTAGACATGCGGCCGCCCTCTAGATAAGATCCAACCTAGCACGCAGGTAGAAACGGTGATTATGGCTTTGGAATCAACCACAGATCACAATCACCGAAAAAACATTCATCAAACAATTTCAAACGGCACTCAAAAAGGCCAAGAGTAAATTCGATGGCGGAGATCTGGATCCCCATACTAAATTATTCCAGAAACTGACACCGTTAGAAAGAATCAATTTGGAGGCCATAAACAAAAGTATTCGAAAAATAAACAACCACATTCCGCCATTACCACACATTACAATTTAACACGACCTCGGATAACGCCCACTGGACCCCGGAGACAGCGAAATCCATCCTAAAACCATTGGCTGGGATTTTTAAACTGGTAGGCCCGAAATACCCAAATCTCGGGAACGGGCCCCGTAACATCATCAATCTATCGCGATCCTTTAGATTGTCCAAAGACGAAGAGACTCTCCTGAACAGAGGCCTCAAATTCATCCCTTCACTCAACTTAGACAAAGATAGAAAATCACAAACTCTATTTGACCTCCAAATCTTTCCATAGGAGAGTCCTACTGGCCTCTTTTCTTGAACACAAAACAGGGACCCAGAAATGCCCCTTCACACGCCTCAAACTGGACACCCAAACTGAGCCAGGTACCACCACAAGTCAGAAAATTTATCAGGGCTAACCTCCGCGACACGGTCACTTTCGATTGGCACGACAACACTCGAGCCTAACCTCAGTAGTTCTGAAGTCAAGGCCCTATTTAAACTATTGAGGAACAAGAATATAGTGATCAAACCCGCGGACAAGGGCAGCTCGATAGTGATAATGGACAGGACACAGTACCAGTGGGAGGCCCAGAGACAATTATCTAAAACCGAACATTACAAAAACATAGAGGAGCCCATTTTTCCACACACGATCCCTATGGTTAAACAGATTATAATCGACCTATTCGACAAAAAATTTCCTCAGCAGAAAACAAAAACATATCTCCTCGACACGATCGGGATCACGGCCACGTCGCTTTTACTTGCTACCTAAAATCCACAAGGACCCGCGTCCTGGAGCATCCCCATATAATCCCTCCCGGACACCCATAGTGTCAGACTGCAACAGTGACATACGTATAAATTGCGCGAATACATAGATTATTACCTAAACCCCATATCCAATAGACACCCCAGTTATATTAAAGACACGTACGACTTTATCGACAAAGTCAGACAGACTCAAATTACGACCCGATCGTTTCTTTTCACAATCGACATCGACAGCCTCTATACCAACATAGACATCGAAGCCGGCTTAAAAGCAGTCATAACCTGGCTTTTCAAATACCCGCACGAAGCAGACCGGACGATCACATTCTCCGTCTCCTCGAGATCAACCTAAAACGTAACGATTTCGAATTCGACGGTAAGTACTACCTGCAGGTCAAGGGCACAGCGATGGGCAAAAAGTTTGCCCCTTCCTATGCAAACATCTATATGGCAGATTGGGAGGAAACGGCCTTAGCGACCTGTCCCATCAAACCCGTACAATATTTTAGATATCTGGACGATATATGGGGAATTTGGGGAGACTCCGAGGACACGTTCGAGGACTTCGCTAGCATCTTAAACACACACCATCCTTCCATAAAAATTAAACACACTAGGGATCGGCACACCGTAAACTTTCTGGACACGACGACGTTCAAAGGCCCCGATTTCGACACGACCCACAGGCTAGACACAAAAGTATACTTCAAAGAAACAGACACCCACCAGTTATTACAAAAAAATAGTTTACATCCTAAACATACCTTCAGAGGTTTAGTGAAATCCCAGTTGATCCGATTCGACAGGATCTGCTCCCGACGGGAGGACTTCTGGGAGGCCACGGGCATCCTGTTCAGGGCCCTGAGGCCTAGGGGCTACTCCAGATCCTTTCTGAGACAGGTTCTAAAGACTTTTAAACACAAAAAACAAAGAGAAAAAACCACAATCTTGCCACTCGTCACGACCTACACGATACCACACACTAAACTACACAACAGGATCAAACACAATTATGATCTGCATATATCAGGTACGGGAATACTCGGGGACTATAGGGTCATCTCGGCCTATAAAAGACACAAAAACCTCGGCGACCTGCTGATTCAGTCAAAATTGAAACCGATCGTTCCCTCGAGGAATACCAGATTATGCCCGGAATATAAAGCAAAAAAATTTCTAAGAAACCACAAAACAAAACAATTATTCAAGGCAGACCCCGGCATAAGTCCCCTTACAAAGAATTGCATCTATGTCATAACCTGTGCCATCTGCGGACTACAATATGTGGGCCAGACACGAAACACCATCGCAACCAGAATGAATCAACACAGGTACAACATAGTTCGACGGAAACACTTAAACAGACATCTCTACAAACACTTCACCTCACACGGACCAGGGGCAATGTCCGTCACAGGCCTACAGGCTGATCCTTCGTGGACCTGGGGAGAAAGAATGAAAAGAGATGCCGATGGGTCAAAAATTGGACACGACACGTCCTACAGGACTCAATGAAACGCACTCGACCGCCCTTTTTCCCTCCTCTAGGTAAGTGCTTATCTCTTATAGAGGAAGCCTCCCTAGCTTAATCCCCGGGACTACTTTGTGGATGATGGATCCATGGGGAATCCGAATAGCGTGGGGTGAGGACCGGGCACGGCGGGACGCTGGTACACACTGGGGACCCTGACTCTCAGGCTAGCCTTTTGGCCCCCCGAACATCTCGGCCTAACTGAGCCTGACCCAAGCCCCAAACCGAAACCCTAACCCTAACCCAACCCTAACCCTAACCTCTAGCCCCTAACCCACACCCTGACCCCAACCCCAACCCTAACCTTAACCTCTAGCTCCTAACCCCAAACCTATACCCTGACCTAACCCCAACCCTAACCTTAACCTCTAGCCCCTAACCCCAAACCTCCATCCTGACCCCAACCCTAACCTTAACCTCTAGCCCCTAACCCCAAACCTATACCCTGACCCCAACCCCAACCCTAACCTCTAGCTCCTAACCCCAAACCTATACCCTGACCCTAACCCCAACCCTAACCCTAACCCCTAACCCCAAGCCCAATCTCGACCCAGGCCCAATTCCCCCTCTTCCACGTGGCCTTAGCCTGCCCTCTGCTGGATAACCTAGGGGAGCACACCCCATGGTCCCCTTCTAGCAACTCAAAAATACACTTCACTTCTCCTTATCGATAACCAAACTCGAAATTGCCCCAAGTCTGGCTCAACCCCAACCTATGGCTGGGAGTCAACTTGCTTCGTGGGGGGCTGGTCCCCTGGGGGGTCTGAATGACGCGGGGGAAGGACCGTGCACAACGGGGCGCACCGGTACACACCGGGGACCCTGACTCTTAGGCTAGCCCCTCGGCTTCCCTAACATCTCCCCCTAACCAGCCTGAGCCTCCCTTGCGCTAGTTCGGACACCCAGGGCACCGGCCATCCGGCCCCCTTCCAACCACACGAGTTCTCCTACACCAGAGAGACTGAAGACAATACCGATAAAATCCCTAACCGTGCCGCCTCGTTATAACATCACGATTAAAAGATAAAACACGTTGATTCTCTTTGAAAACAGGTTTCTTTTCCAAAAACCCCCACCCCAAAAAATAAAAAAATCTTCTTTCTAAAAGCGGGTGGGGAGGTAGGGAACCCACCTTCAGCCACTATCGCCAGACAAAGAAGAGCCTTCCTGCAGCAAGGGGAGGTGCTAGACCCACAGCACTACACTCTGAAGCGGCCATGACTCCTCACAGATGACCTGGAGCACCGCCTGCGCAGCAACATCAAGCTAAGTATATCTTAAAACACCTTTAAAGTGTTGTTTAACTTTTCTATACCACCTTTGAACTTTTACTATTACTAACCTTTCTATATCACCTTTGAACTTGCTATTACTACCTTGTGATTAATTGTATCACTATCTCCACTTTTCTCTTTTGTTATATTCGTTTGAAAGTGCAAGCCAGCCGCCTGAAGAAGGTGCGCATTGCACCGAAACGTCGCGCGAAAGGCTTGCGTTATTTGTGCACAGTATCCACTTATTATCATCTTAAAAGCGACAAAAGCGTTATAATGCCCCACGGGAACTATTTTAAAGGCGGAAGGACCTATTCTCCTTACGCCACGCCCGCTTCACCACGCGACTTCGACCGAGGCATACGCGACAACAAACACATGGAACAAAGCCATGGTTGCTCTGAAGTGTGTGCTCGCCGCCAAAACCAGGGCGGCAGAAGCGAATTCGTGCAGACATTCAACGGTTTCGAAGGCCGGTGTGAGCCAAAGGGTCAAGCGCGTGGTCGTTACCGCCATTTTAATTCGAAGTCTCAAACAAGGAGACACGGCGCAAAATCTCCTCCGCCACGCCGCTTTGCTCCACAGCGCGGCCATTACACGTGGAGGGATATCCGCATAGAACACCGTCAACGCTCTGAATTCTACCCTCGCCACCCAAACCATGGCGGCGGGGCTGATTTCAGACAAACACACAACCATATTAAAGCCTCGTATATCCTTGAAAGGCGCCGCACGTGACCGGAAGGGTGACCAGACTAACGGAGCATTAAATAGTGCGACACGAGGCGCAAAATCTCCTCCGCCACGCCGCCCGCCCGCTGCTCGACGGAGACACGCGGAAGGATATCCACACCAAAAGAGCCACGGCCACTCTAGATCTAACCCCCGCGACCAAAACCGTGACGGGGGCGGATTTTCACTGCAGACACATAACCGGTTCGAGCCCCTATATAACCTGGAAGAACACGCGCGTGACCGTACTCGTGATCTCGAATCACTAGACAGCACAACGCGGCGTGCACGATGAAACCCCACCCGTGTCCGGAACGATACTTCCGTTCGCTCCCGTGTCCGCGACGAACCCCTTCCCCCCGACACACAGCAAGACGGACGGTCCCTGCCGGCCACCCATAACGACCCAAACATAGGACGACGCACTACCGCTACACGACCGAACGACAATAACCAGACGATCGAAAACACACAAAGCCTACGTCCGGAGCTCAAAGCATTAACTAAAAATATCTACAACCTAATCAGAACGGTCCACCACCTACAGAATGTGGGGACCCTAACGATATGCCCCCTACCATCAACAAAATTCAGGAACTATTGACAACTTCAATTAATCCAGCCCTTCCGAACTCCGAGTACAACCCTCCTGATTGAGGGCACTGCCGCACAGAGGGCATGCGCACCACACTTCATTCTGAGGGATCATTATGAGAGTGCGTTTGGGGTCCTCTCGGACATCATCAGGTCGCAGATGCCGTGCGAATGGGCCGCACTCTTCGGCAGCGCCAGCAGATGGGCAGGTAAGACCTTAGGCAATAGGCTGACACAGACCACATTGGATATGACCCGAGCGATACTGGTGTCTCTAATGCAAGACACACACCACGGCCCTAACTTGGCGCAGGGCTCGTGTGGAGTAAGCGCCAACCGAGCCAGACACGACGGAGGATTTCCCTCCCTGAGGGCCCCCACACGGAAAGGCCGACCCCTTGCCCGACGCAGGCCCGCAGGGCCCCAAACAACCCAATAGTGACGACCCCTCTGCCCACAGGGGCGGAGGACACCCAAACCCATACAAAAATACACAAATCGACCCCTCGAGTGTCGACACGGCCCACCGATGGGTAATGACCGTATACCGGAAAACCCGAGGTCTCCACCCGAGCGAACGCCACCCAGACCGATAAACAGAAAAACGACAATAACATAATGCCAGAACAAAATATTCGACAAATCACCCACACAGTGTTGGTACATGACCCTCCCAAACAGTCACCCTGAGGAGATAACGGAACAGCAGGAGCCCATACTACAACAACACTCCCTCTCCGACACGGATTCCGACAGCGAATCCTCCGACCGCGGAGCCTCCGTCAGCGGAGCCTCCGTCAGCGGGGCCTCCGTCAGCGGAGCCTCCTCCAGCGGAGCCTCCGTCAGCGAATTCCCCGAATGTCCGGTCCCCCCAGGGCAACCCGTAACAACCGATAGCACAGAGACTACTCCGGGTACACCCGTCGCAGGCTTTCAGCCAAACAGACATGAACGAACCCTAAGAAAAATAAACGATTGGTCATAACTTGATAACACACAGGAAATTAATATTGGGGGACTCAAACTTAGGCAAAATCCAGAGATATGCCCACCCGGAACTCCAAATAGAATCGTACCCGGCGCCTACATTTAGACATGCGGCCGCCCTCCTAGATAAGATCCAACCTAGCACGCAGGTAGAAACGGTGATTATGGCTTTCGGAATCAACCACAGATCACAATCACCGAAAAAAACATTCATCAAACAATTTCAAACGGCACTCAAAAAGGCCAAGAGTAAATTCCCGATGGCGGAGATCTGGATCCCCATACTAAATTATTCCAGGAAACTGACACCGTTAGAAAGAATCAATTTGGAGGCCATAAACAAAAGTATTCGAAAAATAAACAACCACATTCCGCCATTACCACACATACAATTTAACACGACCTCGGATAACGTCCACTGGACCCCGGAGACAGCGAAATCCATCCTAAACCATTGGCTGGGATTTTTAAACTGGTAGGCCCGAAATACCCAAATCTCGGGAACGGGCCCCGTAACATCATCAATCTATCGCGATCCTTTAGATTGTCCAAAGACGAAGAGACTCTCCTGAACAGAGGCCTCAAATTCATCCCTTCACTCAACTTAGACAAAGATAGAAAATCACAAACTCTATTTGACCTCCAAACTTTCCATAGGAGAGTCCTACTGGCCTCTTTTCTTGAACACAAAACAGGGACCCAGAAATGCCCCTTCACACACGCCTCAAACTGGACACCCAAACTGAGCCAGGTACCACCACAAGTCAGAAAATTTATCAGGGCTAACCTCCACGCGACACGGTCACTCGATTGGCACGACAACACTCGACCTAACCTCAGTAGTTCTGAAGTCAAGGCCCTATTTAAACTATTGAGGAACAAGAATATAGTGATCAAACTCAGCGGACAAGGGCAGCTCGATAGTGATAATGGACAGGACACAGTACCAGTGGGAGGCCCAGAGACAATTATCTAAAACCGAACATTACAAAAACATAGAGGAGCCCATTTTTCCACACACGATCCCTATGGTTAAACAGATTATAATCGACCTATTCGACAAAAATTTCCTCAGCAGAAAACAAAAACATATCTCCTCGACACGATCGGATCACGGCCACGTCGCTTTTACTTGCTACCTAAAATCCACAAGGACCCGGCGTCCTGGAGCATCCCCCATATAATCCCTCCCGGACGACCCATAGTGTCAGACTGCAACAGTGACACGTATAAATTGGCGAATACATAGATTATTACCTAAACCCCATATCCAATAGACACCCCAGTTATATTAAAGACACGCATTTACTTTATCGACAAAGTCAGACAGACTCAAATTACGACCCGATCGTTTCTTTTCACAATCGACATCGACAGCCTCTATACCAACATAGACATCGAAGCGGCTTAAAAGCAGTCAAAACCTGGCTTCTCAAATACCCGGACGAAAGCAGACCGGACGATCACATTCTCCGTCTCCTCGAGATCAACCTAAGCGTAACGATTTCGAATTCGACGGTAAGTACTACCTGCAGGTCAAGGGCACAGCGATGGGCAAAAGTTTGCCCTTCCTATGCAAACATCTATATGGCAGATTGGGAGGAAGCGGCCTTAGCGACCTGTCCCATGAAACCCGTACAATATTTTAGATATCTGGACGATATATGGGGAATTTGGGGAGACTCCGAGGACACGTTCGAGGACTTCGCTAGCATCTTAAACACACACCATCCTTCCATAAAAATTAAACACACTAGGGATCGGCACACCGTAAACTTTCTGGACACGACGACGTTCAAAGGCCCCGATTTCGACACGACCCACAGGCTAGACACAAAAGTATACTTCAAAGAAACAGACACCCACCAGTTATTACAAAAAAATAGTTTACATCCTAAACATACCTTCAGAGGTTTAGTGAAATCCCAGTTGATCCGATTCGACAGGATCTGCTCCCGACGGGAGGACTTCTGGGAGGCCACGGGCATCCTGTTCAGGGCCCTGAGGCCTAGGGGCTACTCCAGATCCTTTCTGAGACAGGTTCTAAAGACTTTTAAACACAAAAAACAAAGAGAAAAAACCACAATCTTGCCACTCGTCACGACCACCACACGATACCACACACTAAACTACACAACAGGATCAAACACAATTATGATCTGCATATATCAGGCACGGGAATACTCGGGGACTATAGGGTCATCTCGGCCTATAAAAGACACAAAAACCTCGGCGACCTGCTGATTCAGTCAAAATTGAAACCGATCGTTCCCTCGAGGAATACCAGATTATGCCCGGAATATAAAGCAAAAAAATTTCTAAGAAACCACAAAACAAAACAATTATTCAAGGCAGACCCCGGCATAAGTCCCCTTACAAAGAATTGCATCTATGTCATAACCTGTGCCATCTGCGGACTACAATATGTGGGCCAGACACGAAACACCATCGCAACCAGAATGAATCAACACAGGTACAACATAGTTCGACGGAAACACTTAAACAGACATCTCTACAAACACTTCACCTCACACGGACCAGGGGCAATGTCCGTCACAGGCCTACAGGCTGATCCTTCGTGGACCTGGGGAGAAAGAATGAAAAGAGAGGCCGCATGGGTCAAAAAATTGGACACAACACATCCTACAGGACTCAATGAAACACACCAGACCTCCCTTTTTCCCTCCTCTAGGTAAGTACTTATCTCTTATAGAGGAAACCTCCCTAGCTTAAACCCCCGGGACTACTTTGTGGATGATGGATCCATGGGGGAATCCGAATGACGTGGGGTGAGGACCGGGCACGGCGGGACGCGCGGGTACACACCGGGGACCCTGACTCTCAGGCTAGCCTTTTGGCCCCCCGAACATCTCGGCCTAACTGAGCCTGACCCAAGCCCCAAACCGAAACCCCGGCCCTAACCCCAACCCTAACCTTAACCTCTAGCCCCTAACCCACACCCTGACCCCAACCCCAACCCTAACCTTAACCTCTAGCTCCTAACCCCAAACCTATACCCTGACCCTAACCCCAACCCTAACCTTAACCTCTAGCCCCTAACCCCAAACCTACATCCTGACCCCAACCCTAACCTTAACCTCTAGCCCCTAAACCCAAACCTATACCCTGACCCCAACCCCAACCCTAACCTCTAGCTCCTAACCCCAAACCTATACCCTGACCCTAACCCCAACCTAACCTTAACCTCTAGCCCTAACCCCAAGCCCAATCTCGACCCAGGCCCAATTCCCCTCTTCCACGTGGCCTTAGCCTGCCCTCTGCTGGATAACCTAGGGGAGCACACCCCATGGTCCCCTTCAAGCAACTCAAAAATACACTTCACTTCTCCTTATCGATAACCAAACTCGAAATTGCCCCAAGTCTGGCTCAACCCCAACCTATGGCTGGGAGTCAACTTGCTTCGTGGGGGCTGGTCCCTGGGGGTCTGAATGACGCTGGGAAGGACCGTGCACAACGGGGCGCACTGGTACACACCGGGACCCTGACTCTTAGGCTAGCCCTCGGCTTCCCTAACATCTCCCTAACCCTAACCCTAACCCTAACCCTAACCCTAACCCTAACCCTAACCCTAACCCTAACCCTAACCCTAACCCTAACCCTAACCCTGACCCTGACCCTGACCCTGACCCTGACCCTGACCCTGACCCTGACCCTGACCCTGACCCTGACCCTGACCCTGACCCTGACCCTGACCCTGACCCTGACCCTAACCCTAACCCTAACCCTAACCCTAACCCTAACCCTAACCCTAACCCTAACCCTAACCCTAACCCTAACCCTAACCCTAACCCTAACCCTAACCCTAACCCTAACCCTAACCCTTAGCGACCTGTCCCATCAAACCCGTACAATATTTTAGATATCTGGACGATATATGGGGAATTTGGGGAGACTCCGAGGACACGTTCGAGGACTTCGCTAGCATCTTAAACACACACCATCCTTCCATAAAAATTAAACACACTAGGGATCGGCACACCGTAAACTTTCTGGACACGACGACGTTCAAAGGCCCCGATTTCGACACGACCCACAGGCTAGACACAAAAGTATACTTCAAAGAAACAGACACCCACCAGTTACTACAAAAAAATAGTTTACATCCTAAACATACCTTCAGAGGTTTAGTGAAATCCCAGTTGATCCGATTCGACAGGATCTGCTCCCGACGGGAGGACTTCTGGGAGGCCACGGGCATCCTGTTCAGGGCCCTGAGGCCTAGGGGCTACTCCAGATCCTTTCTGAGACAGGTTCTAAAGACTTTTAAACACAAAAAACAAAGAGAAAAAACCACAATCTTGCCACTCGTCACGACCTACACGATACCACACACTAAACTACACAACAGGATCAAACACAATTATGATCTGCATATATCACGGACGGGAATACTCGGGGACTATAGGGTCATCTCGGCCTATAAAAGACACAAAAACCTCGGCGACCTGCTGATTCAGTCAAAATTGAAACCGATCGTTCCCTCGAGGAATACCAGATTATGCCCGGAATATAAAGCAAAAAAATTTCTAAGAAACCACAAAACAAAACAATTATTCAAGGCAGACCCCGGCATAAGTCCCCTTACAAAGAATTGCATCTATGTCATAACCTGTGCCATCTGCGGACTACAATATGTGGGCCAGACACGAAACACCATCGCAACCAGAATGAATCAACACAGGTACAACATAGTTCGACGGAAACATTTAAACAGACATCTCTACAAACACTTCACCTCACACGGACCAGGGGCAATGTCCGTCACAGGCCTACAGGCTGATCCTTCGTGGACCTGGGGAGAAAGAATGAAAAGAGAGGCCGCATGGGTCAAAAAATTGGACACAACACATCCTACAGGACTCAATGAAACACACCAGACCTCCCTTTTTCCTCCTCTAGGTAAGTACTTATCTCTTATAGAGGAAACCTCCTAGCTTAAACCCCGGGACTACTTTGTGGATGATGGATCCATGGGGAATCCGAATGACGTGGGGTGAGGACTGGCACGGCGGGACGCTGGGTACACACCGGGACCCTGACTCTCAGGCTAGCCTTTTGGCCCCCCGAACATCTCGGCCTAACTGAACCTGACCCAAGCCCCAAACCGAAACCCCGGCCCTAACCCCAACCCTAACCTTAACCTCTAGCCCTAACCCACACCCTGACCCCAACCCCAACCCTAACCTTAACCTCTAGCTCCTAACCCCAAACCTATACCCTGACCCTAACCCCAACCCTAACCTTAACCTCTAGCCCTAACCCCAAACCTACACCCTGACCCCAACCCTAACCTTAACCTCTAGCCCCTAACCCCCAACCCATACCCTGACCCCCACCCCCACCCCAACCTCTAGCTCCCAACCCCCAACCCATACCCTGACCCTAACCCCAACCCTAACCTTAACCTCTAGCCCTAACCCCAAGCCCAATCTCGACCCAGGCCCAATTCCCCTCTTCCACGTGGCCTTAGCCTGCCCTCTGCTGGATAACCTAGGGAGCACACCCCATGGTCCCCTTCTAGCAACTCAAAAAGCCACTTCACTTCTCCTTATCGATAACCACACTCGAAATTGCCCCAAGTCTGGCTCAACCCCAACCTATGGCTGGGTGTCAACTTGCTTCGTGGGGCGCTGGCCCCCTCGGGGGGCTGAATGACGCTGGGAAGGACCGTGCACAACGGGCGCACCGGTACACACCGGGACCCTGACTCTTAGGCTAGCCCTCGGCTTCCCTAACATCTCCCCTAACCTAACCCTAACCCTAACCCTAACCCTAACTCCTAACTCCTAACTCCTAACTCCTAACCTAACCCCTAACCCTAACCCTAACTCCTAACCTAACCTAACCCTAACCCTAACCCTAACCCTAACCCTAACCCTAACCCTAATCCTAACCCTAACCCTAACCCTAACCCTAACCCTAACCCTAACTCCTAACTCCTAACTCCTAACCCTAACTCCTAACCCACACCCTGACCCCAACCCCAACCCTAACCTTAACCTCTGGCTCCTAACCCCAAACCTACACCCTGACCCCAACCCTAACCTTAACCTCTAGCCCCTAACCCCAAACCTATACTCCTGACCCCAACCCCAACCCTAACCTCTAGCTCCTAACCCCAAACCTATACCCTGCCCCCAACCCCAACCCTAACCTTAAACTCTAGCCCCTAACCCCAAGCCCAATCTCGACCCAGGCCCAATTCCCCCTCTTCCACGTGGCCTTAGCCTGCCCTCTGCTGGATAACCTAGGGGAGCACACCCCATGGTCCCCTTCTAGCAACTCAAAAATACACTTCACTTCTCCTTATCGATAACCAAACTCGAAATTGCCCCAAGTCTGGCTCAACCCCAACCTATGGCTGGGAGTCAACTTGCTGGGGGGGGGGCTGGTCCCCTGGGGGGTCTGAATGACGCGGGGGAAGGACCGTGCACTTGGGGCGCACTGGTACACACACCGGGACTCCTGACTCTTAGGTTAGCCCCTCGGCTTCCCTAACATCTCCCCCTACCCCTAACCCTAACGCTAACCCTAACCCTAACCATAACCCTAACCCTAACCCTAACCCTAACCCTAACCCTACCCCCCTAACCCTAACTCCTAACTCCTAACCCTAACCCTAACCCTAACTGGCCTAACCCTAACCCTAACCCTAACCCTAACCCTAACCCCTAACCCTAACCCTGGCCCTAACTGGCCTAACCCTAACCCCAACTCCTAACTGGCCTAACCCTAACCCTAACCCTAACCCTAACCTCCTAACCCTAACTGGCCTAACCCTAACCCTAACCTGGCCTAACCCTAACCCTAACCCTAACTCCTAACTCCTAACTCCTAACCCTAACCCCTAACCCTAACCCTAACCCTAACCCTAACTCCTAACCCTAACCCTAACCCTAACTCCCTAACCCTAAACCCTAACCCTAACTCCTAACCCTAACCCTAACCCTAACCCTAACCCTAAACTCCTAACCCTAACCCTAACCCTAACCCTAACCCTAACCCTAACCCTAACCCTAACCCTAACCTTAACCTCTAGCCCCTAACCCCAAACCTAAACCCTGACCCCAACCCTAACCTTAACCTCTAGCCCCTAACCCCAAACCTATACCCTGACCCCCAACCCCAACCCTAACCTTAACCTCTAGCTCCTAACCCCAAACCTATACCCTGACCCTAACCCCAACCCTAACCTTAACCTCTAGTCCCTAACCCCAAGCCCAATCTCGCCCCAGGCCCAATTCCCCCTCTTCCACCTGGCCTTTGCCCGCCCTCTGCTCGATAACCTAGGGGAGCACACCCCATGGTCCCCTTCTAGCAACTCAAAAATACACTTCACGTCTCCTTATCGATAACCAAACTCGAAATTGCCCCAAGTCTGGCTCAACCCCAACCTATGGCTGGGAGTCAACTTGCTTCGTGGGGGGCTGGTCCCCTGGGGGGTCTGAAGGACGCGGGGGAAGGACCGTGCACAACGGGCGCACTGTACACACCGGGACCCTGACTCTTAGGCGAGCCCTCGGCTTCCCTAACATCTCCCTAACTCCTAACCCTAACCCCTAACCCTAACTCCTAACTCCCTAACCCTAACCCTAACCCTAACCCTAACCCCTAACCCTAACTCCTAACCCTAACCCCTAACCCTAACCCTAACTCCTAACCCTAACCCCTAACCCTAACTGGCCTAACCCCTAACCCTAACCTAACCCTAACTCCTAACCCTAACCCCTAACCCTAACCCTAAACTCCTAACCCTAACCCCTAACCCTAACCCTAACTCCAACCCTAACCCTCCCTAACCCTAACCCTAACCCCTAACCCTAACCCTAACCCTAACCCAACCCTAACCCTCCCTAACCCTAACCCTAACCCTAACACCTAACCCTAACCCTAACCCTAACCCCCAACCCTAACCCTAACCCTTCGTGGATGGCTTGTCCCCTGGGGGGCCTGAATGACGTGGGGGAAAGACCGTGCACAACGGGGTGCACACCAGGGATCCTGACTCTTAGGCTAGCCCCTCGGCTTCCTTAACACCGCATCCTAACTCTAACCCCTAACCCTAACACCTAACCCCTAACCCTAACCCCCTAACCCGAACCCTTAACCCTAACCCCCAAACCCTAACCCCAACCCTAACCTCTCGCTCCTCACCCCAAACCTATACCCTTACCCCAACCCCAACCTCGGCCCAAGCCCCATTCCCCATCTTCCACGCGGCCTTAGCCGGCCCTCTGCTGGATAATCTTATTAAGATTATTATCTTATTATCTTCGGCTTCCCGAACATCTCACCCTAACTACCCTACTACTGCAAGAAAGGTTATCCATTGCAATTCTGTAATGGTGCAAACTGATATAACTTGGCCTGAAAAATCCCAAAGCCCTCAAAAATATCAACCAAAACAAGTTAATGCTATGGCCTCCTCTTCACAGGCCACAAAAACATCTCTGTAGGTACACAGACAGCGTCAAACTTTTGGACCAAACCTAACCACGTTCCTGCTAATAAAAGATAACGAAGCTGTTAAAATAAACCGAACACCAAATAGAGATCCCAAGGAATCAGAAAACAAAGTGCTCCAACATCATAAATTTCAGGTGTTGGAGGATTCTGGAGAGGAGGAGAATATGGATATTGTTCATCCTACCCCACAGTTAATAGGAGCAAAGAAAGAGCAAATCCTCAGCCCTCATGAAAACCAAATCAAACAGGATTTCACGCAAATTATGAAGAAATTAAATCATTTTTATGTGATAGTGATCCTCAAATTGTCTGTATTCAGGAAACACTACTAAATAAACTAGATAATGTAACACTTAAAGGATATGATATCCAGTAAAACATCTGTTTCATCAGTTGATGGGAGAGCCATAGGCGGTTCTTTCATTTTAATTAAATCAAATGTCCCTCATGAGCTTATTACATTAAATAATGCAAGCTGTAGCCATGAGAGTGCAACTTCATAAAACTATAACGTGTGTTCGTTATATCTTCTTCTTCTTCTTCTTTTCCTTTCGGCTTTTCACTTCAGGGGTCGCCACAGCGAATCATCTGCCTCCATCTCACCCTATCCTTTGCATCTTCTTCTCTTACACCAACGACCTTCATGTCCTCCTTTACCACATCCATGAATCGTCTCTTTGGTCTTCCTCTACGCCTTTTGCCTGGTAGTTCCAGCCTCAGCATCCTATTACCAATATACTCACTATCCCTCCTCTGTACATGTCCAAACCATCTCAATGTAGCCTCTCTGACTTTGTCTCCAAAACGTCTTACATGTGCTGTCCCTCTGACGTGCTCATTCCTAATCCTATCCATCCTCGTTACTCCCAAAGAGAACCTCAACATTTTCATCTCTGCTACCTCCAACTCTGACTCCTGTCTTTTCCCCAGGGCCACTGTTTCTAACCCATACAGCATCGTTGGCCTCAACACCGTCTTGTACACTTTTCCTTTCATTTTTGCCGATACCCTCCTATCACACATCACACCGGACACTTTTCTCCAACCATTCCAACCTGCCTGCACACGCTTCTTGACCTCTTTTCCACACTCTCCATTGCTCTGGAGTGTTGAGCCTAAGTACTTAAAATCCTCCACCTTTCTTATCTCTGCTCCCTGTAATCTCACCGTTCCTCTTTGGTCCTTGTCATTCATGCACATGTATTCTGTCTTACTGAGGCTAATCTTCATTCCCCTCCTTTCCAGGGCATACCTCCACCTCTCTAGATTTTCCTGCACTTGTTCTCTGCTGTCACTACAGATCACAATGTCATCTGCAAACATCATAGTCCATGGGGAATCTTGTCTAACCTCGTCTGTCAGCCTGTCCATCACCATAGCAAAGAAGAAGGGGCTGAGAGCTGACCCTTGATGCAGTCCCACCTCCACCTTGAACTCTTCTGTCAAACCGACAGCACATCTCACCACTGTCTTACATCTCTCATACATGTCCTGCACCACTCTAACATACACCTCTGCCACTCCAGACTTCCTCATGCAATACCACAGTTCTTCTCTCGGCACCCTGTCATATGCTTTCTCCAGATCCATAAAGGCACATTGCAGCTCCGTCTGACCTTCTCTGTACTTCTCCATTAACATCCTCAAGGCAAACACTGCATCTGTGGTGCTCTTTCTTGGCATGAAACCAAACTGTTGTTCACAAATGCTGACTTCTGCCCTTAGTCTAGCTTCCACTATTCTTTCCCATAACTTCATCGTATGGCTCATCAACTTTATCCCTCTGTAGTTGCCACAACTCTGCACGTCTCCCTTGTTCTTAAAAATGGGCACCAGGACACTTCTTCTCCATTCCTCTGGCATCCTCTCACTCTCTAAGACCTTGTTAAATGTTCTTGTCAGAAAATCTACTGCTACCTCTCCTAGACACTTCCATACCTCCACCGGTATGTCATCAGGACCAACTGCCTTTCCATTCTTCATCCTCTTCAATGCCCTCCTCACTTCACCCTTACTAATCTTTGCTACTTCCTGGCCCTCAACAGTCTCCTCTTCTACTCTTTTTCCTACCTCCACTTTTATAAGTCACCCTATGCTCCTCTCTCTTCTGGAAGAAAGTATTCACCACAGCCATTTCCATCCTTTTTGCAAAATCTACCAACATCTGTCCTTCTGCGTTCCTGTCCTGGATACCAAACCTGCCCATCACTTTCTCGTCCCCTCTGTTTCCTGCACCAACATGTCCATTGAAGTCTGCCCCAATGACCACTCTTTCACCTCTGGGGGTACTCTGCATCACTTCATCTAACTCCCTCCAGAATCTCTCCTTCTCTTCTCGCTCACATCCTGTCTGTGGGGCATAAGCACTAACAACATTGACCATTACACCTTTAATTTCTAACTTGAGACTCATCACTCTGTCTGACACTCTTTTCACTTCTAGAACATTCCTGGCAAACTCATCCTTCAAGATGACTCCGACTCCATTTCTCTTCCCATCCACACCGTGATAAAACAGCTTAAACCCTGCTCCTATGCTTTTAGCCTTGCGACCTTTCCACCTGGTCTCCTGAACACACAGTATGTCCACCTTCCTTCTCTGCATCATGTCAGCCAGCTCTCTACCTTTTCCTGTCATAGTTCCAATATTCAAAGTCCTAGACTCATGCCTTTCCTCTTCTCTCTTTGGCAACGGACACGCCTCCCGCCTCTCCTTCTTCGACGTCTTCGACCAACAGTAGTCCAATTTCCATCAGCACCCTGTTGGTTGATGGCACTGATGGCGGTCGTTGTTAACCCGGGCCTCGACCGATCCGGTATGTGATTCTTTCTTGTGATTTGCATAGTTTATTTGGCATTTGTTTTACGCCGGATGCCCTTCCTGACGCAACCCTCTGCATTTATCCGGGCTTGGGACTGGCGTGAGGGAGAGACACTGGTTTGTGCCCCCCCACGGCTGCATTTCCCCCCTCACGGCTGCATTTAACGTGTGTTCGTTATATATCCCTCCCAAACACAGGCTTCATGCAAATCAATTGGATGAACTTTTAGACCAACTCCCCTCCCCTGTTCTGTTGCTTGGAGATTTCAATGCACATAGTGTTCTTTGGGTTGTCAAAATTCATACAATAGAGGTAAATTGGTTGAAGATCCCAATTTTCATCAATACAACCAGTCCTATAGACTTTGGAAAGCCCCCAAAATGGCAATTACACAAAGCTGATTGGACAGCTTTTCAGGAATTGTGCAATGATGAAATCAATCTAAACACATTCCAAACCAATATTAAAACAATAGATAACTTTGCTACCTGTGTCACAAATATTGCTTTAAAAAAAAACTGTACTTAAGTCCTCGTCAATTCCAAAACCCATACATAAACCATGGTTTACCGATGAATGTCAAAAGGCTATTAAAGAATGCAAAAAGGCCTTAAATATCTTTAAGCATGACTCTACACAAGCCAATTTAGATAAATATAGGGCAGACGTACAATTCATCATCATCATCATCATCATCATCATCATCATCATCATCATCATCTTCCGCTTAGTCCAGGGTCGGGTCGCGGGGGGGCAGCAACCTTAGCAAAGAGGTCCAGACGTCCCTCTCCCAAGCCACTTCCTCCAAACTCTCCCGGGGGGACACCGAGGCGGTCCCAGACAAGCCGAGAGACATAGTCCCTCCAGTGTGTTCTAGGTCAACCCCGGGGTCTCTTCCCGGTTGGACATGCCCGAAACACCACACCAGGGAGGTGTCTGCGGGGCATTCTGACCAGATGCCCGAGCCACCTCAACTGGCCCCTCTCAATGCGGCGGAGCAGCGGATCTACTCCGAGCTCTCCCCAGATGGCGGAGCTTCTCACCCTATTGCTAAGAGAGAACCCCGCCACCCGGCGAAGGAAGCTCATTTCAGCCGCTTGTGTCCGTGATCTTGTTCTTTCGGTCATTACCCAAAGCTCGTGACCATAGGTGAGGGTTGGAACGTAGATCGACTGGTAAATTGAGAGCTTCACCTTGTGGCTCAGCTCCTTTTTCTCCACGACGGACTGGTACAGGCACCGCTTAACAGCAGAGGCTGCAGCGATCCGTCTGTCGATCTCTCACTCTATCCTTCCCTCACTTGTAAACAAGACCCCAAGATACTTAAACTCCTCCACTTGGGGCAGGACCTCATTCCCGACTCGGAGGGTGCATTCCACCATTGTCCGACTGAGAACCATGGCCTCAGACTTGGAGGTACTGATCTTCATCCCGGCTGCTTCGCACTCAGCTGCGAATCGCTCCAATGAGAGCTGGAGGGCCTGACTTGATGAAGCCAAAAGGACAACATCATCCGCAAAAAGCAGAGACGATATCTGATGGCCACCAAACCAGAACCCCTCATCGCCTCGACTGCGCCTAGAAATTCTGTCCATAAAAATTATGAACAGAATCGGTGAAAAAGGACAGCCTTGGCAGACTCCAACTCCCACTGGAAACGAATCCAACCTGCTGTTACCAATACGGACCAAACTCTGGCTCCGGTGATACAGCGACCGAATAGCTCGTAGCAACGGATCCGGAACGCCGTATTCTCGGAGCACGCCCCACAAGATCTTTCGAGGGACATGGTCGAAAGCCTTCTCCAAATCCACAAAGCACATGTGGACAGATTGGGCAAACTCCCATGCCCCCTCCAGAGTCCTGTGGAGCGTATAGAGTTGGTCAAGAGTGCTGCGGCCATGACGAAAAAACCACATTGTTCCTCCTGAATCCGAGATTCGACTATCGGTCGGATCCTCCTCTCTCGTACCCCTGCATAGACTTTCCCAGGTAGGCTGAGAAGTGTAATTCCCCGATAATTGGAACACACCCTCCGGTCCCCCTTCTTAAAAATTGGGACCACCACCCCAGTTTGCCAATCCAGAGGGACAGCCCCCGATGACCACGCGATGTTGCAGAGACGTGTCAACCAAGACAGTCCTACAACATCCAGAGCCCTGAGATATTCTGGGCGGATCTCGTCCAACCCCGGAGCTCGACCACCGAAGAGCTTTTTGACAACCTCAGTGACCTCCACTCCAGTGATGGGCGGACCCTCACCCGAACCCGCAGGGTCTTCCTCTTCCACGGAGAGCGTGTTGGTGGGATTGAGAAGGTCCTCAAAGTATTCCCTCCACCTCTTAACAACATCCCCAGTCAAGGTAAGCAGCTCCCCACCTCCACCATAAACAGTGTTTGTGAAGAACTGCTTCCCCCTCCTGAGGCGTCGGATGGTGGCCCAGAACCTTTTTGAGGCCAACTGATAATCACTCTCCAGGCCTTCACCGAACTCCTCCCACGCCCGAGATTTTGCATCTGCGACAGCCTCGGCTGCAGCACGTTTGGCCTGCCGGTACCCGTTTGCTGCCTCAGGAGTCCCACAGGCTAATAAAACCCGATAGGCCTCCTTCTTCAGCTGGACGGCCCCCTTCACCGCAGGTGTCCACCACCGGGTTCGGGGTTTACCGCCATGACAAGCACCGACGACCTTACGGCCACAGCTATGGGCTGCTTCCTCAGCAATGGAGGCACGAAACATGGCCCATTCGGATTCCCTGTCCCCCGCCTCCTCCGGAATGTGGTTGTAGCTCTGCCGGAGGTGGGAGTTAAAGGCCTCTCGGACAGGGGGCTCCACCAAACGTTCCCAGCAGACCCTGATTACACGCTTGGGCCTTCCATGTCTGGAAGGCAACCTCCCACACCACGAAGCCAACTCACCACCAGGTAGTGATCGGTAGACAGCTCAGCTCCTCTCTTCACCCGAGTGTCCAGAACATATGGTCGCAAGTCTGATGACACGACTACAAAGTCAAGCATCGAACTGTGACCTAGGGTGTCCTGGTGCCAAGTGCACTTATGGACACCCTTATGTTCGAACATGGTGTTCGTGATAGACAAACTATGACGAGCACAGAAGTCCAACAATGAAACACCATTCGGATTCAGACTGGAGAGGCCGTACCTACCAATCACACCCTTCCAGGTCACACTATCATTGCCCACATGGGCGTTGAAGTCTCCCAAGACAACGAGCGAGTCTCCCGAGGGAGCGTTCTCCAACACCCCCCCAAAGACTCCAAAAAGGGTGGGTACTCTGAACTGTCATTTGGTGCATAAGCACAAATAACAGTCAGGACCCGTCCCCCCACCCGAAGACGGAGGGAAGCTACCCTTTCGTCAACCGGGGAGAACCCCAACATTTGGGCCCCTCCTTGAATCGCCACCTTATCGTGGTGGAGGGGTTTGCGTGACCTAATGATCCTAGGAGCTATGTTGTTGGGGGCAAATGCCCCTGGTCGGGTCACCCAAGGCAAACAGGTCCAGGGTGAAGGTCCAGACAAAGTGTGATTCAAAACAAACCCCTATTACACATGAGACAACACAGGAATCAGTCTCCCTTGCCCGGACGCGGGTCACCGGGGTTCCCTCCTGGAGCCAGGCCCAGGGGAGGGGCTCGAAGGCGAGCGCCTGGTGGTCAGGCTTATGCCCATGGAGCCTGGCCGGGTCCAGCCCGAAAAGGAGACATGGGTCCGCCCTCCAATGGACCCACCACCCGTGGGAGGAGTTTTAGGGGTCGGGTGCAGTGTGAGTTGGGTGGCAGCCAAAGGCATGAGTTCTGTCGGACTGATCCTCGGCTACTTACTCTGACCCTCGGGACATGGAATGTCACCTCTCTGGTGGGAAAGGAGCCTGATTTGGTGCGTGAGGTGGAGAGATACCGACTAGATATAGTCGGACTCACCTCAACGCATAGCCTGCGCTCTGGAACCATCCATCTCGAAGACGTACAATTAAAGAAAATAAAAGGAAATCATGGAAACAATATGTTTCAAAGCTAAATACGAGATCATTGGTGGGAAAAACATGGGAAATGGTCAGCAAGATAAGTAGAAAACTAGTAAATAGTTCTGTAAAGCACAATTAATAAATCAAATGGGAACAAAGCCACTAATAGAGTTGACATTGCTAACACCCTTACAGAAGAATTTAAGAAAAAATCTTCTACAGAACACGACACTCCAACATTTCAAAAGTGTAAATGTCAGCAGGAGAAAATCAAACTCAATTTCAACTCGAACAACTCGGAAAATTATAACGATTCCTTAAGAATACATGAACTAAGGGAATCATTAAACAAATCTCATGGTACTACTGTTGGACCTGATGATATCCATTATCAGTTTCTTAAACATCTCCCTGATGAATCTTTAAATGTTTCGTTGCATATTTACAATGTTATATGGGAAACAGGTAGTTTTCAATACTCCTGGAGGGAACATCATTCCAGTTCCAAAACCTGGTAAAGATCACACAGACCCTACAAACTACCAACCCATCGCTCGAACTAGTTGCTTGTGCAAGGCCATGGAATGTATGATAAATGCTTGTTTGATTTGGTATCTTGCGAAGAACCACTTAATATCAAAGTCACAAAGTGGCTTTGGACATTTTAGAAGCACTACAGACCACTTGAAAGCTCTCGAATCTAATATTCTAGATGCATTTGTAAGAGGTGAACACATGGTATCAGTCTTCTTTGATTTAGAAAAAAGCATATAATACCACTTGGAAATACGGAATTTTAAAGGACTTATATGAGATGGGCCTTCGCGGAAGAATGCCAGTATTTATTTTTTTAAAAATTAACCGATAGATATTTTAAAGTTTGTGTTGGGAATTCCCTTTCTGCTTCTCAGAAGCAAGACATGGGCATTCCACAAGTAAGTATTACACCTGTGACTTCATTTAATGTTCAAATTAACAGCATAGCTAACTCCGTTAAAGACCTTATATCAAAATCATTATTTGTGGATGACTTTGCAATTAGCTCTCATGCAAAACATATGCACACTATTGAAAGCCAACTGCAGCTACACTTAAATAAAATTCAGAAGTGGGCTGATAATAATGGTTTTAAACTCTCTCGGTCTAAAACTGTGTGCGTGCATTTTTGCAATAAAAGAAAAATGCACTTAGATCCAGATCTTAAATTTGGTAGTCATGACATTCCTGTTGTTGATCAGGTTAAATTTTTTGGTGTGGCTTTTGACAAAAAACTCGACTTTAAAGCACACATCGACTATGTAAGGACAAAATGTCATAAATCTTTGAATCTGTTGAAAGTTGTCTCTAAAATGGATTGGGGAGCTGATCGTGAAGTTCTGTTAAGATTATATCAATCTTTAATCAGATCAAAATTAAATTATGGTTGCATAGTTGATGGTTCTGCTCGAAAATCGTATTTAATAAAGTTAGAAACATCCAAATCCAAGCAATAAAAATCTGCCTAGGAGCCTTCAGAACTTCTCCTATTCCTAGTCTGCATGATGAAGCAAATGAACTACCGTTACATCTGCGTAGGAAAAAAAAAATTAGCCCTTTAGAATATGCTCTAAAACTGAGAGCAAACAAGAACAATCCTACATATGAGCTCGCCTTTCAAACCAGAAACACGCGGCTCTACCAAAACAAACCAACAGCTATCCGTCCATTTGCTTTAAGAATTAAAGATTCACTTAAAGCTGTGTGTGCAGATCTCAAGAATATAGAACCATATGATATACCTGATATCCCACCTTATAAATTAAAGAGACCACATTGAAATCTGTCATTATCTGAGTTTCCTAAAAATTCTTCGGATCCTTCAGTGTTCCAGATGATGTTTGGACAGTTGAGAGATCTATATAGGGACTTTAGGGCTATTTATACAGATAGTTCTAAGGAGAACAACAGAGTAGCAGCCGCTACAGTCGCCAGTAGTTTGAATGTCCAGGTCCGACATTTGGATGGAGTTTCTATTTTTACAGCAGAATTGCAGGCGATTCTGCATGCACTTGATGTTGTGTCTTCTTATGATGGAAAATATTTTATATTTTCTCAGATTCTTTGTCTAGCTTAACTGCCTTACAGGGTAATGATTTTGATAACCCTCCATTTTTAAAGATTTTTCAAAGATGCCTTGATCTCATTGAGTGTGGAAAAAACATAGTGTTTGCTTGGTGCCCCAGTCATGCTGGCATCAAAGGTAATGAAAAGTCTGATAAACTAGCCAAGGAAGCTCTTAATCATTGTGTTTCTGAGAACAAGGTACCCTATACTGACGTAAAGTGTCGTGTAAATAATTTTGTTTTTAGTCAGTGGCAGAACTAATGCGATGAAGAGACGAACAATAAACTCCATTTCATAAAGCCCAGTGTAAAAAGTTTATATCCTTATTCAAGTAGAACTAGTAGAAGAGAAGTAGTGTTGTTCAGGACTCATATTGGCAACACCTACATTACACACAGCTATTTATTGAAAGGGGAGCCCGCGCCTGTGTGTGTGACACTTGTTCAGTCCCCCTGACTGTTGAGCACATTTTCATAGATTGCACAGATTTTTCTGAGACTAGGTACCAGCATTTTAACGTTAACAACATGAATGATCTTTTTACTAAATACTAAATCCTGCAGTTTTTAAAAGATATTGAAATGTTTTATAAATTCTGAATTTGTGGTATAGTTAGCATGAATTCTATAGCCAGAGCACTGCAATTCCACCTAAATAGCAACAGACTTTTACTGTTGGTTGGAAATGTATAGGAATGCACACCCTTAGCCAGACCCATTTTTATTAATATTACCTTTTCATCTTTTGATTTGGTTTTATACAAAAATTGATTGGTCAAAGAAAATGATTTGATTTACCTTAGCTTCATTAATCATTTGCGATTTGAAATTGAACTCTTAGTCATTGTACTTAATATAAAATAACCATGTTTGGCACAATATAACACACTTATATGTGTTGAAAGTGCCATTAAACTTCATTCATTCATTAATTCGTTCATTCCAAAACAGGATGCAATTAGAACCAACACCTTTTCCTGCCATCACTACACCCTCTGCTACTGTTATACATTGTAGCACCAGTTTCTACAGTTAATATCCATTTTAAAAACATGACAGTGTTTACACACCTGAACAGGATGCATTTACAATCAACACCCACCCATGCCATCACTACGCCCACTGCTACCTTTATACATTGTAGCACCGGTTTCTATAGTTTCATATTCAGTTAAAATACTATACAATATTTATAAATAAGTCTCCTTATTTGATCTCTATAAGCGACACGAAGAGACCCGAAATTCTGGAGGAGGCTGGAAGAGACTCGAAGTGACTAGGAGGGACTGTAAGAGACTCGAGGAGACTGTAGCCAGTCTGCAACAGGTTTTTAATATAGATTCCCCCAACAAGTTGTTTTCTCTCTGGTACAAGCCTGAACAAGCCCAATCATGCCCAGACAAGCCCCGACATGTCTGTGTTGCGCCTCCCCTCCGTTAGATTGTGCAACTCCAGTCAAACACAGCCGAACAGGATGCAATTAGAATCAACATCTCTTCCTGCCATCACCACAACCACTACTACTCTTATACATTGTCGCACCAGTTTCTGTAGTTTAATATACAGTTAAAATACATTACAATGTTTACACACCTGAACATAATGCAATTAGAATCAACCCCCACTACAATTCAACAAAGATGTATTTACAGTTGAATTACAAAAACAATTACATCTATTTTACAACATTTGCACTTTATAAACACTTTCACATAATCTTTCACATAAATTCAGCAATTTAATAAGTTATTTTACTCAGCACTTTGAGGGGAACCAGGTACACCCGTGGGTTGAATTATCAACTTTAAAAAATGGCTGTCTATACAGGGGTAAACTGCAATCCATTATTAAAGTTCAACCAAAAACATTCTCAAATATATTTCAAACTACATCTGCAAGTACAGTGTTGTATAATTGTATAACATCATTTACAAGACTTCTATGCCAATTTTAATTATAACCCAGATTATGTATTTATATTTATATTTAATTATTTAAAACAGTCTGGTGTTCTATTTGTTCTTTTGTTTCCCTACACTCCTTTAAAGCTTAGGCCTATAGCCCCTGGAACTCGAGTTCAGGTCAATCAAGATGTGCACCCCCACGGTCAGACCAACCTACGCACTTGTAACCTATATGAGTTTGTACTGTGTACATTGTCTCTCTCTCTCTCTCTCTCTCTCTCTCTCTCTCTCTCTCTCTCTCTCTCTCTATCTGCATAATCATCTTGTTGAATTGATCATTTATTGGTACAAGGTGCAAACCTAAATGCACCATAAATTATCAAGCTAACTGTAAAGTCAGGAACTTTCTTTCTCCAAAATCACAAAACTGATGGCAAATGTGAGTCATCCTGTGACAAATTGCATGACATGGCATGTGTAAAGAACATCCTGTAACGACTTACAAAGAAATCCATCTAACGAATGGCCTTTCAGAACGTATCTCATTCGTAAGTTGGGGTAGCATCTGTATATTATTTCCAAAATATACATTATTATGGATATGGATATATGCCAAATCAAACATGCAAATTATTCGCTGTGGCGGCCCGTGAAAAAAAAAGGGGGAAAGCCAAAAGAAAATCTCTCTCTCTCTCTCTCTCTCTCTCTCTCTCTCTCTCTCTCTCTCTCTCTCTCTCTCTCTCTCTCTCTCTCTCTCTCTCTCTCTTATCAATATGATATATAAATTTCCATGTATGTTCAACATCCTGAATGCGAGTATTTACTATCCATGAATTTGTAGCTTTCCCAATCGTGAGAAGTCTCATGAGAGACATTCCAAATGGGTTGCTGTGTGCGAGAGGGCAGTTGTCCCACCTTGAAGTTGGCCTTAGAATGCAGGGTCCACTTTGAACATACATGTGTTTGACTTTTTTTTTTGGATTTTAATTTATATTTATATCAGCAAATCCCATCCATAAAATAATACATATATAAATATGAATGAATAAATACACATATAATCTTAAAACATTTTGATACATTCTAATATATGTACACAAGAGCATACTTGAATTCAGGGGTATTTAAACTTTTTTCACTGAGGGCCACGTACATAAAAATATAGGAGGGGCTGGGCCACTTACTAGAAATTAGGCATACAAAGTCTTAACTTTAGTGTCTTAAAGTTCGAAAAATTAATTAAAAGTGGTCAAATATGTTTTCTTGTTGAATATAATTAAGGACAAGATTGCCTTCATCACAGCTTTCCACAAAAGGTTTTTTATTGATTTATTCAGCCCCTCCCTGAATCAACACCTTATCGCGGTGGAGGGGTTGGCGTGATCTAATGATCCTAGGGGGTATGTTGTCGGGGGCATAATGCCCCTGGTTGGGTCACCCAAGGCAAACAGGCCCTGGGTGAAGGTCCAGATGACATGCGATTCAGAAGACCCTTATGACAGAGAGACATCCAAGGAAGCAGTTTCCCTTGCCTGGATGGGGGTCACCGGGGTTCCCCCCTGGAGCCAGGCCCAGGAGAGGGGCTCGAAGGCGAGCGCATGGTGGTCGGGCTTCTGCCCATGGAGCCTGGCCGGGCCTAGCCCGAAAAGGAGACATGGGCACCATCCGTGGGAGGAGTTTTAGGGATCGGGTGCAGTGTGAGTTGGGTGGCAGCCGAAGACATGGGCTCTGTCAGAACGATCCTCGGCTACTTACTCTGACCCTCGAGACATGGAATGTCACCTCTCTGGCAGGGAAGGAGCCTGATCTGGTGCGTGAGGTGGAGAGATACTGACTAGATATAGTCAGGCTCACCTCAACGCATAGCTTGGGCTTTGGAACCACCCACCTCAAAAAGAGGCTGGACCTTATTCTATTCTGAAGTTGCTCATGGGGAGAGGCGGCAAGCTGGTGTGAGTATTCTTATTGTCCTCGGTCTCGGGGCCCAAATGTTAGGGTTCTTCCTGGTTGACAAAAGGGTAGCTTCCCTCCGTCTTCAGGTGGGGGGATGGGTCCTGACTGTTATTTGTGCTTATGCAACAAATGACAATTCAGAGTACTCACCCTTCTTGGAGTTTTTGAGGGGTGTTGGAGAACGCTCCCTCGGGAGACTCATTCGTTGTCTTGGGAGACTTCAACACCCATGTGGGCAACAATAGTGTGATCTGGAAGGGTGTGTGTGTGTACCTGGCTAGGTACGGCCTCTTCAGCCTGAACCCAAATGGTGTTTTGTTGTTGGACTTCTGTGCTCATCACAGTTTGTCTATCACGAACACCATGTTCGAACATACGTGTGCCCATAAGTGCACTTTGCACCAGGACACCCTAGGTTGCAATTCGATGATTGAATGTGTAGTTGTGTCATCAGACTTGCGGCCATATGTTCTGGACACTTGACTGACGAGAGGAGCTGAGCTGTCTACCAATCACAGAAGGTTCTTGTCGGTGCTTGTCATAGCCGTAATCCCCAAACCCAGTGGTGGACACCTGCAGTGAAGGGGGCAGTCCAGCTAAAGAAGGAGGCCTATGAGGTTTTATTAGCCTGTGGGACTCCCAAGGCAGCAAACAGGTACCGGCAGGCCAAATGTGCTGCAGCCGAGGCTGTCTCAGATGCAAAATCTCGGCACAGGAGGAATTCGGTGAGGGCCTGGAGAGTGATTATCGGTTGACCTCAAAAAGGTTCTGCACCACCATCCGACGCCTCAGGAGGGGGAAGCAGTTCTCCACAAACACTGTTTACAGTGGAGGTGGGGAGTTGCTTACCTTGACTGGGGATGTCATCGAGAGATGGAGGGAATACTTTGAGGACCTCCTCAATCCCACCAACACGCCCTCCGTGGAAGAGCAAGACTTTGGGGTTTTGGGTAGGGGTCCACCCACCACTGGAGTGGAGGTCACTGAGGTTGTCAAAAAACTCCTCGGTGGTCGAGCTCCGGGGTTGGATGAGATCCGCCCGGAATATCTCAGGGCTCTGGATGCTGTAGGACTATCTTGGTTTGACACGTCTCTGCAACATTGTGTGGTCATTGGGGGCTGTCCCTCTGGATTGGCAAGCTGGGGTGGTGGTCCTGATTTTTAAGAAGGGGGACTGGAGGGTGTGTTCCAATTATCGGGGAATCACACTCCTCAGCCTACCTGGGAAAGTCTTTGCAGGGATACTTAGAGAGGAGGATCCGACCGATAGTCAAACCTCGGATTCAGGAGGAACAATGTGGTTTTCGTCCTGGCCGTAGCACACTTGCCCAACTCTATATGCTCCACAGGATTCTGGAGGGGACACATGTGCAGGAGCCGAAGGCGGTGCTAACAAACTGTGCTTTATTCTCACACTTGCACTTTGTTTGATTGACAGTGTTCAAACATTGTTGCTTACTGATAATATTATGTTTGTTCATTAGTCAGCGCGGGCTTGCACAGTTCCCTAGCGTAGGCCTCCGTCAGTCCCGAAGGACTATGGCTGCGCTCTGGCCAGTATCCCGACTGGTGATACTCCCCAGTGCACAGAGCCTGGGTAGGGAGTAATGAGGGACAGGCTGTTACCCAAGCAGCAAGTCCCCCCCCTGTCTCGGCGCCACCGGAAGGATCCAATGGAAAGGCAAGTGCCGATACGACTGGGTTCCAGTGCCGCTGCAGGAGAGAAACTACCGTCAATTTAGAACGGCCAATTAACCTACGGTGCACGTCTTTGGATTGCGGGGGAAACCAGAGCACCCGGAGGAAACCCGCACAAGCACGGGGAGAACATGCAAACTCCACACAGAAATGCCCAGGCCGGGAATCGAACCCGGGCCTTCTTGCTGTGAGGCGGACGTGCTAACCACTACGCCACCGTGCCGCCACAGTTCCCTATACGAGTTTGTACTGTATGCAAAAGTCCGCAAAACAATGTAAACACAAAGATAACAGAGACGACTGTCTTTCGTGAACACATTGGCAGGGTTGTTTTTCCGCACGTGCTGTCTCCCACCACCACCATCTTACACTTCACATCCGCCATGTTCTCCATCCTCGCGTTCCGACCACAACTTCAGCTATTTCCAGTGTGAGCGAGGAGCGACGAAATTCAGATTCCCTGAGCCATTTCACTTCATCACTGTTTGGTACCCAATAACCGGTGAAATGGTGAGATTCCTTTAGTCTCCGGATGATATTTAGGTGACTAGTCACGTAACTAATCTGGTAAGCGGCGTGCGTGAAAAGGACGCTGTGTGGACTGGGAAAAGGGACGCCATTAAAGTTCAAAGTCCTCTCTCTGTGAAATATTTTATAGGTCTCTCTCTCTCTCTCTCTCTCTCGCTCCTGTGACCCAACCCGGATTAAGCACAGGAAGAAGAAGAAGAAGAAGAAGATGATGATGATGATAATGATTAATTATTTCATGACAGTCCTCATATTGTGGTGAACCTAGTATTTCTTTAATGATAAACTAGCTACTTACCTGCAATAATAATTCAATGCAAACAAGAAAATCAAAAACTAATACAGAAGTGGTAGATCTGCCAAAATAGAAAGTAAGATAGGAAGCCAACTAGATAGATAGATAGATAGATAGATAGATAGATAGGGGCAGTGGTGTCTTGGTGGTATAGGGTGCTGGATCGCTGATCCTTAGGTTGAGATTTGAGTCTCACTCACCACAAGGTTATCACTGTCCCCCCCGTGCAGCTAAATGGGTTATCAAAGGCCAGCCACATCCCTCACTGTCCATGGTGAGAGGTTCATGTAGAAGAACCATTGCCGACTTCATTTCTAATGAGATGGCTTACCGATTTTTCTGATTACCACTATCACTAGTAGGCTTACGCTTCTGACCAACCATATTTGCTTAGGGTTACAAAAGTCCGCAAAACAGTGTAAACACAAAGATAACAGAGACGACATCTTAACAGAAGGGTAACATGCAGTGATCTGGGAAGAAGCAGGGGCACGTTCAGTCTGTTGTTTGTAAACAATGGATGCAGCATCAAGCGGAATTAGCATATTACGTCAGCGTACTGCGTAGGTACTCTCGTACTACAGATAGCACGCTAAACTCAAAATATGACTTTTTTTTAAACGTAAGATCAAAAATACATAAAGCGGGAAGTGTCTGTATTCAAGTTATGAGAACTCGCTCTCTCATTCCCTCACACACACCCCTATGGGAAACTGTCTTTCATGAACACATTGAGCAGGGTTGTTTTTCGGCACGTGCTGTCTCCCACCACCACCATCTTACACTTCACATCCGCCACGTGCTCCATCCTCATGCTTCCGCCGCAACTTCAGCTATTTCCAGTGTGCGCGAGGAGCGGTGGAACTTGGGTTCCCTGAGCCATTTCGCTTAATCACTGCTTGGTACCCAATAACCAGCGCAACGGTGAGATTCCTTTAGTCTCCAGATGATATTTAGGTGACTTGTCACGTGACTAATCCAGTAAGCGGCGTGCATGAAAAGGACGCGGTGGGGACTGGGAAAAGAGACGCCATTAAAGTTCAAAGTCCTCTCTCTGTGAAGTGTTTCATAGGTCTCTCTCTCTCTCTCTCTCTCTCTCTCTCTCTCTCACACACACACACACACACACACACACACACACACACACACACACACACACACACACACACACACACACACACACACACACACACACACACAGCCCCTACACTGTGTACTGCACACTCTTTCATTGCCTGTTACACATTACACTGGTTTGTAAGTTTTTGTTCTCCCCTGGGGAAGGTTTCTTACAGCCCAGGGAAAGAGTCTTTCAGTGAGACTCATTATAAACAGAGTAATCTGGATTCTACACACAGATTCCTGATAATATAAAGTGTACACACCCTTGTTTAAATTCATTCATTAACTTTCCAAGCTGCTTAATCCTAATTAGGGTCACGTGGAGACTGGCTCCCATCTCAGCTGACTTTGTGCCCATTGCAGCACAACACACATACAACCATTCTCACTCACAGTCACACCTAGGGGCAATTTAGAACAGACAGTTAGTATACTATCATCTTTTTGGAATATGGAAGAAAACTAGAAAACCTGGAGGAAATCCACGCGAGCATGGGGACTACGCAAACCCCACCTAAATGCCCCAAACACACCTTGCTTGTGAGGTGAACCTGCTAACCACTGGACCACCACACCTCCTGGCCTTGCTTCCATCGCAAGAAAAGTAAAATAAAATAAATATTTGAACAAATGGATAAATGCCCCGTCCCAGGAACTGTTTAGTCACGTTACAGTGTTACAGTGTAGTTCCGGATTTGTTGGCAATCTGCGAGTATGTAGGGACGCGAGTGCAAAACTGCACCCTTGTAGAAGTGTTTATTTATTTATTTTATGTTATGTTATTTTATTTTTTATTTTATTTTTATTTTTTGCATAATTGGCCTTGTTTTGTGCCATTTTCCTTAACCTTTTCTTGATTTTTCCTTAATTTCTTTATTTTTTTATTTTCTGAAAAACCCGCGATCCACTGAAGCTACAGAAGCACTTAGTCGTAATAAGGGTTGTGCGGAACCAACTCTGGGTGAGGGTGGGGTACACCCTGGACAGCTCGCAAAGGCCATAGCAGGGCAGGTGCCGGGAATTACACACAGGTGAATCTCAATATGATACCTGCTGTTCCCACTGACGGGCCATGCATTTGCTTGCACATGCATGGTCCTTCAGTGAGGACTTCACAGACATGATTGACTTCTTAATACCACCACTACCATGTCACATTTAAACAAACCATCAATAATATACAAAAACACAATGTAACAAGGAGGGGTATTGCAGAGAGAGGAGCATTTTGCACATCTATGCTTGTAACTCTGACCATTACGTAACTTCGATTTTAATTTTGATTCTGGTGCTTGGCCAAATGTAGTAAACATAAACCTTACCTCCTTGACCTGTCCTTACGAGCTCTAGTTTTTATGGAAATGTTCACCTTGAAAATGGATTTTCAGTCATGCCTGACACAAGGTCAATTTCTCGTCTTCCATCAGCCAGTGGGTGTTAAAGTTTTAAATCAGCTTCATTGTGGGCAGATCACAAACGAATATTATGCTTCTCAAACAGTTTTGCTCTGGCAAACCAATCAGAGGATAGAAAAATGCTGATGTTATTGTGGGCCATCTGGTACTGTGAGGTGAATCTGAAATCTGATTGGCTAAAGAAAAAGCCCCATTGCTTTAAGTTACCAGAACTGGTGATTTAGAAGGTTCTGAGTAGTGGTATAGTAGTGTCCTATGGCTACACCTCCAGATTATGTTTATCTATCAAGGCCATCAGTTCATCATGTGCTTTCTGAACCGATGCATTGCCGCCTTCCAGTCTTGTCAGTGGACAATTTAGAGTGATGTGGGCTGTTGTTTCAGGAGCGCTGTTACACTGAGGGCATATAGGGGAGTTCTTTTGTTTCCATTTGTGCATCATGTAGGCAGTCTTTGCATGTCCTGTTCTGAGTCTGTTGGTTACTACCCAGTGTTTTTATTTTTTTTTTTGAGTCAGATCATCTATCTCATTCCCACCTGTTGGAACATTTCCCTCTCATTACCCATGCTTCTGGTGGATCAAGGGTCTTTAAGATCTGCTTTGTAGAAAGGGTTTCTTGACTTGGGTCTTGAGGTTGTTGGGGCATTCATGCATACTTGTTTCAGAGGTATATCATCTGCTATGCCTTTAAGTCTTTTAAGCATTTTCTGAGTTTCATCTTCCCTTCTGATGTGGGGTTGTGCAATTGAACTCACAACTTGAAGCCACTGGGTCGGTGTGGACTTAAAACACCCTCCGATGGTTCGCGTTGACTCCCTCAGCTTAGTATTGATACGTTTTGTGTGTGAACTTCTGGTCCACAGAGGGGCGCAATATTCAGAAGCACTGAAGCATAAGGCCAAATTTGATGTTCGCAGAACGGTTTGAGACCTCATGTGGTTCTTGTAAACTTTCTTAGAATGCAGGTTCTTTTTGCAATCTTGTTGACACATCCTTCAAGATGTTTTATGGTAGGTTAGTTGTCTGTCTTGGGGAATACCTAAGTACTTGGGGTTTCAATCTGCTGGCTAAACCTTGTTTTGACATGGATGTTAAATGTTTCTGATGCCTCATGATTGTTGAGATGGAATACAGTAGAAACTGACGTTGTTAGGTTCATTTTGAGGTACCACGTGTCAAAGTAATCTTTAAGAGATGTGTCTTTGCTGAGTGTTTCTTCGATGTCTGTCCATGATTTTGATTGATGCGCTAAGACCCATTCATCCACATAGCCTAGTTTTGGAGACTTTGTTGCTGGCATATTACTCATGTAGATGTTAAAGAGTGTCAGAGCAATAACTGAGTCTAGTGGAACACCGTGCCTTATTTTTCTCAATTTGCTCTTATCTCCTTCAAGTACCACGTGGAACTGTCTGATGGCAGTCATAAGGGACAAAACTTTGAGAATTTTCTTGCATGATAGTTTTGCAAGCTTCAACAGGAGTCCATCTGTACATACTGTATGATCAGCTGCAGACAGATCTACCAGGACAGCTCCTGTTTTCAGCTTCTTTTCAAAACTAGCTTCAATATGTGATGTCAGGGCTAGGACCTGTTCTGTTGTGCCTCTTTGTGGTTTGAAATCTGCTTGCTGCACTGGTACTGGGTCTATATGTGGTGTTATCCTTGTGAGAATGATTCTCTCTAACAACTTGTATACACAGCAAAGAAGTGATGTAGGTCTATTGCTTGATGGTTCTGTGGCTGGTTTCTGAATGGCGACAACTCTGTCATGTTTCCATATTTTAGGTTAAGTGCCTTTTTCCATGATGTCAGTCATTACTGAAGCTTGCCATTCTATTGCATAGTATCCCTGGTGTGTAATCGTGTCTGGGTAGATCTCATCAATACCAGCTGCCTTACCATTTTTAAAGCATTTATTAGCCTCTGCCAGAGAGAAACTCTATCAGAGAAACTCTATCACTGAGAGAAAGTCTATCAGGTTCTTTGGTTTCCATAATTGTTTTGTATTGTAATCATAATTCATAATTGTCTTGTCTATTCTGTTTTTTCAAATTGCTCATTTTGGTATGTGGTTTCCTCTGTCTTTTATTTCTTTAACTATTTCATCGAGAGCAATAAGGTGGGCTGATTTTGTAGGACGAGAGTCACTGTCAAGCTTCTTGATAGTTTGCCAGGCTTGTCTGATAGAGTGGGTGAAGTTCATATTCTCAACAACTTCCAGCCATCTTTCTTTGTGACTCTCTTGTAAGGACACAAGTAGTTCCTATGCAGTGTTTTGATCTCGAGTCCTTTCATACTCACCCAGAAGGTTTTATATTGTGTTCTGACCAATAGGGTATGTGCTGTTTTCTGTATCCCCTCGGTATATGTGTTTCTTCGCTGTACTCAGGATAAGTTTTGTGAATCGGTGAATGTTGTCAGTGGTGGACTTTATTCTTCAACATGTTTTGTCAATGTCACTTTTGTAGGCTTTCCAGTCAGCTTTTCTAAGATCCCACCATGGCTTGGGTATTGCTGTAATTTTTGGGATGCTGATAGCTGTGTTGACAACCGTCGGGCGATGTTGGCTATGAGGAAAGTCAGTTAGGACTTCTCTTGTTGCTTGTACATTTTCTTACTGTTTTATGAGACAAAAACAATATCTGGCGAGTATTCTTTCTTCCAGCATGCTGATTTGAGCATGCCTTTGGCTTTAGTGTTGTAGAGAAGGGCTACATTAGAAAGCTCCACCCAATGGCTCACCTCATTTCCTGCTTGGTAATTATTTAGGTATCCCCATTCGTTGTAGAGGTTTCTGAAGTCTCCCATGATCATTGCTAGGTGGTTTATTGCTTCAATGGGGTTAGGCCAATCCAAGCTAAGAGGTTTGTATGTGTTATGTGATCTTTTGTGTGCCATTTTCTTCTGTGCTACCACCAAGGTCAATCACCTGATCTGGTTTTCTAGCATATATAGCAATATCATATTTTGGGTGATTCTGCCTGTTGATGACTGAGTATGCAGGGATAGTATATCTGGACGGTGGAGTATTGTCGTCGAGGTGGGTTTCTTGGACAAGGCCTATGTGTGTCTCTAGGAGTTTGGCCATGTATTCGCATTTTGCTATGGATATTCCTTCTATATTTAGACAAAGAACTTTTATCTGAGTTGATTAGATTGACATGGCAGCACATCAAAGCTTAAATCTGATTGGACAAAAAATTCAATATCCACATACTGGAAGCAGTGCAGCCAAGAGACACACTAAGAAAAGAATAGACTGTTGGGAATAGTTTCGTACAATTTCATGGAACAAATACTCAAGTTGTAAATGTTGGTCAGTGCTACTGGGGGAGGGGGGTGCTCAAACTCAAAACTCACAATGCGAGATATCTTCAATGGGTTCCCCTGAAGAACCTGGCAGACAAATGGCTGACTGAGTGCTTCTATAAGAATGTGAGTATGGTAAGTAAACGACCTTAAGGTAGCGTCAGCAATTCCCATTACGGGTCATTAGAGTAAGTGCAATGCTACTGTATCGAATCATGATCTTTTGTTGGTGAGTGTCCTTTTGGCTATAGCTTGGTCTGTGTGGGCTGAGTTGCCCATGGGCCATTGATTAGCTTGACAAACGATGCCTTTGTAATGTAATTCATTTCTTCAATGAGACTTGGAATGGTCACGATCTCTCCAAGGACCTTGATGGGTCTTGGTGAAAGGCTTTGCAACTTCCTACTAAACACTACACTGTCTAGTGGATGATGTTTGGGATAGCATTAGTCTAAATCACTGCTGACCCATAATGGGGGTATTTTGATAATCTGGCAGGCTCAAAGATAATAAATTATGTGTGCAGTGTTTTACACTCAGAAGTCTGTTTTCGTCATGATGTCCAGAAATGAACTATTGCCAAGAATCCAGATGCCTGAGAAGATACCCAATACATTGCCTTATTGTTTTGAGCAAATGATTTCTAATTACACTAAATTCTGTCCAACAGTGTTTGACATTTTCATTTGTGCAGTAAACATTATTTTCACTTCAGTGACGGCCTAGTGGTATAGGGCAGTGGATTGCTGATCCTAAGGTTGGGGGGTTCGAGTCCCACTCTCCACAAGGTTGTCACTGCCCCCCCCCCAGTGCAGCTAACTGTGTTATCAAAGGACAGCCATGTCTCTCACTGTCTATGGTGTGAGGTATGTAAAAGAACCATTGCCGACTTTCGACAAGAGTAGCTACAACGCCGTCAGTGTGTTTCCGCCCTGCAATGGCATGGCGAACTGTCCAGGGTGTACTCTGCCCTCACCCGGAGTTGGCTCGGATGGGCGCCAGCCTCCTCGCAACCCTAATTAGGATTAAGTGGTTACAGAACTGAACTGAACATGATTTTCACAAGTTTCCTTTCAGAGCTATTTACAAAATGTTATGTGTATAAAATGAAAGGCCTGCTGCAGTAAATGAAAAACTCATTTGGTCTGAAAGATGTCGGGGGTCACATGGCTGCACAGGACATCTCATAAAAAAATAAGCAAGGAAACTGATTGATTAATTCATTCATTTATTTTCTGAAAAAATCTTAGTCGCATAATTCGATCACCCACTTGGTGCACTGGGGTCAAGGCAAATGATATGAAAACTAAACCTAAAAGCTTGTTGGAACATTTTCCTACTCTCCATTCTACTTGTGCTATTATCAGGAATGGAAAGCAAGATGCTGAGATCTTTTTATTGAATGACAAGTACCTGATTTGATTTTGAGAAGGAACCATCTTTCTTTTCTTTCTTCCTTTTCAGCTTTTTTCCCTTTTCTCAGGAGTTGCCACAGTGAATCATTTGATTTGGCATGGGTTTTTATGTCGGCTGCCCTTCCTGTCATAACCCTTTTAGCAAGGGACAGAAACACGCTAACAGCTTTGCAGCCTACTCTTTACAGAAGTCAGCAATGGTTCTTTTACATGCCTCTCACCAGAGACATGGCCCGCCTTTGATCACCCAGTTATCAACCCAGGGGTACAGTGACAACCCTGTGGGAACTCGAACACCCAACCTTAGAATCAGCGATCCTGTTCCCTATCCACTAGACCACCACTGACCCATTGAGAACGAACCATCTATTTAAGCAAATTAATAGACATGCAGACACCCTCAGCTCATTCCTTTCACACAGCAGGTTGCTTGGGCATTTACACCTGGCTGTCATGACAAAAATACCCCCCCAACACACACACTCGCACATAAAAACCCAAACAATCAAATAAAGTAATTAAAATAAATATACAAACAATTCTTTGGAAAGAATTTAAGAAAGAAAAAAATTGCAGAGGATTGGTGGGGAGTTTTATTAATGCAGCCATGAGACGGGGGGGCACAAACCAGTGTCTCTCCCCCTTATGCCGGTCCCAAGCCCGGATAAATGCAGAGGGTTGCGACAGGAAGGGCATGCGGCGTAAAACTTCTGCCACATTAAAAATGCAAATGGTCGAAACAAAACTTGAACGGATCGGTCGAGGCTCGGGTTAACAACGACCGCCATCAGTGCTGTCAACCAACAGGGTGCTGATGGAAATTGGACTACTGTTGGCCGAAGACATCGAAGAAGGAGAGGCGGGAGGCGTGTCCGTAGGCAGAGAGAGAAGTGGAAAGGCGTAAGCCTAGGACTGAGAGTAGGGACTTTAAATGTTGGAACTATGCAAAGAAAAGGTAGAGAGCTGGCTGACATGATGCAGAGGAGGAAGGTGGACATACTGTGTGTTCAGGAGACCAGGTGGAAAGGCAGCAAAGCTAAAAGCTTAAGAGCAGGGTTTAAGCTGTTTTATCACGGTGTGGATGGGAAGAGAAATGGAGTAGGCGTCATTTTGAAGGAGGAGATGGTCAGGAATGTTCTAGAAGTGAAAAGAGTGTCAGACAGAGTCTCAAGTTAGAAATTGAAGGCATGATGGTCAATGTTGTTAGTGCTTATGCCCCACAGGCAGGATGTAAGCTAGAAGAGAAGGAGAGATTCTGGAGTGACTTAGATGAAGTGATGCAGCATACCCCCCAGAGGTGAAAGAGTGGTCATTGGGGCAGACCTCAATGGACATGTTGGTGCAGGCAACACAGGGGATGAGGACGTGATGGGCAGGTTTGGTATCCAGGACAGGAACACAGAAGGACGGATGTTGATCGATTTTGCAAAAAGGATGCACATAACTGGTGAATACTTTCTTCAAGAAGAAACAGGAGCATAGGGTGACTTATGAAAGCGGAGGTAAGAGCACACAGGTGGACTACATCTTGTGTAGGCGATCTAATTTGAAGGAAGTCAGTGACTGCAAAGTAGTAGTGGGTGAGAGTGTTGCCAAACAGCATAGGATGGTGGTGTGCAGGATGACTCTGATGGTGAGAAAGGTGAAAAAGGCAAAGGCAGAGCAGACGACAAAGTGGTGGAAGCTGAAAAAGGAAGCGTGTCGTGTTGTCTTCAAGGAGGAGTTGAAACAGGCTTTGAGTGGTCAGGAAGTGCTTCCAGATGGCTGGACAACCACAGCCAATGTGATGAGGGAGACCGGTAGGAGAGTATTTGGTGTGTCCTCTGGAAGGAAAGTAGATAAGGAAACTTGGTGGTGGAATGAGGAAGTGCAGGAGTGTGTACAGAAGAGGTTAGCTAAGAAGAAGTGGGACACAGAGAGGACCGAAGAGAGTAAAGAGGAGTACAGAGAGACACAGCGTAAGGCGAAGGTAGCGGCGTCAAAGGCCAAACAGAGGGCGTATGATGACTTGTATGATAGGTTGGATAGTAAGGAGGGAGAAAATGATTTATACAGGTTAGCACAGCAGAGAAATAGAGATGGGAAAGACGTGCAGCAAGTTTGAGTGATAAAGGACGGAAAGGGAAATGTATTGACTGATGACACAAGTGTGCTGGGAAGATGGAAAGAGTACTTTGAAGAGCTGATGAATGAGGAAAATGAGAGAGGGAAAAAAAAAGAGTAGAAGGGGTGACCGTTGAGGACCAGGAAGTAGCAAAGATTAGTAAGGGAGAAGTGAGGAGGGCATTGAAGAGGATGAAGATTGGAAAGGGAGTTGGCCCTGATGACATACCAGTTGAGGTATGGAAGTGTCTAGGGGAGGTAGCAGTAGATTTTCTGACAAGAATATTCAACAAGGTCTTAGAAAGTGAGCAGATGCCGGAGGAATGGAGAAGTGTGCTTGTGCCCATTTTTAAGAACAAGGGAGATGTACAGAGTTGTGGCAACTACAGAGGGATAAAGTTGATGAGCCATACAATGAAGTTATGGGAAAGAATAGTGGAAGCTAGACTAAGGGCAGAGGTCAGCATTTGTGAACAACAGTTTGGTTTCATGCCAAGAAAGAGCACCACAGATGCAGTGTTTTCTTTGAGGATGTTAATAGGGAAGTACAGAGAAGGTCAGAAGGAGCTGCATTGTGCCTTTATGGATCTGGAGAAAGCATATGACAGGGTGCCGAGAGAGGAACTGTGGTATTGCATGAGGAAGTCTGGAGTGGCAGAGAAGTATGTTAGAGTGGTGCAGGTCATGTATGAGAGATGTAAAACAGTGGTGAGTTGTGCTGTCGGTGTGACAGAAGAGTTCAAGGTGGAGGTGGGACTGCATCAAGGGTCAGCTCTCAGCCCCTTCTTGTTTGCTGTGGTGATGGACAGGCTGACAGACGAGGTTAGACAAGAATCTCCATGGACTATGATGTTTGCAGATGACATCGTGATCTGTAGTGAGAGCAGAGAACAAGTGCAGGAAAATCTAGAGAGGTGGAGGTATGCCCTGGAAAGGAGGGGAATGAAGGTTATTCTCAGTAAGACGGAATACATGTGTGTGAACGGCAAGGACCCAAGAGGAACGGTGAGGTTACAGGGGGCAGAGATAAAGAAGGTGCAAGATTTTAAGTACTTAGGCTCAACAATCCAGAGCAATGGAGAGTGTGGAAAAGAGGTGAAGAAGCGCGTGCAGGCAGGTTGGAATGGATGGAGAAAAGTGTCCGGTGTGATGTGTGATAGGAGAGTATCGGCAAGAATGAAGGGAAAAGTGTACAAGACGGTGATGAGGCCAGCGGTGTTGTATGGTTTAGAGACAGTGGCACTGGGAAAAAGACAAGAGTCAGAGTTGGAGGTAGCAGAGATGAAAATGTTGAGGTTCTCTTTGGGAGTAACGAGGATGGATAGGATCAGAAACGAGTACATCAGAGGGACAGCACATGTTAGATGTTTTGGAGACAAAGTGAGAGAGGCTAGATTGAGATGGTTTGGACATGTACAGAGGAGGGATAGTGAGTATATTGGTAGTAGGATACTGAGGTTGGAACTGCCAGGCAGAAGGCCCAGAGGAAGACCAAAGAGAAGATTTATGGATGTGGTGAAGGCGGACATGAAGGTCGTTGGAGTAAGAGTAGAAGATGCAGAGGATAGGGAGAGATGGAGGCTGATCATTTGCTGTGGCGACCCCTGAAGGGAACAGCCGAAAGAAAAAGAAGAAGAAGAAGAAGGTGGGGAGTTTTATTCTGTCCATTGGTATAGCTTAATTGGTTCATATATTAATAGTCCAATTAATTTTATTGCTCAGGTGGGATTGTAGTTTTTTTACTCTGTTGATTTCCCCCAGGGTGAAGCAAGCTAATTTTCCAAGTTAATATAGACATGAATTGGAGATCAATGCTATAGTATGGTTTTGGTCCCCCTGAGCTCATTTAGGGAGGAGTTGAACCCTGGCTGGGAATATTAGTTTATTAATCTTATCAGTCACACGGACAACACGGTTTTCAAAATGGATCTGATGCATGCTAATGTATAGATCCTATCAGAAGTTTCAATTCTGCCCGCTTGATTTAATTGCTTGAGGACTTTAAATGGCAAACATTAATTACTGGATGATTATGTCGTGATATGTTATTCCATTTTAAAATGGAATTTTATTTTAAGGGATTTTTTTCCCCTGAATGCATCAGGTAATCAATACATCAGACTAATTTCGGCATGGATTAATGTAATATTTCCAATTCTTAATGTGTCTCCTTATGTCCATGATTGACTTTTGCAGATGTCCGGTCTCATTGGCAATTAACATGCTAATGTATGAGATCCTGTGAGATTTCCATATGCCAAAAATCATACCATGAATAGAATCTCTCTGTCGAAATTAAAGAGCCCAAATAACCCAGAATAGAAAGACTGGAGCTTCAATATATAGGTGAATAGAATAAAAAACTTGGAAAAAATATCTAAATAAATTTTAAGAGGTTTAATGCGGACAGATGTCTGCCCTACAATGGCCTGGCGAACTGTTCAGGGTGTACTCTGCCCACACCCAGAGTCAGCTGAGATGGGTGCCGGCTTTCTGCAACCCTAATAAGGATTAAATGGTTCAGAAAATGAACGGTTGATGCATGTATCTAATTCATGACATGTGTATTTTATGCACTACTGAGAGCAAAGGCGAGTTTGTTCGCACACATTTTAAAAACCTCATTTTACTTTCGAATCACACACGCGTGCGCACACACTAAATAGATACAGTATACAAAGTACAGTTATTTGTTTATTTACACAGACTTTAGACTACCTCTTCGTGCGGCGAATGCTAACGAGCTTAGCAGATTTTGGATTTGCCAACTTTTCTGATGAATGTAATTTTGTGACATTTAGTGACTGTTCACGAATATTGGCCACATCAGTCTCCATAAAAAATTCTCCATAAAGTCTTTCTAAAACTCCTCTTATTCAGGAAGTGTGGAGTCTGAGACGACTACAGTCCTCCATAACCAGCCTGCAAAGTTCTGCTCTGGTGAGTCTCATTTTATGGAGAAATCTGAGTCTCATTCTCGGCACTGTGAGAAGAAGTAATTAATAACTGGACCTACAAAGTCGTGTATTTTACTTTAAAGAAGCCTGAAATCACACTGTAATTACTTTTAATCAAAGTGAAAGTGAACCTCTGAACATTCGGACTGGAGAGAACAACAACAGCAAAATAAAATGGCTTCTAAGTTCTCAGAGGAGGATCTCTCCTGTCCTATGTGCTGTGAAATCTTCAAGGATCCTGTTGTTCTGCGCTGCAGTCACAGTGTGTGTAAAGTGTGTTTGGAAAAGTTCTGGGAGACCAAAGGATACAGGGAATGTCCCGTTTGCAGGAAAAAGTCGTCTAAGGATTTTCCTCCCATCAGTCTGGCCTTAAAGAAGCTGTGTGAGACTTTCTTACAGGAGAGAAGTCAGAGATCTTTATCGGGGTCTGAAACAGTCTGCAGTCTGCACAGTGAGAAATTCAAACTCTTCTGTCTGGACGATCAACAGCCGGTGTATGTGCTGTGTCAGACTTCAAAAAAACACACCAACCACAAATTCTGCCCAATTGATGAGGCAGTAACAGACTGTAAGGTAAAATAATGTATATTATAAAAACACACACTGAACATTGCACAGATAAAGCTCCTAAATAAACAGTGGTGTGAGGTAATGATTTGTAAAATAAGATCTGAAATAGTCTCCATGCAGTGTGTGGATTTGTTTCAGGAGGAGCTCAAAACTGCACTGAAGCCCCTACAGGAGAAACTGCAGATCTTTGAAGACTGTAAACTGAACTGGAGTCAGACTGCAGAACATATAAAGGTCAGAATCAATAGCATGAGTTTGATATTAAAATTATATTTTACATCATTGCCCAATTTCATTTGATTTCCTCATCACTGCAGATTCAGGCCCAGCACACAGAGCGTCAGATAAAGGAGGTGTTTGAGAAGCTTCACCGGTTTCTACGAGATGAAGAGGCAGTGAGGATCGCTGCACTGAGAGAGGAAGAGGAGCAGAAGACTCAGATGATGAAGGAGAAGATGGAGAAGCTGAGCAGAGACATTTCATCTCTTTCAGACACAATCAGAGCCATAGAAGAGGAGATGAGAGCTGAAGACGTCCCGTTCTTACAAGTGAGGATAATTTATTCAGTATTTATACTGTGAGAAAGTGAAACTTGTTTCCATTATCAGAAATGTCATGTTTCATCGGTGTAACATTTACTTTTGTTGTTTTACAGAACTACGAGGCCATAGTGAAAAGGTGAGTGATGTGCTTTGTGTGTCTCATTCTGTGTTTCTGAATCCAAACCCACAGCAGCACTGACTCCTGAATGTGTTCACAGAGCCCAGTGCACACCGCAGCATCCAGAGGAGCTTTCAGGAGCACTGATCCATGTGGCAAAGCATCTGAGCAACCTGGAGTTCAAAGTCTGGGAGAAGATGCGTGACACTGTACAACACAGTAAGATACTGAAAGTACCAATTTTTCCTCATTCATTAAATCTTGTGTGTGTATACGCACACGATTTCCAATTTCAATCAGTTCACCAGCTTTTCTGTTTTCTAATAAACCAAAAAAAGGAATAATAAATAAAGGAAATCTCTCTCGTGTAAAAAAACAAACAAAAAAAAACTTTTTTTTTTTTTTTAATCATAATCATCTGCTTAATCTGGGTTCAGGTTGCAGGGGCAGCAGCATCAGCAGTGAAACGCTCGCTATTCATACGGTATTCAAAAAAAGTGGTAGAATTTTTGTGATGCGTGTTATTAGAAATGTGTTCATGTTTAATTTGGTTCCTCGGGGATGCAGTCGATAGTTTATTCTGAAAGTTGAAATCCGACAGCAGTCTCATTTATTAAAGAGAAACTTTCTCCGTTCAGTGTTTGTATTGAGCAGAGAGACTAAGGAACCAACGGAGTGCAGCAGAGACTTAAAGGTTCAGAGTTTCTTTCATAGTTTCTATGTTCTCTTATTCCTGTGTGTGTTTTCAGTACCTGTAACTCTGGACCCCAACACCGCTCATCCTAGCCTCATTGTATCTGATGATCTGACCAGTGTGAGACTCCGTTATGAGAAAAAGAACCTTCCTGATAATCCAGAGAGATTTAATGATCATTCCTGTATTCTGGGCTCTGAGGGTTTTAACTCGGGGACTCACTGCTGGGATGTTGATGTTGGAGACTGTACATGGTGGGTTGTGGGTGTGATGAGAGAATCTGCTCAGAGGAAGGGGTGGATATTCTGCAGGAGTGGACTCTGGCATGTGTGGTATTTTGATGGTGCATATCGAGCAGTTTCTACACCACACACAGTGACTCTCCTCCCAGTATCACAGAAACTCCAGAGGATCAGAGTCCAGCTGGACTGGGACAGAGGAAAACTGTCCTTCTCTGACCCACTCACTAACAAACACATCCACACTTTCACACACACATTCGCTGATACATTACTGCCATTCCTCACTGTTCAGGGTGAAGAATCTCCTCTAAAGTTCCACCCACTTCAGTCTCTGTCAGCGAATCAGATCGGTTGGAGCTAGTTTTGTTTTATTTCAGTTAATTAATGAAATACTGAAGATTAAAAGTTTATTCTTTGCGGAAATTTGTTTTCACAGAACCACTGAACAGTTCATTGCGAAACGTTTTTGAAGTGTTATGACGTCTAAAGTAAAAATTGAAAATATAGAATTTTATTCTGAAAATAATTTAAAATAATAATGCTCTGTTGAAATAAAGATGTATTAAATTAAAATCATGAGATATTAAGGTGAAATGACTCCAGCAGACTTTCTTTCACAACTTTGGTTTTCAGGACTTCCACAGACACATAAACTACAGGATGGAATTAAAATGATAAAACAAAATAACACAGGTATCATCTATTGATTATTACATTGCAAAATGTTCATGGGCGCTCCACCTTTACCAAGTGTAGGAGTCAGTGGTTCAGAAATTGAATAAGTGTTACTGAGAAATTCAGTCTGTACACATGTACGTACACACACCCAATCTCCTCCAAAAATACTAAATGATGAAAATGTCAAAATACTTGCAGTGTTTCAAATCATACAGCAGATGGAGCCAAGTTTACATTTCTGACTTTGAAGTTTCAGCTTCTATGATGTAATGTAGCGTAATCAGCTGCACCCAGTGATGGCTAAGCGGGATGTGTCCTCATGAATATGAGTCGGGTGTGTCTTGACCTTCGCCGAACTCCTGAGACTGACTCACCGAACCCCTAGTTATTGTCAGAAAATAGCATAAATAAATAAAAAAAAGACTTTTCCTTCCCTTACTTTTCCCTCTAGGTGCTGTTCCTTTAAACATTTCCCCAAGTAAAATGAGCCAATCAACACAAATATCAAGTTTAGCACATGGCAAGTTGAACCAATCAATACAAACATAATCAAAAGCACATGGCCAGGAAAGTCTTTAAATTTATGAACATAGTGAGCAGGATCATCTGGTGAAAAATACTCATCACTTTCTGATAGTTGCATATCTGGCTCATCGCTCCATTCATTCAGAGCAGCCGGTCATTTTGCTGTAGCAGTTTCTAATGGTTTATCTGTTGTTTGACATTTACTAAGAGAACACAGCAAAATGTTTTCCTGTTTTTTAAATGACAGCGAAACAATCAAGTGTTGTTACTGAAGAACGTTATAGACTGTGGCAGGGGTTCGTGAAATACCATGCAAACTCACTTTTACAGGCAGTAAACGCCTCATTTTACGGTTACAGAGACTGATCAAATACAATTGCTAAGTTTGATCTACGATTTTGCTCCCAACACACATGGGTGGTTATTAGACGTACGATCAAAAACATTGGTGGGTTTATTTTATATATATATATATATATATATATATATATATATTTTTTTTTTTATTTATACACACACACACACACACACACACATACAAAATCACAAGAATCCTTCACTTTCGATGGTTAATTGGGACCGAGATCCCCCATGAAATAATCCATGAAATAATGGACAATGCAAATAGTTTTGATGGGAGATTTTTTTTTCTTTTTTTCTCCCTATTCCTCCTTATTTTCTTAATTCGATGAATATTTATTAAAAATTAAAAAAAAATATATATATATATATATAAAAGCAATGCACTGAAGCCACATGCATTGAAGCATGAAGTAGTGAGGGATAGCTTCTTCTTCTTCTTTCGGCTGTTCCCTTCAGGGGTTGTCACAGCAAATAATCTGCCTCCATCTCACCCTATCCTCTGCATCTTCTTCTCTTACTCCAACTACCTTCATGTCCTCCTTCACCACATCCATAAATCATCTCTTTGGTCTTCCTCTCTGCCTTCTGCCTGGTAGTACCAACCTCAGCATCCTACTACGAATATACACACTATCCCTCCTCTGTACATGTCTCACCATTTCAATCTAGCCTCTCTGACTTTGTCTCCAAAATATTTTACATGTGCTGTCCCTCTGATGAACTCCTTCCTGATCCTATCCATCCTCGTTACTCCCAAAGGGAACCTTAACATTTTCATCTCTGCTACGTCCAGCTCTGCCTCCTGCCTTTTCCTCAGTGCCACTGTTTCTAAACCATACAACATCACTGGCCTCAACACCATCAACCATATTACAATGTATACAATACACATGTTTATTCAAGCATTGCGGGCCACGCCCACAAGACCTGGAATTCAAAGCGCATTCCCTGCTTGACAAAGGAGGTCCAAACTCAACTTTAATTTGATTCCTTGAGGTATCGGAATTCCAGATAAGCTCAAATGCACCACATTTATGAAACATTTACTGAATTAATCAACTTAAAAAAACAAACTAAAAACTAAAGAGTTAAGCCCCTCTCTCTCTCTCTCTATCTCTCTCTCTTTCTCTCTCTCACTCACACACAGACACACAGACACACACAGACACTCTCTTTCTCTCTCTATCACACACACACACACACACACACACACACACACACACACATGGATGGGATGTTTAATTTAAAGTGGAATTACAGTACCTTTTGAAACATCAGAAGTCCTCACTGAATTTCCGATTTAAGGTCTCCTTATTGTTCCGCATCATCCCTCCTAGCCAATGGGAGGCCAGCGGGGTGGGATGTTGAGAGACAGCCAATGAGAGAGAAACCCGTGCATTGTGTGAAATTTTGATTGGCGCGTTTGAATTTTGAATTTCTTTTCATAAGAGGGGATTATTTTCATTTCCAGGGGATGTAAACTTAGGAAAATGTTCTTTTGTACCCAGGTAGCTTCGTAAGTAAGTCGGGGGTCAACTGTATATATATATATATATATATATATACACAATCATACACACAGGGATCCCTCGCTAATGCAGCTGTGAGGGTGGAATGTAGCCATGAGGGGGGGGCACAAGTCACTGTTAACCCTCACGCCCGGATAAATGCAGAGGGTTACGACAGGAAGGGCATCTAGTGTAAAATTTCAGCCAAAATTGTGAGGCAAATGATCAAAACGAAATTCATATTGGATCAGCCGAGGCCCAGGTTAACAATTGCCACCATTAGTGCTGTTAACCAACAGGGTGCTGGTGGAAATTGGACTACTGTTGGTCGAAGGGGCAGGAGGCATGTCCATAAGTGGAGAGAGAAGAAGACAGGCAGGAGTCTAGGACTGAGAGTAGGGAATCGAATGTTGGAACTGTGAAAGAAAAAGGTAGAGAGCTGGCTGACATGATGCAGAGGAGGAAGGTGGACATACTGTGTGTTCAAGAGACCAGGTGGAAAGGCAGCAAGGCTAGAAGCTGTTTCATAATGGTGTGGCGGGGAAGAGAAATGGAGTGGGAGTCATCTTGAAGGAGGTGTTTGTCAGGAATGTTCTACATGTGAAAAGAGTGTCAGACAGAGTAATGAGTCTCAAGTTAGAAATTGAAGGCGTGATGTTCAATGTTCTTAGTGCTTATGCCCCACAGGCAGGATGTGAGCTATAAGAGAAGAAGAGATTCTGGAGTGAGTTAGATGAAGTGATGCAGAGTACCCCCAGAGGTGAAAGAGTGGTCATTAGTGCAGACTTCAATAAGATAAGATAAGATAAGATACAGCTTTATTAATCGCACAATGGAGAAATTCACTGTTACAGGCTCTTGAGGTACCATCAGTAGGGGGTGCAAAAATAGATACAAATACAAACATACACACATACATATATATTATATAAGTAAATAAATAAATAGATACATAAATAGTATAAATTAATAAACAATAAAAGAAAAGAAGGGAACAACTTTGTAGACTGGCCTATATTCAAGTGTATATGTATCTGAGGGCAGAGTAGATGGGTTGATATGGTTCACAGTCAGTGGGGTAGATGTGGTTGATTAAAGTGCACAGAGTTTTTATTGCACATAACCGGTATTTTCACAGACAGTTACAAAGTGGCGTTGTACAGTCTGACAGCGGTGGGAATGAACGACCTGCGGTAGCGCTCCTTCCTGCACTGAGGATGTCTCAGTCGTCCACTGAAGGAGCTACTCAGCTTCTCTACAGTCTGGTGCAGTGGGTGAGAGCTGTTGACCATGATGGATGTGAGCTTTGCTACCATCCTCCTCTCACTCACCTCCTCCACAGAGTCCAGTGGGCAGCCGAGGACAGAGCTGGCCCTCCTGACGAGCTTGTTCAGTCTCTTTCTGTCCGGCTCTGTGCTGCCTGGGGCCCAGCAGATGGCAGCGTAGAGGATTGCAGAGGTCTGCATACTCCGAAGGACCTAAGTTTCCTCAGAAGGTGGATGCGATTCTGGCCCTTCTTGTACAGGGCGTTGGTGTTGTGGGACCAGTCCAGTTTATTGTTAAGGTGAACGCCCAGGTATTTGAAACTGTCCACTGTCTCAATGTCCTGTCCCTGGACGTTCACTAGTAAGTGTGTGTGTGTGTGTGTGTTAGAGTGCTTCTTCTGAAGTGGACCACCATCTCCTTCATCTTCCTAGTGTTCAAGCACAAGTGGTTGCGCTCACACCGGTCCACGAAGTCAACGATGACCGACCGGTACTCCAGCTCGTTCCCCTCTGACACATGGCCCACGATGGCGGAGTCGTCCGAGAACTTCTGGAGGTGGCAGCTGTCTGTGCTATAGATGAAGTCCGAGGTATAAATGTTGAAAAGGAAGGGTGAGAGGACGGTGCCCTGCGGTGCCCCCGTGCTGCAGACTGCCACCTTTGACTTACAGCCGCGCAGCCGCACGTACTGTGGACGGTTAGTAAGGTAGTCGATAATCCAGGCAGTAAGATGCCCGTCCACTCCCACGGACATGTTGGTGCAGGCAACAGAGGGGACAAGGAAGTGATGGGCAGGTTTGGTATCCATGACAGGAACGCAGAAGGACAGATGTTGATAGATATTGCAAAAAGTATGGAAATGGCTGTAGTGAATACATTCTTCGAGAACAGACAAGAGCATAGAGTGACTTATAAAAGTGGAGGTAGGAGCACACAGGTAGACTACATCTTGTGTAGGAGATGTAATTTGAAGGAAGTCAGTGACTGCAAGGTCATAGTGGGTAAGAGTGTTGCCAAACAGCATTGGGTGGTGGTGTGTAGGATGATGCTGATGGTGAGGAAGGTGAAAAAGGTAAAGGCAGAGCAAAAGAAAAAGTGGTGGAAGCTGAAAAAGGATGAGTGTCATGTTGTCTTCAAGGAGGAGTTGAAACAGGCTTTGGGTGGTCAGGAAGTGCTTCCAGATGACTAGACAACTACAGATAATGTGATCAGGGAGACAGGTAGGAGAATGCTTGGTGTGTCATCTGGAAGGAGAGTAGACAAGGAGACTTTGTGGTGGAATGAGGAAGTGCAGGAGTGTGTACAAAGGAAGAGGTTAGCTAAGAAGAAGTGGGACATTGAGGGGACTGAAGAGAGTAAACAGGAGTACAGGGAAACAGCATAAGGCAAAGGTAGCAGTGTCAAAGGCCAAACCGCTGTGTATTTTGTTTGGCGTATGATGACTTGTATGCTCGGTTGGATAATAAAGATGGAGAAAATTATTTATACAGGTTGGCACAGCAGAGAAATAGAGATGGGAAGGATGTGCAGCATGTTAGCATGATTGGAGACAGAGAGGGAAATGTATTGACTGATGACAGAAGTGTGTTGGGAAGATGGAAAGAATACTTTGAAGAGCTGATGAAAATGAGAGTGAAAAAATAGTTTAAGAGTTGACCGTCGAGCTCCAGGAAGTAGCAAAGATTAGTAAGGGTGAAGTGAGGAGGGCATTGAAGTGGATGAAGAATGGAAAGGCAGTTGGTCTTGATGACATCCCGATGGAGGTATGGAAGTGTCTACGAGACGTAGCAGTAGATTTCCTGACAGGAAAATTCAACAAGGTTTTAGAGAGTGAGAGGATGCCGGAGGAATGGAGGAGAAGTGTGACGGTGCCCATTTTTAAGAACAAGGGAGCCATGCAGAGTTGTGGCATCTAAAGAGAGATAACGTTGATGAGCCGTACGATGAAGTTATGGAAAAGAATAGTGGAAGCTAGACTAAGGGGACAGGTCAGCATTTGTGAACAATACTTTGGTTTCATGCCAAGAAAGAGCACCACAGATGCTCATTTGCCTTGAGGATGTTAATAGAGAAGTAAGAGAAGGTCAGAAGGAGCCGCATTGTGCCTTTGTGGATCTGGAGAAAGCATATGACAGGGTGCCGAGAACTGTAGTATAGCACGAGGAAGTCTGGAGTGGCAGAGATGTATGTTAGAGTGGTGCAGGACATGTATGAGAGATGTAAAACAGTGGTGAGGGGTGCTGTCGGTGTGACAGAAGAATTCAAGGTGGAAAGGATAGGGTGAAATGGAGGCAGATGATTTGCTGTGGTGACCCTGAAGGGAAAAGCTGAAAGGGGAAGAAGAAGATGGGAAGCCTGTGACCTCTGATTGAGTTTGGTGTGCAGAATTGTGGCTCGGTGTTTACCTTCATACATGGACAATGACACATCTGTATTATCATGTTGTCGCATTGTTTATGACTGATTTATTGAATGGTTTGAAGAACGGATCCGTACAATCCTCGAGGATAAAAGTAATGCTTGGACATTAAGTGTGATTGGATTTCTGTTTTATTTCCCAGAATCTGAGCTGTACTGTAATAATTAATCTCACACATACACACACATTTAATCTCCAAATACTCTGTTAGTATTTTATTTATAAATAGTCCAGAATTTAAATTTTTAACAGATCTACATTCATTCAAGATAATTTATTCTTATTTTCATGTTTATTGTGTGTCTGAGAAGAGATCTTCATGTTTTTCATTATTTATATCTCTATCGTCTGCTTTCTGCTGGAACACTTCTTGTTATTGTGTTAAATACTTGGTGGGATATTAAAAAAACGCTGCTTTTGATGGATTAAAGTTGTGCTTGGAACAAAAAAAAAAAAAATTCACATACAATCATATCCACATGGAGCAGTTATGCCAAGCCAATATGACTCAGTCTACCCTTTACCGAAAACTGTCAGCAGGATACAGATAAGTATAAATGGAACTAACATCAAGAAAATAAGGTTCAACAACATGACCTGAACAGCCAAGTGCTGAAAAAGGCAAGCAAATCAATTTAAACCCAAAAACTGAAAACCAACTCGAATGTATCTCAGCCAGGGGTTGGGAACCTAGGGTTCGCGAGCCAGATGTGGCTTTTTTGATGACTATATCTGGCTCTCAGATAAATCAGGTTGCCTTTCTTAACAGAATAACCAATACAAAGATTCACTGTAATTTCAATAAAAATACAAAAAAACACCATCAAATAAAACAAAAACAGATGAATAAATCCCATGCATTTAAATCTATACATCTATTTTCAATGCCACGTCACTGTGGCGCACAGCGGAGAACCAATCCTTGCTGTACACCAGTATGCAGGTGAGTCCGATACCTGAAAATTCTAATTTTATTGGATTATAACAACAGCCACATACTGCGCCTGTTGTTTTTGAGTCTTCTTCTTCTTCCTTTCTTTTCGGCTGTTCCCTTCAGGGGTCGCCACAGCAAACCATCCGCCTCCATCTCACTCCATCCTCTATATCTTCTACTCTTACTCCAACTACCCTCATGTCCTCTTTCACCACATCCATAAATCTTCTCTTTGGTCTTCCTCTCGGCCTTCTGCCTGGTAGTTCCAACCTCAGTATCCTACTATCAATATACTCACTATCCCTCCTCTGTACATGTCCAAACCATCTCAATGTAGCCTCTCTGACTTTGTCTCCAAAACGTCTTACATGTGCTGTCCCTCTGATGTACTCATTTCTGATCCTATCCATCCTCGTTACTCCCAAAGAGAACCTCAACATTTTCATCTCTGCTACCTCCAGCTCAGCCTCCTGTCTTTTCCCCAGGGCCACTGTTTCTAAATCATACAACACCGCTCGCCTCATCAGCATCTTGTACACTTTTCCTTTCATTCGTGCCGATACCTTCCTATCACACATCACACCGGACACTTTTCTCCAACCATTCCAACCTGCTTGCACACGCTTCTTCATCTCTTTTCCACACTCTCCATTGCTCTGGACTGTTGAGCCTAAGTACTTAAAACCCTCCACCTTCCTTATTTCTACTTCCTGTAACCTCACCGTTCCTCTTGGGTCTTTGTCGTTCACACACATGTATTCTGTCTTACTGAGGCTAACCTTCATTCCTCTTCTTTCTGTGGCATACCTCCACCGCCTTAGATTTCCCTGCATTTGTTCTCTGTTCTCACTACAGATCACAATGTCATCTGCAAACATCATAGTCCATGGGGAATCTTGTCTAACCTCGTCTGTCAGCCTGTCCATCACCATAGCAAACAAGAAGAGGCTCCAGACTACAAAGCCATCAGCAAAACCATGCGGCACCAGAAGTTGCATTAATAGTAAGAAGTACTTTTCTTATTAATAAATAACTTCATGATGGCAATGTTGTTTAAAATAAATTCAGTCCTAGTATACTCTCAAATTGTTGATTTTCTTTTTCAGTTTAGTTGTATTCAGTATGTATGTATGTATGTATGTATGTATGTATATAGAAATATATATGTGTGTGTATATATATATATATATATATATATATATATATATATATATATATATATATATATATATATATATATATATATATATATATATATAATGCAGCCGTGAGGGGGGGGGGGGCACAAACCAGTGTCTCTCCCTCACACCGGTGCCAAGCCCGGATAAATGCAGAGGGTTGCGTCAGGAAGGGCATCCGGCGTAAAACAAATGCCAAATAAACTATGCGAATCACAAGAAAGAATGACATACCGGATCGTTTAAGACAAATCGCTGATCTAAATGAAACTACAGAATTGCTGTCTCTGGTTCCTAGTGGGGTATCATTCCACAATTTAACTGTTGATGGAAAAAATGAAAGTGTTGAATATTTTAATCGTGTAGGAGATATACTATAATCATGGCTATTTCTTAATGGATAGTTTGTTCTGTTCGCTACTACTGGAGGTAGTAGATCGCAGAGAAAAGTTGGAGTAAGACGTTTGTGTATCTTATAAAATAACATTAATTTATGGACACGCCTTCTTTCAGACAGCAATTCCCAGCCTGTTTCAAAATATAGTGATTGAGAAGAAGCGTATCTTGGCAGTCCAGTAACAATACGGGCAGCTTCAAGCTGTAACTTTTCCAATCTGTTGGCTTGCTCAATCGAACATCCGTCCCATACCTCACATGCATACTCAAAGTTTGGTCTGATAAATACGGTATAAATTTTGGACAGTGTCGCTCTATTTAGTAGAAATTTTAACTTTCGATGTAAGCCTATCATTCTGGAAGTCTTTTTAACAATATTTTCAATATGAAAGTGCCATCTCCCATTTGATGAAAAACATAAACCCAAATGTTTGTGAGATTCCACTGCTTTCACGTTATAGCCGTCAAAATACAAATTAATATCTTGATTATTTTTAATAGTGAATAGCATAGTTTCAGTTTTTTCTGGGTTATATGAAATTAACCAATCCTTTGCCCAATTGCATAGAAGTTCTAAATTTTCATTCATAAGCTGTTCCATTAATTGCTTTTCTTTTGACAATGTTCCTAATGAAGTATCATCAGCTAAAAGCCAAATAAAACAATGTAGTTTATCTGCAATCTCATTTACATAAACAGTGAAAAGGAAAGGACCTAAAACTGACCCCTGAGGTACTCCAGCTTTTAACACCAAAGGTTTAGACAACGAGCCATGAACAAAAACTGATTGACCGCGACCACTTAGATAATTATTAAACCATTCAAGTAGTTTTCCACAAACTCCATACTTCTCTAGTTTGTGCACAAGCCCCATGTGCCAAACTCTATCAAATGCTTTAGAGACATCACAAAAAAACATACAATAGTAATCTTTGTCATCCAGCGATATGCAAATCTGGTTATAAATTTCGACAGATTGTTGTACAGTAGAGTGACCTCTCCTGAATCCACATTGATATCTATATAACAAATCATTTGCTACAAAATAATTATAAACATGTTTGAAAACCACCCTTTCAAACAGCTTTCCAACACATCTTATCAGTGAAATCGGGCGATAATTTGATACAATAGAGTTATCACCCTTCTTGTATAGCGGCATAACATTTGTGTATTTCCATTGACTAGGATATACTGATAAGTTAAGTGATGTGTTAAATATCATACACAACACTGGGCTTATAGACTCAACAGTATATCTCAATAACTGATGACTAATCTGATCTGGTCCAGCAGCTTTCTTAAGAGGTAGACATTTAATTATGTCGGATATCTCATTAACTTCAATCTTAATATTATCTATAACAGTATTAGTGCAACTATCAAAATTTGGAAGAGATTTATTGTCTGCACCATTCAGATTGGTTACAGACTCAAAATATTCATTCAACATATTAGCTTTATCTATGTCTGTAAATGCTCATGGACATTCATCAGAAACACTTCTTTTTAGAGCTGGAATTGTAGAAGTGGAACCTGACGTCTTGATTAAACTGCGTAACATTTTCCAATATGATGATCTATTCTCTCCATACAACTCGAAAATAAATTCATCAAGATTAGAGTAGAATTGTTCTTTAGCATAATATTTAATGTTATTAACTTTATTTCGCTGCTTTTTGTATTTACTAATATCAAAGTCCTTCTGTGTTTCTTTTGCCTTTTTCCGTAGTCGATCCCGCTTTCTACTTTCACGTCTAATATTTGAGTCATACCATGGTTTGTCATTAGGTCTTATCATAACTATTCTATAAGGGATACATTGTTTTGTGTAATCATTAAAATGGTCATAAAATGTACAACAAACGTCATCAACGTTGGAACAGACACTAAACAATGACAACCAATCCGTATCATTAATAAGTGCGTTTAGCTTCTCATAGTCACCATCTTTATAACACCAGACCTTTCTGGAATATGCAACCTTTGTTGTGACGTGCACATCTATGCTAACAAATGTACCTTTGTGATCACTTATAGTTCTGTCAAAATCAATCACACCACTTTCTACAACATCAACTTCATCACTGACTATAACTGGATCTGGCAACGTGCTGGTTGTCCTGGTAACCCTGGTAGGTTCTGCTATAATATTACGTAAATTGTTTCTAGTTAAAATATCTGTTATGTTTAGATTTGATACAGATAATAAATTTTGATTCACATCACCAACAATAATAACTTTATTTGAGATATCTAAAGCACCTTCAATGCTAATATTAAATCTACCCCAGAAGTTGTCCATATTGCTTTCTGGTCTGTAAACTGTACATAAGATGAGTGGTTTTTGAGGAAGAAATATCTTAACCCATATTGACTCATCAAATATATTCTCTAGGTCAGGAAGTCTCTTAAAGCTTAGGTTTTTAGAAATATACATCATCACCCCACCCCCGAATGAATTTCTGTCTCTACGTATCGGAATATGAAAGTTTTCCCAAACTAAGGTTTCATGATCTATACTTGCATCTAAATGGGTTTCTGTAAAACATACTATGTCATATTCAGATAAAAACTCTGATAGATAAGACTGCTTATTACGGATACTTCGTACATTCAGGTGAAAGATAGACAACAAGCTGTCATTCTGAACAATAGGACCTGGGTTATATTCTCCGTCACCAGCAAGCTGAAGCAACAATAAGATAACCAAGGTGATATTGATATTTATAACTTGTGATTAAAGCAGACGTAGAAACATGAATACACAGCAAGCTTTCAATTCTAGTGATAATAAATTAAACATACTTCCTACTTCATAAATTAGAAAACTAAAAAATACAGTTGTATTACTAAATAGAATACTGAAGTTGAAACATTTCTTAAGATTATGAGAGCACTTGAAATTCCTGAATAACCCGATCACCGCACGGTGTTTCATTTCGTCATTACTCATAAGGCTTATTTACTTGATGTTGATATGTTGATAGACAGTACTTGTGCGGGCACTAGATCGGGCTATTAGCAGACATCAATAAATATAATTGTACATAATAGGATGGCAATGCAGGATCTCTCACATGTTCTAAAGAAAATGAATAAACATAGGATATATACAATGATTCCATAATGGATATATATACATTGTATTACAATTTGAAGGATATAAAAAAACTAAAGGTGCGAAAAAGTATAATATGAATATGAATAAAGAAAAGTGCAAACATAGCAAATAGTAAGATAGGTTATTGTGTGTTAATATATTATTTACAATTCACAATCAATGACATCTTAGATACTGACATATTTAAGAAGTCCGATGCACATAGAATCCAATTGTAAGAATACATACAATCCAAGCATACTTGTGAGAACACATGAAATACACTACTGGTCCTTAAACTTGTTCAAGTCAGACTCACGTATAATCAAATGAATCACACCTTCCCGCTGTTCACACACATATACTCTGCCGTCGTAAGTTCAAGTGGAGTAAATCTTCCCACTCTTCTTCAGATCTCGTGCTAACTTGAACAAGTGGTTCCTGTATTTCGTTAGGTCCTCATTGATGTAGATACGCTCTCTCTTTCCTTGAAGTTTGGACTTGGACTTACGGTTCCAGTAACTGACAAACTTCACAACCACACTCCTATTCTGGCCTCGCTGTCTCTCCCCGACTCGGTGGCACCTGTCGATGTCTGATGGGGATATGTCCGGGTGTATGTCCTTCAGAACATCTAGGACAACATCGTCGATGTTTTCATCCTCCTCTCCCCACTTAGGTTCCTTCAATCCCATGACTCTTACTGAATTCCGCTGGCTGTATTGCTCTAGCTCGTTGGTCTTGAGGTTCAATTCTTCTTTCAGCTCCTGTATCTCCTTCTTAAAGGGGGCCATGACTTCATCAATTATACTCTGTAATGCCTCTTTCGCTACACTCATAAATGTCTCCCTGAACTTCTCCTGTAAAGCAGGCAACATCAGGGCACTACTCAGCTTCGTTATTATCACATCCATAGAAGCCTGGTTGATGAATTCGAAGAGTGTAGAAGGGTAGGAGTGATCCATATCCTGGGCGCCTTGACTTGACCTGCTTTGTTGTGGTCTGGAGGTTGCCATCTTGGTCAGTGTTGAGGATTCAGGTTTACTACACGAACCAAACGTAAACACTTCTGGCAAATCCATCTGTAGTGTGGACTGTATGAGGGGCTTGGATGTCTTCTGTGGTAAAGGATCCTCCGGAGAGCTTGAGGGTTTTCTTTTCTCACTGCTACTCCTCTGTGGCGTGCTCTGTGGCGTGCTCTGGTTCTTCACGTTGGCAGACTTTTTCCCTCTCTTCCCCTTTGAGGACATATTTCTATGAATACTCCTTTCAACACTTCACTCAATACACTCACAAACACTTCTGTGATCTTGCTGGTAGTCTCAAATCATTTGCAGACTATGTCAGATTTACAGTCCTAAATTACAAACACACAACCACAGGAGCGTTCTTACACGCGTCTTACCCCTGTCGCCATCTTGTATATGCAGGTGAGGTTTCTCATTTGGCCAGTTAGTTGAGTCATCAGCCAGCCCGGTTGGCTAGTTAAAACTTTCTTTCAAAAAATAAATGAATAAAGTGACTGGCCTGCTTATCTAAAATATGAAAAAATAAAGATGAAAATACGTCGTCAACCAACTAGCCACAATCCTTTCAACATTCTTAGAAATCAAAAACCTCATATCAGGATGTTTATATCCACTGCATATATATATGATGCAGCTTGCTGAATCTCACGTTGTCACGCGATATGACCAGCGAATTTCTTTCCTCATGAATACATTCTCATCCATATAAGCATATTCAACTGTCAAATCAGATTTGTCAAGTGGAATTTCCTTAAAAGGTGTTAAGTCGCGCACAAGGGGAGTGAAAATCACCATCTGGGCGTGGTTGTCGAGACCGCCCCCATACCTACTGTGGCATGTATCCAATCATCCTGGGCTGGAATACCTGTTTACAGGTGTCTGATGTTGGTTGACCATGATGGGCAAAATGGGCAGCGGTTCTCAAAAACAGTGCTTATACAACTAAACATTTGTTCAGCATTTCAAAGAAGAGCAAAATCTTCAGACACTTCAGTTGGTACAGTCAATGTTTGCTTTTGTAAAGAATGTCGCCACTTTTTTTTTTTTGAACAGTCCAATATTCACTTTTCTTCAATTTTTTTCCCCCAAGGAATAAAAATGTGATTCTTTTTTCAAGTTTTGATTTGAAATACAATGTGTCATGTTGCCAACGCATTTGTGTGTATGGAAGTAAGCTATAAGGATTGAGCTTCATTTGCTTTATACTCACAGACTTTATTTTACAACAAAATCATGTGACTTCATTACAGTAGTGTTACCCCCCCCAAACACACTAGAATAATATGGCATTATAATATATGGAGGGGGTTGTCAGATCCTTAAATTGTTAATTTGCGATGCAGTAAAATTTGAAGTTAGTGTGGTGACTTCATTACTTGCCAAAGGGGGCTTACATGGCAACAAAAGAGCAGGCATGTCAATAATAAATGCATAATTGTAAACCTCATGAATGTATGAACATTGTATGAAATTATATTCAGTTAGTGTGCTGTAAATGGTGATATGTGGTGTCACTCAGCTGTTTTTGGATCACTGTTGTTTTGTCTTCATGGTCTAATTCGGTCTGTAACTTCCAAGCATATTTGAGAAACTTCGATATTGACCTAGTTGCGCATGCGCCCTGTGACGGGTCAGATGATTAGAACATTCGAGAGAAGGAAAATTCCCGAACATTCCCGAACTTTAGACAATCTATATAAGGAGCCGTTGCCGACCGGCTTGGGGAGAATCATCTAAGAGGAATCATCCTAGTTTCCAGTCTTCATCACCAAAGTCCATCATTCGTGTTCATCCACAGCCAATGCGAGGATTATCTTCATCCGTTTCTTTTGATACGCGGGATTCCAAGCGTTTGAAAGCCAGCATGCGTGCCGTCTCTAAATTTAGCATACTGCAGCTGCTTGGTGACTACAGCGATCCCTCACTTTCCACTGTTATTTGGGACCGAGATCCCCCCGCGATCACTGAAATCCGCGAAGTAGGATGAACCCCCCCCCCCCAACCCCCCCGACTAACGTATAGGTACATGTATATGTGTACATAATATCAATGCTATAAATGCTTATATGACAAACATTCAAAAATAATGCATAAGATGTAAACAAAATATAAATACACACACAAAGACGCACACCTCATAAATATGTAAATAGTTTTGATGGGAAATTTTGAGTTGTTTGTTGTTTTGTGTTTTTTTGTTTTGGTTTTTTTTTTGTTACTTTTGCATAATTGACCTTGTTTGTGTGGCATGCTCCTTTACCTTTTCCCCATTTTGTCCTTAATTTCCTTTTTTTTATTTCGATGAATATTTAAAAAAAAAAAACGTAATGCACTGAAGCCGCATGACTTGATAGGCGAAGTAGTGAGAGATCCCTGTATTCTCATTTTTGTGAGCCTTGTTCTATTGGTATTTTGTTTAGCTCTCAGCTGTAAATAATTATTTTGCTTACTTTGTTAATATTATTAAATTGTATATATTGTATGTTGTTGATTGTCTGGTTTTGCTGGTTTCATTTACCTATTGTAAATTTCCATACCTAACACGATCTGCAAAAGAATAGAATACTTTATTACACTTCATTTTGGCGTCTATAAAACAAATTTTCTTGTAAACATCGCCCCACCAATTTAATCACATTTTCCATTTTAATTCATGTGGTGGAGCAGAGAAAACTCTCGTGTGAAAGACAGGGACAAGTCATGATTTGGAAATCCCACCTTATGTTAAATTTGAATTTTACATGAAAGAATGATCTCTGATTAAAAAAAGGCAAGTTTAGTCTTCAAGTCAATTTACTATTTTTTATTTGAGACTTCCAAACGTCAAATCTGTGCACTACTTGCTACAATGCAGGTGTTTACCTCTTCAGTTTTGGACGGTGTTCGAGCCTTGTTGTGATGAGTAGGCAGTTGAATGTGTGGGATGGTTGCCTCTCTGTTGGAAAGGAGAGGACATACCCTGCAGAAAACTCTGATATTAACCTGGAATGATCGGCAAGAAATACACACATCGGTTGTGCGGTAAAGCAGTGTTCGTCCTCCAAGAGAATCCTCACTTAATAAAGGGGAAAAAAACCCGAAAAGGAAGCTTTTTTTTTTTTTTTTTTACTGAATCCTGATACACTTCAAGATTCTCCTCACAGTTGACCAAAGCAGACGTCCAACTAGACAGTTTGCTCTTAAACAGGAAAAAGTAGAAAGATCAAGAGAATTTTAGAACTCACAATTCAATTGAATTCAAGTGATAAACATTTTTAAACGAAAGAAGATTTGCTCAGACAGCATTGTTGACTATGATCATGCATGCAGGTATCTTTCTGGGTAAAAAGAGCCATTAAAATTATTCTATTGTGTACAAAAGGCAGAGCTGGAGGTTGCAGATTTCAGCGTTCAGATCATCAGCTTGTTCTTCATCATCATCATCATCATCTTCTTCCGCTTAGTCCAGGGTCGGGTCGCGGGGGCAGCAACCTCAGCAAAGAGGTCCAGATGTCCCTCTCCCGAGCCACTTCCTCCAAGTCTCCCGGGGGGACACCAAGGCGGTCCCAGACAAGCCGAGAGACATAGTCCCTCCAGCGTGTTCTAGGTCGACCCCGGGGTCTATTCCCGTTTGTACATGTCCGAAACACCACACCAGGGAGGTGTCCGGGGGCATTCTGACCAGATGCCCGAGCCACCTCAACTGGCCCCTCTCAATGCGGAAAAGCAGCGGATCTACTCCGAGCTCTCCCCGGATGGCGGAGCTTCTCACCTTATCTCTAAGGGAGAACCCCGCCACCCGGCGAAGGAAGCTCATTTCAGCCGCTTGTATCCGTGATCTTGTTCTTTCGGTCATTACCCAAAGCTCGTGACCATAGGTGAGGGTTGGAACATAGATCGACTGGTAAATTGAGAGCTTTGCCTTGCGGCTCAGCTCCTTCTTCACCACGACGGACCGGTACAGGCACCGCTTAACAGCAGAGGCTGCAGCGATCCGTCTGTCAGCTTGTTCAGCTTGAGTAAAATCCCGTTCTCATTTCTCAACTTCATCAGATCTTTCTGCAGGTTATGTTTTTCTTTTAGTTTTCTCCAACTCCTCGTGGGCAGACAACAAATTGGTCATCTTCTCTTCAAGAGGCCTGCAGAAGATTCAAGTAAAACCACATCATAGAACACTGACGTGCCATTTCAGTTCAAAAGGTATCGTGGCCTCCCCAAGGTCTTTTTTTAATCGCTTGTACTCCTTTTGGGCCTGTGTCAGGTTTTTATTAACTGCAACATTTGATGCTTTCAGCTCCAAGTTCTCCTGGTTAAAAGACTTTAACCGGGTTCGGTCATTTTGGACTTTGATCTCGAGGTCAGAAACTATCCCCATCATGTCCCATCCTGGTCGCTTCGGTGCTCCTACAAATGGACTTGTTGACGAGGACATAGAGGCCACAAGTGTATGCAATACTTTCATGTATTCACAAAGTTGTTGCTTCATAAACCAAACTCGATCATCTTAAAAGTGGACTTGACATTCTTCCGTCACCACATTTCGAGATTTAAGAGGACACTTTGATACAGTTCAGAAGAACCCTTAGTACCTTGGAGGCTGGCGAATCATCTGATTCATACGTTTTGATTTGGCAGAGGTTTTTACGTCGGATACTCTTCCTGTCACAACCCTTTTTAGCAAGGGACAGAAACACGCTGACGACTTTGCAGCCTACTCTTTACAAAATTCAGCAATGGTTCTTTTACATGCCTCACACCATAGACAGTGATGGACATGGCCCACCTTTGATAACCCAGTTAGCTGCACTGGGGGGGGACAGTGACAACTTTGTGGAGAGTGGGACTTGAACCCCAAACCTTTGGATCAGCATTCCAGCGCCCTATACCACTAGACCACCACTGTCTAGAAAGTCTCTGCTATACACAATAGGCTGATTGCCTGCCTTTGTCTCTTCTCCTACTTCCACACCCATAGCTTGGGTAATGAGTAAAGGACTGGTTGTTGATGTGAGGAGAAGTCCACAAAAACTTTGAAAAAGTGTCAATAAAATCAATATTCTTGCATCCAGTAAGATAATTCCATTCTCAAAGTCACCACTAAGTACTCCTACAATAGTATGCCGAATTCCAGGCTGATCTTCAAAGTATAAACAGGGAAAATCAGAGAAAAACTGAGAGAGCAATGACATGCAGCCTCACAATCACCGGTTGAATATCATATATATCATATAATGGATCAGTGCTTTCCCGTCCTTGATGAACATGTTGGTGTTGTCCAGCTCCAGTTCGTGGGACTCTAATCTGTCTCAGAACTGAGGACTGTCCAATTAACAATTGCTGAACTCGATCACGGGCTCCCCACCGTGCACCGGCACCAGGCCTGCGCTTCACACCAGACTTCCCCAACAAGGAAAGGTTCAGACCGACAAGAGGAGGAAATCTCGTTTTACCCAATTCTTGTTACATTTCATTCACACTCTGATTGTAATACTAGCCCACTTGATGAAGATCGTCCAAATGTCTACTTGTCGTGTGTTGAACCTGGGGAATGCCATTTTATGTCTTGTCCTCTTGCCTCCCTCTGTGTGTGTGTGTGTGTGTGTATGTGTGTGTGTGTGTGTGTGTGTGTGTGTCTAATAATAAATGCTCTCAACACAAACTAGCATAATAAACACTCGAAACAAAAACTAGTGTCATAATAAACACTCAGAATACAAACTACCGTAAAAATAAATGCTCTAAAACCAAAGTACTATAAAAAATAAGTACTAAACACAAACTAGCATCATAATAAACGTTCTAAATACAAACTAGTTTAATAAATGCTTTAAACACTAACGAGCATAAAAATAATCACTTTAAACACAAACTATATATATATATATATGTTTTCTACGAAATATATTTCTCTACGAAAAAGTATTGAGCACTCTCTTACGGAAGGATCTACTCAGAAAATTATAGTGTCTCTCCCTCTTATGCCACTCCCAAGCCCAGATAAATGCAGAGGGTTGCAACAGGAAGGGCATCCGGTGTAAAACTTCTGCCACATTTCTCATGCAAATGATCAAAACAAAATTCACCCGGGTGAGCAACGACTGCCATCAGTGCTGTCAACCAACAGGGTGCTAGTGGAAATCGAAGACGTCGAAGAAGGTGAGGCGGGAGGTGTGTCCGTAGGCAGAGAGAAAAGAGGAAATGCGTGTCTCGGACTGAGAGTAGGGACTTTGAATGTTGGAACCCAGCAAGGAAAGATAGAGAGCTGCTTGACATAATGCAGAAGAGGGAGTGGGAGTAATCTTGAAGGAGGTGAAGGAGAAGTGAAAAGAGTGTCAGACAGAGTGATGAGTCTCAAGTTAAAAATTGAAGGCATGATGGTCAATGTTCTTAGTGCTTATGCCCCACAGGCAGGATGTGAGCTAAAAGAGAAGGAGAGATTCTGGAGTGAGTTAGATGAAGTGATGCAGAGTACCCCCAGAGGTGAAAGAGTGGTTATTGGGGCAGACTTCAATGGACATCTTGGTGAAGGCAACAGATGGGACAAGGAAGTGATGGGCAGGTTTGGTATCTAGGACAGGAACACAGAAGGACAGATGTTGATCGATTATGCAAAAAGGATGGAAATGGCGTTGGTGAATACTTTCTTCAAGAAGAAACAGGAGCATAGGGTGACTTATAAAGTGGAGATAAGAGCACACCGGTAGATGACATATTGTGTAGGCAATGTAATTTGAAGGAAGTCAGTGACTGCAAAGACTTAGTGGATGAGAGTGTTGCCAAACAGCATAGGATGTTGGTGTGCAGGATGATGCTGATGGTGAAGAAGGTGAAGAAGGCAAAGCAGAAGACAAAGTGGTGTAAGCTGAAAAAGGAAGAGTGTCATGTTGTTTTCAAGGAGGAGTTGAAAAAGGCTTTGGGTAGTCAGGAAGTGCTTCGAGATGACTGGACAACCACAGCCAATGTGATCAGGGACACAGGTAAGAAAGTACTTCGTGTATGCTCTGGAAGGAAAGTAGATAAGGAGACTTGGTGGTGGAATGAGGATGTGCAGGAGAGTGTACAAAAGAAGAGGTTAGCTTAGAAGAAGTGGGACACAGAGAGGACCAAAGGGAGTAAACAGGAGTACAGGGAGACACAGCGTAAGGCAAAGGTAGCAGTGTCAAAGGCCAAACAGAGGGCGTATGATGACTTGTATGATAGGTTGGACAGAAAGGAGGGAGAAAATGATTTATTCAGGTTGGCACAGCAGAGAAATAGAGATGGGAAAGACATGCAACAAGTTAGAGTGATAAAAGGACAGAGAGGGAAAAGTATTGACTAATGACAGAAGTGTGCTGGGTAGATGGAAAGAGTACTTTGAAGAGCTGATCGATGAGGAAAATAAGAGAGAAAAAAGAGTAGAAGGGGTGACCGTCGAGGACTAGGAAGTAGCAAAGATTAGTAAGAGTGAAGTGAGGAGGGCATCAAAGAGGATGAAGAGTGGAAAGGCAGTTGGTCCTGATGACATAACAGTATAGGTATGGAATTGTCTAGGGGAGATAGTAGTAGAGTTTCTGACAAGAATATTCAACAAGGACTTAGAAAGTGAGCAGATGCTGGCTGAATGGAGGAGAAGTGTGCTTGTGCCCATTTTTAAGAACAAGGGACATGTACAGAGTTGTGGCAACTACAGAGGGATAAAGTTGCTGAGCCATACAATGAAGTTATGGGAAATAATAGTGGATGCTAGACTAAGGGCACAGGTCAGCATTTGTGAACAACAGTCTGGTTTTATGCCAAGAAAGAGCACCACAGATGCAGTGTTTGCTCTTTGCATGTTAATAGAGAAGTACAGAGAAGGACAGACAGAGCTGCATTGTGCCTTTGCGGATCTGGAGAAAGCATATGACAGGGTGCTGGAGAAGAACTGTGGTATTGCATGAGGAAGTCTGGAGTCGCAGAGAAGTATGTTAGAGTGGTGCAGGTCATGTATGAGAGATGTAAGCTAGTTATGAGATGTGCTGTTGCTGTGAAAGAAAAGTTCAAGGTAGAGGTGGGACTACATCAAGGGTCAGCTCTCAGCCTCTTCTCGCTTGCTATGGTGATGGACAGGCTGACAGACGAGGCTAGACAAGAATCTCCATGTACTATAATGTTTGCAGATGACATCGTTATCTGCACTGAGCGAGAGAACAAGTGGAGAAAAATCTAGAAAGGCGGAGGTATGCCTTGGAAAGGAGGAGAATGAAGGTTAGTCTCAGTAAGACAGAATCCATGTGTGTGAACGTTAAGGGCCCAAGAGGAATGGTGAGGTTGCAGGAGGCAGAGATTAAGAAGGTGGAGGATTTTAAGTACTTAGGCTCAACAATCCAGAGCAATGGAGAGTTAAAAAGAGGTGAAGAAGCGCGTGCAGGCATGTTGGAATGGATGGAGAAAAGTGTCCGGTGTGATGTGTAATAGGAGAGTATCGGCAAAAATGAAGGGAAAAATGGAAAGACGGTGCTGAGGCCAGTGATGTTGTTTAGAGACAGTGGCCTTGGGGAAAAGACAATAGGGAGACCTGGAGGCAGCAGAGATGAAAATGTTCAGGTTCTCTTTGGGAGTAACAAGGTTGGATAGGATCAGGAATGAATACATTAGCACATGTAAGACATTTTGGAAACAAAATCAGAGAGGCTGTATTGAGATGGTTAGGACAAGTACAGAGGAGAGATACTGAATATATTGGAAGTAGGATGCTGAGGTTGGAACTACCAGGCAGATGGCCCAGAGGAAGTACAAACAGATTTATGGAAGTGGTGAAGGAGGACATAAAGGTCGTTGGAGTAAGAGTAGAAGATGCAGAGGATCGGGTGAGATGGCGGCAGATCATTTGCTGTGGCGACCCCTGAAGGGAACAGCCGAAAAGAAAAGAAGAAGAAGAAAATAAATGTACTGGTACTGATTGCAAATAAAAGGTTTTGTGATGCAAGCTTGACAAATTCTCAGTTCAAAATATAGTTTCATCTGTTGGAATATGAGCTATCCTTCAGGGTTAGAGTGTTGAGTTTTGGGTTTTGACTGTTGAGTGGTGTGAAAAGAAGAGCGCTCAAGAAGGGAAAACATGCAGAATGATGGCACCTGTGGCTAACCAAAGGCCAAAAGCTAACCTTGGCCCGGAGCTACAAGACATAGAGCGAAAATAAGAAAAACATAAAGAGATAAATGTTGGGTAATGATCACTCCCATGCTAATCAATACCGACTTACCAATCAAAATTCATAAACAATGACTTGGAGCAAATGCTTAAGTCAATTGATATTAAAGTTCCTGATGATGGGTGAAGGTAAGTGGATGATTTATTATTTAAAATACAGAGATCTTGTCTCATAATAAAATTATTTATCTGAAAGCCTTTTTGATCTGGAGCCCCAATTTATACTATGTGCATTGAAATCTCCAAGAAGCAAAACCGGAGCAGGAAGTGTGGTCAAAGAGTAAATCCAGCTCTCGATCTTTCCATTAATATTTTGGAGGAGTGTATATTGAACAAATAGAGATGGGTTTATGAAGCACCCTATGGCCACTGCTTGGAATGATGAATTTAATAAACTGGGTTCATGAGGAGTATCATTATTGACCAAGATGGAGGATCCTCCAGTGGCCATTCCATCAGCAGGTGAATCAGATATCCTATTTTTTACAACATATCCCTTAAAACTGATATTGTCTGAGTCTTTTAATAAAGTTTATGGAAGACATATAAGAGATGGTGCATTATCATTCATGATTGATCATTAATGAATAATTATTTTTTCAAAATTTGCCTTGAGTTCCACTGAACAATACCTAATTTACTATTCATTTTTGCTGGTTATTTTATTACTCTTTTGACCTGTTTTAACGAGAATAGTTTTAGTATCAACATGAGGAGTAGGAGGACGAATGTCTGTCAAAATATCACCCTCCTCTTCAACCTCCAGTTCCAAGGTATGATATGAATTACAGCAGCCACTGCATATGATCTCTACGGGCAGGATGATTCCCTATTCTCCAAGTTTTCGCGCTTCAGAAAAGGTGATGTCCAATGTACATTTCAACTTCTGTATTTCTTTTTCCCGAATCCACCTTGGGCAATTCTTGGAATAGGCATGATGGTCACCTTTACAATTAACACAGCAGGCAGTAGCTGAGCAATCTTTGTTATCATGATCTACCTTACCGCATCTCGCCGGCAGCATCATGCAGACATCTATCCTTAAAATCTCCAAATCTCCGACACTGAAAGCATCGAATGGGATTTGGGATAAACGGGCTCACTGGGACATTAAAGTAGCCCACCTTCACTTTTTTAGGATGTCGTCATCGGCAGCAGCCGTCCGTCTCGAGAGACGATGGTGTAGCGCTCTGGTCGGCATTTGCGGGAGTGACTGTAAAAGCCCACCCTAGAGTGACAGTTTCTTAAACATTTAATGCATACAAAAGGGCTTTGGGGTGCCATGGGGTCTGCCCTTTCTTTCCTCTTTGCTCTTTTCTCAGCTGTTCTTTTTCTTTCAGCTTTGTTGACCCCCTCGCTGAGAGTGGTCTTCCAGAGCTGGCGTGTTTCGGAAGTGCATTTGAAGGCGAGTAAGGACAACACGAGCAAAGATTTTCCCGATGATGCTGAGGAGGGAGATGCCACGGTCGGTGTTACAGTCACTGTGGTCGGCGTTGGATAGTAGAGGCAGCATTATTAGGTTACCAGGAATTGCCTTAAAGAAATAAAAGAGGCTCTCGATCAAACGTAGGGCCCTAACAACGAGAACATTTAACTGAACTGGTTTGGTCACTCTCCTTATGAGTACAAAATAATTAAATTTTCTGTGTCTTTCTTCTTGTTAATGGTTTTATTATGCCTGTGTTCATTTAGAACCTGACAGTTTGTCTGCCTTTTCTCATCCGGTTGTGGTAGGCTTCTTTATGTTATTAAAGGTTGAGTAACATTAGAGCAAATTGGAAATGTACTTAGAGTAATACAGGTATTACATGGACATGCCAGTTTTCATTGGCATGTCCAACTTGGGCAGGTGGGCCTGAGTATTTTCCGACACGCCTTTCATAAGTTTAATTAACAAAAATAAAATATTTTGTCAAAACAAAACCTCATGCCATCTTATGTAACTTTGTGATGATCAGCAATGCAGGGGCATGGATAGTATTCACCATTCAGTTTTCCAATTTTTTAATGTATATTTGATGCATGTAGTTGGCACTTTACGTTTTCCTCAAATGTATTTAAATTGTGATCAGATTTTTTTCCCACTTGAATCAAAGTCAGAGAGGTAAAGTCTTTATGTTTTACAGCATTTGGTTCCATTTGAGTCGCATCTCCCACAATACTGAATCTGCGCTCTCTTCTTACCAAGTACTTTATACAAGAATATTCACTGAACACATGCTCACAGTTTTTCTGATCTTTTTGAGTCCGAATTGTGAGTTTAAAAAACGCAACATGATAGAAACAGCTTTTCACTCGTCTGATGCCGAACAGTTCTCCCCACTGGTGGACTTATGTGGGGCTGTCTTGCTCTGTGTGGGCCCTAGAGTTAACTTGATGCCCTCGTACATTCCTCTAATGTTGCCTGTGGCAGCTGTAGTCTGGATGGAGGAACTGAGCTGTTGCCAGTATTCATTGGCACAACGTCTTGCAGTCTGTTGTACTTTGCTTCTGGCAGCTCTGAGCACTTGCAGGGATTTCTCATTTGGGTAGCGCTTGTATTCAGCGAGGGGAGCACGTTTTGCTTCAATCACGAGGGACATCTCAGTGGACTTGGCATCAAACCAGTCATTGTTTTAGAGGTGATCTTCCCAAAGTTCGTAAAGGCTGTTTTCTGAATGGCATTTCGGATGTCATCACATTTCTCAGAGGCAGAGCTGTGTTAGTGTTTAGCAGACAGTGCTTCTTGGAGAACCTTTGCAAATTCAACAACTTTCTCTGGTACTTGCATGTTGCTGTTATCCATGCGAAATTTACCTTTCTGTATAGAGCTGCGGCATTTCTTGGGGATAAGCCTGATCTTACAGCAGACGAGAGAGTGGTTAGTATCACAGTCTGCACTGTGGTATGTGCGGGTGATGAGCACAAACTTTATGTTGGTACGACGGGTCAGGATCATGTCGAACTGATGCCAATGCTTTGAGCAAAGGTCACGCTATGACACCTTGTGTTGTGGCTTTGTCTGAAAGAAGGAGTTGGTCACGCACAGTCCATTGTAGGAGCAAAACTCCAGGAGGCGCTGCCCATTCTCATTGAGCTGGCCAACTCCATGGTGTCCGAGACAAAAAGACCAGGAATACTGATCGGCACCCATGCAACCGTTGAAGTCTCCCAGGATGATGACATGTTCCTTTGGAGGTATGTTTGACATGACGTTGCTCATCCTTAGCTTCTGCTGAAGATGTCAGAGTGGGAGCATAGGCACTGACAAGGGTGACGAAACCTTCAGAAGTATGGAGATGTATGATTATCAGCAGGGTATTCCTGACTGCAAATCTTACTCCATGCTCTCTTCGGTCCTCGGCACTCTGCCCTTGCCAGAAGAAGGTGTAGTCTTTCTCCTTGAGTGTTCCAGTGTTGGCAAGGCAGGTTTTCCTGCACAGCAGCAATGTCGAGATTTAGTCTTAATAGCTCATTGTTGATGATGGCTATCCTTCTTGCATCACTGATTGCATGGAAATCTTGGGAAAGTCATTGTCATTGTTTGGACGTTCCAGCTTCCCAGTTTTAGTTTTCTTTTTCATTTGTTGTTTTGCTTGGCTCGGGTCTTGCAGTTTGCTTGGTTGCAGTTTCCTGATCCCCAAGCACCCAATGAGGACGGAAGACTATGGGGGGACAACACCTTATTGACTGGGGGCTGCCTGGCTTCAGGCGGGCGGTAGCAATCCAGTGAAATTTGAAGATCTTTGCCACAGTCAATAGCAACCCCTGGTGCCTCGCTCTTCACCAATCGAACACTGTGGCTTCTAACAGGTATCTGCTGCTTCCCGTGTTGATTCCATTATGTGAAGCGTAACTGGAGTGACCTCTGAGCCAGGGCAAGAATGTTTTGGAGGAAGAGCCTATGCAGCAGATCCCCTCCTCTCCACACTGTTGATCGGTCTAAAGGAATAGCAGAAGCTGGTACAATTTGGTACCAACAGTGTCGCAGGAAATGCTGGCACGTTTCTGATGTCAGAAGCGGACCGCCTTAGGGACTCCATCTCCGGAGTTTTCCTCAGGGTTTACTCCCGAAACCTTCCTCTCAAGTGAGTGATTCACAAGACAGTAGAGGTTTCGGGTCAGAGTTTTCCATCTCCGAGATGAGTTGCCTTACAGGGCAAACGGGTCTCATCGGGTTACATGTTACGAGTAGCAGTGATAGTCCTTGACCTGACCAATGAGTCAGGCATTACTTTCAAAACAATCATACCCCCCCCCCCCAAATCAAAATAACACTTATTTACTACAGTATGATTTTGTCAGGATTCCATTTCTGAAATGATAAATGCAAACGTCTGTGGAATATTAGTGAATCCTGAGCATTAACATTCCTAACATTTATCGCTATGAAGTTTGAAGGCACTTTAAACTTTCCTGTAATGATAATAAGCACAAAACAGGGATTTACTTGACATTTGGGTTCTCAACAAAATCTTTATTTAGCTTCACAAAGATTTTATTATGAAATATCATGTGGTATCCTAAAACAGTCAAAAAAACCAAAGGAAAGACAAAACACCTTGAAACCTCTAAATTTTCCGTGGCAAAAATAAACATGAAAATAATGAAAATATAATTAATAATAATAATAATAATAATAATGATAATGATAATAATAATAAATAATAAAAATAGTAATAAAAATCCAGTTCCACTGGAACTTGATCATAAATTGAGCTACTGTAAATGCAGCAACAGCACTGGGAGATTTCTCAAAGTTTATGCAAATATGATGATACTGTTTACCATTTAGGAAAGTGCTGTTCATTTATTTATTTATTTATTTTGCATAATGGCCAAATGATGAATGAGTTTGTTTAAAGAAAAACAAGACATACAGATTCTGAGGTGGTATCTTGTGATAAAATAGCCAGAGGTGGAAAATGAATTGATCACACACAGATGATCCTGTTTATCCAGGAGATTATTTCCAACTCCAAGCAAAACACCCCCTGGAGGTGAGTCACGTGAAGTAACGTGGTTTTACTGAAATGTAGGAGTACCATGTGATATTTTGCCTGGAAAAACTCATTTGGCCTGCTTTAGAGGTGACCTCTGCATTGCAATTTTGTAATAATACGGTTAATTATCTCTCTGTTTCCTGATAGAATTTCTAAAAATAGGGTGCTGGCAAGAAGCATCATCACGAAACCAATGATATCTATATCATCCTTGATAAATAATATAACAACCCATTACAACGTTTTACATTTCTTCAAGGGCCTAGGATGTGAAACTCACCTTTCACTGACTGGTACTAGAGCATGGTAGCCTCGTGGTTAACATTTTCACCTCACAACAAGAAGATCCTGGGTTTCACTTCTGAGCTTGGGTGTTTCTGTGTGGCGTTTACATGTTCTCTCTGTGCCTGTGTGGGTTTGCTTTACGTATTCAGTTTCCTTCCACAATCAAAATCATGCACCGTTTGCTGATTGGCGGTTCCAAAGTGCAACTAGGTGTGACAGTGATTGTGAATTGTTCACGTATTGGCTCTGTGACGGACAGGTGAGATGTTCAGGATGTATTACACCTTTCCCCAGAACGGGCTGTCTGAGCACTAGTCTTCAGGCAACCCTAATTAGGATTGGTGGCTGAGAAAATGGACATATGGATAACTGGTATGAGAATGCAAAGCAGGGTGTGTAAACAAAAAATAATCTTGCATGACTTTTGGTATGTTTTGGTATGTTCGCTGTATGTGAATAAACACATTTAAATGAAAATAGTCTGTTTTATGCCCTGTTCGTTAAATATAAAAAACAATAGCAGAGCTGAGTTCATTTTTATTAATTAATTTATTTTTTCTGGCAGACTGGAAACAAATTTGAAAAGTAGTCTTTAAAAAAAAAAAAAAAAAAAAAAAAATATATATATATATATATATATATATATATATATATATATATATATATATATATATATATATATATATATATATCTTCTTCTTGTCCTTTCGGCTGTTCCTTCCGGGGTCGCCACAGCAAATGATCTGCCTCCATCTCTCCCTGTCCTCTGCATCTTCTACTCTTACTCCAACGACCTTCATGTCCGCCTTCACCGCATCCATAAATCTTCTCTTTGGTCTTCCTCTGGGCCTTTTGCCTGGTAGTTCCAACCTCAGCATCCTACGACCAATATACTCACTATCCCTCCTCTGTACATGTCCAAACCATCTCAATCTAGCCTCTCTGACTTTGTCTCCAAAACATCTAACATGTGCTGTCCCTCTGATGTACTCATTTCTGATCCTATCCATCCTCGTTACTCCCAAAGAGAATCTCAACATTTTCATCTCTGCTACCTCCAACTCTGACTCCTGTCTTTTCCCCAGGGCCACTGTCTCTAAACCATACAACATTGCTGGCCTCACCACCGTCTTGTACACTTTTCCCTTCATTCTTGCTGATACTCTCCTATCACACATCACACCGGACACTTTTCTCCATCCATTCCAACCTGCCTGCATGCGCTTCTTCACCTCTTTTCCCCCACTCCCCATTGCTCTGGATTGTTGAGCCTAAGTACTTAAAATCCTCGACCTTCTTTATCTCTGCCCCCTGTAACCTCAAAGTTCCTCTTGGGTCCTTGTCGTTCACACACATGTATTCTGTCTTACTAGGACTAACCTTCAATCCCCTCCTTTCCAGGGCATACCTCCACCTCTCTAGATTTTCCTCCACTTGGTCTCTGCTCTCACTACAGATCACGATGTCATCTGCAAACATCATAGTCCATGGAGATTCTTGTCTAACCTCGTCTGTTAGCCTGTCCATCACCATAGCAAACAAGAAGGGGCTGAGAGCTGACCCTTGATGCAGTCCCACCTCCACCTTGAACTCTTCTGTCACACCAACAGCACACCTCACCACTGTTTTACATCTCTCATACATGTCCTGCACCACTCTAACATACTTCTCTGTCACTCCAGACTTCCTCATACAATACCACAGTTCTTCTCTCGGCACCCTGTCATAGGCTTTCTCCAGATCCACAAAGGCACAATGCAGCTCCCTCTGACCTTCTCTGTACTTCTCTATTAACATCCTCAAAGCAAACACTGCATCTGTGGTGCTCTTTCTGGGCATGAAACCAAACTGTTGTTCACAAATGCTGACCTCTGCCCTTAGTCTTGCTTCCACTATTCTTTCCCATAGCTTCATTGTATGGCTCATCAACTTTATCCCTCTGTAGTTGCCACAACTCTGTACATCTCCCTTGTTCTTAAAAATGGGCACAAGCACACTTCTCCTCCATTCCTCTGGCATCTGCTCACTTTCTAAGACCTTGTTGAATATTCTTGTCAGAAAATCTACTGCTACCTCCCTAGACACTTCCATACCTCAACTGGTATGTCATCAGGGCCAACTGCCTTTCCACTCTTCATCCTCTTCAATGCCCTCCTCACTTCTCCCTTACTAATCTTTGCTACTTCCTGCTCCTCAACGGTCACCCCTTCTACTCTTTTTTCTCTCTCATTTTCTTCATTCATCAGCTCTTCAAAGTACTCTTTCCATCTTCACAGCACACTTCTGTCATCAGTCAATACATTTCCCTCTCTGTCCTTTATCACTCTAACTTGCTGCATGTCTTTCCCATCTCTATTTCTCTGCTGTGCTAACCTGTATAGATCATTTTCTCCCTCCTTACTGTTCAACCTATCATACAAGTCATCATACGCCCTCTGTTTGGCCTTTGACACTGCTACCTTCGCCTTACGCTGTGTCTCCCTGTACTCCTGTTTACTCTCTTCGGTCCTGTCAATGTCCCACTTCTTCTTGGCTAACCTCTTCTTTTGTACACACTCCTGCACTTCCTCATTCCACCACCAAGTTTCCTTATCTACTTTCCTTCCAGAGGACACACCAAGTACTCTCCTACCGGTCTCCCTGATCACATTGGCTGTGGTTGTCCAGTCCTCTGGAAGCACTTCCTGACTACCCAAAGCCTGTTTCAACTCCTCCTTGAAGACAACACGACACTCTTCCTTTTTCAGCTTCCACCACTTTGTCTTCTGCTCTGCCTTTGCCTTTTTCACTTTTCTCACCATCAGTGTCATCCTGCACACCACCATCCTATGCTGTTTGGCAACACTCTCACCAACTACTACTTTGCAGTCACTGACTTCCTTCAAATTACATCGCCTGCACAAGATGTAGTCTACCTGTGTGCTCTTACCTCCGCTTTCATAAGTCACCCTATGCTTCTGTTTCTTCTTGAAGAAAGTATTCACCACAGCCATTTCCATCCTTTTTGCAAAATCGATCAACATCTGTCCTTCTGTGTTCCTGTCCTGGATACCAAACCTGCCCATCACTTCCTCGTCCCCTCTGTTGCCTGCACCAACATGTCCATTGAAGTCTGCTCCAATGACCACTCTTTCACCTCTGGGGGTATTCTGCATCACTTCATCTAAATCACTCCAGAATCTCTCCTTCTCTTCTAGCTTACATCCTGCCTGTGGGGCATAAGCACTAACAACATTGACCATCACGCCGTCAATTTCTAACTTGAGACTCATCACTCTGTCTGACACTCTTTTCACGTCTAGAACATTCCTGACAAACCCCTCCTTCAAGATGACTCCTACTCCATTTCTCTTCCCATCCACACCATGATAAAACAGTTTAAACCCTGCTCCTAAGCTTCTAACCTTTCTACCTTTCCACCTTGTCTCCTGAACACACAGTATGTCCACCTTCCTCCTCTGCATCATGTCAGCCAGCTCCCTATCTTTTCCTTGCATAGTTCCAACATTCAAAGTCCCTACTCTCAGTCCTAGGCTCACACATTTCCTCTTCTCTCTCTGCCTACGGACTCGCCTCCCGCCACTGCTTCTTCGGACGTCTTCGACCAACAGTAGTCCAATTTCCATCAGCACCCTGTTGGTTGACAGCACTGATGGCGGTCGTTGTTAACCCGGCCTCGACCGATCCGGTATGAATTTTGTTTTGATCATTTGCATTTTTTAAATGTGGCAGAAGTTTTACGCCGGATGCCCTTCCTGTCGCAACCCTCTGCATTTATCCGGGCTTGGGACCGGCATAAGGGGGAGAGACACTGGTTCGTGCCCCCCCGCCTCATGGCTGCATTATATATATATATATATATATATATATATATATATATATATACACATACATACTACTCCTCGAAACAGATCTGTAGTGATGAATGGAGTTTCAATAGAAAGTCTTTGTCCTGTCCTTTTATTTTTGTTATTTGCTCTACCAAAAAGTATTGAGCACTCTCCTACGGAAGGATCTACTCAGAAAATCCTCTACATACATATATAGATATACACAGTCGGCCCCCAACTTACGAAATAAATCCGTTTTACAGCCCCTCTCGGAAAGCGAGGATTTCATAAGTAAGGGTCACATTTTACTTGTCAAACGCCTAATTCGTTCCAAAACACCAGTCTCCAGACAAGATTCAGCTACACACACAACTCTTTCTCTCTCTCTCTCTCTCTCTATTTCTCTCTTGTCGATATCGCTCTCTCTCTCGATCTCGCTCTCTCGCGTGCTGCGGGTCACGCCCAACAGACGTGGTACTTCTTCAAAGCGCATTTCCTGCTTGACAAACTCAACTTTAATTTGATTCTTAAAGGATCTGAATTCCAGATAAGCTCAAATGCACCCACATATGCCATATATATTGAACTATAACAGGAAAAGGCAGAGAGCTGGCTGGAAGCTGAGAAGCAGGGTTTAAGCGTTTTTTTATGGTGTAGATAGAAAGAGAAAAGGAGTAGGAGTCATCTTGATGGAGAAGTTTGTCAGGAATGTTTTAGAAGTGAAAAAAGTGTCAGACAGAGTGATGAGTCTAAAGTTAGAAATTGAGGCGTGATGTTCAATGTTGTTAGTGCTTATGCCCCACAGGCAGGATGTGAGCTAGGAGAGATTCTGAAGTGAGTTAGATGAAGTAATGCAGTACCCCCAGAGGGGAAAGAGTCATCATTGGTGCAGACTTCAATGGACATGTTGGTGCAGGAAACAGAGGGGACGAGGAAGTGATGGGCAGGTTTTTCCAGAAGAGACAGGAGAACAGGGTGACTTAAAAAAAGCGGAGGTAGGAGGACACAAGTAGACTACATCTTGTGCAGGCGATGTAATTTGAAGGAAGTCAGTGACAGGGAAATAGTAGCGGGTGAGCGTGTTGCCAAACAGCAAAGGACTGTGGTGTGCAGGATGATGCTGATGGTGAGGAAGGTGAAGAAGGCCAAACAGAGGGCGTATGATGACTTGTATGCTCGGTTGGAAAGTTAAGAGGGAGAAAATGAGTTATACAGGTTGGCACAGCAGAGAAAGAGAGATGGGAAGGACGTGCAGCAAGTTAGAGTAATTAAGGACAGAGAGGAAAATGACTCATGACAGAAGTGTTTTGGGAAGATGCATAGAGTACTTTGAAGAGCTGATGAATAAGGAAAATGAGAGATAAAAATAAGCAGAAGAGGACCGTTGAGGACCAGGAAGTAGCAAAAATTAGTAAGGCTGAAGTGAGGAGGGCATTGAAGAGGATGAAGACTGGAAAGGCAGTTGGCCCTGATGACATACCGGTGGAGGTATGGAAGTGTCTAGGAGAGGTAGCAATCAATTATTTGACAAGAACATTCAACAAGGTCTTAGAGAGTGAGAGGATGCCAGGGGAATGGAGGAGAAGTGTGATGGTGCCCATTTTTAAGAACAAGGGAGACGTGCAGAGTTGTGGCAAGTACAGAGGGAATCTCCATGAACTTTGATGTTTGCAGATGACATTGTGTTCTGTAGTAAGAGCAGAGAACAAGTTGCGGAAACTCTTGGATGTGGAGTTATGCCCTAGATAGGCGGAGAATGAAAATTAGCCTTAGTAAAACAGATTACAGTGTGTGAATGACAATAACCTAACATGAACGGTGAGGTTACAGGGAGAAGAGTTATCTCTTGGGTGGAGGATTTTTGCAGAGTGTGGAAAAGATGTGAAGAAGCATGTGCACTTTTGAAGAAAAGTGTCGCGAGTGAGAACGGGCAGTGGTGGTCTAGTGGCATAGGGCGCTGGATTGCTGATTTCATGGATGGAGGTTCGAGTCCCACTCTCCACAAGGTTGTCACTGTCCTCCCCAGTGCAGCTAACTGAGTTATCAAAGGCTGGCCATGTCTCTCACTGTCTATGGTGTGAGGCATGTAAAAGAACCATTGCTGACTTTTGACAAGAATAGGCTGCAAAGCCGTTGGCGTGTTTCAGCTGTCCAGGGTGTACTCTGCCCTCGCCCGAAGTTGGCTAGGATGGGTGCCAGCCTCCCCGCGACCCTAATTAGGATTAAGCGGTTACAGAAAATGAAGTGAAGAAGTGAAGTGTCGCGAGTGATGTGTGATAGGACGGTATCGGCAAGAATGAAAAGAAAGTGTAAAAGACGGTGTAAGGCCATGTTGTATGATTTAGAAACAGTGGCCCTGGGGAAAAGACAGAAGGTTGCAAAGATGAAAATGTTAGGTTCTCTTTGGGAGTAACGAGGATGGATCAGATCAGGAATGAGCACATCAGAGAAACAGTACATGTAAGACGTATTGGAGACAAAGTCAGCGAGGCTAGATTGAGATGGTTTGGACATGTACAGAGGAGAGATAGTGAGTGTATTGGCTGTCGGATGCTGAGATTGGAACTACCAGGCATCAGGCCTTGAGTACGACCAAAGAGACGATTCATGGATGAAGTGAAGCAGGACATGAAGGTAGCTGGTAGAAGAAGAAGAATGGAAAAGATAGGGTGAGATGGAGGCAGATGAATCACTGTGGGGATTTCCCCAAAGGGAAAAGCCGAAAGAAAAAGACATGGTCGAGAACGTATTCATGAGGAAAGAAATTTGCCATCATATCGCATAAGAACGTTTCTAAAAATGTTGAAAGGATTGTGGCTAGTTGGTTGACGATGTGTTCGCATGTTTATTTTTGTCATAATGTTGATAAGCAAGCCGATTACTTTTATTTTTTTTAAATAAAGTTTCAACTAGCCAACTTCGCTGGCTGATGACTGAACTAACTGGCCAAATGAGAAACCAAGTCGCGGTTAAGACTACCATGATTTTGGAGCCATGTATGTAATCAAACTCTCCTGTCAATGTTTTAAAGCATGACAGAGGCTGCCGAGTCAGACTGGTAAAGTTCCTAAATAAAAGTGTTGCGTGTGTATAACTGTACATGCAAACAGGAGACCAGATTTGCTCCACACTACCTCCTCTCGGGTAAAAACCCCAGACGACCTGTGAACATCATGCCTCAAACCCAGTGAGCACAGCACTTCCCACAGTGAATAAAAAAGTGAGTAGAGAAGCTCACATTAAGGCGCCTGAGAAGGAACAAAAGAGAGTAAAGAAGTAGGATGACCAGAAAATGTATGGAGCTGAATTACATCCAGAGTGTAGAGTACGAGTGTGGAATTGTAAGGACAGAAGCAGACTTGGTAAATGCTGGTCTAATTGAGAGAGACATGTTTATGTTGTGTGAGAGAGGAAGCACAATGACAGTTCTGTGTACATAGTGCAACCAGAGACGGGCTCAGGAAAGGCTAAAATTCTTTATCGGAACCTGCCACTGCGTGTGTATTCTTACCTGTGGGAGAGGAAAACAGAACAGAGGAAACCACATACGATGAGGAAAGGGCAGGAAATTCAGAAGGAAATGTACTCTGCAGAAGTTCAGATGAAAGTAACTGGAGATTCAGATCAGAGGTGTTATCTGATCAGGTTAGAAGCCGGCTGAGAACGGGGAACGAAGAAATTCCCACCACGAGAAGACGATGGGGAATCGCGGCTGTCCGAAGTGAAGAACATCTGGATGAGGACGGTGGAAAAAGGATGGGAGCAGAAGTGCAGAGTGAAGAGCTGGCCGGGGCAGAACAAAAGGAAGCCACCGATGAAGTGAATTCTGACCGGGTGTGATCTGATGAAGCAGATGAGAGCGGACCGTTTGCTGCAGTCAGCAGCACCACCAACAATATATCCTTTTCCACAAAGAAATCCTCCAAAATGCAAACATACAACAAATGAGCTCAAGCATCACTCACTCCTAAACATTGAGAAGTTTAACAGATAAAAGTGCGCACAAGTTCATAGTCACATAAAAAGTTCTTGGTTGTAAGCCATTACATAAGAATATGGACATTGAAAGTCATTAAATATAGTACATATAATTTTGTTGGATAGTGAGTGAAATAGCAGTAAGTAAGTAAGTCATGCCAGTGGCACAGACAGTAGACACATGTAATGCATGGTACATGTGGCTCTGGGTCTTGAGTTATTGTGTGATAAAACGCCAACACCTTTCTCTCTGACATACACTGCCCGCATCGATGTCCTGTGTGTCTCAATGTGCCCTGTTGCGCTCCATGATCATTTGCTGCCTTATGGGGCTATTTAGAGAGCAAGCAGGACAATGAAATTTAAATGGGTGTGATCATATCAATTTCCACTCTCTGTGTATCATGTAATACCACACTCATACAAGATGTCGGTCAAGATGGAATAGGACTGAAAGAATGTGACAAACACAACTGGTATTTCTTATACGGCCAAAAGAACGGATGGAATGCACTGATGGCTGACTCCATTGGGGATTGGGGAGCATACTAAGGTACAGCAGCAAGCCAATGGAGAGAAATGTTGCAGTTTAAGCCTCAGACAAACTCAAACTTTCTCGTTACAATTGATAAGTCCAAGAAAGATATATCTGCTTGGACCATGTTCTTTGTATGGTCCTGGACCTCAGGTTATGACTATTGTCATGGCAGCTTCATATTGTGCCAAAATAATACCCTGCCTGCAAACATTTCAGCATGACTTGCCCGCTCGAGAAAGAACTGGACTGATCGTGCTACAAGAACAGATGAAGCTAGATGACTGGTTCACAGTCACAATTGGTGTTCCAGAAGAGGAAACAACTGGTTATTGATGGCAGATAAAACCAGCAAAGCAGTAAAACAAGACTGTATAATATGCATGGGGCCAAGACCAATTCTACAAATAATTTAAGCAGAAACAACTCCGCAATGCCTAATAGACATGAATTCGCAGTAAGACAATAGTGCAATAAACTTTCTCTGCTATGCTCAGCAGTGTGATACCTTTGTTATTGCTTTGTTATACCGTTCTTTGGTAGATTAATGATGGTGCCTTTCTTCCAATCTTCTGGAGACTCTTCAGATCTCCCTGCTGCTACGCACACTCTAGTAAGCCAGTTATAAAGTTTACAACATCCTGCTTTCATCATCTCTGCTGTTATTTTCATCATACCCTGGTGCCTTGTTGCTCTTTAAACTCTTTACTGCTTTGTCTACTTCTGTTTTTGTTGGGTCACTCATATCAATGTAAGTTCTTCCTTTTCTACTTCAGTTTCAGCTGGTGACTCCGGATGGTTCTGCGAAAGTCGTTATCTCTGCAAAAGTGCTCTGCCCATCTCTCGAATTGACGTTTTTCATCACTTATGAAGTTTCCCATTTTTATCGTTAACTAACACTAACGTGTTCTTCTTTCTAGTTAGTATTTTGGTCATTTTGAAGATTTCGCTTTGATTTTTCATTTTTTCATTTTCATATTCTTTCAGTTCTGTTACCTGTTTCTCTATCCAGTTGTTCCAATCCTTCTCAGCATTGTTCTTTACTCTTATATCTAGTTCTCTAGATTTAGCTTTCTCTTCATGTTCTATCTCTTTCATGTTTGTCATGTCGTCTCTCTTCAATTACCTGTTCTGTTCCGATGCTTGTGTATTTCTTGTGTTCTCTCTGTCTGTATCCTACTGTTTCCTTTGCTGCATTCACTACATTTGACTTGAATCTTTCCCATTTTCTCTGTGTATCTGGTTCGGATGATAGATCTGAGAGTGCATCGAACTGCTGTGATATTTTGTTCTGGTATTCTTGTTTGTCATGACAAAGAATCAGATTACATCTTTGGCTCTATTCTTGATTTCTTCTGAGCTGCCAGTTTTAACTGAACCTTGGCAAAACAAGCTCATGATCACAACCAATATCTGCTCCCCTATATGCTCTCTCATCTGGTAATGGTTTTCTCCATTTGCTATTTTTTTACCACATGGTCAATTGGATTGTGAGAATTGCCATCTGATGACATCCATGTGGTTTTGTGTATGGTCTTGTGGCAAATAGTGTTAATGACCATGTCCAATAACGATGTCATTTTCTTCACAGTATTCCACTCGTCTCATTCCATTGTTGTTACGGTTTCGAACTACATGTTGACCACTGTTGACCGATGACCACTGTTTGTTGTCACCAGCTGTTGCATTGAAGTCTCCAATAATGAGTCTTACATCATGTGTTGGGAAGCTTTCTGTCACTGTATTCAGGTCTTCATAAAATCTGTCTTTTACTTCTTCTTCTGTTGGTGCATAAGCCATTGAGTTTCACCTGTCTTGCTTATAATCTAGCATTGAGTATACTTTCGTTGATGTTCTTATATGAGATTAGACTTGCCCTTGTTTTCTGTGACAATGCTTGTCGTACTCCATGCTCATGGATAATATCTTTTCCAGAATTGATCAATGTCCATCCTTCAACATTCTCCACGTCTGTACCTGAAAGACGAGTTTTACATATGCCACATAGAGCAATGTTGTACCTTTCAAGTTCTTTGATGAGTTGTTCCTTGTTGCCTTTCTTATATAGTGTGGTGGTGTTCCATAATCCCACTCTCAAAGGTTTCTATGTAATTAAGGTTCTCCCGCTTACTTCCTCGAGTCAAACTGGCATCATCTTGACTGGTCAAGCTTTGGATGGCAGTCGTCTTTCTTGCCATCGAGTCTGTGAGGTTGTTGGCAAAAGGTTTGTTCTTGTGACAGATTCCGTAGCTATATTTTACGGGTTAGGGTTTGGGTAGCTGGCCTCCACAAAGGGCTTTCTGTCTGGATTGTTGCTTCCCAAAGTCAGTTACAAGAGAGGGTCCGTGAGTGACCTTCATCCAGAATGATTTTCTGTCAGAGTTCACTCCCTTAGCCTTTCCCCAAAAGAGGAATCAACAAGGCAGCGGAACTATTTATCCAGAGTTGGGGACCTGGTTCATGGGCACCAGGGCGTGTCCTCATGCCAGAGGGCCTGCATGCTGCATGTTTAAGGCCAGATCTCCTCCAAGTCCTTTGCAGTTTAGCTTGGGGCCGCAGTTACCATGTGCTGCCATGAGGAGGAACTGCATAAGGCTTACTGTTGCAGAGGCTATGTACTGGCAGAGTTCGGCTTCGCATGTACTCGTTTCACCTTTTCACACCTTTTCCTTTTTCGCACTGCCAAGCGACTGTTGGGCTGCTGCCTTTCTTGGTCCCTCCTCTGAGATTGCCATATACTGAAATGTAAAAAAATTTACAATATCCTGGATACTTTTTTTGTAATTAATTAGTTACATCTCTGTCTTAATGGGAGGCAGCCGGGTGGAAACAACCTTGAAGTTCTTACACAACAACAGGATGACTCCTTAACTGTAGCAGGATATAGAGATGACATGAACATTCTAAACTAGACACAGTAAATAAGCATAGAACAATGGTGAAGGTCATGATGCTGTTTCACATGTACTGGGAGGCCGTAGGAATCAGTATCGGCATGTGTCACTTGGAATCCCCTGAATGGAATAAAAGAGGTTCTCAGCCAGGTTCAGCTCAGAATAGCTAGGACGCATGTGACGGTGCTGACCTGGCTGCTCTCCTCATATATGAGTAACAATCCAAGGTCATCCAAGGTTTTTTAATTGATTCCAACCTACTCGCGTTCTCGGCCCATTTTAGATATAAACCTGTCAGTCTGTCTGTCTTCCTTTTGGCTTTTTCCCTTTTACTCGAGAATCGCCACAGTGATTCGCACATTTGATTTGGCAGAGGTTTTTACGTTGGATGACCTTTTCCAAGCCTTTTAGCAAGGGCCAGAAACACACTGACGGCTTTGCAGCCTACTTTTTACGAAGAGTCAGCAATTGTTCTTTTACATGCTTCACACCACAGACAGTGAGAGACAAGGGCCGCCTTTTATAACCCAGTTAGCTGCATTGGGGGGGACAGTGACAACCTTGTGGAGAGTGGGACTCGAACCCCCAACCTTTGGATCAGCGATCCAGTGCCCTCCACCACTAGACCTCCACTGCCATATACCTGGTATCTTTATTTTGTACAATTTGTAAGTTATTTTGAATGGTTCAGATAGAGCACAGTACCAGGCTGTTGATGATATTCCATATCACACATATGTGCTTTGTTCTGGCTATCAAGTTACATTTTCTTATCAGAATCAATTTTTTTTCTAAAAATTATTCCAGTAGTTATTTATTTATTTTATATTATTATTCTTTATTTCATTTTTAGCTCTTCTGAGCTCGTTCAGCCAACATGAAATGAAATGCAAAAGGCTAAAACAAATCCTTGACACAGACACAATGTTTCTGTTGCAGAGTGGAAGTGGAAGCGGATGGGACAAAAGCAGTAGAGTATTTGTTTGTTTCATGAGGATTGGCTCAACCCCCAAAGGATGCTCACATCCCGAAACCCCTCCTGTAACCTCCCCTCCACTCCTATAACTTTTCTACATGGGCGACTTCAAGTCATATTCAAATTAGAACTGCATTTGATATCAGTGGTTCATTTCCAGGAAACTCCACCACATGTGGTGAGGGACATGCAAGTTTTTGATGACCTCTTTGCTGCACTGTGGGGAGGAGGAGGGGGGGTGTGACGCCTCACCAACCTCCAGCACATGCGGTGAGGGACATGGCAAGCCTTTGATGACCTCTTTGCTGCACTTTGTGTGTGTGTGTGTGTGTGTGGGGGGGTGACGCCTTACCAATCGGCCTTGATGGCTGAGTGTTTTGGGTACTTCACATACAAAATAAAGTTTAGTCACTCTTCTTCCTCTGTGCCGTGTCCCTGGGTGTTTGTAATTACATCAAATTACACATCTCTCAGAATTCTCACAACTTACTGATTTAACCAGGGCTTAAAATTAAATATAAAAATTAAATTCATTTATCTTTCATTAATTTTATTTTTCAAAACTACTCTGTATTGCTTTTAAATTTTATTTTGTTTTATCTTAATTTTCTGTTAGCAGCGTTAAGCATAACTCATTCACTAAACCGTCCCGGAAGCCTTAATTCACGTTTTATTCGCCGGGCACTGGAGCAGCAACGTGCCACGGACCACGGAAACATTCCTTCCCGGACCAAATACGAGGGGAGAACCCTGAACTATCCACCCAACAGTGTCCTCTCAACAAAAGCCCAATACACACAAATTAAACCCTGAAATAAAAATAACAGTGAAAAATATGCACAGTTTCATGAGAACAGTTAACCACCTCCAAAATATACCAGATTCTAATAAATTGCCACCCACTTTCAAGAAAATTAAACAAATATTGAGCAACACTGTTAAACCAGCTCTCCCGAACCCTAAGTTCTCTCCTCTCTTGAGGAAAACACCAGGCAATGGGCCCACACAACACACCTTACACCTAAACACCATGAGAGTCGAATACAGCAATTAACAGACACTATCGGGGCAAATGTTCTGAAGGAGTGGGATGAATTCTCAAACGGCCTGCAGATGGGCCAGGAGAGCACTGGGGAACAGACTCACACACTGAACACGGCTCAGGCGCTGATAGTCTCACTGTCATAGAACAGTTCTAATCCTGAAGCACAGGATATTCAATCCCAAACTGACATGACTTTAGCAAAGGAGGAGGATTTCCCTCCCCTCTCAAAGACTAAAAAAATGAAATGCTCCCTTATTCCCCAAAAACACCGAGAAAAACACACAAAAGCAACCTGAAATGGCAAACTCGAATATTGAATCAGAAGGAGAAACATTGACCAGTCCGGGCACACCGGATTTAGGCCAAAACCTACAAACACATCACGTAATTAACCCAAGGAACGGAAAACATCCCGTCACATGGAGGTTGTTACACCCTCCTCCATAGCCAATACTGAGAGAGAAACAACGCCCATAACACACCCACAATAAAATAGTGATAAGATTCACCTGACACACACGAACACTGAGGATGTTAAGAACACAAATCCTGGGGAAAAAAAAACCCCAAAAAAACAGACACCGTGAAATTCACCCCAATCCCAACACCGGCTACTCAAGATACCCCGCTACCCACCGAGGAGGCAGTGTTAGGAATTAAGCACACCCAAGAATAAGTGGACACTTTTGGTCCTTTTCCAGATCCAGCCAAAAAAAAAAAATTACTCTCCATACCCAAAACACATCCTATAGGGAATAAGAAAAAAATGGAAAGACTGGAAACCAACAGGAACTAAAAACAAATTTTCACTCTGGGACTTGATCCTGGCCAAGATCCCAAAAATTAAATATCTTCAGGTTGATGAAGACACTTGTCCCACCTAACCCGAAGCTTACCCTCAGATCTAACTTAACCCGAAACCTAACCTGGACAACCGAACCTTAACCTAATATAAACTTAACCTAATCCAAACCCTAACCAAACACCGAAACTAACTTACCCCTAAACTAACCTAACCCTAAACAATCCCAAACTTAACCTAACCCCAAAGTGACTCTATCCCCCATCTCCTCCAAGGTCGAAACTTAATCTTTTCTTGGTAGCCCGAGAATATAATCCTTCACTGTCTCCCTCTATTGGCCCAAAATTTAATGTACATCTCCCCATTAAAATTAAATTTAAATTTACCACAGTCCTAATCTAACCGAATTTACAGCCAGGGAAAATTCGGTGCCCGGACAGCTGGTCTTTGGGGTGGTCTGAATAACGCAGGGGAAGGACCATGCACATTAGGGCACACCAGTTCACACCAGCTCTAATTCCTCATCAGCCTGTCCCTCCCTTGTGTCGACTCGTGCACCCCAGTTACCAAGAGTTTCGGCAACGACAGATAATTGAGAACAATTCCAAATTAGAAAAACCAAAGAGGACAAAATATGTAATTAGTAAAACCCTTAACCACAAAGTATTATACTATTATTTCATACGTTTATTTTATCCTTATATATATTCTTCTTTTACTTTCGGCTGCTCCCTTCAGGGGTCGCCACAGCAAATCATCCGCCTCCACCTCACCCTGTCCTCCGCATCTTCTTTTCTGACTCCAACGACCCTCATGTCTTCCTTCACCACATCCATAAATCTCTTCTTTGGTCTTCCTCGAGGCCTTCTGCCTGGTAATTCCAACCTCAGCATCCTACTGCCAATATACTCACTATCCCTCCTCTGTACATGTCCAAACCATCTCAATCTAGCCTCTCTGACTTTGTCTCCAAAACATCTTACATGGGCTGTCCCTCTGATATACTAATTTCTGATCCTATCCATCCTCGTTACTCCCAGAGAGAACCTCAACATTTTCATCTCTGCTACCTCCAGCTCTGCCTCCTGCCTTTTCCTCAGCGCCACTGTTTCTAATCCATACAACATCGCTGGCCTCACCACCGTCGTGTACACTTTTCCCTTCATTCTTGCTGACACTCTCCTATCGCACATCACACCGGACACTTTTCTCCAACCATTCCAGCCTGCCTGCACACGCTTCTTCACCTCTTTTCCACACTCTACATTGCTCTGGATTGTTGAGCCCAAGTACTTAAAATCCTCCACCTTCGTTATCTCTGCTCCCTGTAACATCACCGTTCCTCCTGGGTCCTTCTCATTCACATACATGTATTCTGATTTTCTGAGGCTAACCTTCATTCCCCTCCTTTCCAGGGCATACCTCCACCTCTCTAGATTTTCCTGCACTTGTTCTCTGCTCTTACTACAGATCACAATGTCATTTGCAAACATCGTAGTCCATGCAGATTCTTGTCGAACCTCATCTGTCAGCCTGTCCATCACCACAGCAAACAAGAAGGGGTTTAGAGCTGACCCTTGATGCAGTCCCACCTCCTGACTTCCTTCCTAAGCTTTAAGCTTTGCTACCTTTCCACCTGGTCTCCTGAACACACAGTATGTCCACCTTCCTCCTCCGCATCATGTCAGCCAGCTCTCTACCTTTTCTTTGCATAGTTCCAACATTCAAAGTCCCCACTCTCAGTCCTAGACTCATGCCTTTCCTCTTCTCTCTCTGCCTACGGACACGCCTCCCACCTCTCCTTCTTCGACGTCTTCGACCAACAGTAGTCCAATTTCCGTCAGCACCCTGTTGATTGACAGCACTGAGTGCGGTCGTTGTTAACCCGGGCCTCGACCGATCCGGTATGGGGGTAATACTTCTGATTTGCATCATAAATGTTTGGCATTGGTTTTACGTCGGATGCCCTTCCTGACACAACCCTCTGCATTTCTCCGGGCTTGGGACCGGCATGAGGGGGAGAGACACTGGTTCGTCCCCCCCCCCCCCCCACCTCATGGCTGCATTATTTTATCCTTTTATATATATATATATATATATATATATATATATATATATATATATATATATATATATATAGGACAGTATAATATATATATATATATATGTATATATATGTATATATATTTATATATATATATAGGACAGTATTCGGTTCCATACCTATGAAATTAATCCGTTCCAAAGCCTTTTCGAAACGAGGGGGTTTCGTCAGTAGGGGTAACATTTTACATGTTAAACGCCTGATTTATTCAAAGGTTCCAGTCTGTGGATTGGATAAACCCCATAAATCCTTTAAAAATGATAAAAGACCACCAATTTTTATGAAATATGTGTTAAAAGTAAAAGATATTATTTATTAAACCCTTTGAGCATTTTATTAACATATTAAACCATTTTATAAACATATTTATTAATTAAACAATTATTAAACATTTTTTATTAACACACACACACACACACACACACACACACACACACACACACACACCCACATACCTCTCTCTCGCTCTCTCTCTCTCTCTCTCTCTCTCTCTATACCTCTCGTGCTGCAGGCCACGCCCACAAGATATGGAATTCAAACGCATTCCCTGCTTGACAGGGAGCTCCAAACTCACTGAGGGATCGGAATTCCAGATGAGCTCAAATGCGCCCACTTTATGAAAGATTTACTGAATTAAACAACTTAAAAAACTAAACTAAAGAATTAAGCTTCCTTCTGTCTCTATCTGGGAGGCCAGCGGGGCGGGATATTGAGAGACAGCCATTGAGAAAGAAACTCGCGCATCGTGGACCTCCCTACACCCTCTTCTTTAGGTCCTCCCACCATTCCGCCCGTGTGACATACAACATCCTCGTTTTCCGCCACCCCTGGTACAGGAGGCAGAAGACCTTGCAAAACCTTGGGTCGCTTAGTACTAATAAATTCAGCTTCCACCTTTCTCTTCCCCGTCTTTCCCCTTACATAAGGACACTTCCTACCACCAGGCAGAGGCCCAAAATGACCTCAGGCAGAACCCCTGCACCTTCACCCTCTTCCCAACGATCACCAGATCTAGCCGTGAGATCCCCCCCATTGGCAATCTGGAACGTGTTCCCCTTTCCTTGATGGTCCACTGCCCTATACACATCCACCGGCCCTGCTTCTGCCACAACATGTGTCAGCTCTGCCCCTTCACTTCCCCCAATGTCTTCGTTAATCCCCCCCCCCCATCAGCAACAACCTGTTGGTGCACCATACGTTCCTTCAACCCCTTAAAAAAACCCTTCCTTTTCGCCCTCTGTGGTGGTGCGTACACCCCTCCTGCCCTGAACTCCACCCCTCTCCATGTCCCATCCACGCATATCACCCTCCCGGGCAGCACAGACACAACTAGGTCTATTCATGGGATTTAAACAGCACTTTTGCTCCCCTTGAGGCCCACCACCTCCCCACACTCCTCCAAAACCAGGCTGCTTGAGGACATGACCACAAGGCATGCTCTACCGTCTCCTCTCCCCCACACCCAGTCGGGCACAGCGGCGTGTGGCCGAAATAGCCGCTCTTTCTTCTTTTCCTTTCGGCTTTTCCCTTCAGGTATCGCCACAGCAAATGATCTGCCTCCATCTCACCCTATCATCTTCTGCTCTGACTCCAACTATCTTCATGTCCTCCTTCACTACATCCATAAATCTTCTCTTTGGTTTTCCTCTGGACCTTCTACCTGGTAGTTACAACCTCAACACCCAATATATTTACTATCCCTCCTCTGCACAGCTCCAAACCATTCCAATCTAGCCTCTCTGACTTTGTCTCCAAAACATCTCACATGTGCTGTCCCTCTGATGGACTCATTCCTAATCCTATCTATTCTCGTTATTCCCAAAGAGAACCTCAACATTTTCATCTCTGCTACCTCCAGCTCTGCCTCCTGTCTTTTTCCCAGGGCCAGTTTCTCAATTATACAACACTGCTGGCCTCATCACCGTCTTGTACACTTTTCCCTTCATTTATGCCGATACTCTCTGATCACACATCACACCCGACACTTTTCTCCAACCATTCCAACCTGCCTGCACATGCTTCTTCACCTCTTTTCCACATTCTCCATTGCTCTGGATTGTTGAGACGAAGTACTTAAAATAGTGTATCTTCATTATCTCGGCTCCCTGTAACCTCACCGTTACTTTTAGGTCCTTCTCATTCACACACATGTATTCTGTCTTACTGAGGCTAACCTTCATCCCTCTCCTTTCCAGGGCATACCTTTATATCTCTAGATTTTCCTCCACTTGTTCTCTGCTCTTACTACAGATCACAATGTCATTTGCAAACATCGTAGTCCATGCAGATTCTTGTCGAACCTCGTCTGTCAGCCTGTCCATCACCACAGCAAACAAGAAGGGGTTTAGAGCTGACCCTTGATGCAGTCCCACCTCCACCTTGAACTCTTCTGTCACACCGACAGCACATCTCACCACCGTCTTACATGTCTCATACATGTCCTGCACAACTCGAACATACTTCTCGGCCACTCCAGACTTCCTCATGCAATACCACAGTTCTTCTCTTGGCACCCTGTCATATGCTTTCTCCAGATCCACAAAGGCACAATGCAGCTCCATCTGACCTTCTCTATACTTCTCTATTAACAACCTCAAGGCAAACACTGCACCTGTGGTGCTCTTTCTTGGCATGAAACCAAACTGTTGTTCACAAATGCTGACCTTACTTTCTAAGACCTTGTTGAATGTTTTTGTCAGAAAATCTAGTGCTACCTCTCCTCGACCCTTCCATGCGGTATGTCATCAGGAACTGCCTTTCCATTCTTCATCCTCTTCAATGACCTCTCACTAATCCCTTACTAATCTTTACTACTTCCTGGTCCTCAATGGTCATCTCTTCTACTCTTTTTTTTCTCTCTCATTTTCCTCATTCATCAGCTCTTCAAAGTACTCTTTCCATCTTCCCAGCACACTTCTGTCATCAGTCAATACATTTCCCTCTCTGTCCTTTATCAATCTAACTTGCTGCATGTCCTTCCCATCTCTATTTCTCTGCTGTACCAACCTGTATAAATCGTTTTCTCCCTCTTGACTACTTTCCAACCGAGCATACAAGTCATCATTCGCCCTCTGTTTGGTTTTTGACACCGCTACCTTCGCCTTACGCTGTGTTGCCCTGTACTCCTGTTTACTCTCTTCTGTCCTCTCAGTGTCCCACTTCTTAGCTAACCTCTTCCTTTTTACACACTCCTGCACTTCCTAATTCCACCACAAAGTGTCTTTATCTCATCTCCTTCCAGATGACACACCAAGTTTTCTCATACCTGTCTCCCTGATCACATTAGCTGTGGTTGTCCAGTCATCTGGAAGCACTTCCTCACCACCCAAAGCCTGTTTCAACTCCCTCCTTGAAGAGAACCCAACACTCTTTCTTTATTCAGCTTCCACCACTTTGTCTTCTGCTCTGCCTTTGCCTTCTTTATCTTCCTCACCATCAGCGACCACACCACCATCCTATGCTGTTTGGCAACACTCTCACCTACTATTACTTTGCAGTCACTGACTTCCTTCAAATTACATCACCTGCACAAGATATAGTCTTATACAGAATGTAAAAGTGTGACGTAGTGAACTTTCAGCCAGACGCAGAATGCAGAAGACAGTATGAGATGGCACAGAGTCAATTTATTCTTCAAAGGGTAAACACTTAAACAGAGCGCATACACAGTAAGAACAGTAATGGGCATGAAGAGAAACACAAACATTAAACACTGAAAACTATGCTGCTCGAACCAGGAGCTGGCGAAAACACAGGGAAGCAGGAACATGATGTGAAACAATCGTCTGGTGCAGAGGTGAGCATCCCCCCACCCCCACCCCCACCCCCCGAGCAGGTCAGCCACGCCCCTCAGCCGGAACAGGGAGAGGAACAGAGTTCGAGAACAGAGCCGCCAAAATCAAAGTCCCCCAAAATCAAAGACCATAACACAAAGAACATAAAAGAACATAAAATGTAATAAATTGGATATTCATGCTGCAGCACAGTACATAAAACCTCACATACAAACATGCTAAAGACTAACTTAGGTACTGTAATAATAATTGAAGAACATTTTAATACAACTATTTTACTACACTTCAGATGATCATTCGTCTTCAGCCACTTCAGAAGAAACTCTTGTTTCTTCAGGAGAAATTCTTATTTCTTCAGAAGAGACATGCAACGTCATAATCTTTTTCTGCCATTTACACTCCTTATCAGAAGCCAGAGAAGATGCAGGGCGTTTGGGTGGCATCATACAGCATAACTGGTAATTAAAAACACACAAAAAATGCACATTTACAACTTGTGTGCGAATGAGAAAAAAGAGGCATAAATTTTATTTCAACCAATCAGCAGGAGGGAGAAACAAATGCTCTCAGCCACCGGCTAAATTTGAATCACGTGCCAGTTACTTCCAGGTTTCTTGGCAATTCGCGAGTATGCAAAACATGCGAGTGCAAAACTGCACCCCTGCAGGACCCTTTTGTTTTGCATAATTTGCCTTGTTTTGTGGCATTTTCCTTAACCTTTCCCCGATTTTTTCTTAATTTCCCTTTTTTTTTATTTTCCGAAAAACTCGCGATCCACTAAAGCCGCAGAAACTGAAACATGAAGTAACGAAGGATCGCTCTATTACTGACAACAACCAAATTCAAGTGAACCAAGTAGACAGTTGTATAAAGTCAAGATCTACCTTACCAGCGGAGAAGAAATCAAGGATAAAATTTAAGCTAGTGCAGATAACTGGGTTATCAAAGACCGGCCATGTCTCTCACTGTCTATGGTGTGAGGCTGTAAAAGAACCATTTCTGACTTTCGTTAAGAGTGGACTGTATAGCTGCCGGTGTGGTTTGTTCCCTGCAATGGCGTGGCAAGCTGTACAGGGTGTATTCTGCCCTCACCCAGAGTCAGCTGGAATGGGCGCCAGCCTCCCCATGACCCCAATTAGGCTGAAGCGGTTACAGAAAATGAATGAATGAATTCAATCTGTGCATATCTTTTTATTTACATGTGTACTTTAACAGCAATGAAAGGAAAATTGGATCTAGAAAACCCTCAACATAAACTGGTGACATGGATTCTGCAGTACAAATTTTATAATAGTTTTAGACAAGTCTAGGGTAGTAGGGTAGTGGTGTTCCTCCCTACCAATAGGATGCAAGTAAAGCAGCTCCATCCCTCCATAGCCTGCAAGACACCCTCGGGCAAGGTGCAGAACTCGTTTAGCCCCCCTTGTCAGGGTAACGACTCGGAGGAGGTTTAGCCCCCAGACATGTGGCAAAAAGACCTCACGGGTGAGTGGACACGCTCAAATAGCACCACTGCCTTGTGGTGAGCCACTAGACTGGCAAAGGCTACGAGAGACAACCCAAACAGAAAATCTGGAGTGGAGCACCATAGGCAGCTGGTGGAACACTGTGAAACCTTTTGGCAACTCCTGCAGCTGAGCCGACACCAACTGTACTGGACTTCCTTTCTGTTGGATGCTGTCTACGAAGCCGAGAGGGGGACACTGAAGTTTGGGCAACCCAGTATCTCCATATCACCCGCCCTGGCCTACCTCTGGAGAGGTCACTCCAGTGACGCTGTACCAGCTACTAAATCAACACGGGAGAAGACAGTTACGAGTTCTAAGTCTAAAGCGTATTGGCGTAAGCTTGGACACTACAGGTCATCTCCGATGGTGGGAGGGACCGCGGTGTCCCACTAGTCTGCTACCGCTCGCCTCAAGCTGGGCAGCCCCTGGCCAATGAGGTGCTGACTCGCCACGGTCTGCCTGCTTCAATGGGTGCTTGGGGTTCAGGATAAAATTCGAACTGCAGACTGAAACTTCCACACCACGCAAGAAATAAAGAAACAAAGCTCCAGTCCTCCGACTGGCAACCTGGAACATCAGAACAATGTGTCCTGGTATCTCTGACAACCTCCAGCAAATTGACAACACCAGGAAAACTGCAATCATCGACTGCGAACGAAACAAACTTTAGATAGACATTGCTGCTCTTCAAGAGACCAGACTTCCTTCCTGTGGCAGTCTGAAGGAAAAGAACTACACTGTCTTGAACCAGACAACCACAAAATGCATGGAGTCGGATTCGCTGCACATAACACCCGCCTTTCATCAGTGGAACCTCCGTCTGAAGGAACAGAACGCATCCCCTCACTGCGCCTCTCTACATCCCAGGCCCCCGTCAACATGCTCAGTGTATACGTTCCAACTCAGTGCTCAGTAGCTGCCACTAAGGATGCATTCTATCAAGAACTCGAGGCAAAAATAATCAGCACAAAGATCATCTAATCCTCCGAGGCGACTTCAACGCCCGAGTAGGAAATGACCATGACTCCTGGTCAAATTGCATAAGGCATTTTGGAGTCGGTAAGCAAAATGAAAATGGACAATGCCTTCTTGAACTGTGCGGCTATCACGATCTTTGCGGTACTAACACTTTCTTCAACAGCAAATTGCACAGAAGAGTATCCTGGAGACACCCCCGCTCCAACCACTGGCACCAGCTTGATCTTGTCATTACAAGAAGGTCCTTCCTTAATAGTGTGCTGGTCACTCGCACTTACCACAGTGCTGACTGTGACACAGACCACTCACTTGTGGGTAGCAAGATTCAACTCCATCCTCAAAAGTTCCATCAAACCATACAGAAAGGAAACCCTCATATCAGCACATCGAAAACATCCCTCCCAAAGCTTCAAAGCAGCTTCTCCGAAGCTTTCAACAATGCCCTAAATGATTGACAAATTTAGAACACGAGAGAGTACTGGGAATTCATCCGAGATACTAACTATCAAATTGCAATTGAGCTCTTCGGCAAGAAAGCAAAGAAAAGTGAAGACTGGTTCGAAGCAGGGATTGAGGAAATACAACCAGCCATCGATGCGAAGAAAATTGCGCACCCTAAATACAAACAGCACCCATCCAAAGCGTCACTACTTGTCTACCGACAGGCCTGGAACACAGCCAAGTCCACAGCCCACAAGTGTGCAAATGACTATTGGCTCAAACTGTGTGGTGACATTCAGGCTGCAGCAGACAACGGAAATACTGGTGCTATGTATGAAGGCATGAAAAAAGCTTTCGGTCCCCAGCTGATTAAGATGGCTACTCTAAAGTCAACATCAGGAGAAATCACCAAAGACAGGGCAAAGTAAATGGATAGATGGGCTGAGCACTATCAAGATCTCTACTCAAGACAAAACATCGTCACTGATAAAGCCTTGGCTGGAACTCCCGAAGGACACACAAGAATCGAGCTTGATGTCTTACCAACACCTGGAGAGCTTAAAAGAGCAATTAACTCACTTTCCAGCGGAAAGCACCAGGAAGTAATCGAATCCCCTTCAGAAGTCATCAAGGCAGGAATAAAAAGTGAGCTCTTCCACAACTTCCATCAACTCCTGATGAAGTGTTGGGAAGAAGGCACTGTCCCGCAGGACATGCGTGATGCCAAGATTGTGACTCTCTACAAAAACAAAGGCGAGTGCAGTGACTGCAATAACTACTGGGGGATATTCCTGCTCAGCATTGTTGGAAAAGTGTTCGCTCGTGTTGCCCTCAACTGGCTACAAGCTCTCGCTGAGTCTGTTTATCCTGAATCTCAGTGTGGGTTTCGATGAAAGCGTTCCACAATAGACATGGTGTTCTTACTCAGACAGCTACAGGAGAAATGCAAGAAACAGAGACATCCACTATACCTTGCTTTCATTGATCTCATCAAGGCCTTCGACCTTGTTAGTCGTTTCAACCTCCTGCACAAAACTGGTTGCCCTTCCAAACTCCTTAAACTGATCATTGCCTTCCACGACAACATGACAGGCACTGTGCACTTCGATGGATCATCATCCAAACCATTTCCAGTCAAGAGCGGGGTAAAACAAGGGTGTGTACTGGCCCCCACACTCTTCAGAGTGTTCTTCTCCCTCATTCTAAACTACGCCTTTTGAAACTCCGAAGATGGCATCTTCCTCCACACAAGGAGCGACGGCAGCCTTTTTATCAACAACTGCCTTAAAGCCAAATCGAAAATTCGCAAAGTATAAATAAGGGACCTGCTGTTTGCCGACGATGCTGCTATTGCCACTCACTCTGAAAATTTCCTTCAATGCCTCATCACAAAGTTTGCAAAAGCGTGCTCTGAATTTGGCCTAACAATCAGCCGAAAGAAAACTATCATCACGGGCCAAGACATCAATGCTATTCCCTCCATCTCTACTGGCGACCACACCCTTGAAGTGGTGGAAACCTTCAAGTACCTTGGCTCAACAATATCTAGCAATATGTCACTGCAACATGAGATGGAGTCCAGACTCGGCAAAGGCACGAGCACCTTGGGTCGCCTCGCCAAAAGGGTATGGAACAACCAAAAACTGACCAGAAACACAAAGATCCGTGTGTATGAAGCTTGCGTTCTCAGCACCTTACTGTATGGAAGTGAAACGTGAGCATTGCACTAGAAAGAAGAGCAGAGACTGAATGCTTTCCACATGCGCTGCCTCAGAAGACTCCTTGGAATCTCTTGGAAAGAGCACATCACAAACGCAGAAGTGCTCAGTCAAGCTGGTCTCCCAAGTATGTTTGCATTGCTCATTCAGAGACGTCTACGCTGGCTAGGCCATGTTTGCAGGATTTTACGTATACCCAAAGACATCCTGTATGGTGAACTCTCAGAGGGCTCCAGACCTATAGGTCGACCACTCCTCCGATTCAAGGATGTGTGCAAACGTGACCTCAAAGCTTGTAACATCACACCTTCTCACCTCGAACAAGTCACTGCAGATAGAAATCTCTGGAGATCAACTGTGAAATCTGGAATCAACCAGGCAGAGGAGAAGAGAGAGTTCCCTCATCTAAAAAAAAAGACTCGTCATAGTGAGAATCCTGTGTCGACAACAACTGTGCCGCCCACAAACTTCATGTGCACAAAGTGTTGTAACCCCAACCTCACTAGATGTAGACTCCAGTGTTCATTTTTGCTCAAGAAAGTTATGAGTCCCAGGGACTCGCAGGTTGGGAAAGTATGAGTCCAAATGCAATAGTAATGAGTCCTGTCAAATAACGGAAAAGATTCGCCCGAAAATGTATAGAACTTCAAATAGATCATTGCCAACACAAAGTTCATTCAATCATTTTATGAAAAGTTTATTAGGTTCACAGATAAAAACAAAAATTAAAAACTTAGAAGTTATCACTGACTATGATATAAAAAAACATTAAAACAAAATTTAAATACTTTGAAGTCATCACAGAAAAAATAATACTGTTTTAACTTTCACTCATTCATTAAAAATGCTAGAAAATGCTGACAGTGACTGAATAATTCATCAAGTATTTATATGTTGTCATATATCCTCCTGTGTTTAGTATTTTTCCACACATGAAGAGCTTTGTGCAGATCCAGCTTTCCTGCAAGCTGAATCTTCATCAGTTTGTCCTGCATGTTCACATTGAGTCTGTTCCTCTTCTTGGTAAGGATTTTGTTTTGGATTGAAAATCCCCGCTCGCATCCTGCTGTATGGATGGCAGATGTCATTGCCAACTGGGCCAGGTAAATCATGTTGGGAAAATCCTCCTTATGATATGTGACAATGTTCTGCCAAAGCAAGGTTATATTTTGTCGAGGATATTGCTCAGCATTGACTACTTCTTTAAGGAGAGACCATTCTCTTTTTGTCTCAGAAGGATAAATCTTGGGGGCAGATGTTGTTCTGTGCTGTGAATAATCCTCTTCTGTCCATTGTTTCACCTTTTCTTGGCCATAATGCTCACACAGAGCTTCAATTTCCTTCTTGCCGTATTCTTTCCTTTGCGCAGCATTCATTGTACCCAAGGCTCTCTATTTCGTTATCAACTACAACAGCCAAACTATCCAAGAGTTCAGATGCAGTGAAGTAAGAATCGTAGCTGAAGTGCTTTTTCAACAATTGTAGATCAGCCACATCAAGATCATGCATGAGATCAATAACAGATTTGAATTTTCGCATGGGTATATCCTCGTTTGTCATCCATTGAACAATTTTTAATAGTGCCAGAATTGCGCGATCTTGCTTTCCTTCACACTTACTTACGTAATTTTTCCGATCCTGCTGTAACCCGGTATATCCATTGCTAATTTGTGAGCACTGAGATCCGCATGTCTCGATAAGGTTGTGTTCTGAAAATTGCGATTTTTAGTCACTTTGTTCATGCCATTAACTTTGTTGTGTTCCGTGCATACACTACAGTACATAAAATCCTCGTCGTTGTCGTTCTCTACATATCGCAACCACGTGTAAAGTTTGAGCCAGTGTTGCTGAAACGATCGCCTTTTTCGTGGCTTGTCTTCGCAATTTTCCTCTTCATCAAAGACATTCTCTTTATCCCTGTTTGAATCTTTGTTCATTGAGAAAAAATTGCTTAATCTACGCTGATTTTCGTCGACTTTGAATACTTTTTTCGGAGGCATGTTGCACGTTAAACACTCGAGAACTAGCGGAAATGAATGAACACTGGCGAGCAGACGAAATCACGTGAGCAGACGAAATCTCGCGAGAGGATCCCGATTCGATATCTCGAAAGCGCAGAAGGCAAAACTCGCACTCGGAAAGGTAAACAAATATGGCGGTATTGTCAAAGCATCGACCGATTTCGCAAGATATTTTGGCAAATATTTCTGTTTTGGGACAATGTTACATAAATTGATGAAAAATATTAATGAGTCCGGCGGACGCACATTGGTTTGACACCATGCGTCCCTACGGATTTTCATGCGTCAGGGATGCAAGGACGCACGCAAACGTGAACACTGAGACTCTATTGTCTCACGAGACATACAGATGCTATCTTCAGACAAGTCTATGCCAGGCAACTTTCCCTATTTAGGACAATGAGGATTAGAGATAGGAGGGCAATTAACTCAATTTATTCACTTTTTCAGTCCTACTTATTTCAAGCTGAACACTTTACAAATGCCTTTCAATTTTTTTATAAACACACTGAAAAGATACATGATAAACATTCACTGAATTCTCTCTCTCTCTCTCTCTCTCTCTCTCTCTCTCTCTTTCTAGGCACACACAAGGACACACAAATAGGTGTCGGGAATTCATTCATTCATTTTCTGAACCACTTAATCGTAATAAGGGTTGTGGGGAACCAACTCTGGGTGAGGGTGGAGTACACCCTGGACAGCTCGCAAAGGCCATAGCAGGGCAGGTGCTGCGAATTACACACATCTGAATCTCAATATGATACCTGCTGCTCCCACTGGCGGGCCATGCATTTGCTTGCACATGCATGGTCCTTCATTGAGAACTTCACGGACATGATTGACTTCTTAATACCACCACTATCATGTCACATTTATACAAACCATCAATAATATACAAAAACACAATGTAACAAGGAGGGGTATTGCAGAGAGAGGAGCATTTTGCACATCTCTGCTTGTAACTCTGACCATTATGTAACTTTGTTAGATTATAAATCTTGTGCTTGGCCAAATGTAGTAAACATAAACCTTACCTCCTTGACTTCTCCTTACGATCTCTAGATTTTATGGAAAAGTTTGCCTTGAAAATGTATTCTTTTCTTAGTGTGATGCTTGGCTGTGCTGCTTCCAGTATCTCCCTCTTATCCTTTCGGCTTTTCCCTTCAGGGATGACCACAGCAAACTATCCGCCTCCATCTCACCCTATCCTCTGTATCTTCTACTCTTACTCCAACTGCCTTCATGTCCTCCTTCACCACATCCATAAAACTTCTCTTTGGTCTTCCTATAGACCTTCTGCCTGGTTGTTCAAACCTCAGCATCCTACTACCAATATACTCACTATCCCTCCACTGTACATGTCCAAATCATCTCAATCTAGCATCTCTGACTTTGTCTCCAAAACCTCTTGCATATGCTGTCTCTCCGATGGCCTCATTGCTGATCCTATCCATCCTCGCTACTCCCAAAGAGAATCTCAACGTTTTCATCTCTGCTATCTCCAGCTCTGCCTCCTGTCTTTTCCCCAGGGCCACTGTTTCTAAACCATACAACATTCCTAGCCTCATCACCGTCTTGTACACTTTTCCTTTCATTCTTGCCAATACCTATCACACATCACACCAGACACTTTTCTCCAACCATTCCAACCAGCCTGCATGCGCTTCTTCACCTCTTTTCCACACTCTCCATTGCTCTGGATTGATGAGACTGTCTGTCTGTCTTCCTTTTGGCTTTTTCCCTTTCTCGGGAGTCGCCACAGCGAATCATCTGATTCGCACGTTTGATTTGGCAGAGGTTTTTACGTCGGATGCCCTTCCTGTCACAACCATTTTTAGCAAGGTACAGAAACACACTGATGACTTTGCAGCCTACTCTTTACGAAAGTCAGCAATGGTTCTTTTACATGCCTCTCACCATAGACAGTGAGAGACATGGCCCGCCTTTGATAACCCAGTTAGCTGCACTGGGGGTCTGTATTGTTGAGACTAAGTACTTAAAATCCTCCACCTTCCTCGTGTCTGCTCCCTGTAACCTCACCATTCCTCTTGGGTACTTGTCGTTCACACACATGTATTCTGTTTTACTGAGGCTAACCTTCATTCCCCTCCTTTCCAGGGCATACCTCCACCTCTCTAGATTTTCATCCACTTGTTCTCTGCTCTCACTACTGATCACAATGTCATCTGCAAACATCATAGTCCATGCAGTCCCACCTCCACCTTGAACTCTTCTGTCACACCGACAGCACACCTCACCACTGTCTCTCATACATGTCCTACACCATTCTAACATACTTCTCTGCCACTCCATACTTCCTCAAGCAATACCACAGATCCTCTCTTGCACCCTATCATATGCTTTCTCCAGATCCACAAAAGCACAATGCAGTTCCCCCTGACCTTCTGTGTACTTCTCTATTAACATCCTCAAAGCAAACACTGTGTCTGTGGTGCTCTTTCTTGGCATGAAACCAAACTGTTGTTCACAAATGCTGACCTCTGACCTTAGTTTAGCTTCCATTATTCTTTCCCATAACTTCATCATATGGCTCATCAACTTTTATCCCTCTGTAGTTGCCACAACTCTGAACATCTCCCTTGTTCTTAAAAATGGGCACCAGCACACTTCTCCTCCATTCTGCCGGCATCCTCTTACTCTCTAAGACCTTGTTGAATATTCTTGGCAGAAAATCTACTGCTACCTCTCCTAGACACTTCCATACCTCCATTGGTCTGTCATCAGCACCAACTGCCTTTCCACTCTTATTCCTCTTCAATGCCCTCCTCACTTCACCTTTACTAATCTTTGCTACTTCCTGTCCTCAACGGTCACCCCTTCTACTCTTTTTTTGTCTTATTTTCTTCATTCATCAGCTCTTCAAAGTACTCTTTCCATCTTCCCAGCACATTTCTTTCATCAGTCAATACATTTCCCTCTCTGTCCTTAATCCCTCTAATTTGCCGCACATCCTTCCCATCTGTTTCTCTGCTGTGCCAAACTGTATATTTTCTCTCTCTTTACTTTCCAGCCGAGCATACAAGTCATCATCCGCCCTCTGTTTGGCCTTTGACACCGCTACCTTCGCCTTACGCCTTGTGTCTCCCTGTACTCCTGTTTACTCTCGTCGGTCCTCTCAATGTCCCACTTCTTCTTAGCACACTCGTTCTTCTCACTTCTCACACTCTTCCTTTGTACACACTTCTGCACTTCCTCATTCCACCACCAAGTCTCCTTATCTACTCTCTTTCCAGATGGCACACCAAGTATTCCCCTACCTGTATCCCTGATCAGATTAGCTGCAATTGTCCAGTCATCTGGAAGCACTTCCTGACCACTCAAAACCTGTTTCAACTCCTCCTTGAAGACATCCCGACACTTCCTTTTTCAGCTTCTACCACTTTGTCTTCTGCTCTGCCTTTGCCTTCTTCACCTTCCTCACCATCAGCGTCATCCTGCACATCACCATCCTATGCTGTTTGGAAACACTCTCACCCACTATTACTTTGCAGTCACTGACTTCCTTCAAATTACATCGCCTGCACAAAATGTAGTCTACCCGTGTGCTTCTACTTCCACTTTTATAAGTGTCAGGTTCTAAATCAACACAGACATCATAAACACGTACACACAGGAAGAAAGCCACAGAGGGTTAAGTTCTGCTACTCATATGAGGAGAGCAACCAGGTCAGCACAGTTACATGTGCCCTAGCTACTCTGAGCTGAGTCTGGTTGAGAGCCTCTTTTATTTCCTTAGGTTTGTTCCTAGTTACATGCCGTTGCTGATTCTTAAAAGGAGGAATGTGAATCAGCAACGTGGCTGCTACTATACTATTGCACCATTGTTCTATGCTTATCTACTTTGTCAGGTGCAGAATGTTCAGTTCAGCTATCTACCCAGCTGTGGTTAGGGAGTCATCCTGTTGTTGCTTTCAAGGTTGTTTTCCTCCTGATGCTTCCTTTCAAGGTTGAGATGGTTCTGCAAAACACCTCTGCAAGCGGTTTCAACATTTAATCTTAGCGAGTTGCTCAGCAGGTTAGATTAGAGCTGTGGTAATTCATATGTACAATTATTTCAACAATAAGTCACCCTAAGATCCTGTTTCTTCTTGAAGAAAGTATTCACTACAGCCATGTCCATCCTTTTTGTAAAATCTATCAACATCTGTCCATCTGTGTTCCTGTCCTGGATACCAAACCTGCTCATCACTTCCTTGTCCCCTCTGTTGCCTGCACCAACATGTCCATTGAAGTCTGCCCCAGTGACTACGCTTTCATCTTTGGGGGTATTCTTCATCACTTCATCTAACTCACTCCAGAATCTCTACTTCTTTTCTAGCTCACATCCTGCCTGTGGGGCATAAGCACTAACAACACTGAACATTACACCTTCAATTTCTAACTTGAGACTCATCACTATGTCTGACACTCTTTTCACTTCGAGAATATTCCTGACCAACCCCTCCTTCAAGATGACTCCTACTCCGTTTCTCTCCCCATCCACACCATGAAAAAACAGCTTAAACCCTGCTCCTAAGCTTCTAACCTTGCTACCTTTCCACCTGGTCCCCTGAACACACAGTATGTCCACCTTCCTCCTCTGCATCATGTCAGCCAGCTCTGTACCTTTTCCTGTCACAGTTCCAACATTCAAAGTCCCTGCTCTCAGTCCTAAACTAACGCTTTTCGTCTTCTCTCTCTGCCTATGGACATGCCCCCCGCCTCTCCTTCTTCAACCTCCCCTTCTTCCACCAACAGTAGTCCAATCTGGTATGAAATTTGTCTTTACGGTTTGCATTTTGTATTCTGGCAAAAGTTTTACGTTGGATGCCCTTCCTGACGCAACCCTCTGCATTTAACCGGGCTTGGGACCGGCATGAGGGCGGGCACTTGTTTTTCCTACTCTCCATTCTACTTGTACTATTATAAGGAATGTAAAGCAAGATCTCTAAAACAAGATGCTGAGATCTTTTTATTGAGTGACAAGCACCTGATTTTAGTTTGAGAATTCACCATCTATTTATGCAAACACCCTCAGCTCATTCATTCCTTTCACACAGCAGGTTGCATGGTCATTTACACCTGGCTGTCACAACAAAAATAACACCTCCAACACACACACACACACACACACACACACACACACACACACACAAATCAAATAAAGTAATTAAAATAAATATACAAAAAAATTTTTGGAAATAATTTAAGAAAGAAAGAATTGTAGAGGATTGGTGGGGAGTTTTATTCTGTCCAATGGTATACCTTAATTGCTTCCGATATTAACAGGCCAGTTTATTTTATTGTTCAGGGGGGTTTATGTTTTTTTTTTACTCCGTTGATTCGCCCAGGGTGAAGCAAGCTAATTTTCCAAGTTCATACAGACATGAATTGGAGATCAATGCTATAGTATGACTTTGGTCCCCCTCATAATAAGCTCATTAAGGGAGGAGTTGAACCCTGGCTGGGAATATTGATTTATTAATCTTATCAGGCGCAGTTTTCAAAATGGATCTGATGCATGTTAAAGTATAGATCCCATCAGAAGTTTCAATTCTGCCAGCGTGATTTAATTGCTTGAGGACTTTAAATGGCAAACAGTAATTACTGGATGATTATGTCATGATATGTTTATATGTAATGCTATTTTTAAATAGTTTCAAAGAAAGAAAAGAAAAAAAATGCAAATGGATTTTTTTCTCCTGAATACATCAGGTAATCAATACATCAGACTCCTTTCGGCATGTATTAATATAACATTTTCTATTCTTGACTCATTATATCCAGAATTGAGTTTTCCAGATGTCCAGTCTAATTGGCAATTAACATGCTAATGTATGAGATCCTGTGAGATTTCTATATGCCAAAATCACACCATGAATGGAATCTCCCTGTCGAGATTGAAGAGCCCAAATAACCCAGAATATAAAGACTGGAGCTTCAATATATAGGTGGATAGAATAAAAAAATTCAAACGATATCTAAATAAATTTTAAGAGGTTTAATGCGGACAGATGTCTGCCCTGCAATGACCTGGCGAGCTGTTCAGGGTGTCCTCTGCCCACGCCCAGAGTCAGCCGAGATGGGTACCAGCTTTCTGCAACCCTAATTAGGATTAAACGGTTCATAAAATGAACGATTGATGGACGTATCTCATTCATAACATGTGTATGTTATGCACTACTGAGAGCAAAGGCGAGTTTGTTAGCACACATTTTAAAACCTCATTGTTTTACTTTGGATACACACACCCACACACACACTAAAATATAAATATACAATCAGTTTTTTTTTTGTTTGTTTTTTTCTTTATATTGTGAGTAATGCAGGTTCTGGGTTGATGATCATGTTCATTCAGATCTTGTTTCTACAGTGATATAACACTGAACTCTAATTTATTTCGGGTACAATTATAATGCCATCAAACATTGAGAGGGTAGTGGTGGCCCAGTGGAAGATTGTTGGATTAGTGATGTGAAGGCCGGAAGTTACAGCCTTACGATCACCAAATTGTCATTTCTGACTACCCCCCCCCCCCCCCCCCCCCACACACACACACACACACACACACACACACACAGTGCAGCAAACTGGATTTTCAAAGGCCAGCCACACCTCACTATCTCACTGTCTGTGATTAGAGACATTTTAAGGAACCACTGCAAGTCAGGGCAGATAAAACCGCAATGACTCTGTTGATAATTCATATTATCAATGTTTTTTTTTCCTCACATATTTTTCCTTTGCTTCCATCTAGAGGAGACTGATGTACATTGCTATATTGTCCATTACCCCAACATTACAGACACAAGTGTAATAAGTGCAGTCGTTTGTATATTTACTCAGACTATAGGCTCTCTCTTCGTGCAGTGAATGCTCATGAGCTTAGCAGATTTTGGATTTGTCAACTTTTCTGAAGAATGTCATTTTGTGACATTTAGTGATTGTTTGAGAATATTGGCCACAGCATTCTCAATAAAAAGTCTTTGGAAGTGTGGAGTCTGAGACGACTGCAGTCCTCCATAACCAGACTGCAGTGTTCTGCTCTGGTGAGTTTCATTTTATTCTCGGTTTATGGAGAAATCTGAGTCTCATTCTCAGAACTGTGAGAAGAAGTGATTCATAACTGGACCTACAAAGTCATGTGTTTTACTTTAAAGAAACAGAAATCAGGCTGCAATTACTTTTAATCAAAGTGAAAGTTAATCTCTGAACATTCGGACTGGAGAGAACAACAACAGCAAAATAAAATGGTTTCAAAGTTCTCAGAGGAGGATCTCTCCTGTTCTGTGTGCTGTGAAATCGTCAAGGATCCTGTCGTTCTGGGCTGCAGTCACAGTGTGTGTAAAGTGTGTTTGGAGAAGTTCTGAGAAACCAAAGGATTCAGAGAATGTCCCGTTTGTAGGAAGAAGTGATCTAAGGATTTTCCTCGCATGAATCTGGACTTAAAGAACCTGTGTGAGCCTTTCTTACAGGAGAGAAGTCAGAAATCATCATCAGGGTCTGAAGCAGTCTGCAAAGTGAGAAATTCAAACTCTTCTGTCTGGACGATCAACAGCCGGTGTGTGTGGTGTGTCACACTTCAAGAAAACACACCAACCACAAATTCTGCCCCAATAATGCAGCAGTAACAGACTGTAAGGTAAATAATGTATATTATTATTTATTTATTTATTTATTGCAAGATGGCGCCGGGTGACCTGCAGCCAGTTACAGGAGCTCTTCAGTTTATTTTCCTTTTTTTTTCTCTTTTCTACTGTATATAGGCGTGTTTCTTTATCTTTTTTCAAATTTTCTTTTTCTTTCTTCAATACTGCATCTGGGAAACCCACTTTTATGATGCTTTTGTTTTTATGTGCACTTTTACTTTCACTTTTTGGATCGGCGTCAGGAAACTCATTCACCGACGGCTCTGAGCAACGCAGGTCTTACACACGTGAGACCCTCCTCGGCCTGCGCGCCCCCGCCCTCCTTCACGTGGAAAAGCCCGTTGTTCCTGTGGAAATACGAAGGAAAAGGAGAGGCTGCAGAGGGGGACGAAAGACGCGGAGGACATGTGTTCCCTCTGTCATCATGGGAAATGTCCGAGCGATTGCCAACAAGACCGAGGAGCTGGCGGCGCTGACCCGGCAGCAGAGGCAGTACCGGGACTGCAGCCTCATGTGTTTCTCAGAGACGTGGCTGAATGAACTCACACCGGGCTCTGTGGTTTCGCTTAACGGAGTTACACTCGCGCGTGCAGATCGGAGTGCAACGGAGAGCGGTAAGAAGAAAGGAGGGGGTGTGGCGGTCTATGTGAATGAACGATGGTGCCACCCGGCCAATGTGCACGTGAAGGAGCAGCTATGCACGCAGGACCTGGAGCTGCTCGCGGTGAGCGCGCGGCCATATTATCTACCGAGGGAGTTTTCACACGTGATTGTGTTTTGCGTGTCCATTCCGCCCTCGGCTGATGCGGCGGCCGCGTGTGAGCGTCTCCACAGCGCCGTTAATCAGACACAGACTCGTCACCCCCGCGCCATGATTCTGATCAGCGGGGACTTTAACCACGCCCCTCTCGCCGCCTCTCTCCCGACGTTCACGCAATACGTGAAGTGCGCCACAAGAGACAATAAAACACTGGACTTGCTGTATGCAAATGTGAAGGACGCTTACAGCTCCACCCCCTCCCCCCACTGGGACGATCAGACCACAACCTGGTCTACCTGCTCCCCCAATACACACCCAGGGTGCGAAAGGAACCTGCGCAGAAGAGGTCTGTGAAAGTGTGGACCGAGGAGACCAACGAGAGGCTTAGGGACTGTTTCCAGACCACAGACTGGAGCATGCTCTGTAACTCCTTTGGTGATGACATCAACGGCCTCACACACTGTATCACCGATTACATGAACTTCTGCGTGGACAGCGCTGTGCCAACACGGAGGGTACGGTGCTTCTCCAACAACCACCCGTGGGTCACCCCTGAGCTTAAAGTCCTCCTGAACCAGACTTTCATCTCGGGGGATAGAGAGGAGCAGAAGAAGGTCCAGCGTGAGCTCCAGTGGAGGATCAGGAGGGCAAAGGACTATGGGAAGAAGCTGGAGGAGAAGCTGGCTCAGAACAACGTGCGGGACGTCTGGAGAGGACTAAAAACCATGTCTGGATTTGGGCAGGGTGTCAGAGGGACAGCTGATGGTGACCAGCGCTGGACGGATGAACTAAACTGTTACTTCAACAGGTTTGATTCTCCCCCCTCCCCTTCTGCCCCCCTCCCCGTTCCTCCCCTCTCTTCACACATCTCCAGACCAGCAGACACCTCCCCCCTCCCCAGCCCAACTTCACTTGACTGCTACAGCCCGACAGACACATCCCCCTCCCTCTGCAGCCCACCCCAGCCCCCCCTCTCCCTCACATCAGACCAGGTGAGGAGACAGCTGAGGCGACTAAATCAGAGGAAATCTGAAGGACCAGATGGCATCAGTCCCAGGCTGCTGAGGACCTGCGTAGACCAGCTCTGTGAGGTACTATGCTACCTGTACAACCTGAGCCTCAGCCTGGAGAAGGTTCCCGTCCTGTGGAAGACCTCCTGTGTGGTTCCGGTTCCCAAAACAGCTCAAGCGAAGGAACCAGCCCACTACAGACATGTTGCCCTGACCTCCCACCTTATGAAGACCATGGAAAGGCTCCTCCTCATACACCTCCGCTCTATGGTGAGCCCCACCTTAGATCCGCTGCAGTTTGCTTACAGGCCCAACATCAGAGTGGAAGACGCCGTCATCTACCTTCTGCAGCGGGCACTCACCCACCTGGAAATCGCTGGCAGCGCTGTGAGGGTCATGTTCTTTGACTTCTCCAGCGCCTTCAACACCATCAGGCCAGCGCTTCTGCGGGGGAAGCTGGAGGATGTGGGAGTGGACGGGCACCTTGCTGCCTGGATCACTGACTACCTTACTAACCGTCCACAGTACGTGCGGCTGCGCGGCTGTAAGTCAAAGGTGGCAGTCTGCAGCACGGGGGCACCGTCCTCTCACCCTTCCTTTTCAGCATTTATACCTCGGACTTTAGCTATAGCACAGACAGCTGCCACCTCCAGAAGTTCTCGGACGACTCCGCCATTGTGGGTCGTGTGTCAGAGGGGAACGAGATGGAGTACCGGTCGGTCACCGTTGACTTCGTGGACTGGTGTGAGCGCAACCACTTGTGCTTGAACACCAGGAAGACGAAGGAGATGGTGGTCGACTTCAGAAGAAGCACACTAACACACACACACACACACACACACACACACACACACACACACACACACACACACACACACACAATCACTAGTGAACGTCCAGGGACAGAACATTGAGATAGTGAACAGTTTCAAATACCTGGGCGTTCACCTTAACAATAAACTGGACTGGTCCCACAACACCAACGCCCTGTACAAGAAGGGCCAGAGTCGCCTCCACCTTTTGAGGAGACTCAGGTTCTTCGGAGTATGCAGACCTCTGCTCAGGACATTTTATGACTCTGTGGTAGCCTCTGCAATCCGCTATGTTGCCATCTGCTGGGCCCTGGGCAGCACAGAGCGGGACAGAAAAAGACTGAACAAGCTGGTCAGGAGGGCCAGCTCTGTCCTCGGCTGCCCACTGGACTCTGTGGAGGAGGTGAGTGAGAGGAGGATGGTAGAAAAGCTCACATCCATCATGAACAACAGCTCTCACCCACTTCACCAGACTGTGGAGAAGCTGAGTAACTCCTTCAGTGGACGACTGAGACATCCTCAGTGCAGGAAGGAGCGCTACCGCAGGTCGTTCATTCCCACCGCTGTCAGACTGTACAACGCCACTTTGTAACTGTCTGTGAAAATACCGGTTATGTGCAATAAAAACTCTGTGCACTTTAATCAACCACATCTACCCCACTGACTGCGAACCATATCAACCCATCTACTCTGCACTCAGATACATTACACTTTAATATTGGCCAGTCTATAAAGTCGTCCCCTTCTTTTCTTTCTGTAACCCAAATAAATACATGGTTACTAATTTTATTGGTAAAAAACCCCTAATTTCCAACGCTCCCTGAAAGCACTATAGTTTCCTAGTCCCCTTGAACGCATCATAAGCACATGCTGCATGCACCTAGCTAAGCACAGCAGAGTGTGCAGCAGAGCGTGCTGAGGAGCAGGACACACACAGAGCACTCGAAAAGCTACACAAAGCCTTGTATGTGTTTTGTTCTCTCTCAATCAAACCGGGTGGAGAGTGTTTGTTTTCTTGGAAACTCCGACTGGATTTTTAGTGTGCCTGGATCTGATCTTGAAGCTGGTTTCGGACATGGATGGCGAGCTAAACCCAGTGAGAACTCTTGGCGGATCCAGAAGCAGTGTGGCCAACTGCTCTCTGTATGCGAGTGTAGATCTACAGACCCAACCACTTCAAATCACAGGATCCCAGATAAGAACAAATAAAACACCTTTATCCCAAACGGATCACAATCCTGGAAAAGACCTCCCGAATTCACACAAATCAAACCTTAGAGACTCTAAGCCTATTTTATTTTTATTTTATTTTGTAAAGAGCGTTCTACAACATTGTTTGCACTGTTTCTTGTGATATTGTAAATTGTAATAAATCTGCCGGCTGTTCAACTTTAAATCTCCACAATTCATTCTACTCCTCTAGAACCTAGCATATAATCTAGCACAGCTATATCAAGCTGGTGTTACATCAAAGTGGTGAGCCAGCCAGGAGGAGTTTTGGCTACATTTTGCCTCTAAATTAATAATTTGGCATACAGTTTGGCAGTTTTATGACAGTTTTTGTACAACTTTTCCCACAAAAGAAACATGGATATCATTGAACGTGAAGGTATCAAAGTACCAAATGCTGTATTAATTAGTGGTTTTTCTGGTACTGAGACTGATAAAGAAGTTATTAAGTTTTTAGAAAAGTATGGTTCTATTACACGAACAGTGAAACTTACTAGTTCTGACCCTGACTTTAAAAATACAGCCGTAGTTGAGTTTGAGTATGGCACTGCTATTGAGTCAATTCAGGCTGAACTACCATGTCAAAGAGCAACATCTGACCCAAAGGTTGTTCACAAAATTCAGCTCTTATCCCCACTTTATAGTGATAAGTTAACAGCTGATCTGACCAAGTCTTTTCTCTTTGATTTAAAGGGAATTGCCAAAGCAAGCGGAATAGACTATGAGAAATTGTTGCTTGGTGAACTTAACAAACTTTTCAGGCCTCTGCTGCTGAAAGTGAAGGTATAGCTTCCACTGACGCTACTCCAGTAACTGAAACTTTAACAGGTGATTCTGTTGTGACACAAACAAATAGGGAAACTCTCACAACTACCTAAAACTCTGATATTCCCAGTTCTCCAATCAACAGCAGACCAACTCCTATTTTAAATCCCGAACACTTGAGCACCCCTGAAGTCCAGAGGGTGATTGTCGAGCACATTGTCAAAAGTGCTGACACGTCCCAAACTTATCCGAACTCTCCCAAGTTCAGGTCGTTCTCTGGAAAATTTCCGTGCCCTAATACGGAAGTAGATTATGACACTTGGCGCAGTCATGTTGAGTTTTATCTTGCCGACTCTTCTGTTTATGAAAGACAGGTAGTAAGAAAAATTATTGAAAGTCTCTTACCACCAGCCGCCAATATTGTCAAACATTTGGGCCCCTTGTCCAGCCCCAAAGACTTTCTGAGCTTGCTCGATTCTGCATACGGGAATGTAAATGATACTGATGAGCTGTTTGTGAAATTTTTGAGCACAAACCAAAATGCCGGAGAAAAACCTTCAACATACTTGCACCGGCTCCAGACTACATTAAGCAAAGTTGCTAAAGGGGGAGGCGTTACAGTCAGTGATTTTGATCGACAGCTTTTAAAAACAGTTCTGTAGGGGGTGCTGGGATGATAACCTAATTGCCAGCCTCCATTTAGAACAAAAGAAATCCAGCCCACCTCCCTTTTCTGAACTTCTTTTGTTGCTGCGAACAGAGGAGGATAAACAAGCAGCTAAGTCCACTCGCATGAAGCAGCACTTAGGACTTTCAAAAGTAAAGGTACAGTCCAACCCTTTAAATGTTTATGCAGACACTGAGTTTCAAGCTGCTGCTGCAGACAATTCTAGTAAAACGTCTACCAAGAAACTGCAGAAACAAATTGCTCAACTGCAAGAACAGTTAACTTCCTTAAAAGCGTCCATGGAAAAGACAGTTGAAAAGAAACCTCAGACAAAGTCCCCCAACGTTGCAATGAAACAACAGCAGAGAGAGACACAAACACAGAACTCACACTTGAAAAGTGAAAGCTTTGGCAAAGGTAACAAAAAGCCTCGCCCATGGTTCTGCTTTAACTGTGGCGAGGATGGCCATATAGCCCCCTCTTGTGACAGTGACCCAAACCCCAAAGCTGTTGAAGCTAAACTCAAAGAGCTTAGGTCAAAACGAAAGGCTTGGGAGGACCAATGTAACACTGATTTTAAACTAGTTCCTGTTTCAGTTGAGGGACAAACTGGAACTAGTAGCGACACAAGTCCCACTCAGAAACCCCAGCCAAAACAGAGTTGTACGCTAACGAGTAAACACCATTCTAGCTTTCCCAAGGGCTTAATAGGTAAGAAGTGCACTGCTAATATAAACATAGCTGGCGTTAGCTGCAATTCTCTATTAGATTCAGGGTCGCAAGTTACGACTATTTCACACTCCTTTTACCAGAGACACCTGGTTGATTTTCCAATCCAGCCGATCAGTGACCTAGATGTTGAGGGTGCAAACGGTCAGGCGGTACCTTATCTAGGCTATGTAGAAGTTCCAGTTGGTTTTCCAAAAGAGTTTGTTGAGTCTGAGCCTCAAATTTCTACATTAGCTCTAATAGTACCTGATTTGCACTCCAGCACAGACTTGCCAGTGTTAATTGGTACAAATGCCCTCGATGTTTTATATGAGGAACATTGTCGAGACACTCCCATTCTACCAGCTGTCTATGGCTAGAGTCAGATTTTAAAAATCCTCGAGCACAGATACGAAACAAAGAGCACAGGGAAGCTTGGGCTAATGACACTGAGGGGCAACACACCTTATGTTATTCCAGCTCACGAGAAGGTCTGTCTTGAAAGCTACGCCCACTTAAGTTCGCCACTCACAGACAAATGGGCAGTAGTAGAGCAGCCAATGTCCTCAGCCCTTCCAGGTGGAATCTTTGTTGACTGCTGTCTTGTTACAGTGCCAAGTCAAAGTCCTTACAAGCACCCTGTTTGGATAAGAAATGAAACCGATCATGACATTATGCTTCCTGGCAACTGTGTCCTTGCTGAACTGCATGTTGCAGACCAAGTTTTGGAAACTCAAAACCTGTCCAATACCAACTCAGCAGGTTGTTGTCGCTTGTCTGCAGACTCCTCATCACCGAAGGACCAGTTGACTTTTGATTTTGAAAATTCACCTCTGCCTGAGGAGTGGAAAAGTCGCATCACACAGAGTCTGAGTGCTTACAGTGATGTCTTCGCATGCCACGATCTTGACTTTGGCCATGCCACTAGAGTTAAGCATAAAATCAAGCTTAAAGACGAAACACCCATAAAACAGAGATCGAGGCCTATTCACCCAAATGACTACGAAGCTGTTAGGAAACACCTCAAAATGCTTCTCGATGCCGGGGTAATACGACCATCAGAATCCCCTTTCTCGTCCCCCATTGTTGTAGTTAAGAAAAAGACGGGTGAGGTACGTCTCTGTGTGGACTACCGTAAGGTTAACGTACAAACGGTTAAAGACGCTTACGCGTTACCAAATCTTGAAGAGACCTTCTCCGCTCTATCTGGGTCAAACTGGTTCTCCGTCATGGACTTAAAGTCGGGCTACTACCAGATAGAGATGGAGGAGGAAGATAAGGCCAAAACAGCGTTTGTATGCCCCCTAGGGTTTTATGAGTTCAATCGAATGCCTCAGGGAATTACAAATGCTCCCAGCACCTTTCAGAGGTTAATGGAGAGGTGCATGAGAGACATTAATCTTAAGGAGGTGCTCGTCTTCCTAGACGATTTGATTGTTTTCTCAGACTCCCTAGAGCAACACGAACAGAGGCTAAAGCATGTTTTGGACCGTCTTCGTGAATATGGCTTAAAGTTGTCCCCCCAGAAATGTCGCTTTTTTCAGACATCGGTTAAATATTTAGGCCATATTGTTTCAAGAAATGGCATAGAAACAGATCCTGAAAAAGTAGCAGCCATTAAGACCTGGCCAGTGCCACAAAACTTGAAGCAGCTCAAGTCGTTTTTTGGGTTCACCGGCTACTATCGCCGATTTGTTAAAGATTATTCAAAGATAGTTCGGCCCTTAAACGACCTTACATGTGGCTACCCACCTTATAGAAAAGTCCAGAAACGAACCGACACTTCTAAGTATTTCAACCCTCGAGAACCTTTTGCCGAGAGGTGGACATCTGTCTGTCAGTCAGCCTTTGAATGCATTAAGGAGAAATTAACATCCTCTCCTGTATTGGGCTTTGCAGATCCAAAGCTCCAATATGTTCTGCATACCGACGCCAGCGCTACAGGCCTAGGTGCCGCTCTTTATCAAGAGCAAGGTGGTAAAATGCGCATCATAGCCTATGCCAGTAGGGGGCTGACACCAAGCGAAACCAGATATCCAGCTCATAAGCTAGAATTTCTAGCTCTGAAATGGTCCATTGTAGAAAAGTTTCATGATTACCTTTATGGTAATGAATTCACAGTTGTAACGGATAATAATCCGCTTACATACATTCTGACCACTGCAAAGCTTGATGCAGCTATCTATCGCTGGTTAGCAGCGCTATCCACCTTCAACTTCCAAATCAAATACAGAGCTGGCAAGGCTAACCAGGACGCAGATGGCCTATCACGAAGGCCCCACCAAACACTAGCTGCGGATTATGTGACATTGGAAGAGGAGAACCGAATACAACAACTCACCTCACGTCTTCTCGGATCCCCTCCTCGATGTAGTGATTTATGTCCTGATACTATTGCAGCAGTATGTCACAAGAATTTTCTCAATGAGAAAACCAAAGATTCACCTCATGTCATTCTTGTTGAGTCCTTGGCTATGAATGCTGATGCAATTCCTGATGTATACAGTGATGCTGAAACATCTGGTCAAGTAACTGTTCCCTTGTTTTCTGCTCATGAGCTTAAAGAACAACAAAGAGCTGACCCAAGCATCAATCATGTCATTCAGTTACTTGAAGCTGGAGCAGATGTTCCACATGACAACAGAGAAACATTTGAAATAAAACTGATGCTCCGAGAATGGAAACGTCTTGAAAAGAGGGATGACCTTTTGTTCAGGAGGCGACAGTGTGACCCAGATACAACTTACCCCCTTGTACTCCCTGTCTCACTTAGACCCACTGTTCTTAAGTTACTCCATGATGACATGGGTCATATGGGGTGGGAGAGGACTCATGAACTAGTGAGGGCAAGATTTTATTGGCCTAAGATGGGTCATGACATTGAGACCAAAATAAAGAACTGTGGTCGTTGTATTCGAAGAAAGTCCTTGCCTGAAAAGGCCGCGCCTTTAGTTAACATTAAAACCACGCGACCAATGGAATTGGTCTGCATGGACTTTCTTTCGATTGAGCCCGATAGTAAGAGTACCAAGGACGTGTTAGTCATCACAGATCATTTTACGAAATATGCAGTGGCCTTGCCCACTAGTGATCAAAAGGCAACCACTGTGGCTAAAAATCTCTGGGGAAACTTTTTGGTTCACTACGGGTTCCCCGAACGCCTCCATAGTGACCAGGGGAGGGATTTTGAGTCACATGTGATTAAGGAACTGTGTGCTATTACTGGCATCAAAAAAGTGAGAACCAGTCCTTATCACCCGAGGGGTAACCCCGTAGAGCGATTCAATCGCACCCTCCTTAGTATGTTAGGTACTCTGAAGGATGACCAAAAAGTTCATTGGCGTGATTTTGTCAAGCCTCTCACACACGCCTACAACTGTTCAAAGAGTGAGGTTACTGGGTTTAGTCCTTATGAGTTGATGTTTGGCCGTAAGCCTAAGCTACCAGTTGACCTTGCCTTTGGGTTGCCCGTTACAGGGGACTCACCTGCATCCCATTCTCAGTATGTGCGCAGTCTAAAGGCTAAACTCGAAGAAAGTTACCAAATTGCCCTTGAAAACTCCAAAAAAGTTGCAGAGCGCAATAAGAGCAGATTTGATAAGAAAGTCAGAGAATCCACTCTTGAAGCAGGAGATAGAGTTTTAGTCAAAAATGTCCGTTTGCGCAATAAACATAAACTTGCCGACAGATGGGAACACATGGTGTACCGTGTTGTCAAGAAAATGGAAAATGTTCCTGTGTATGTGGTTCGACCAGAGAGAGGTGATGGTCCAAGTAGAACTCTTCACCGAGACCATTTACTTGCGTGTGGTGACCTCTCAGACATTAAGGATGAAGTTGAGACAAGAGCAAAACCTCCACGTAGACGCAAAACTCGACAAAGTCCTTCTGAACCACAGGACACAGATCTGTCAGAATCGGAGGAGGAGTATGAACCCATGCCAGGACAACCTTCAATCGAAACAGAGACATTCATTAAGATTTATGACAATAATCAAGACCAATCAAATGTACAAAACCAGACAACAAACTCGGATATTTCAAATGAACCACTCTCACTCAATAAGGATACCTCCTTGCACCCAAAAGTTTCAGTCGAGACAGACACAGATGAGATGGACAATGAACAGGAAAATCAGAATGAGGCCGAACTACTCAAAGAGGAATCACATTCAGATGTCATGGAAGGAGGAGATGATGAAAACCAAATACAAGGAGGACCAGACGTTAATATTGTGGACACAGAGCAAAATGGTGATGTGATTGACCAACAAACAGAACAGACGATTGAAACAACAAATGAAACTCCCAATGTGAGAAAATCTGAAAGATTAAAGCGAGCCCCAGGACGGTTTCATTACCCTCAATTGGGTCAACCTCTGATATCTTTTGCACACAGGTTCTTGGATAACTTTAACCAAGCCCTAGAGTCATTTAGTAGCTATGAAAACCATCAGATCTATGATGTTTAAACAAACATTTAAGTACATGACGGGACTCATGCTTATTCAAGGGGGGAGGGTGTAACCCATATAAATACATGGTTACTAATTTTATCGGTAAAAAACCCCTAATTTCCAACGCTCCCTGAAAGCACTATAGTTTCCTAGTCCCCTTGAACGCATCATAAGCACATGCTGCATGCACCTAGCTAAGCACAGCAGAGCGTGCAGCAGAGCGTGCTGACGAGCAGGACACACACAGAGCACTCGAAAAGCTACACAAAGCCTTGTATGTGTTTTGTTCTCTCTCAATCAAACCGGGTGGAGAGTGTTTGTTTTCTTGGAAACTCCGACTGGATTTTTAGTGGACCTGGATCTGATCTTGAAGCTGGTTTCGGACACGGATGGCGAGCTAAACCCAGTGAGAACTCTTGGCGGATCCAGAAGCAGTGTGGCCAACTGCTCTCTGGATGCGAGAGTAGATCTACAGACCCAACCACTTCAAATCACAGGATCCCAGATAAGAACAAATAAAACACCTTTATCCCAAACGGATCACAATCCTGGAAAAGACCTCCCGAATTCACACAAATCAAACCTTAGAGACTCTAAGCCTATTTTATTTTTATTTTATTTTGTAAAGAGCGTTCTACAACATTGTTTGCACTGTTTCTTGTGATATTGTAAATTGTAATAAATCTGCCGGCTGTTCAACTTTAAATCTCCACAATTCATTCTACTCCTCTAGAACCTAGCATATAATCTAGCACAGCTATATCAAGCTGGTGTTACATTTCTTTTATTGTTTATTAATTTACACTATTTATGTATCTATTTATTTATTTACTTGTATAATATATATGTATATGTTTGTATTTGTATCTATTTTTGCACCCACTACTGATGGTACCTCAAGAGCCTGTAACAGTGAATTTCTCCATTGTGAGATTAATAAAGCTGTATCTTATCTTATAAAAACACACACTGAACATTGTACAGTTAAATCTCCGTAATAAACAGTGGTGTGAGGTAACAATGTGTGAAATAAGATCTGAAACACAGAGTCTCCATGCAGTGTGTGGATTTGTTTCAGAAGGAGCTCAAAACTGCACTGAAGCCCCTTCAGGAGAAACTGAAGATCTTTGAAGACTGTAAACTGAACTGGAGTCAGACTGCAGAACATATAAAGGTCAGAATCAACAGCATGGGTTTGATACTGTAATTATATTTTACATCATTGCATAATGGGTTCTATTTGATTTGATTTTCTCTTCACTGCAGTTTCAAGCCCAGCACACAGAGCGTCAGATAAAGGAGGAGTTTGAGAAGCTTCCCCGGTTTCTATGAGATGAAGAGGCAGTCAGGATCGCTGCACTGAGAGAGGAAGAGGAGCAGAAAGTCAGATCATGAAGGAGAAGATGGAGAAGCTGAGCAGAGAAATTTCATCCCTTTCAGACACAATCAGAGCCATAGAAGAGGAGATGAGAGCCGAAGATGTTTCGTTCTTATGAGTGACGATCATTTATTCAGTACAGTAGGCCCTCGACATTCACGGGGGTTCAGTTCCGAGTCCTCCCGCGAATCGAGATAATCTGCGAGTTTTGTACCCGGAAGTAAAACCCCATGCATCACGTCACATGCATGAATGATCAACCAAAAGTAAAATACTGTGGATCTATTACATGCACTAAAATATGCTTCTTAAGCACATTCAATAGACAGTCTTACTCATTACAGTATTAATGTAGTAAAATGTAGTAATGATTAAGAAAAACGTTTCCATTTTTCCTCGTATTTTGATTGATGATAAAATATAAACATTATGCAGCATATACTGTTGTAAAGCACTCATATTAAAGTCTTTTTAAATTATTATTCCAGTACAGTACCGAAGTTAATGTTTAGAATGTTTGTGCGTGAGATTTTATGTTCTGTAGCATGTTTAACAAACGATACCAAAAAGGATAAACTTTATTACGCTTCATGTTCTTTTCCATCTGGTTGATCATTCTTGCATGTGACGTGATACATGAGGTTTTACATTAACTTAGATACTGTACTGGAATGAGATTTCCTTTCGGCTTTTCCCTTTATCAGGGTTTGCCACAGCGAATGATTCGCACGTTTGATTTGGCATCGATTTTTACGTTGGATACCCTTCCTGACACAACCCTTTAACAAGGGACAGAAACACGCTGACGGCTTTGCAGCCTACTGATACTGTTAATAATAATAATTGAAAAACACTTTAATACAGCAGTTCACAGGAAACTGTCGTTTCTTCAGGAGAAAGTCTTATTTCTCGAGAAGAGACATCCAACGTTTTCTATCGTTTAGCCAGAGAAGAGACACAGCATTTGAGTGGTATCATAAAGCTTAACTGGTAATTAAAACACTCAAAAAAATAGGCTCATTGACAACTTGTGCGCAAATGAGGAAAAGGGGGCGTTACATCATCTCAACCAATCAGCAGGAAGGAGAACAAGCATTGGCTGAATTTGAGTGATGTGTCAGTTGCTCGGCAGTCCGTGAATACTTAAACCATGAGTGCAAAACCGTGAATAGGCAAGGGCCTACTGTATTTGTATTGTGAGAAAGTAAAACCTGTTTCCATCATCAGAATCGTCACATTTCATTGGTGTAAAAATGTCAGTCATCTCCACTTATAGTTACTTTGTTGCTTTACAGAACTACGAGGCCACAGTGAAAAGGTGAGTGATGTGCTTCCTGTCTCTCTCATTCTGTGTTTCTGAATCCAAACCCAAATGGATGTGTTTACACTCATTCCACCACCAAGTCTCCTTATCTACTCTCCTTCCAGATGACACACCAAGTACTCTCCTACCTGTCTCCCTGATCACATTTCCTGTAGTTGTCCAGTCATTTGGAAGCACTTCCTGGCCACCCAAACCCTGTTTCAACTCCTCTTTGAAGACAACGCAACACTCTTCCTTTTTCAGCTTCCACCACTTTGTCTTCTGCTCTGCCTTTGCCTTCTTCACCTTTCTCACCATCAGCATCATCCTGCACACCACTATCCTATGCTGTTTGGCAACACTCTCACCCGCTACTACTTTGCAGTCACAGACTTCCTTCAAATTACATCGCCTGCACAAGATGTAGTCTACTTGTGTGCTCCTACCTCCGCTTTTATAAGTTACTCTATGCTCCTGTCTCTTCTGGAAGAAAGTATTTACCACAGCCATTCCCATCCTTTTTGCAAAATCTACCAACATCTGTTCTTCTGTGTTCCTGTCCTGGATACCAAACCTGCTCATCACTTCCTCGTCCCCTCTGTTGCCTGCACCAACATGTCCAACTGAAGTCTGCACCAATGACCACTCTTTCACCTCTGCGGGTACTCTGCATCACTTCATTTAACTCACTCCAGAATCTCTCCTTCTCTTCTAGCTCACATCCTGCCTGTGGGGCATAAGCACTAACAACATTGAACATCACACCTTCAATTTCTAACTTGAGATTCATCACTCTCTCTGACACTTTTAGAACATTCTTGACAAACTCCTCCTTCAAGATGATTCCTACTCCATTTCTCTTCCCATCCACACCATGAAAAAACAGCTTAAACCCTGCTCCTAAGCTTCTAACCTTGCTACCTTTCCACCTGATCTCCTGAACACACAGTATGTCCACCTTCCTCCTCTGCATCATGTCAGCCATCTCTCTACCTTTTCCTTTCATAGTGCCAACATTCAAAGTCCGTACTTTCAGTTCTAGACTTACCCCTTTCCTCTTCTCTCTCTGCCTATGGAAATGCCTCCCATCTCTCCTTCTTCGACGTCTTCTCCCAACAGTGGTCCAATTTCCACCAGCACCCTGTTGGTTAACAGCATCGATGGTGGTCGTTGTTAACCCGGGCCTCGACCGATCCGGTATGAAATTCTTTCTTGTGATTCGCATATTTTATTTGGCATTTATGTTACGCTGGATGCCCTTCCTGATGCAACCCTCTGCATTTATTCGGGCTTGGGACCGGCGTGAGGGAGAGACACTGGTTTGTGCGCCCCCTCCCCCTGGCTGCATTTTTCTTACATAGTTTCTATTTTCTCTTATTCCTCTGTGTGTGTGTTTTCAGTACCTGTAACTCTGGATCCCAACACTGCTCATCCCCTCCTCATTGTATCTGATGATCTGACCAGTGTGAGACTCAGTGATGAGAAACAGAACCTTCCTGATAATCCATAGAGATTTAATGTTTCTTCCTGTATTCTGTGCTCTGAGGGTTTTAACTCAGGGACTCACTGCTGGGATGTTGATGTTGGAGACTGTACATAGTGGGATGTGGGTGTGATGAGAGAATCTGCTCAGAGGAAGGGGTCGATATTCTGCAGTAGTTGACTCTGGCATGTGTGGTATTTTGATGGTGTATATCGAGCAGTTTCGCCTCCACAGCCATTGATTCTCCTCTCAGTCTCACAGAAACTCCAGAGGATCAGATTCCAGCTCGACTGGGACAGAGGAAAACTGTCCTTCTCCGACCTGCTCACTAATGAACACATCAACACTTTCACACACGCATTCACTGATACATTAATGCCATTCCTCTATGTTTATGGTGAAAAATCTTCTCTAACACTCTGCCCACTTCAATCTCTAAGAGAATCAGATCAGTTGAAGCTAATTTTGTTTTGTTTTATTTCAGTTAATTAATGAAATATTGAAGATTAAAAGTTTATATTTTTTAAAAGTTTGTTTTTACAGAAGCACTGAACACTTCATTGTGAAACATTTTTGAAGTGTTATGAATTCTGACTCACTTCATCTATGAAATCAAAATAAAATAAAACTGAAAATATATACAGAATTTTATTCTGAATTCTTAAAAGAATAAAAAAAAATGTCCTGTTGAAATAAAAATTTGTTAAATTAAAATCATGATTTATTAAGGTGAAATGACTCCAGCAGACTTTTTTCACAACCTTGGTTGGACTTCCACGAACAGATAAATTACAGGACTGAATTAAAATGATAAAAAGAAACATCACACAGGCATCATCTATTGAATATTACATTGCTAAATGTTCATGGTGCGCTCCACCTTCACCAAGTATAGGAGTCAGTGGTTCAGAAATTGCGTAAGCGTATTACTGAGAAATTCAGTCTGTAAACATATATACACACTAGAGCCCTGAGCGGGCCAAGATCACAAGCCCGCGCCTTCCCCGCAAATTACAATTGTAGCCCGGAGCCCGCCCCAAACATTTACTGCGGTGAGTTTCTAATTCTGAGCCCACGCCCACCCCGCAGCCCGCACAACACAACTACATATTAACATCCAACCTTTAATCCATTCAAACTGTAAAAAGTTACATTAAAATCAACAATTTTTCGCAACAGCCTAATAATGTATATTTACCTGATACAAAGTGTTCAATGCATATTCTACTGTATTCTGTAGGATTCCAGACTTTCCTATTTGTCGCTACAATCCACTTGGCTTTTCTCTCCGGATCAGATGAAAAATGATAAACTGACAGTGCAGGCTTACTCCTCTGTCTATTTGCACAGCCAACAGCACAGCACAATATAACCATACTCACTGGTTATTTTGTAGCACTCCGGGGAAGTTAGTAACCGACAAACAACATCCGGTTGGGTAATGTTGAACCACTATTACTTATTTTAAAATGGCAATATGGCAGATAAACAAAAGTCACATGACCCTATGACGTCACGTGCAAAACCTCTATATGTGAGGTGCTCAAAACCAAAAGCAGTGTACTTGCTGTGGGTTAAACGGACTTCCGGTCTTTCAGGTGAGCAAGGGCGCCATTGAACTCGTTTAGAACTCAGCCTGCACTGATGTGAATCACCAGCAGAGCAGAGAGTTCTCTTTCTTTTCTGGACAGCTAGCATGAATCTGTGATATAACCCGCAAAACTTGGATCATTCTCAACCCACCCCGCCCCACATAAGTTTCAAATTGACCTGCCCCACAAACTAAAAAGTCTGACTTTAAATTTGTGCCCAGGGCTGAAACCCGCCCCGCGCAAGGCTTTAACACACACACACACACACACACACCATCTCCTCCAAAAATAGTAAACTATGAAAATGTCAAAATACTTGCAGTGTTTCAAATCATACAGCAGATGGAGCCAAGTTTACCTTTCTGACTTTGAAGTTTCAGCTTCTCCCTGTGATGGACCTGTGTACCCCACTTTGGCAAAGCGTCAACTGAAATAGGCTCTAGGCTCTCTGCGAACATTACCTCTCTGCATTATTAAGTGGCTTGGCAAACGAGTCAGTGTTTTCAACTTATTGATCTTTGACACTGTTTCAGCAACCAAAATAAAAAGAATAGCAATAATAATTTGGGAGGGCAGCATGGTGGTGCACTGATTAATGTATCCACCTCACAGCAAGAAGGCCCTGGGTTTGATTCCTAGGAACAACATCAGTGTATCTGTGTGGAGTTTTAATGATCTTCCTGTGCTTGCACGGTTTTTCTTCAGGAATCCGGTTTCCTCCCACAATCCAAAAACATGCACAGTCGGCTCCTCGTAACCCTAATTAGGCTAATGCGACAGAAAATCTGCAGACTGAAAGTTCTCCAATAATCAACTGTTTACCAACATGGTGAGCAGAAAAGTATCTTTCGACGTTGTACTAATTTCACATCAGGTACTCTTATTGTGGTGCTTTTTGCCAAAAACTAGAATCTGAGGACACGCTGGGCGTTGACATGAGAATAAAGACCAATAGATGGTGCCTGTGTAATATGTGGATTAAAATGATAAAAGTCAGCAATGGTTCTTTTACATGAACCTCTCACCATAGACAGTGAGAGACATGGCCGGACTTTGATAACCCAGTTAGCTGTACTGGGGGGACAGTGACAACCTGTGGCGAGTGGTTCGTGAACCCCCAACCTTGGAATCGGTGATCCAGCAAATTACCCCCAGCTACCACTGCTCTGTGGTCAGTAATGTATTTTAATTAGTTTTAATATAAAAATTGAACGGGATGTTATTAAATTGCAGCTCATTTTGCTCTGGGCTTTGATTCAGCATTTTGCACCGCTTTCAGCTAATGACATCACTTCCGTTTTCAGCTCCTCCCCAGAGTCAGGTGGGCTGTGCAGACGAACTCAGTGCAGCTCTTTCTGCTTTAGCAGGTGTCTTCGAAAACAATCGAGCATCAATATCTACTTTTAGAGGGCGGATAAACTTTGACTTTGTTGGGCTTTGAATCCCAGACAGAGGTATTTTTATCAGTCCCATTTATTACAAATTCTATCTCTGCCTGGCTTATCATGTTTAATATTTAAAAAAAAATCTGATGGAAAGACAGAGAATGATGTCACCAAGATCTAACAAAGAAAAGGCATAGTTACTGATGTCAGTGGGCTCTTGGTAACTGGGCACAGATTGGAAACAAGAAAAAAAAAAATGGGATTAATGTACATAGTTGGAGGAAGCCAAAGGCAGTAAGAGATGAGATTAACTCTTCTCAGGACCTTGAAAGGCCCCACAAACTGCAGAGTCAATTTACAGAGTAGTAGTGCAGCTCTGTGTCGATGGTTGGCCTGGCATTAGCATAGACGCAAAGCTGTCTGAAGAGTGCCAGACATGCCTGCAACATCAGACCAAGTCTTGAGCCTCAGGGACCCCGACATCCATTCCGTGCTCCATGAAAAACTGGTGTTGAAACCCAAACTGACACTTGAAAGGGGACAGACCTGGAGAAGAGCAATACATGGTTTTATGCACATACTCTGCCACATACCTGCTCCATGATGAGGGTTTGGTGGAGGTTGTCTCCCAGTGTTAATTCTTTCAGTCTACCCATTACATTCTGGATGGAAGCCAGAGGTGAGACTGAAACCAATTAGCTTACAAAAGGACCCACAAAACTTGAAGTCAATTGTTGACCTTGAGCTATGACAACATCCAGTGAAAGGCAGAAAATCCTGAAAACATTCACAACTTCAGCAGTTTCATTCGCAGAGGGAAGTTTGGGTAAGGGAATAAAAGAGCAGGCTTTAAAAAAACGGTCCCTCATCACCAAAATACCTGTTTCCTTGAGACGGGGGCAAGCCTGTACTGAAATCAAAGAAATGTATGACCAAGATCGCTTGGGTAGAGGTGGGGGGTGGAGGAGACTCTGGGGGGTGGTGTGGGGAGATTTATTCTGTGCACAAACTAGGCAAGTAAGATAAGATAAGATAAGATAAGATAATACTTTATTATCCCGAGGGAAATTTTGGTTACGTCGTAAAACACCGAAACACAATGTACATTTCAACAAATACAAAAGATACAAAAAAACCCACAAAAACATACACAAATAAATATTGTCCAAATAAATATTGTCCAATATTTATTATTGTTATATATTATTTATATATAACAATGTTAAATATTTATTTAAATATTGTCCAACGAGCACTAAAATATTGAAGTAAGATATGCTTATTAATAAGCTGAGGTAAAGAAGCGAAACACAGTTGTAAAAAAAGAGTTACATGGGGATAAGATGGAAAACAAGTAAATAAATTATTAACTATCGTTAAAACAACAAATACCGGCTGGTACAAAAGAATGACGTCGCCTGTTTGTTCTGGCTATCGGCGTGCACAGACGGCATCCTGATGGAAGAAATTCAAAGTCACAATAGAGAAAGTGAAACTGTCATTTACAATTTTCTGCACTTTTTTGACGACTTGCTGCTCATAAATTAGGCCGGTAGAAGTTACTGATTCTGTGCCAATGGTTTTTCGTGCTGTGTTAACAATTTTGTTGAGTTTCGCTTTGTTTTGAACAGACAGGTTACCTATAAAGTAGATTAAAAGTTAAGATGCTTTGTATAAAAGTTTTGTAGAAGAGAACAATCAATTCTAAAAGTGCTGAACGGAGGAAGTACAACCTTTGCTGACCTTTCTTGTAAACATAATCAACATTATGAATCCAGGATAATTTCGAATTAAGAACAGCGCTGAAATATTTGTATGTGTTCACAATTTCAATGTGTTCATTGTTGATTGAAAGAGGGTCCAAAGAATTACAAGAACTCCTGAAATCTATTATTCTATAATATCAAATTTGTTTTTATTTTAGTATCCAAGATCAAAAGTTATCTTTGCACCGATTTGTAAAGTTATAAACCTCATTTTTCTGGTCAACGTCAGCAGATTGAAGAAATGAAACGATAGCGGCATCGTCAGCAAACTAGATGTTAAAACAGTTTGTTGCTTTACTGACAATCGTTGGTGTAAATGATAAACAGAATGGGTGACAAAACAACTTTGTGGTACTCCAGTGGACAGGCTGGCAATAGAGGACTTCATTCCATTTACAGTAACACACTGAGGTCTGTCAATCACGAAAGCATTAATACATCTGATTAAGTTACTGTTTACTCACAAATTGTAAAGTTTAGACAGAAGCAGATGGGGTTGAATAGGGTTAAAAGCAGATGAGAAGTCAGCAAAAAGGATTCTGATGTATGCACCACTGGTTTCTAGATGTTTGTAGATGAGGTTCAGGAGGGTTAGCGTAGCATCGTCTGTACCCCTTCTCTGTCAGTAGGCAAACAGAAGTGGATCGAGTTGGTCTTCAACCTCTCGCATTCGTAGCTTTTTAACAAGCCGTTTAAGGCACTTCGTGGCTACAGATGTAAGTGCAACTGGGCAGTAGTCGTTACACACTTTGGGATTTGGTATCTTCAGAAGTGAAACAATGTGAGATGTTTTCCATATAACCGGTATCTGATGATGTAGAAGAGTTTTTTGGAAGACACCGTGAAATACATCTGATCACAGCATTCCTTAAGAAACCTAGGAGCTATATTGTCTGGACTGGCACACTTGTGACAGTTTAAATTCTTAAATGTTTCTCTGACGTCATCAGTAGAAAGTTCAAGATTATACACTGACGATTAGGTTGTCCAGAAAAACACTTCTTTGTTCCGAAAAGTCATTTACATCAAAACAAGAATAAAACTCATTAAGCTCATTGGCAAATGCTACACTGTCACTGGCATTGATGTCCCATTTATTCTTATTGGTTCCCAGAATGGTCTTGAAACATTTCCATGCATGTTGAAGATTGTTGTCACAGAATTTCGATTCTAGTTTTTCCTTATAACGAATCTTACACTCCTTGGTACACCGTAGAATATCCTTTTGTGCTGACTTAATTCCGAGTTTGTCTCCGGAACAGAACACACATTTCTTCTCACACAACAAAGCTTTCAGTTCTTTTGTCACCCATGGTTTGTTGTTAGGATGGATCTTGATTGTTTTAGTTGGTATAAGAGTCCATGCTGAAGTTTATGTAAGAGGTTACGTCTTCACATAGTTCATTAACACTGTCAGAGTCCTGCTCAAATACCTCCCAAGCTGTACTTTCGAAGCATGCCTTCAGCTCATCAAGGTGTTCAGGAGAATAGATTTTCACTGATTTTTGAGATTTAAGTTTCTGTTTGTAAGCTGGAATTAAATAAACAGCATTGTGATCAGAGGTTCCTATAGGTGGCAGACAACACGATTTATAGCCATTCTTGATAGTCTCATCACAAAGGTCTATTGTTTTCTCACCACGTGTTTTACGTTTCACATACTGATATAGATGTGGTAGTGATGACTTTAGGCTGCAGCCATTAAAGGCACCGAGGATAAGTTTAGGAGCATCCCCTGATAGCATATCCATTCTGTAAATTGAATCACACAATGCATCTGTAGCACGTTTGTTGTGTCCATCGGGTGGGATATAAACCACTGTGACAAACACTTGTCCGGACTCCTGTGGTAGATAGAACAGTCTGAAGGAAGCAAACAGCAGTTCTATGTCAGGCGTGCAGAGAGTATTCCTTATCACATAATTTGTGCACCATTTAGAGTTGACATACATGTCCTGTTGAATCGGGGCACCAAATCCATCGAGGTTAAAGTTAGCACTGTCAATACTGTCTGTTAACCATGTTTCTGAGAAACATAGAAGGCAACTCTCATTATATTGATGAAGAAATTTCACACGTTTCAAGCTCCTTGAATTATTTATGTAAGCTGCGTACGTGGGCCAGCAGTAGTGTGGGTAGAGGGGGGTCTGTTCCGTCTGGCTCTCACCCAGCGTCTCACTCCACCCCTCTTATCTCTTTTACGTGTCCTCCGGGGTTTCTCGTTTTCACATTACGGTGATATCAGTTCATCATCAGTTCATTTTCTGTAACCGCTTAATCCTAATTTGGGTCGCGGGAAGGCTGGTGCCCATCCCAGCCAACTTCGGGCGAGGACAGAGTACACCCTGAACAGCTCGCCAGGCCATCGCAGGGCGGAAACACGCCGATGGCTTTGCAGCCTACTCTTTACGAAAGTCAGCAATGGTTCTTTTACATGCCTCACACCATAGACAGTAGGAGACATGGCCGGCCTTTGATAACCCAGTTAGCTGCACTGGGGGGGACAGTGACAACCTTGTGGAGAGTGGGACTCGAACCCCCAACCTTTGGATCAGTGATCCAGCGCCCTATACCACCACGGCCCCTTTACGGTGATATATCCATATTAAATGAGCTAATATATGTGTAATTCCGGAATTTAAGCAGTTCTGTCCGCTTGTAGTGACGGACTCACGTCGGGCTTGATCCGCCATTGCTGGCATCCATGGCAGTCCATTGTGAGTACATACATGTGAAGTGTTCAAATATCAACAGAAGTGTCAAAAAAAAACAACAACACACAGACAGTTATCAGCAATAGCTTTTACGACATCTTAGTTGTGTGTGTGTGGGGGGGGGTGTTGGCGGGCAGTCAGTTTCATGAGCTCCTCTTTGCTGATGACGCAGCCCTCATTGCTCACAGCAAAAGAGCCCTGCAGTGCTTAACATCCTGCTTCGCAGAGGCTGCTCAGCTCTTCGAACTCAAGGTCGGCTTGAAAAAGACTTAGGTCTCCCACCAGTCTTCTCCCCAGGATGAACACCGCCGCCTCACATTTTTATTGGCGAGACTGAGTTGAAGACGGTTCATCAGTTCACTTATCTAGGCCCTACCATCACACCAGATGCCAAGATCGATAGGGAAGTTGACAACAGACTGGACAAAACAAACTGTGCCTTTGGCAGACTCTGCAAGGAAGTTAGGGAAAATAAACTTCTGAAAAAGGCACCAAAATCAGTGTATACAGAGCCGTAGTACTTACCACCCTGCTGTACAGCTCCGAGTTATGCGTAACCTACCATCACCACCTTCGACTGCTTGACCGCTTCCAATAACGCTGTCACCATATTATCCTCAATATTCACTGGAACGACTACGTTACCAACGTCAAGGTTCTTGAAAAGGCGGGGATCACCAGCATTAAGGCCATGTTGCTCAAGTCGCAGTTGCACTGGGCAGGGCACATCTCCAGAATGGAGGACAATTGCCTACCCAAGATAGCCCTGTACGTCAAACTTTCCACTGGCCACGGTGTCAGAGGGGCGCCAAAGGAATGCTACAAGGACTCCTCAAGAAGTCTCTCAGAGGCTGTAACATTGACTGCTGCCAGTGGTCGACACTTGCTGCTGACCGACAGGTATGGCACTACATCACGCACCAGGCCATCTTTTTTCTTGAGGACTTTCGCAGGGGCAACATGAAGGAGAAAAGTCACAGGAGGAGGAACTGAGAAGATTCAACTGATACACCAGACCAGACTTTGAACTGCAGCCACTGCAGCCGGTTTTGTCTGTCCCGCATCGGCCTTGTCAGCCACCAGAGTGCCTGCAGTCTAGTGGACAGACCCCTCTATAAATGTTCATTCGCGAAGCCAAGCCAAAGGGAAAGAAAGCATACAAAGCCATGTGTTTCATTTTAAAGTCTGAAATCAGGCTGTAATTGCTTTTAATCAAAGTGAAGGTGAAACTCTGAACATTCAGACTGGAGAGAACAACAGCAAAATATAATGGCTTTTAAGTTTTCAGAGGAGGATCTCTCCTGTCCTGTGTGCTGTGAAATCTTCTGCACTGCAGTCACAGTGTGTGTAAAGTCTGTTTGGAGAAGTTCTGGGAGACCAAAGGATCCAGAGAATGTCCTGTTTGTAAGATGAAGACATCAAAGCATGAACCTCCAAAAAGATTTGGTCTTAAAGAACCTGTGTGATGCTTTCATACAGGAGAGAAGTCAGAGATCTTCATCAGAGTCTGAAACAGTCTGCAGTCTGCACAGTGAGAAATTCAAAATCTTCTGTCTGGACGATCAACAGCAGGTGTGTATGGTGTGTCACACACCAAACACAAATTCTGCCCCATTGAAGAGGCAGTAACAGACTGTAAGGTAAATAATGTATATTCTAAAAACACACTGTACATTGTACAGTTAAATCTCCCTAATAAACAGTGGTGTGGGGTAACGATGTGTAAAATACGATCTGAAGCACAGAGTCTCCATGCAGTGTGTGGATTTGTTTCAGGAGGAGCTCAAAACTACACTGAAGCCCCTACAGTACATAAAAATGAAGGAGTATAGCCGTCAAATGGCATAGCTTTTGAGGCGCTGAGCAGCACCGTGGACCTAACGGCCCAAGGTGAGCAAAATGACGGGAGGGTACGGGAGGGGGTACCCCCCCCCCCCCCCGCAGGGAGGGTTTGGGGGGGGGGGTCTCCCCCCATAAAAAAATGTTTGAATTTTAGGCTTGTAGAAGGCATTTGAAGTAATTTTTAGAGTATAAAAGTGCCTTCACATCCAACACATTTTGAAGCAATTACACACTGAAAACTTGAATCTAGATCTAGTAAAAGCAACTACAATTTTAATGTTCAAAAGTAACAGCTGTAAAATACACAGCACCTTCAAAACCATGCCACTGTAAGTAGTAAACTAGAAAATACAAACCTTTAAAACATGTATTTAGTAAAACTAGATTTACTTCCTGCATATCTTCTTATCGTCCTCTTATTTCATGAAACTGTACATTTCAACTGTCCCATGTCATTTTAAATAGATGAAATAGAAATGTTTCATATTATTCATATTTAACTACCAATATAAATAAATACATACAAAAATGTAGATACATACACATGCTTTTACATACATGTACACATACATGGTATACATACGTGTGTGTAAAAGTGTGATAGTATAGCCTAATGTAGCATGTATAGTTTATATACATAATACACACACACACACATACAGACACATTATATCGACATCAAATTATGAAGATCCCTGTGTACGAAATCCCTGGATTACGCAAAACATTTTCCTGAGTTTCCGTCCCGATATATGAAACAACCCCCTCTTACAAAAGAAATTCAAAATTAAAACGCGCCAATCAAAATTACACACGACACGTGAGTTGCTCTCTCATTGGCTGTCTCGCAACATCCCGCCCCACTGGCCTCCCAGATAGAGACAGAAGGAAGCTTCACTCTTTAGTTTTTTTTAGTGTTTTAAGTTGTTTTAATTCAGTAAATGTTAATAAACATGGGAGCATTTGAGCTCATCTGGAATTTCGATCCATCAACGAATCAAATTAAATTTGAGTTTGTCAAGCAGGGAATGCGCTTTGAATTCACGTGCATGCATGCGCGCGTGTGAGAGAGAGAGAGAGAGAGAGAGAGAGAGAAGGAATAACCCTTTAGTTTTTAAAGTTGTTTAATTCAGTAAATGTTGAATAAATGTGGGCGCATTTGAGCTCGTCTGGAATTCCGATCCCTCAAGGAATCAAATTAAAGTTGAGTTTGTCAAGCAGGGAATGCGCTTTGAATTCACGTGCATGCATGCGCGCGTGTGAGAGAGAGAGAGAGAGAGAGAGAGAGAGAGAGAGAGAGAGAGAAGGAATAACACTTTAGTTTAATTTTTTAAGTTGTTTTAATTCAGTAAATAGTCAGAATTCACGTCTTGTGGGTGTGGCCCACAGTGCGCGGTGAGAGAGAGAGGGAATAATGCTTTAGTTTTTAGTTTAGTTTTTTAAGTTGTTTTAATTCAGTAAATGGTCAAGCAGGGAATGCGCTTTGAATTCCATGTCTTGTGGGCATGGCCCGCAACACTAGAATAAACATGTGCATTGTGATGCATCTGTGTGTGTGTGTGTGTGTGTGTGTGTGTGTGTGTTAATAAAACATGTTTAATAATGGTTTAATTAATAAATGTTAATAAAATGATTTATTATGTTAATAAAATGTCTAAATGGTTTAATAAATAATTTTCTTTCACTTTGAACACATATTTCATACAAAATCGGTGTACTTTTATCATTTTTAAAGGGTTCATGGGGTTTATCCAGTCCCAAGACTGGAGCCTTGGAACGAATTAAGCATTTAACATGTTAGATGCAACCCCTACTTGCATCCCCGCAATATGAAAAGAGCTCTGGAATGGATTAATTCCGTAAGTTGGGGGCCGACTGTATATATATATATATATAATATGCAGGCCTATGTGTAAAGACTACATTAGACCTAAGCAACTAGCAGCAACTAGCCAGTAGCCTACACAGTGCTGCCACGGGCAAGTTAATTATACAGATCTAGTTACTCCACAAGCATTATGTCCCATATTCTATATCTATATACATTTTATGCAAAATTATAAAATCTTTTCACTAACAGGTTAATGGCTCAACGAATGTCTGAAATATGATCTATAAATATCTGGAGATAAATATAATGTGGCATGCCAATATTATAATTGGCAATATTGAATGGGTTTATAATATCATCATCATCATCATCTTCTTCCGCTTAGTCCAGGGTCTGGTCGCGGGGCAGCAACCTAAGCAAAAAGGTCCAGACATCCCTCTCCCGAGCTACTTCCTCCAACTCTCCCGGGGGGACACCAAGGCGGTCCCAGACAAGCCGAGAGACATAGTCCCTCCAGCGTGTTCTAGGTCGACCCCGGGGTCTCTTCCCAGTTGGACATGCCCGAAACACCACACCAGGGAGGCGTCCGGGGGGCATCCTGACCAGATGCCCGAGCCACCTCAACTGGCCCCTCTCAATGCGGAGGAGCAGCGGATCTACTCCGAGCTCTCCCCGGATGGCGGAGCTTCTCACCCTATCTCTAAGGGAGAACTCCGCCACCCGGCGAAGAAAGCTCATTTCAGCCGCTTGTATCCGTGATCTTGTTCTTTCGGTCATTACCCAAAGCTCGTGACCATAGGTGAGGGTTGGAACGTAGATCAACTGGTAAATTGAGAGCTTCGCCTTGCGGCTCAGCTCCTTTTTCACCACAACGGACCGGTACAGGCACCGCTTAACAGCAGAGGCTGCAGCTCAGACCTCAGCTGCGAATCACTCCAATGAGAGCTGGAGGGCCCGATTTGATGAAGCCAAAAGGACAACATCATCCGCAAAAAGCAGAGACGATATCCGATGGCCACCAAACCAGAACCCCTCATCGCCTCTACTGCGCCTAGAAATTCTGTCCATAAAAATTATGAACAGAATCGGTGACAAAGGACAGCCTTGGCGGACTCCAACTCCCACTGGAAACGAATCCGACCTGCTGTTACCAATACGGACCAAACTCTGGCTCCGGTGATACAGCGACCGAATAGCTCGTAGCAACGGATCCGGAACGCCGTATTCTCGGAGCACGCTCCACAAGATCTTTCGAGGGACACGGTCGAAAGCCTTCTCCAAATCCACAAAGCACATGTGGACAGATTGGGCAAACTCCCATGCCCCTTCCAGAATCCTGTGGAGCGTATAGAGTTGGTCAAGAGTGCTGCGGCCAGGACGAAAACCACATTGTTCCTCCTGAATCCAAGGTTCGACTATCGGTCGGATCCTCCTCTCTCGTACCCCTGCATAGACTTTCCCAGGTAGGCTGAGGAGTGTAATTCCCCGATAATTGGAACACACCCTCCGGTCCCCCTTCTTAAAAATTGGGACCACCACCCCAGTTTGCCAATCCAGAGGTACAGCCCCCGATGACCACGCGATGTTGCAGAGACGTGTCAACCAAGACAGTCCTACAACATCCAGAGCCCTGAGATATTCCGGGCAGATCTCGTCCAACCCCGGAGCTCGACCACCGAGGAGCTTTTTGACAACCTCAGTGACCTCCACTCCAGTGATGGGCGGACCCTCACCCGAACCCCCAGGGTCTTCCTCTTCCACGGAGGGCATGTTGGTGGGATTGAGAAGGTCCTCAAAGTATTCCCTCCACCTCTCAACTACATCCCCAGTCAAGGTAAGCAGCTCCCCACCTCCACCGTAAACAGTGTTTGTGAAGAACTGCTTCCCCCTCCTGAGGTGTCGGATGGTGGCCCAGAACCTTTTTGAGGCCAACCGATAATCATTCTCCAGGCCCTCACCGAACTCCTCCCACGCCCGAGATTTTGCATCCGCGACAGCCTCGGCTGCAGCACGTTTGGCCTGCCGGTACCCGTTTGCTGCCTCAGGCTAATAAAACCTGATAGGCCTCCTTCTTCAGCTGGACGGCCCCTTTCACCGCAGGTGTCCACCACCGGGTTCGGGGATTACCGCCACGACAAGCACCGACGACCTTACGGCCACAGCTATGGGCTGCCGCCTCAGCAATGGAGGCACGAAACATGGCCCATACGGATTCCATGTCCCCCGCCTCCTCCGGAACGTGGTTGTAGCTCTGCCGGAGGGGGATAATGGATCAGCGTTCACGTCGCATCCCTCGTCAGTACCCATCTGGGGAAACTAATGATCCAAACCAGCCGACTGAATTCTAAAATGAATCCCAGTCCTCAGCCAAACAACAACAATAACAACAATAATGGACGCCACGACTTTCAAGACGTCGGCCCCACTATGCGACTCCTCCAAATCAATGTGGAGGGCCTATTAGCTGCCAAGCGAGAAATACTTTCTGAAATATGCCCTACCAGCAACATAGATGTGATCTGCATCCAGGAAACACATGTTGCTGCTGATGCACCTGCATGCCGCCTCAAGGTAAATGGATATGATCTTATTTCCTTGTATGGCCATAACAAGCATGGACGTGCAACATACGTACGCTCAGACATGTCAGATGTTGAAATGGTAGAATCAGCAGAATACTATGACACAATCCGTATTGGAAGCTACACCGTCACAAATGTGTACAAACCTCCGCCTGCCCAATGGTCTGATGCACCACTTCCAAACTATCAACACCCAGCTATTTATTTGGGGGACTTTAATAGCCACCATACCATCTGGGGATATGATAGAGAAGATGAGAATGGTGACTGGCTGATAGAATGGGCTTCATCAAACAATCTCCACCTAGTCTTAGACCTGAAGCAGCGCCGGTCTTTCCACTCAGCACGATGGAACCAAGGATACTCCCCAGACTTATGCTGGGTCACAACCTCAGAAGGCCATCCTCTCCAAGCTACACCTCAGGTGCTAGACGATTTCCCAAAAAGTCAGCACAGACCCATTGTGATACACATTGGACTTCGGATACCACTCACCAAATCTGTTGAGAAACCGAGATGGAACTTTAGGAAGGCTGACTGGGAAATGTATACTGAAAAAACTGAAAAGAGCATTGTCTGTATACCCAAAACTGGCATCCCCATTGAGAAATGCTTTCAAAGATTCCGCTTTGCAATCTACAAAGCTGCAGGAAGTACCATCCCAAGGGGGTACAGACCAACATACACCCCATGCCTAAACGAAGAATGCCAACAACTCTTGACAGAGTACCAGGAGTCTGAAAGCACTGACATTGCCGACCACCTGATAAGTGCACTAGATAACGCACGTCGGGCAAGAGCTTACTGAAAAACAGAACTTTACCCACTCAAGCCGCAAAGCCTGGAAGCTTCTTAGACACCTCGGAACAGGACAGCAACCACCAAAATTGTCACGCCCAAGTGTGAAACCGAATGCTGTTGCTAACCATTTAGTGAAGCTTGGGAAAACTGCCATTGAAAAGACCCAAAAGAAAAAAGTTGTGAAAGAGCTTCGAGACTTTAGAAGGTCTGCCCATACAAATACAACCCAAGCTGAAACAGTTGTAAGTGCAGAGGTCACTACTGCTCTGAAGTCACTGAAATCTGGGAAGGCAGCAGGATATGATGGAATCTTTCCAGAATTCCTTTGTCACCTTGGACCACGTGCACAAACCTGGTTAGCAGCCTTCATGGCCCGTATTATACGTGAAAGACAACTGCCAAAGCTATGGAGAGAAGCAAAGGTTATCGCTATCCTGAAACCCGGGAAGGACCCAAAACTAGCATCTAGCTACCGACCCATATCCTTACTCTCAGTCTGCTATAAACTACTGGAACGCATTATCCTACACCGAATTAAGGATGATGTAGAAGCTGTACTCAACATTGACCAAGCCGGCTTTAGACCAGGTAGAAGCACCCAAGATCAGGTGCTAGCACTCACCACCTTTATAGAGAATGGATTTCAGGAGAATAAAAAGACTGGTGCAGTTTTCCTAGACTTGACAGCTGCATATGATACAGTGTGGCACTCAGGTCTTCTACTGAAACTATCAAAAATCCTTCCTTACTGGGTAGTAAACACAGTTGAGCTATTGCTACAGCACAGACGGTTCCGTGTTCATCTTGGTGGATACAGCAGTGCATGGCGAACGCAGAAGAATGGACTACCCCAAGGTTCTGTCCTGGCACCAACTCTATTTGCACTGTACACCAATGACCTACCCATCACACACTCTCGTAAATTTGTATATGCAGACGACATATGCTTTGCTCTCCAAGCAAAAACATTTGATGAATTGAATGAGAGATTAACTGAGGACATGAGTGATATGAGCACCTACTGTAAACAGTGGCGGCTTCAACCTAGTGTGAAGAAGACCGTTTCTAGTGTTTTCCATCTACACAACGCTAGAAGTAAACAAGAGCTGGATATAACACTCAACAACAGCCGCCTGTCTCATGATGCAAAACCAGTGTACCTTGGAGTCACCTTGGACAGGACTTTGACATACAAAGCCCACCTGCAAAAAGTAGCCAAGAAAGTTCAAACAAGAAACAACCTTGTGCAGATGTTGGCTGGTACTACATGGGAGCCAGTGCAAGGACACTACGTTCAGCAACATTAGCACTGTCATACTCTGTAGCGGAATACTGTGCTGCTGTCTGGAGGAACTCAGTTCACTGCAAACTAGTTGACACCAGATTGAACTGTGCTATGCGGACCATATCAGGTACACTAAAATCAACACATACAGACTGGCTGCCAGTTATGTGTAATCTTGCCCGCCAGATATCCGCAGGGAAGCTGTCACTGCAAAGTTACTGGACTCTACACTCCAGATCCCAGGCCTTCCCCTGCTGAATGATATTGAGCACCACCCACGATACCGACTGACTTCAAGAAAACCCATCTGGTCTAACCTGCCCACAACAAACTACTCCATGGTAGAAAACTGGCAATCCAGATGGAATAAGGGAACAGCACCAAACAGGGACATCGTGAATGATCCAACAACTGCACTAAATGGTATGGATATTCGTCGAGACCTGTGGTGTAAATTGAATCGTTTTCGCTGCGGTACTGGCCCGTGCCGATACATGTTGGAAAAATGGGGATACATTGACTCACCAAATTGTGATTGTGGAGCTATCCAAACTATGCAGCACATACTACAAGAGTGCCCTGAAACACAACTGACAGGAGGCCTCTATGAACTACATGAGGCCACGGATGTCGCGGTTGAATGGCTGAGAAACAACAGCCTACGATAGAAGAAGAAGAAGCTCTGCCGGAGGTGGGAGTTAAAGGCCTCTCGGACAGGGGGCTCCGCCAAACGTTCCCAGCAGACCCTGATTACACGCTTGGGCCTGCCAGGTCTGGAAGGCAACCTCCCACACCACCGAAGCCAACTCACCACCAGGTAGTGATCGGTAGACAGCTCAGCTCCTCTCTTCACCCGAGTGTCCAGAACATATGGTCGCAAGTCCGATGACACGACTACAAAGTCAATCATCGAACTGCGACCTAGGGTGTCCTGGTGCCAAGTGCACTTATGGACACCCTTATGTTCGAACATGGTGTTCGTGATAGACAAACTATGACGAGCACAGAAGTCCAACAACGACATACCATTCGGATTCAGACTGGAGAGGCCGTATCTACCGATCACACCCTTCCAGGTCACACTATCGTTGCCCACATGGGCGTTGAAGTCTCCCAAGACAACGAGCGAGTCTCCCGAGGGAGCGTTCTCCAACACCCCCCCCAAAGACTCCAAAAAGGGTGGGTACTCTGAACTGTCATTTGGTGCATAAGCACAAATAACAGTCAGGACCCGCCCCCCCCCCCCAAGACGGAGGGAAGCTACCCTTTCGTCAACCGGGGAGAACCCCAACATTTGGGCACCGAGACGGGGGGCAACAAGAATACCCACACCGGCTCGCCGCCTCTCCCCATGAGCAACTCCAGAATAGAAGAAGGTCCAGCCTCTTTCGAGATGGATGGTTCCAGAGCCCAAGCTATGCGTTGAGGTGAGGCAACTCTGGGTGAGGGCAGAGGACACCCTGGACAGCTCGCAAAGGCCATAGCAGGGCGGGTGCCAGGAATTGCACACAGGTGAATCTCAATATGATACCTGCTGGTCCCACTGGTGGGACATTGCGTTTGCTTGCACAAGCATGGTCCTTCAGTAAGGACTTCACAGACATTATTCACCTCTTAATACCACCACTATCATGCCACAATTATATAAACCATCAACAATGTAACAAGGCGTGGCATTGCAGCGAGAGGGGCATTTTGCACATCTCTACATGTAACTCTGAGCATTATGTAACCTGCTCAATGTAGTAAACATAAACCTTACCTCCTTGACCTCTCCTTACTATTTCTTGTTTTGATGGAAAACTCTGCTTTGAAAATGGATTTTTTTTTTATTTCTGACACCAGGTCAATTTCTCTTCCATCAGCAATTGTGGGCATTAAAATTTTAAATCAGCTGCATTGCAGGCAAATCACGACAGACTATTATTCTTTTCAAACAGTTTTGCTCTGACCAATCAATCAGAGTACTCCCCAGTGAGTGCCACATTGTCGTGGTTGGGGGGCTTGCATATCTCGGTGACCCCAAGAGCTATGGTGACATGAGATTCGTCTCCTGGTAGGGTCCCCCATGTCACACAGGTCGAAGTGTAGAGACCAGACTAAGTGCACTCCCCCGGGTAGATCGAGCTCATCAGTTGTGGTAGGCAATCTATGTAGGAGTCGGGTTCCTCCAAATTCAATGTTCCCCTGGTCCTCCAGGGTGGGGGTTGTGCTATAGGTTAACACCCTATTCATGGAAAACAAGCTTTGTTACAGAAACCAAAAACAGTGCGAAAAACACTTACACTGTCCTTGGAAGAACCAGGGCTCCGATCCGGAGACTGATGACATGCTGCAGCCAAACCCGCCAGGAGGCTGCAAGGCCAACGACCCTTCTTCGCTCGAGGACACCCTTGATGAAAGGACCAAAGTTGCTTTCACAGAAGAAACCCATCCTGATTGGAATGTGAGGACACTCCAAGAGACAGGTCGGTGTGCGGAAGCAGTGAGGGAGATAAACCAGTACCACCTCACACTACTCAGCATGTGCGAAGCCAGATGGAACTCTTTTGGGGAGATTAAACTGCAGACAGGAGAGACATTGCTCTACTCAGGCAAAGACAACGATGATGAGCTCCATGAAGCTGGAGTGGCACTGCTGTTGTCCACGGGGGCTGCCAGAAGTCTGCTGGAGTGGGAGCCTGTGTCTGACTGCATCATGATGGCTAGATTTGAGTTCAGGTTCCAGAGAGTGTCTGTGCTATGCTCCGACAAATAATGCAGAACAGGAGGACAAAGATGCCTTTTACAGCCAGCTACAGGCAGTCATGGACAAGATTCCCAGCAGAGACATGCTGATCCTCATGGGAGATGTGAAATCCAAGGTGGGAAGCAACAAAACTGGCAGGGAAAAAGAGATGGGAAAGAACGGACTAGGGGGGATAAACAAGAATGGTGAGCTCTTTGCCGACTTTTGTGCTGTGAACCAGCTCACGATCAGAGGCACACTCTTCCCACACCGACGTTGTCACAAAGCCACCTGGGTGTCACCTAACCATCAGACAGAAAACCAGACTGACCACATTGCAGTCCGCCGGCACTGGAGGAGCTCCCTACAAGATGTCTGAATCAAGAGAGGAGCTGACATAGGATCAGACCACCACCTGGTGATTGCAAAGCTCAAAGCCAAGCTCGCATCAAGGAAAAGGTAGAAGAACCTGCGAGTGAAGTTTATTGTCAGGAAGCTGAACAGTCAAGAGACCAAGGAAGCTTTCCAGTTAGCTCTCTACAATCGCTTCCAGGTTCTTCAGACAGAAGCTGCGGAGACAGTGGAACAGTCATGGAGTAACCTGAGAGAGGCTACTGTTGGCGCTTGTGAAGAGGTGCTGGGAAGACCACCAGTGAACAGGAAGCCTTGGATCAGCGACGAGACCTGGCAGCAGGTGGAGGAGAGGAAGAAAAGGAAACGGGCATTAAACCAAGCCAGAACTTGCCATCAGAAGCAGACCGCGGTCATAAAATACAGCGAAGTAGCACAGGATGTCAAAAGAGAGCTGAGGAAGGACAAGAGAGCCTTTTACAACAAAATGGCAGACGAGGCAGAAGAAGCGGCGGGAAAAGGAGACCTCAGGGCCCTGTATGCAACCACAAGACTCCTCAGTGGAGGAAGGCGCAATTCCAACAGAGCAGTCAGAGACAAAGCAGGACGGTTGCTCACTTCTGTTGATGACCAGCTAGCAAGATGGAAGGAGCACTTCCAAGAGATTTTGAAATGACCCCCACCTCAAGACCCACCAGAACTGGAGCCAGGCCCTCCTCTCAACATTTACACCGGAGAGATCACCAAGTTGGAAGTCCGCAAGGCATTGAGGAGCATGAAGAACAAGAAGGCGGCTGGAGTAGACAACATACCAGCAGAGGCTCTGAAGGAGGGAGGAGACAAGATAGTGGACAGCCTGCACAAGTTGCTGAACCTGGAATGGACAGAGGAGGTGATCCCAACTGACTGGAAGAAAGGCCTCCTGGTTAAACTCCCTAAGAGTAGAGATTTGTCCCAGTGCGGCAAGTGGAGAGGAATCATCCTTCTTTCCATACCAAGCAAGGTGCTCACCAGAATCATCCTGGAGAGGATGAAGTATGCAATCACCGGGAACTCCGAGATGAGCAGGCAGGCTTTAGGAAAGAGAGATCCTGCACTGACCAGATCATAACCCTTAGAGTCATCATGGAGCAGAGCATAGAGTGGCAGACGTCGCTCTACATATGCTTTGTGGACTTTGAGAAGGCTTTTGACAGCTTGAACAGGCAGACCATCTGGAAGATCCTGAGACACTACGGTGTACCAGAGAAAGCGGTCAACATCATTCGCCTACTCTATGAGGACTACTCTTGCCAAGTCATCTATGACGGTAGAGTTTCAGAAGAGTTTGCGGTAACCACCGGCATAAGATAGGGCTGCTTGTTGTCGCCTCTTTTCTTCCTTGTCGTGCTGGACTGGGTCACCCGAACAACCTGTCTGTCTGTCTTCCTTTCGGCTTTATCCCTTTTTTACTCAGGAGTCGCCACAGCGAAACACTCTATGCCAGCTCCGGAAAAGGCAGTGGACACTAATGAAGAAATTAGAAGATCTGGAGTTTGCAGATGACCTGGCTCTACTTTCACACCGCCTGGAAGACATGCAAGAGAATGTAGATGCTCTGAGCAAAGCCTTGTTGCAAGTCGGACTGAAGCCAGGAAAAGACAAAAATACTACGCACCAATAACAGACAAGAAGACCCCATCACCATCGAAAGAGCGGCAACAGAAGATGTACAAGAGTTTGTCTACCTGGGCAGTAAGATCAGCCAGACGGGGGGACCGACGAAGACATCCAGGCCCGAATCAAGAAAGCGCGGCAAGCCTTTGTCATCCTTCGACCGGTGTGGAGGGCCACTGCAATTTCTACTTGCACCAAACTCCTCATCTTCAGTTCAAATGTTAAATCAGTCCTTTTGCATGGCTCAGAAACATGGAGAGTCACCCACAGCAGCTAAAAGAAGATCCAGACTTTCATCAACAATTGCCTTCGGCCGATCTTGCGTGTGAAGTGGTTTGACAGAGTGCCAAACACGGAACTGTGGTCAAGGGCAAACCAAGAGCCTATGGACATTCAGATCCGAAGAAGGAAATGACGATGGGTTGGCCACACACTGAGGAAGGAACCTTCAAGTAACGCACGCCAAGCACTTGACTGGAGCCCACAGGGGAAAAAAAGGCGAGGGCGCCCAAAACATACATGGCGAAGGACCGGCATTGCCGAACTGAAGACCATTGGTATGACGTCGGAGGCAGCCAAGAAAAACGCCAGAAACCACAGGAAGTGGCGAGCTACTGTTGAGGCCCTATGTTCCACTAGAAGCGAAGAGGACTAAGTAAGTAACCAATCAGCGTACAGAAAAATGCTGCTGTTATTGTGGGCCAGCTGGCCCTGTGAGGCAAATCTAAAATCAAATAAAGAAAAAGCCCCATTGCTAATATAGTTTAAGTGACATTGGCCAGCACTGCTGATGTTAAAGTTTCTGAGTTGATTAGATTGACATTTCAGCACAAAGAAGCTTAAATCTGATTAAACAAACAAAAAAATAACATCCACATCTTGGAAGCAGCACAGCCAAGAGACATGCTACGGAATGAATAGACTGTTGTGAATAATTTAATATAATTTCATGAAACAAATACTAGAATTGAAGTTGTAGGACCGTGCTACTGGTAATGTTTAGGCCAGCACAAAAGGCCTTGCTGGCCCTGATGGCCCACCACTCAAAACTCACAATGCAAAACATCTTTGATGGGCTTCCCCAAAGGAACATGGCAGACAGATGGCTTTGAGAAGAATGTGAGCAAGTAAACAACCTTAAGGTAGTGTCAGCAATTTCCATTACAGCTCGTGAGTGGAAGTGCAATGCTACTGTGTTGAATCAAGATCTTTTGTTGGCGAGTTCAATCGTATAATTAATCATAATTAGGGTTTCGGGGAGGCTGGTGCCCATCTCGGCCGACTATGGGCAAGGGCAGAGTATGCCCTGGACAGCTTGCAAGCCATCGTAAGCCAAAAACACCATAGGCAGTGAGAGAGATGGCCAGCCTTTGATAGCACAGTTTGCTGCACTGGGGGCAAGGCAAATGATATGAAAATGGAACAGACACTGAAATCTTGTTGGAACATTTCCTAGTCTCCATTCTACTTGTACTATTATCAGGAATGTAAAGCAAGAGGCCGAGATATTTTTACTGAATGACAAGCACCTGATTGAGTTTGAGAAGGAACCATCAATTTATGCAAAGTAATAGACATGCAGATGCCCTCAGCTCATTCATTCCTTTTACACAGCAAGTTGCTTGGTCATTTACAGCTGGCTGTCACAACAAAAATCACCGCCCCCCCCAAAAAAAAAAAAATTAAATTAAATAAATAACCAAACACTTCTTTGGAAAGAATTTGAGAAAGAAAGAATTGCAGAGGATTGGTGGGGAGTTTTGTTCTGTCCAATGGTATACCTTAATTGCTTCCTATATTAATAGGCCAGTTAATTTTATGGTTCAGGTGGGTTTGTGTGTTATTTTAGCCCGTTGATTCTCCTAGGGTGATGCAAGATAATTTTTCAGGTTAATTACTAACAAACATGATTTGGAGATCATTGCTATAGTATGCTTTTGGCCCCCCTCATAATGAGCTCATTAAGACAGGCGTTGAACCCTGGCTGGGAATGTTGACTTATTAAGCTTATCGGGTACATGGACAACACAGCTTTCAAGATGGATCTGATGCATGTTAATGTATATAGAGCTCCTCAGACGGGTCAATTTTGCCAGCTTGATTTAATTGTTGTAGTACTTTAAATGGCAAACATTAATTACTGGGTGAGTTTCTCAGAATATGTTTCTGTTATACCATTTTACAATGGTTTAAAGAAAAGAAAAAATGCAAATGGAGAAAAAAGGTGATTAATAACTGGACCTACAAACTTGTGTGTTTTCCTTTAAAGAAACCTGAAATCAGGCTGTAATTACTTTTAATCAAAGTTTAAAGTGAACCTCTAAGCATTCGGACTGGAGAGAACAACATCAGCAAAATAAAATGGCTTCTAAGTTCTCAGAGGAGGATTTCTCCTGTCCTGTGTGCTCTGAAATCTTCAAGAATCCTCTTGTTCTGCGCTGCAGTCACAGTGTGTGTAAAGTGTGTTTGGAGAAGTTCTGGGAAACCAAAGGATCCAGAGAATGTCCCGTTTGTAGGAGGAAGTCGTCTAAGGCTGAACCTCCCAGAAATCTGGTCTTAAAGAACCTGTGTGAGACTTTCTTACAGGAGAGAAGTCAGAGATATTCATCAGGGTCTGAAACAGTCTGCAGTCTGCACAGTGAGCAATTCAAACTCTTCTGTCTGGACGATCAACAGCCGGTGTGTGTGCTGTGCCAGACTTCAAGAAAACACGCCAACCACAAATTCTGCCCCATTGATGAGGCAGTAACAGACTGTAAGGTAAATAATGTATATTATAAAAATGCACACTGAACATTGTACAGTTAAATCTCCTTAATAAACAGTGGTGTGAGGTAACGATGTGTGAAATAAGATCTGAAGCAGTCTCCATGCAGTGTGTGGATTTGTTTCAGGAGAAGCTCAAAACTGCACTGGAGCCCCTACAGGAGAAACTGCAGATCTTTGAAGACTGTAAACTGAACTGGAGTCAGACTGCAGAACATATAAAGGTCAGAATCAACAGCATGGGTTTGATATAATTATATTTATATATCAATGCATAATGGATTCTATTTCATTTGATTTCCTCTTCACTGCAGATTCAGGCCCAACACACAGAGCGTCAGATTAAGGAGGAGTTTGAGAAGCTTCACCGGTTTCTACGAGATGAAGAGGCAGTCAGGCTCACTGCACTGGGAGAGGAAGAGGAGCAGAAGAGTCAGATGATGAAGGAGAAGATGGAGAAGCTGAGCAGAAACATTTCATCTCTTTCAGACACAATCAGAGCCATAGAAGAGGAGATGAGAGCTGAAGATGTCTCGTTCTTACAAGTGAGGATAATTTATTCAGTATTTATACTGTGAGAAAGTGAAACTTGTTTCCATCATCAGAAACGTCACATTTCATTGATGTAAAAATGTCACTCATTTCCACTGATATTTATTTTGTTGTTTTACAGCACTACGGGGCCACAGTGAAAAGGTGAGTGATGTGCTTCCTGTCTCTCTCATTCTGTGTTTCTGAATCCAAACCCACAGCAGCACCGACTCCTGAATGTGTTTACAGAGCCCAGTGCGCACTGCAGCATCCAGAGGAGCTTTCAGGAGCACTGATTCATGTGGCAAAGCATCTGAGCAACCTGAAGTTCAGAGTCTGCGAGAAGATGCAGGACACTGTACAATACAGTAAGATACTGAAAGTACCCATTTTCCTCATTCATTCTATCTTGTGTGCGCACGTGCACCTCATCTCTGTTCTATACAGTAGGCCTTCGACATTCACGGAGGTTCGGTTCTAAGCCCTTCCGTGAATCGAGATAATCCGCGAGTTCTGTACCCGGAAGTAAAACCCCATGTAACGCATCTCATTCGTGAATGAGCAGCCAGAAGTAAAATACTATGTATCTATTACATGCGTTAAAATATGCTTCTTGAACACATTCTATGGACAGTCTTACTCATAATACAATATTAATGTAGTAAAATATAGTAATGATTAAGAACTTTTCAATTTTTACTCTTTTCTTGATGATGCAATATAAACACTTATACAGCATATACTGTTGTAAAGCACTAGTATTAAAGTATTTTCCAATTATTCCAGTACAGTACCCAAGTTTATTCTGAGAATGTTCAAGTGAAATTTTGTTCTGTAGCATGTTTAATAAATGATACCAAAAGGATACATTTTTATTACGCTTCATGTCCTTTTACATTGAACTTGGAGTGACGTCTCCGAGATGGCACTGCCTAAAGGGCAATATCGTAGAGTTTCTGTTCCTTTTTGTTTTTGTTCGTTTGCACTATGCTCGTCTATGATCGGTCAACCCTACTACAGCTATTGAGCTGCCTACCATTTGCATGTTCGCTCTGCTTAGTTATACACGCCTGAAGATACTCTGATATTATAGCTGTAGTAGAGTCAACCGGTCATAGATGAGCATACTGCAAAACATGAACGAACAAAACAACAATTAAAACGAACAAACTATTTGACTCTGAGAACTCTGACTTTGCCCTCTGGGTAGTGCCATCTTGGAGACGTCACTCCCAAGTTCAATGTAAAAGGACATGAAGCGTAATAAAATATATTGTTTGTTAAACATGCTACAGAACAAAATCTCGTGCATAAACATGAACTTGGGTACTGTACTGGAAGAATAATTGAAAGATTTTAATACAACAGCTCAGAGAAAACCGTCGTTTCTCAGGAGACAGTCTTATTTCTTCAGAAGAGACATCCAGCGTTTTCTATCGCTTGGCCAGAGAAGACGCATAGCATTTGAGTGGTATCATAGAGCTTAACTGGTAATAAAACACACACACAAGAGGGTCATTGACAACTTGTGCACGAATGAGGAAAAAGGGGTGAGACATCAGCTCAACCATTCAGGAGAAAGCAGGACCGCCATCGGCTGAATTTGAATCACGTGCCGGTTGCTCGGCAGTCAGCGACTATTCAAACCGTGGGTACAAAACCGCAAATAGTCAAGGGCATACTGTATGTCAGGATTGTAATTTTTTTTTACCTACACACAATTTCTAATTTCAATCCCTTAACCTACTTTTTTGTTTTTGTATAAACTGCACTGAAGGGGTTTGTCGTACTTATTTGTATATTGCATATTTAAAAAAAAAAATGGAATGATTAAAATGTTTTCCTGCGATATCATTTAATCCAGTCAAATGGTTTGTTTACACTGTGGTGCGTTCAATAACAAGGATTTTTGCTGTTGTGAACTATTTGAAGCTAAAGCATAGATTTTTCCTTATTTTTTCATCAATTGGTGTTAAAAAAAAAAGTCCCCAGTACAGCTAACTGGGTTATCAAAGGCCGGCCATGTCTCTCACTGTCTATGGTGAGTTTCATATACACGAACCATTGCTGACTTTCATAAAGAGGAGCTGCAGAGCCGTCAGTGTGTTTTCTGTCCAGGGTTGTCAGGAAGGGCATCTGATGTAAGAACCAAATAAAACATGTGAATTATTGACTGTGGCGACTCCCGATTTAAGGGAAAAAGCAGAAAGGAAATCTCTCTTGTGTAAAAGAAAAAAGTCTGTATTGTTATCATAATTATCTGATTAATCCGGGTTCAGGTTGCAGGGGCAGTGAGGTGGTCTCGAAGCAGAAAAACTTTTTCCATTTATTTCAAAAAAGTGGTACAATTATTTATTATAAGTGTAATTCAGTTCCTCGAGGATGCAGTCAACAGTTTATTTTAAACTTTCTCCGTTCAGTGTTTTGTATTGAGCAGAAAGACTGAGGAACCAACGGAGTGCAGCAGAGACTTCAAGGTTCAGAGTTTCTTACATAGTTTCTATGTTCTCTTATTCCTGTGTTTTCAGTACCTGTAACTCTGGATCCCAACACCGCTCATCCCCTCCTCATTGTATCTGATGATCTGACCAGTGTGAGAATTGGTGATGAGAAACAGAACCTTCCTGATAATCCAGAGAGATTTAGTGATTATTCCTCTATTCTGGGCTCTGAGGGTTTTAACTCAGGGACTCACTGCTGGGATGTTGATGTTGGAGACTGTACATGGTGGGATGTGGGTGTGATGAGAGAATCTGCTCAGAGGAAGGGGGAGATATTCTGCAGGAGTGGAATCTGGTATCTGGAGTATATTGATGGTGAATATTATGCAGTTTCTCCACCGCAGCCATTGATTCTCCTCTCAGTATCACAGAAATTCCAGAGGATCAGAGTCCAGCTGGACTGGGACAAAGGAAAACTGTCCTTCTCCGACCCGCTCACTAACAAACACATCCACACTTTCTCACACACATTCACTGATACATTACTGCCATTGCTCTGGGTTTATGGTGAAGCATGTCCTCTGAAGCTCTGCCCACTTCGTTCTCTGTAAGCGAATCAGATCAGTTGGAGCTTGTTTCAGTTAATTAATGAGATATTGAAGATTAAAAGTTTATTCTTTTGTGAAAGTTTATTTTTACAGGAGCACTGAACAGTTCGTTGTGAAACGTGTTTGAAGTGTTCTGATGTCATACGACTCACTTCATCTATAAAATCAAAATAAAGTAAAACTGGAAATATTGATAGAAATTTATTCTGAATTCTCAAAATAAAATGATGTTCTGTTGAAATCAAGATTTATTAAATTAAAATCATGTGATAAAGTGAAATACTCCAGCAGACTTTTTTTCCACAACCTTGGTTTTCAGGACTTCCACAAGATGGAATTAAAAAAAAATTACACAATCATCTATCAGATATTACATTGTGAAATGTTGATGGTCCGCTCTACCTTCACTAGGTGTAGCAATGAGTGGTTCAGAAATTGAGTAAGTGTATTACTTAGAAATTCAGTCTGTTACCATATACACACACCATCTCCTCCAAAAGTATGTAGTAAACTATGAAAATGTCAAAATACTCGCAGTGTATCAAATCATACAGCAGATGGAGCCAAGTTTACATTTCTGACTTTGAAGTTTCAGCTTCTCCCTGTGATGGACCGGTGTACCTCACTTTCGCTTCATGTTGGCTGAGATAGGCTCCGGCCACCCTGCGAACATTACCTCCCTGCATTATTAAGTGACTTGGCAAATGAGTCAGTGTTATTAAACTTATTGGTCTTCGACACTGTTTAAAGCAAACAAAAAAATAATAATCATTTGGGAGGGCAGCATGGTGGTGCAGTGATTTAATATATCCACGTCACAGCAAGAAGGCCCTGGGTTTGATTCCCGGGAACAACATCGGTGTAACTGTGCCGAGTTTGCATGATCTTCCTGTGCTAGCACGGGTTTCCGCCGGGTACTCCGGTTTCCTCCCACAGTCCAAAAACATGCACAGTTGGCTGATTCGTGATTCCAACTGTTCTGATGATTGGTACGCCCGGAGTCAGCTGAGACGGGCGTCAGCCTCACCCCAAAGGGCATAGTTGCTGATGACAGTGGGCTCGTAGTAACTGGGCGCAGATGGGAAACAAGAAAAAAGCAGGCTTAATGCACATAGTTGGAGAAGGCCGAAGGCAGTAAGAGATGAGATTAACTTTTCTCAGGACCTTGAAAGGCTACACAAACTGCAGCGTCAATTTACAGAGTAGTGCTGCAGCTCTGTGTCGATGGTTGGCCTGGCGTTAGCACAGGCCCAAAGCTCTCTGAAGGGCGCCAGACATGCCTGCGCCATCAGACCAAGTCTTGAGCCCCAGGGACCCCAACATCCATTCCGTGCTCCATGAAAAACTGGTGTTGAAACCCAAACTGACACTTGAAAGGGGACAGGCCTGGAGAAGAGCAACACATGATTTTATGCACGCACTCTGCCCAGACCACATACCTGCTCCATGATGAGGGTTTGGTGGAGGCTGTCTCCCAGTCTTAATTCTCTACCCATTATATTCTGGATGGCCCTCTGTGAGACCGAAACCAATTGGCTTACAGAAGGACCCACAAAACTTGAAGTCAATTGTGGACCTTGAGCTGCGACGACATCCAGTGAAAGGCAGAAAACCCTGAAAACACGTTCATAACTTCAGCGGTTTCATTCGCAGACGGAAGTTTGGGTAAGGGAATAAAAGAGCAGGCTTTAGAAAACCAGTTCCTCATCACCAAAATAACTGTTTCCTTGAGACAGGGGCAAGCCTGTAATGAAATCACAAAACTGTGTGACCAAGGTCACTTGGGTAGAGGTGGGGGGTGGAGGGGACTCTGAGGGGTGGTGTGTGTGTGGGGGGGGTTATTCTGTGCACAAACGAGGCAAATCATGATAAAAGACTTCACATCAGCACGCATTTCTTTCTACTAGAATCTTTAAATAAATTTCAATGTTCTGCCTGTACCTGGACAATTCATCAGACATAAAGAACATCCCCATTTGAGAAGTTTGGAGTGCACAGAAGTGGGAACAAAGAGTTTATTTGGAAGTCCATTACCAGGATCCGGCTTCCTCTGCTAGGCTTGCCACGCAGCACCATCTCTATTCCCCAGCGTACAGGAGCCACAATCCCAGGGTCTGGTAGGATGGATTCTGGAGCACTTCCACTCTCTTCCTTCTGAAACAGTCTAGATAAGGCATCTGGCTTCTGGTTCGGAGTACTAGGGAGGTAAAACAGTACAAAATCAAAACAATGAAAAACAGCACACCTTGCTTTTCTGGGATTCAGACACTTGGCCTTCTGTACATACTCCAGGTTTTTGTGGTTCCTCCACACCATTAAATAATGTTGAACACCTCGATCTAATGAAGCCACTCCTCCAGGCCATCTTATATCTAGATCTCCCTCATCATAATTTATTTCAGCAGGAGAGAAATGAGCAGAGAAGAATGAACACAGGTGAAGCTTGCCATCTGACAGACACTGGGAGAGAACTACACTGACTGCCACATCAGACGCATCTATCTCAACAAGTAAAGGAAGAGAAGAATCAGATACGGTAAGGATCGGAGCTTGGGTAAACATCCCCTTTAATTCTTAGAAGGCAGGCTCAGTTTCTGGAGACCAGATAAAATCACCTGATTTAGTTTGTCTAAGGTGAGAGACATATAAAAGAACCATTACTGACCTTCATCCAGAGTAGCTGCATAGACATCAGTGTCTTTCTGCCTTTTGATGGCCATGACGAACCGTCCAGGGTGTACTCTGCCCTCGACCAGAGTCAGCTGAGATGGGCATTGGCCTCCCCTTGACCCTGATAAAGCAGTTCAGCAAATGAATGATGAATGAATGTACAGTAAGCCATGCTGAACCATATTGAACCATACAGTATGAACAGAGGGATCAGAGAGCACAGATTTCCTAGAGTTTTAAAACTCACAGAAAAATTACACCACTTATACGTGAAATATGGCTGATCATTCACGACTATTATTATTATTATTATTATTATTATTATTATTATTATTATTATTATTATTCCTAATAGAATACACTGACAAGGGCGTGCATGTGAAATTACAAGTTAAACATGTCTGTTTTCACAAATCCTTATTGATCAATTAAGCATTGAAATCATGAATAGTATTATAGAAATCAGTCCAGACAGAGTGAATAAGACACAGACAGAAAGGTGTGTGTGCATATATATGTTCACGCTATATATATTTTTCACCATGCATCTTCATTTTCTGAACCGCTTCAGCCTAATTAGGGTCACAGGGAGGATGTTGCCCTTCCCAGCCAACTCAGCCAGGCCATTGCAGAACAAAAACATGATGGCGGCTTTGCAACTCCTCTTGACGAAAGTCAACAATGGTTCTTTAACATGAACCAGGAAGAGAGAGAGAGAGAGAGAGAGAGAGAGAACATACAACACACCAGTTTCTATGATGTCATGAAATAACAACCGATTTTATTTTTGCATTTTATTAATTAATTAATTTATTTTTATTTTATGTTTTTGAGAATTAAATGTGTTTCCGTGGTGGAAACTATGCAAGAAATGCAGTCTCTTTTGTCTTTCTTACATGATAATGGTGACGCTTCATCACTGCCCAAGGTGGACAGCGCAGAGCGGTATTGCAGCAATTCCAGAGTGGATGTTTCCTGAAGATGTTTCCTGAAGCTCCCTCCAGCAGTATGACACAATCACTGTGATTCAGAGAACAGATGATGACGTGAGCGCCTGGTCTGAAGAGGTGAACCAGGAGAGAGAGTAATTGCTGACTGAAGTAATTTTCACATCCACAAGTGCACACCTTCCTTGATATGTTTTTGCAGCTTCCTGTGAGCTGTTCCCACTCAGCAGTAATGTTTTAGAGCAAAAAAGAATTTTGCTCTGATCTATTTGAAATACATGGACTTTAAAACAGACCTTTGTTAAAAGTGGTAGTCTGGTGGGCGTCGCTCTCATGCCACCCATATTTTCCTATTTATGAGCTGCAGGGAAGCTTGTGACCTCGGATTGAGTTTGGTGTGCAGAACTGTGGCTCGATGTTTAGCTTCATACATAAACAATGACACCTCTGTATTAACATATTGTCGCATTGCTTATGATGGATTTATTGAATGATTTGAAGAACTGATCCGTACAATCCTCGAGGATAAAAGTAATGCTGAATACTTGGACATTAAGTGTGATCGGATTTATGTTTCTATTTCCAGATCGAGGATATTATGGATCAGAATCGGCCTTCTGTTATTATTTACTGCCACGACAGACACTAATGACCTTCCAGCCATAGCTATGGGCTGCTGCGGCCCTAGTGGAGGCCTGAAACACGGTCTATTCAGATTCCATGTCACCTGCCTTTTTCAGGACGTGGTTGTTGCTCTGCCACATGTGGGAGTTAAAGGCCTCTATGACAGGAGACTCCGCCAAACGTTCCCAGAAGACCCTAACTACATTCTTGGGTCTGGAGGGCATCTTCCCTTGCCATTGGAGCCCGCTTGTTGACAGCTCAATCAACATGAGAGACGAGTCAATACATCAACGAGGAAGAGGCCACGACAAGAAGATCTTTATCACAACACCCAGGATTAACATCAGGAAATACTCGTTACAATGCAGAGCAGCGAAACCACGGAATTCTTGACCAACACAAGTTGTGAATGCCCCCAGTTTAAACACCTTTAAGAACAGATTGGATAAACGATGGAATAA
>CM045751.1:25952500-26252500 GCA_024760905.1 Plotosus lineatus | reverse complement strand
TGGGAGTTAAAGGCTTCTCAGACAGGAGACTCTGCCAAACGTTCCCAGCAGACCCTGATCACACGCTTGGGGCTACCAGGTCTGGAAGGCAGCCTCCCCAACACTGAAGCCAGCTCACCACCAGGTGGTGATCGGTAGACAGCTCAGCTCCTCTCTTCACCTGAGTGTCCAGAAGATACGGCCACAAGTCTACAAAGTCAATCATCGAATTGCAACCTAGGGTGTCCTGGTGCCAAGTGCACTTATGGACACACTTATGTTCGAACATGGTGTTCGTGATAGACAAACTGTGATGAGCACAGAAATCCAACAACGAAACACCATTCGGGTTCAAACTGGAGAGGCCGTACCTACCGATCACACCCCTTCCAGGTCACACTATCGTTGCCCACATGAACGTTGAAGTCTCCCAAGACAACGAGTGAGTCTCCCGTTTTCCAACACACCCACCAAAGACTCCAAGAAGGGTGGGTACTCTGAACTGTCATTTGGTGCATAAGAGAACCCCAACATTTGGGCCCTGAGACAGGGGGCAACAAAAATACCCACACCGGCTCGCCACCTCTCCCCATGAGCAACTCCAGAATAGAATAAGGTCCAGCCTCTCTTGAGATGGATGGTTTCAGAGCCCAAGCTATGCATTGAGGTGAGCCCGACGACCATATCGAGTCGGTATCTCTCCACCTCATGCACCATATCAGGCTCCTTCCCCACGAGAGTGGTGACATTCCATGTCCCGAGGGTCAGAGTAAGTAGCTGAGGATTGGTCCGACAGAATCCATGCCTTCAAGTGCCACCCAACTCACACTGCACCCAACCCCTAAAACTCCTCCCATAAGTGGTGGTCCATGGGTCCATGGGAGGATCATCATCATCATCATCATCATCATCATTATTATTATTATTATTATTATTATTATAGTTATTCATAATAATAATAATGTATTATATGAAGGCTTTCACAGTACCACACAACCGACTCATAAAAAACTGGAAGCTTATGGATTTGGTGGGCAGACAATCGAATGGATCAGGCACTATCTGAAAGACTGAAGACATCAGGTTCATATCAACAGAACTGACTCAGAGTGGCATGCGGTAACCTCTGGCATACTACAGGGATCAGTACTGGGTCCTACCCTTTTCATTTCTTCATCAACGACTGACCAGATATGGTTCAATCCTGAGTTTACCTTTTTGCAGATGATTCTAAGATATTCAAGATTGTGAAAGACAAATCAGATAAGTTGATTCTACAAGAAGATCTGGAGAAACTAGAGAAATGGAGCGAAACATGGCTGCTGAAATTTCACCCCACCAAATGCAAACATATGGATCTAGGTAAATCAGACCGTGAACCGAACATGGAGTACAAGTTTATGGGCGACAAGCTGGAGAAAGTGCAGATAGAAAAGAACATTGGTGTGTTAATAGATAATAAACTCTCATTTGGAGAACATATTAATGAGAAAGTAAGAAAAGCCAACACAACCTTTGCCAATGTTGAGAAGAACTTTCGTTAATCTAAACATCGATACCTTTACACCAATGTACAAATCACTAGTCAGGACACATCTGGACTATGCCAGTTCTGTTTGGGCTCCTCACCTCAAGAAAGATATTGACAAGATTGAAGGAGTACAAAGAAGAGCAACTAAGCAAGTACAAGGACTACCCCACCTCAATTATGAAGATAGGCTGAAAGCTGTAAAACTACCAACTATAAGGTACAGACAGATTCGAGACAATATGATTGAACTGTATAAGATAATCCAAGGAAAGTATGACAAGTCTATTTCCAACTTCATTCAGATGAGAGGAGACTCCATAAAGAGGATCAGTCAAGGTCATGACAGAAAATCCTGATTACAAGAGCAAATACCAGCATAAGAACATACTCATTCCAATGTTGCTTAGCTAACATCTGGAATGCTTTACCGCCGCAAGTGGTCAATGCCCCATCAATCAACAGCTTTAAAAACAGACTGGACAAACTATGGGAAGATCAAGAAATTTGATACAACCTCAGGGCTGAGATCGATGCATCAGGATATGCCAGAACACTTGAGTCCGGAGTAGAGGAACCCCCTGGGACCTGATCTGGAAAACCTCTAAGTAACTCTAAATAATGCTCAACAAGGAGGAGGACTTTCATCCGGGACCTCCTCAGCATAGATCCCCAACACCTCTTACTCATCTCCTCTACATTGATGTCATCGAACTGACTGCCAAAGGAGATTCCAATTTGATGGACCAAATTAACATTGTTGAGTCCTTTTCACAGGATATTGGAATGACATTTGGGCTTTACAAATAGGATGTTCTCCACTTAAGGCATGGCAAGTCAGTCAACAATGGATCTGTTGAGTTAAGAGGGGGAAGAGTTATTGAGCATCTCGTGGAAGGCCAATCTTACTCCTGGATGCAAGTTTGTGAAAAGCTCCAGAAAGCCCACATCAAAGACAAGCTATGAGCAGAGTACAAGTCTTGTCTCAAAAAGATCTGGAGTTCGGAACTGAACACGAAAACAAGGTCAAAGCCACAAATACTTTTGCAGTGCCTGTCCTTTTTGTTTGGTATCATAGAGCGGACAAGAGATGATCTTCATGGGCCTTGATCACCTTACAAGAAGGATCATGTCAGACAATCGAGCTCACCACTCTCGCTCCTCTCTCAATCATTTATATATGTCAATCAAGAAGGCGAGGTTTGATCAATGTGGAAGCTCTTCATGATCGGATTCTGCTGTGCACTTTTGCACATATTTATGGATCTGATAATCCTCTTGTAAATGTATGTGAAGACTCATGATGAAAGCAAGGACTTTCACAGCTACGTCAAACGTGCCAGGGTTGTTGTTCAGAATCTCAACATTACTCTTGATTGTGTTAATGATGAGGTACTGATGAACGGTACTGATGGACGGTACATCAATATGTGGCAACCAGGTGGCGTTATTTACAACATCAGCTCAGAGTCACCATTTTAGACAAGAGCAACTTTCTACAAAGCCCCTATATCATGTTTATGTGCAGTGTGTTGAACAGAACAGTAATCCTATGACTCCTTTGCCTGGATGAAGTCGGCTGGTCTCAAAAGTGAAACTGAGGGCTTTCTTTTTCTGCTCAGGTCCAATCCCTTTTTACACGCAATCACCAATGTAATATTTTAATGGAAAATGTCAATTCCAAATGTAGATTATGTAATGAATTTAATGAGACTGTTCAACACCTTGTGTTGTGTCATGGTCCAATTTGTCAAACGTCTCCCTCAAATCTTCTCATTTCAATTTACTATATCTCCACTTCTATTGCTCCGATTTTCCCTTTTTTTTTTTCCGCTGTTATGAAGAGAATTGTACTCCTCAAATTATTAATGCTGGTGTGCATAATGTTTAATAGAAGACATCTGATTGGTTTATTTTTATGTGTATTTGAGACTGTCTGCTACAGCCAATCAGAGTGCACCTTACAAATCAGTCCAGTGTGACCATTTTCAACATGACTGCATGCTTGTCAACACACTAATTTCAAATCACTTCATTTTATTCATAATGTGAAGAGAATTATTCAGAACATTTGTGAAAAGAAAAAAAAATATCACTATGCTGCCAAAATTTTAAGACATCAGACATCGTCGTTGTCGTCATCGATATCACTATGCCGCCAAAATTTTAAGACATCAGACATAAAAAGTAAAGAAACAACCTAAGTGCAGAGTTTAAATTGTTGGATGACAAACTGTAACATGTCAGGTGTGCTGAAACAGACTGCAAAAGTTTAAGTCGCGATTTCTCAGAATTGTATTTTTCTTTTCAAAAACATATATTCACAATGAATTAACATTTTGTTATAATTTTTGGACAGCACGTCGATGATGGTGGTATCTATGTAATAAATCAATAAAATTTGAACATTTTTAAATATTTATTGAGCAAGCCATACAGGTGTGGTTTTAAATTACCAATTATATGGGGGTGAGGTTATAAGTGACCTTGCAGATTATTTTAAACTTAAACAAATTCAATTAAATGCTTCATTTATTTTTCCACGATACATAGTATAAAAATAGTTAAAAAAATATTTTTATGCAAGAAACCAAAATATATTTTATGTTTACAGCTGTTTCAATGTTCAAAGTCTCTTAACGAGTTACACCTGTATATACAGGTGACGTGCAGTATTTGATATATGGTTTGTAAATCTTTTCAATGATGCCATATGGTATAGAATAGATAAATGTATGAATTTAACTTTTGATTGTGTGAATAATAGTATACCTGGTTTGCCCCCTTAAGTTTTTACAAATATTAATTTGGTGCATTTAGTGTGTGTGTAATTGTTGTGCTACCATTTACAGTACATATTGGATGCTACAGAATGTTAATATTTCCTCTGATTAAACATTCCCAAATTGGCAGATCTAGTTGTTGGCAGGGAAGGAAATTGCAGGTGGCACTGAAATCTCCTAAAACAACAGAGAATTTGATCCAAGACAACCAAATAGAGGGGGTCAAACGTGTGTGTGTGTGTGGGGGGGGGGGGGTACAGGATTTTCAAATTGTAGCAGGAGAACCACTAAAATTAGTCGGAAACTCTGTCCTCAAGATGTCATTCCCATTGACCAAATAAAAAGATGACGAATTGAGGATCCATCATGAGAATGTTCATGTGTTCAACCTGACCTGAAAACATGAAACAAATCAAGGTGCTTTATTCCCCGTGTATATTTTACTTGTACCTCCATTTGATTGTCTTGAGTTCATTGGATTTGGCTGACTTTGTGTATTCCAGCATGAGTTACTCATGTCTGGCCTGAGCTCAGTTTTGGCAGCCACTGTTCTGCCTGCATGTGAGAACCTGTGCTTTCCTCAGCAATGTGTTCTTTCCATGTCAGAATTACATGTGCATAATTACCTAGAAGAGGTTTTTAAAGCGACCTATGGTCACAAGTTATGGGGAGTTACCGAAAGAGCAATATTGTGAATACAGGCGGTTGAAATGAGGGTCGTTCGCAGAGGGGTCAGAGCTGTCCCATAGAGTGAGAAGTCATCTGGGAGGAGTTCAGAGTATAACCGCTGCTCCTCCGCATTGAAGGAATTCAATACCATAAAACATCTGAATAGAATGCCCCCTGAAGTCTTCCCTAGTGTGTTGTTTGTGGCATGTTCAACTGGGAAGAGACCCGGAACACGCCGGAGGAAGTGGCTGAGGAGAAAGACATCTGGACTTCACTGCTTCAGCTGCTGACCCCGGAATAAGTGGAATCACCAGTATCAATATATTTTACTGCAGTTTTTATTTTGCATATATAAACTGTTCAGCATTAGACGAGTGAAAAGGTGTTTCTATCATGTTGCGTTTTTAAAACTCACAATTCGCACTCAAAAGGTTCAGAAAAACTGTGTGAGCATGTATTCAGGGAATATTCGTGTATAAAGTACTTGGTAAGTAGAGAGCGCAGATTCGATATTGTGGTAGATGCGACTGAAATGGAACAAAATGCTGTAAGACTTTCACTCTCTGACTTAGATTCAAGTGGAAAATAAAGAATCTGATCACAATTTAAATACATTTGAGGGAAACATATCAAATATACATTTAAAAAAATGGGAAAACTAAATGGTGAATACTTAAGCAAGCTACTCTGCACTTATCCATGTTTGTTCTATACCCCTGCATTGCTGATCATCACAAAGTTACATAAGATGGAATGAGGTTTTGTTTTTGACAAACTTATGAAAGGCGTGTCGGAAAAAACTCAGGCCCACCTGCCAAAGTTGGACATGCCAGTGGAAAGAAGGTCCCCCTAGTTGCCCTAGTATTACTCTTAGTACATTTCCAATTTGCTCTAATCTTACTCAACCCTTAATAACATAAAGAAGCCCACTACAACCAGATGAGAAAAGGCAGAAACAAACTGTCAGGTTCTAAATCAACACAGGCATAATAAAACACATTGACAAGAAGAAAGACACAGAATTTAATTCTTTTGTATTCATGAGGAGAGTGACCAAGCCAGTTCAGTTACATGTCGTTCTGCCCTAAGTTTGATCGAGAGCCTCTTTTATTTCTTTAGGGGGATTCTTGGTTACATAATAATGTTGACTCCTAAGGGGAGGGGTACACATAAGTCAGCAATAATTCTTATCAATATGTTGCAAGCTACAGAATATTCAGTCTCTCGCCTTGCAGTGGTTGCTGAGTCATCTTGTTGTTACGTCGTTCCGCTTTATCAGTATATGCCATTCTGCTTATCAGTTCTGCTATAGGGGGACTTTCTGCAAAACATCTTTTAGCAAGCACTTTCAACTTTAATTATACATTTCAAAACTTATCAAGCACAAGCTGGGGTAACTTATATGTATAATTACTTTAACACAAACCTTTCCAAAATCACACAGACAGGTCAGAAGAAGATCGACAGTTACAGCTATCGTCCCGTGCACGGTCAGCGGCTAACTATCAGACAGCTCTGCTAGCTACACGCTATCTCCCTCCAAGCTGCAACTGCCATCACTTCTGAATTCCCCTGTTTATATATCCTTTAAGTGCTGAGTCAGCTCTTCCAGCTTCGACCAGATTTCTCCTTATGTTTGCACTTTGGTCTTTAACCCCTTCTTCTTAATTTGCATACCGTTTGCTAATTTCCCCTTATTTTCTCATGTTCTTTTAATGCGACGTCATCCGCCCCTAAGTGACATTTCTCCCCTTATTTTGGGCCAAGTTCAGGCGGACTTTTTATAAAGTAGGTGCTTGATCCCCAGCACCTTCTTCCTGGTTTACTTTATTTGCTGGAATTCGCTTGACCTTCACATCCACACTCTGGTTGCACGGATTACTTCTCAATCTAAACATCATGTGTAAGTACTTTACTCTTTTTACTTTATAATATTTTCACTTTCAATACAGTAAGCACATCCTGCCATATGTAGATACTTATCATTTGTTCCAAGCCTTATTGTGATTACAGGTTTTTATCTACTAGCAATTAGTGTAGCGGCATTTCTTTGTAACCACCAATCAGTGCATGACCTGGGCCGTATGCTTTTCCGTGTTACTATGTTTATTCTCTAAGATTTCAGCACTGGATTACAGTTGATTATATATTCACAAGACATGCACTTTATGCCCTATCCTTCTGTCTTTTACCCATTTAGCCCCTCCACCTATTGTCTCTTGTATATGAGGAGTTGAGGAGTCAATTTTATTTGTAATTTTATTTGGTTCAAGGATTAAAGTGAGCCTAACTGAATACCTTTTCTATAAATTTAATTATTCTTTCATTTTGATAGATTTTGCATGCTTTGGAAAACAACTTTATCTTTACCTGTTTATTGGTTTCTTTGATTGAATTGCATTATATAGTCTAGTTCCTCTATGAGGCAACCTGTTGACTGTGGGTTGCGAGTCGTGTCGTTGGAAGACGGGATCCTGTTTAATTGAGTGAATTAACTTTCAGGATAGTATTGTTAAATTGCAACACATCATTTTAGCCCTTATTTCAGCTAGACGAGAGGTTTGTGAGGCCTGGCACAAATCAAGTGGTTGGTGGTGTTAATCACTGCTTAATCAGGTCAATCGAATGTGGGTTTTATTTTAAACCCACACAAGAGTATATCAAGGATAGTATCCCTGGCATCTGTGAGCTGGGTGTTCCCTCACAAATAGATGTCCCCTTGCTGGGTTCCGAGGTGGATGGGGAGCTTCAGTGATGAAGGCTAATAACTTAAATATGGCTTCTTCAACAAAAAGGAAAATCATATTAGATTCGGACTCGGACTCAGAAACCAATAATTGTACAATGGATCAGAACTGGCCTAAGTATTTAGTGACAGAAGGCTCTGATGAGAGCAGACCTCTTAAAAAATTATCCACTTTTGCAATAGCAAAAAGATTCAAGGTTTGGCAGGAGAGCCCAAAAAGGTTACAAGGATGCGCTCTGGAGATCTTCTGGTGGAAGTTTCTTGCTCAAATCATTCTTGGGGTTTACTGAAATCCAAAATGTTCGTAATCGTCCCTGTGAAAATCTCACCACATAGATCTCTTAATAGAAGGAAAGGTGTTATTCGATGTTTCGAACTGAAGAGATACACTGAACAAGACATTCAACAGGGGCTCTCTTCCCAAAGGGTCAAGGAGGTTCAACACATACAAGTAACTAGGGATGGGCTAAAGGTGACCTCGGGAACGGTCATGCTCAAATTTTGATAGTACAGTACTACCTAAAGTGTGTCGAAATGGGTGTTGTGATGCGCAAAGTGTGGTAGTTATGGTCGTAGTAGTAGTGCTTGTCACCTCTCACTTTCAACTAACACTGCTGGCTCGCAGCTTGCCTGTGAAAAGGGCAGCCGAGTGAGTAAGTCTCTCTCTCTGCCAGTACATAGCCTCTCCACCATCAAGCCCCATGTAGTGCCTCCTCGCGGCGACACATGGTAACTGAGTACCTTGCGGACTCAGGCTGAACTACAGGGGACTCGGAGGAGGTTTGGCCCCCAGACATGCGGAATGCAGGCCCACTGGTGCGTGGACACTCCCTGATGCCCATGACCCAAACCCCCAACTATGGGTTAAATAGTTCCACTGCCTTGTGGATTCCCTTGGATGGGAGAAGGCTAAGGAGTAAACCCTCCAGAAATCCGGAACGAAGCCCCAAAGGCAGTTGCTCTGAGGATTCCCCTACCTTCTGGCAACTCCTGCAGCTGCGCTGGTACCAAATTGTACTGGATCTTCCTTTCCTTTGGATGCTATCAGCAAGGCCGAGAGGGGAGACTTGACGTCTGGGCAGCCCAAGATCTCCATATTTCCCGCCCAGGCTCGTAGCGCACTGGAGAGGACACGCCAGCGTTGACGCAAGACTTCGGCTCAACACGGGAAGTAGCAGTTACCGGTTAAAAGCTCATTGGGATTGGCATAGGATACTGGCGCCTGGGGCTACTTCCAACAGTGGGAGAGACCATCGCGTCTCACTGGACAGCTACCACCCGCTCCAAGCTGGGCAGCCCCCAGCCAGTAAGGTGCTGTCCGGCCACAGCTCACCTGCCTTGCTGGGTGCGTAGGGCTTGGAGACTGACCATCCCGACAAGCAATCTGTAAATCCCACACCAGGCAGACAGAAACTGATAAATACGAAGACTCCAGCTCTTCGAATAGCAAGCTGGAACGTACGGACTATGTGTCCTGGAATGACAAATGAGCTTCAGCAAATTGACGATGCCCGCAAGACTGCAGTCATCGACCACGAACTGACATGTCTGAATATCAACATTGCCTGTCGACAGAAAACATGCCTGACTGACAATGTTTATATCAAAGAGGTTAACTACACCTTGTACCTCCTACTAGTGGATCAGAGAGAATCCTCACTTTACGCCTCTACAACTGCAGGCTTTGTCAACCTTCTCAGCATCTATGCACCAACACTAAGTTAAACCCCAGAGGCCAAAGACCAGTTTTACGAGGCTCTGGATGATGCAATTTCCAGGATCCCCAGCACTGAAGGACGCCACTTACGAGGAGACTTCAATGCGAGAGCGGGCGTGACACCTGGCATTCCTGCCTTGGTCACCATGGCATAAACAGGATTAATGAGAATGGACAGAGGTTGTTGGCACTGTGGTGCCACCACGTGTAACAAATACATACTTCAAGTGCAAAGACCGTCACAAAGTCTCTCGGAGACACCCCAGAGCTTGCCACTGGCACCAGCTGGACCTTATCCTCACCAGGCACACAGATCTGAGCAGCGTTCTCCACACTAGAAGTTTCCATAGCACAGACTGTGACGCAGACCACACCCTTGTTGGAAGCAGGATAAGACTGACAACAAAGAGGATCCATCACTCCAAATCTAAAGGCCTCCCATGCATTAACACTTGCTCCTCAAGGGATCCCCAGTGAATCCAGCTGTTTCATGACACAGTCAAGGAGAAGTTGGCTTCACAGACTCCTGGAAAAGACATCAACAGCAAGTGGAGCCTCCTGAGAGATACTATCTACACAACAGTCTTCACCGCATTTGGGAAAAAGGAGCATCGGAGTGTAGATTGGTACGAGGCTCACTGGGAGGAGATGTAGCCTGTGACAGAAGCCAAGAGGGAAGCTCTCCTGGCCTACAAGCAAAATCCCAGCCCCATTACTCGTGATACCCTCAAAGCTGCAAGCAACAAGGCCCAGCAGACAGCCCGCCGCTGTGCTAACAACTTCTGGCTGAACCTCTACAGCAAGGTCCAGATGGCAGCTGACACTGGCAATACAATGGCCACGTACAATGGCATCAAGACAGCTACTGGCCCAACCACAATTAAGACTGCACCCCTCAAGAGCAAGACTGGGGAGGTGATCGCGGACCAAGGCAAGCAGCTTGAATGCTGGGTGGAACATTATCTGGAGCTGTACACAACCAAGAATGTGGTGACCGATGCAGCATTAAATGCCCTGTCAAACTTACCTGTCATAGAGGATCTGGCTTACCTGCCTTCAGTGGACGAACTGGGCAAAGCCGTTGATTGTCTGTCCTATGGAAAAGCCCTTGGGAAGGATGGCATCCCCCCCTGAAGTCTTGAAGAGTGGCAAGCCAGCAATCCTGCAGCACCTCCATGAGCTGCTGTGCTTATGCTGGGAGGAAGGGTTCATCCCCCAGGACATGCACGATGCAAACATTGTAACCCTCTACAAAAACAAGGGCCACCACAGTGACTGTAACAGCTACCGTGGCATCTCCCTCCTTAGCATCATAGGGAAAGTCTTTGTTGTCTTTACTCGCCTTCAGATTCTTGCCTCCCGGGTGTACCCAGAATCGCAGTGTGGTTTCGGGGCAAGCCGGTCCACAGTTGATATGATCTCACTTCGGCAACTGCAAGAGAAGTGTCGGGAGCAGCAGAAGCCCCTGTACATTGCCTTCATAGACCTGGCTAAAGCATTCGACCTGGTCAGCAGAATTGGACTCCAGCCTCCTTCAGAAGATTGAATGTCCTCAAAGGTTACTCCAAATTGTGACCTTTTTTCACGAGGACATGCACAGTACAGTCTGCTTTAATGGTGGGACTTCTGAAGCCTTCCCAGTGAGCAGTGGTGTGAAGCAAGGCTGCGTCCTAGCTCCGACACTCTTTGGGATATTCTTCTCGATGCTTCTTCAGTGTGCCTTCTCTGACAGTGAGAAAGGGATCCATATCCGCCCCAGATCAGATGGAAAATTGTTTAACATAGCTCGACTGCACTCTATGACGAAGGTGAGGCAGGTCCTCATCCGCAAAATGCTGTTCGCGGATGACGCTGCACTGACATCCCACACTGAGGTTGGTCTTCAAGAGCTAGTCAATCGCCTGTCACATGCCTGTAATGAATTCAGACTGACCATCAGCCTGAAGAAGACAAACATCCTGGCCCAGGGCACAAACACAGTCCCGAACATCAACATAAATAACACGCAGCTTGAGGTCGTGGACTCCTTCACCTAATCACCAACACTCTTTCTCTCTTGACACAGAGATCTCATGTAGAATTGGGAAAGCCGCCGCAGTGATGTCCAAGCTGAACAAGCATGTATGGAGTAACACCCAACTAACAGAGAACACCAAGCTACGTGTCTACCAGGCCTGTGTACTCAGCACACTCCTTTATGGTAGTGAGGCCTGGTCCACATATGCTGGTCAGGAAAAGTGGCTCAACAGCCTCCACCTCTGCTGTCTCAGGTGTCTGCTTCATATAAAATGGCAAGACAAAGTAACCAACACCGAGGTGCTACAGCGTGCTGGCTAAGCAGTACAAGCAGACTTAGCATGCCAGCACGCTGTAGCACCATGCTAAGTCTGCTTGTACTGCTTAGCCAGAGACGACTTTGGTGGTTGGGTCACGTACGGCAAATGGATGAGGGGCGCATCCCTAAAGACATGTTATATGGAGAGCTGAGTGAGGGCTCCCACCACTCAGGAAGACCACAGCTTCGGTACAAGGACAAGTGGGACATGAAATTTTCTGGCATCGACATTAACACCTGGGAAGGCACTGCTGAAACACGCCAGCTCTGGAAGACCACTATCAGCGAGGGGAGGTCAACAAAGCTGAAAGCAAAAGAATTGACAAGCTAGCCGAGAAAAGAGCAAAGAGGAAAGAAAGGGCAGCCCCCATGGCACCTCAAAGCCCTTTTGTATGCAGTAAATGTTTAAGAAACTGTCACTCTAGGGTGTGCTTTTATAGTCACTCCCGCAAATGCCTACCATAGCGCTACACCATCGTCTCTCGATGCCGCCGCCAACGACTACCTAAAAAAGTGAAGGTGGGCTACCTGAATGTACCAGTGAGCCTGTTTATCCCAAATCCCATTAGATGCTTTAAGTGTCAGAGATTTGGCCATTTTAAGGATAGATGTCTGCATGATGCTGCTGGGCTAAATGTGGTGAGGTAGATCATGATGACAAAGATTGCTCAGCTACTGCCTGCTGTGTTAATTGTAAATGTGACCATCATGCCTATTCCAAGAATTACCCAAGGTGGATTCTGGAAAAAGAAATACAGAAGTTGAAATGTACATTGGACATCACCTTTTCTGAAGTGTGAAAACCTGTGGAGAATAGGGAATCATCCTTCCCGCAGAGATCATATGCAGTGGCTGCTATAGCCAAAGTTCTGACCACTTCTACTTCAGTGCAAACAGAGCCTACCTGGCCTGTTCATACTGCAGCACCAAAAAAGCTCGCAGTTTGTGCTCAAAGCTCTAAGAGTACACAGGTGGTTTCATCTGGACATCAGTCCCGTCACCAGAAAACAGAAACTTCTAAAATCCCCAAAACTAACAAATCAGCTTCTGAATCAACAAAATCTTCTGAAAAATGGGAAAAACCTCAAATCATAAAAAATTCCAATTGCCAGGCCAAAAGGTTCTAAAAACCCAGGCTTGCAGCACAATACATTTCATACCTTGGAGCAGGAGGTTGAAGAGGAGGATGATATGTTGACAGACATTACTCTTCCTACTACTCATGTTGATACTAAAACTATTCTCGTTAAAGTAGGTCAAAAGAGTAATAAAATAACCAGCAAAAATTAATAGTAAATCAGGTATTGTTCAGTGGAATTGTCGCGGGCTCAAGGCAAACTTTGAAGAAATAACAGGTATCATTAACGATAATGCACCATCTCTTATATGTCTTCCAGAAACTTTATTCAAAGACTCAGACAATATCAGTTTTAAGGGATATGGTGTAAAAAAAAATAGGATATCTGATTCACCTGCTGATGGGAGGGCCACCGGAGGATCCTCCATCTTGGTCAAGCATGATACTCCTCATGAACCCAGTTTATTAAATTCATCATTCCAAGCAGTGGCCATAGGGGTCACCCTTCATAAACCCATCACTATTTGTTCATTATACATTCCTCCAAAATATTAATGGAAAGATCGAGAGCTAGATGAACTCTTTGACCACAGCTTCCTGCTCCGGTTTTGCTTCTTGGAGATTTCAATGCACATAGTATAAGTTGGGGATCCAGTAATATTGATCAAAAAGGCTTTCAGGTAGAGAATTTTATTATGAGACATGATCTCTGTATTTTAAATAATAAATCATCCACTTACCTTCACCCATCATCGGGAACTTTTACATCAATTGACTTAAGCATTTGCTTTGCTCCCTATCATTTTTGATGGATTTTGTAGTCGGTATTGGTCAGCATGGGAGTGATCATTTCCCAATATTTATTAGTCCCATTATTCCAGTAGGTGTAGACAAGCCACCAAAATGGCGATTGCATAAAGCTGACCGGAATAAATTCAAGGTACTGTGTTCACCGGAAATCAACCATGATACTTTCCAAAATCCTACTGATATAGAATTATTCATCTCATGTCTCAAGAATATTACTGCTGAAACTGTCTCCAAGTCCATAGAAACGCCTTCATAAGCATAAACCATGATTTAACAATGAATGTGTTAAAGCTGTGAAAAAAACGTAAAAGTACTCTAAATACATTTAAAAAGGAAGATAAGATAAGATACAGCTTTATTAATCTCACAATGGAGAAATTCACTGTGTAAAAGTGTATCACATTATCATGTTCTCTGGTGCACATACTGCTTTAAATAACTGTATAATGGTGCTTCATTTTTCTATGTTTTGCTATACTTAAATGCTTGTTGAGAATAATCAAATGATATGCTTAAGGGGCCATTGTTCATGTCTATTGTAAAAGTGCATGCTGGGTACCCATGACACACCGAGCCTTCCACTGTCAGTGTGATCTTTAACAGATCAGATAGTTTCTAGTTGTAAATAACTTTGAGGTCAGGAGGTGGGGGTGTGTGGGGGCTGGGACGCACCTGGAAAGAGCCCAGATATATCGCATTCTGTTGCGATAACAATGCATCAAAGACCCAGTCATAAACCCGGAAGGAGGAAACTGGTCAGCAGCCCTTAAAAGCACACCCCCGCAAGGGAGACCTCAGACCTTAACTAGCGTGCCTTTTATGCATGTTTGGTTGGTCTCCATCCTTTGCAAACGACGCAATAAAGCTTCTCAGATTCAACTCAAAACCAGTCTCCAGTCGTCTTCTTCCACATTCAACGGATCCAACAGTTTTGGGGGCTCGTCTGGGATGTGGTAGAGGAACGCGAGTTGAGGAAATTCGACCCAAACACTTTTTCCTCGTGAACCAAGGAGAAGGACACAGGCCGGCAATCACTAAAAGGTAAGCAGAACCTGTTTAAATCGAACTCTGCATATTGACTAAACTAAAAACTGTGTCCTCCCCGGAAGTTTGAAGTACATGTTAAAAAGAGTTGTATGAGAACCTAATTTTAAGGTTAAAATAAGAGTGAATATAGACGCGCCTTGGTAGTGGCGTACCCTCCCGGTTTCTGACGAGGGGCCGTGGTAAAGGCTGGGTTGGAGTCCTGGGTATTGAGGCTCCCCAAAGTACCACGTGAGTGATTATAAAACTACATGTCGTAGTCGGGTGAAAGGCCCTCAACGGATTAGCCATTGAAAGCATGCGTCTATGAGGGTGAAAGGCCCCCAATACGCAGAGGTATTGGAAGCATTAGTAATTGGGTGAAAGGCCCTCAACGGATTAGCCGTTGAAAGCATTAATAATTGGGTGAAAGGCCCCCAACACGCGAATGTGTTGGAAGCATTGAAGAGACTAATAGAGTGTGATATTAATCGTATTGTTTTCTATTTCATGTATGTATTGTGTTGCAACATGTGTTATGTGTGAGGGAAAGTGGGAAGTGGGAAGAAATAAATTCAAAGGTGTCGAGAGGGACGCTGACGTTTTGACAGTGTCTTAACTGGGCAGAGAAACAGACAGAGGAAACCTAGCGGTGTTAACATAATCTGTCTGTGAGGTGGAAACCTAACAGTGACAACGCAAGCCGCCTGCCTTGGTTAATTGGGTCATTCGCTCAGCCATATGTTCCTCTGACCTGTCTCGACCCGGCACATCGCTGGTTCACTTGCATTAATTTGGCTAATGCTTTCTTTTGTCTCCCACTGACAGAACACTGCAGGGACATTTTCTCTTTCACTTTACAAGGTACTCAGCTCCGATACACTCGACTTCCGCATGGGTTCGCACTGTCACCAGGTATTTTCAATCAGGTTTTGAAACGCGTCTTAGAGACATGCACTCTCCCAGAAGGGGTCACTTTGGTCCAGTACGTTGACGATTTACTGCTGGCGACGCCCACAGCCGACCTCTGTCTGCTGGGCACGACGCTAATTCTCAAACATCGAGCTCGGGCGGGGTTTAAGGTCAGTAAACACAAATTACAGATCTGCCGTAAGCAAGTTTCCTTTTTAGGGCACCAAATCTCCCAGAAGGGGTCAGGCCTCACATCACACCATAAATCGGCCATTTTGCATCACCCCAAACCACGGCTAGTTAAGGACATGCTATCTTTCTAGGCCTCACAGGGTATAGCCGTCACTACGTCCCTAACTACACAGGTTTAACCTCTCCACTGTGGGACTTAGTGAAGGAACAAGGTATGCGTAACCTCTGAACCACGCTCAATTGGACAACAGACACAGAGGAATCATTCATTCTTCTCAAACGGGAGTTGGCCTCAGCGGCTGATTTGGCTATCCCAGATTTTTCACAACCCTTTTACCTTGATGTTTCTGGAACAGCCACATGCGTTACTGGGGTGCTGTTCCAGAAAAAAGGGGGACATAGACGAGTATTAATGTACCTTAGCGTCATGCTGGATAAGACTGAGAAAAGACACCCAATTTGCACACAGCACACGGCTGGAGTCACAAAACTCATTCAAAAAACGGCACACATCGTCATGAACCACCCCCTACATGTGCTGACCACACACAGTGTTGTGGCGTACGTGAACTCACAGACCTTCACACTAACACCACTCAGACAAAGAAGAATATGCAGGGTGCTAGAAGCTCCAAATTTACACTTCACACACGAGGGCGTCAACATGGCGGACCAGATGGGGTTAGGGGAGTCGCATGAATGCACAGAGAAAGTGACTCAGATGACCACGGTCAGGGAAGGACTGTACTCAGACCCCATACCAGACACCAGGAACCTATATACGGACGGTTGCTGCTACAGACACGATAAACATGGACTCATAGCAGCGTACGCGGTAGTAAAACAGACACCACAGGGGATGGTAACAGTGGAAGCTAAGAAACTGGTAGGGCAACAGTCAGCTCAGAGAGCGGAAATATTAGGAGTGGTAGCAGCGCTCCGACTAGGCAAAGGACAGGAGGTTAACGTTTTTACTGACTCGGCATACGCCGCAAACGCAGTACACATCGAACTAGGACAATGGGTTAGAGCCGGCTTCCTAACCGCGTCAAATAAACCGATCAAACACGAGGAAGATATGAAGCAACTCGCGGATAGTCTGCTGCTTCCCAGCAAAGTGGCAGTAATCAAGTGCAAAGGACATGAGAAAACATACTCACTCACCAAGGCGGGAAATGACGCAGCAGACGCAGCTGCAAAACAGGCCGCAGGCTACACACCCACTATGTACACAATATGCGCGGAACAAGAGGCGGTAAGAGACAGACACACACAAGCATGAACAAGATCTCGCGTCACCACAAGAAAAAAATGCTCTGGAAGGCAAGGGGGTGTACGTGCACGGAGGGTCTTTGGAGAGGACCGGATGGCAGAGTGATTCTGCCACCAGGTCTTAGAACCAGTACATTCACAGAGGCGCATGGTGTGAGGCATGTGGGGACAGTGCAGATGATGAAGAATCTGAATAATTGGTGGCATCCATTTTTGAAGGATATGATTAAACATTTTGTACAAACATGTGAAGTGTGCACTCAATATAACCCCAGACCAACGGTGAAACCGCCTCCGGGATGTTTTCCATTGCTAATGAAGCCAGGGAAAGAGCTAATCCTCGATTATACTGACATGAACATCATGGTTAAGGGGTATCAATACTTACTGGTTTGTGTAGATAGCTACTCGGGGTGGCCCGAAGCATGGCCCACCAGAAAGGAGGACAGCACCTCCGTGGTTAAATGTCTGGTTAACCACTACATCCCTCGACACAGGTTTCCTGAAAAGGTAAGATCAGACAATGGGACTCAGTTTAAAAATAAAGACCTCCAACAGGTGGAAACCATGTTGGGGCTGACCCACAAATTTGGCTCCGTATACCACCCACAGTCACAAGGTAAGGTCGAGAGAATGAATAGAACCATCAAGGACAAATTGGCTAAAATCTGTGCACAGACCAAAATGACATGGCCAGATGCCTTACCATTAGCTTTACTATCTATCCGGAGCTCCGTCAACCAAAGCACACACTTGACTCCACACGAACTACAGACCGGTAGACCTGGATCACACACAGCTCTGGACACTGACCCACAAAACCTAACCCATAAACAATACTATCGTGAATTACAAAGTCTCGTTGCAGCCTTTTCAGATCAAGTGAGGGAACAGTACCAGGCATCTACCGGCGGCCCTCCAGATACAGAGTGGGTCCTCCTGAAAGTCCTCAAGCGAAAGTGGACGGAGCCAAGATGGACAGGACCCTACAAGGTCAAAGAGCGCACCTCGTACGCCGTCCGGCTGGACAGCAAGGGCGACACCTGGTATCACTGGATCCAGTGCGCAGCGGCAGAAGCTCCCTCCAGATCACTCGCCAACACACACAGGGACCTGTGTGAAGCAGCAACCTCATCACCGGCCGGTGACAAAGAAAAGACCACCAACAGCGCAGGGCAGAATAATCCCTGAGTGGCAAAAGGGGGTGAGGTAGTCTAACCCTCACCCTCACGGTAAGGCGGAGGAACAACGCGCCCCTGCAACAAGTAGCGTGCCATGCTACCAACGCAAGTTTTGAAGAGTGTTATCCCAATTATATCGTTTTAACTATCTTGTAATGTGCTTTTGCTTTGAGTTGTGTGACAAAGAGTATTGAAGGTCGTAAGCTCTTTAAGGTGTAGCGCGTGACCCTCCCTTAAATACAGTGAAGAATTTACTCTGTCGTATTGAAGGTTTAGCTTGCTAGTTTCTACATGGAAGGTAAAGCCAGATGGGGTCTCTCCTCGAGTTCACTAATCTGTATTTCTCTTTTAGTCTCCTTGTTGGTAGTGCTCCCCATCCTGTGGGTACTTGACCCGCCCCTTACTCCCTCACAGAACGTCACAACCACCACAGCCCACAGCCGACGCCGACGATTAGTCTCGCGCACTAGATTCACCTCGCGCAGTCCGGACTTGCACTTTTGTCAATGTTTTATGTTAAAAAGTCGGAATGTCTTCTCACATACACTCGTTGGGAGTTACTATCCCTTAGAGCTAACTCAGCAGCGACTGTTTCATCCATGATCTCATCGCTACCTGCGGAAATTCTAGACATGAACAACTCATCTGGATATCCGACCTCCTGGAGACGCAAGCGAGACAGGCGGAAGCGACGAGCCGGCGTCCTTTCCAGGTTCAGGAAGCGGCCGTACCGGCCACCTTTACCGGCTCTGCTGCTGACAAACGTGAGATCTATCAGAAATAAAATTGACGAACTCTTCCTTCTTCTTCAAAATAAGAAGGATTACAAAGACTGTTCTGCCATCTGCCTGACCGAGACCTGGCTCGACCACAGCGTGCCAGACCAGGCGGTAACCCCGCCCGGCTTCTCACTCTACCGTGCCGACAGGTCAGTCAAGCTATCTACAAAAACTAAAGGTGGTGGAATTTGTTTCTTGATTAACCAACGCTAGTGTAGCAACACGACTGTATTAAACACTACTTGTTCACCACAATTGGAATACATCAGCGTGAAATGCAGACCCGCCTACCTCCCGAGAGAATTTGCCTCCGTTATACTGATTGGCGTTTACATCCCGCCATCGGCTAACGCCAACTTCGCCATCACGGAGCTTGCAACCTACATATCAACCGTTGAAAACTCTCATCCCGATGCAGTAGTTACTGTGCTCGGTGATTTTAATCATACCAACTTGTCCACTGAACTCCCCAACTATATTCAACAGGTCACATGTCCTAGCAGAGGCACGAACACACTGGACCATTGCTACGTCACCATCAGCGATGCTTACTGAGCTTTCCCGAGGGCTCCGCTCGGAACGTCCGACCACGCCATGCTGCTCCTCATCCCGAAATACAAACAAAAACTTAAATCCACAAACTCCACATCCAAAACAGTTAAGTCCTGGTCCAAGGCAGCCGTTGAGACTTTGAGAGGCTGCTTTGAATGCACTGATTGGGATGTATTCAGTGCAGGTGAGAACTGCCTCGACGTGCTCACGGACGTGGTGACGTCATACATCAACTTCTGCGTGGATCTGTGTATCCCAACAAAAACTGTGGAGGCATACAGTAATAACAAACCTTGGTTTACAAAAGATATCTTACTCATACGTAAGAAAAAGAACTCTGCTTTCCTCAGCAGAGACAAGGAGTCATACACCACTGCCAAATATCAATTGAGGTCTGCAATCAGGAAAGCTAAATCAAACTATGCAATAAAGCTGGAACATCAGATCACATCAAACAATACCCGACATGTATGGAAAAAACTAAAGGACATGACTGATTACAAAAAAAAAACCCTCCATTTCATCTGACATTGATATGGACCTTCCAAACACACTCAATGAGTTCTATGGGCGGTTTGAACAGTCCCCAGTCCCCCCCTATCCCCTCCCTCACCCCCTCCCACACCCCTCATTTCACATCCAGGAGGAAGAGGTCAGGAACATCTTTAAGAAAAATAACAAGAGGAAAGCAGCTGGCCCAGACGGGATCACCCCTGCTGTTCTTAAGTACTGCGCAGCTCAACTGGCCCCAATATTCACCTCCATCTTTAATACGTCCCTACGCCACTGTACAGTTCCACTATGTTTCAAGGTTTCATCCATAATCCCTGTCCCAAAATCATCAAAGATCTCATGTCTCAACGACTACAGACCAATCGCCTCTAACATCCGTGGTCATGAAGTCGTTTGAACGCATCATCCTCAATCATCTGAAGGCATCCACTACCCCCCTGCTCGACCCTCATCAATTTGCTTACCGTGACAACAGGTCTGTTGAGGATGCCGTCAACCTAGCCCTCTACCACATCTTACAGCACCTTGAGTCTCCTAACAGCTATGCTCGTATCCTTTTCATTGACTTCAGTTCTGCTTTTAACACAATAAACCTGGTCAACCTCTTCAATAAACTGACGGACATGAACATTGACCCCTGTCTACGCCATTGGTTATGGAGCTTCCTATGGAAAAGGCAACAAAGGGTTAAGATGGGTAACCTCTCATCTCGACCTCTGACCCTCAGCACAGGTGTCCCCCAGGGTCGCGTCCTCTCACCATGGCTTTTTTCTCTGTACACAAACCATATGACATCCCATCACAGTTCAGTTTCCATTTTTAAATATGCAGATGACACTACTATCATTGGACTCATAACTATGGATAATGAACACCAGTACCGCCAACAAGTAGCCCAAGCTGTCTCCTGGTGCCAAGAAAACAATCTCCAGCTCAACCCATCCAAAACACAAGAACTAATAATTGACTTCAGGCACACAGCCTCACTCAAAACTCCCATTCACATCTCTAATGAACCCATAGCCATAACTGACTCTTTCAAATTTCTCGGCACTCACTCACATTAACAATACACTAAAATGGAACACTAACACAGATTACATTCACAAAAAAGTCCACCAAAGACTGTTTTTCCTGAGACAGCTCAAGAAATTTAGAGTGAAAACAAATCTCCTCCTCCGTTTCTACTCCGCCATCATTGAGAGCACTCTCACTTCATCCATAACGGTTTGGTATGGCAGCCTAGACAGCAAATCACAGAAAAAACTACAGCGCATTGTCAATAAATCATCTAGGATCATTGGCACCCCCCTTCCATCAGTCCAATCAATATATCATAAACGCTCAATCTTAAGAGCACAAAAAATCATCTCTGATCCCTCTCACCCTGCCCATCATTTGTTTCAACCGCTGCCCTCTAGGAGGCGATATCGATCTCTACCCACCAGAACATCCCGTTTCAAGAACAGTTTCTTCCCTACAGTCATAAGGACTCTGAACTCTTTGCACTGAATGTACATTACAGCCTTGTTTGTCTTTTTGTTGTCCGTTATTACTGTTGTTGTTATGGATATGTTTGTAATCATTTGGTTTCATGTGTGCTGTCTTTGTTGTATGATGTGTGTTGTTAATGTCCTTTGTAACTTTTGTCATAGCTGAGTGCTGTACCGACAGCAAATTCCACCAACTTGGTTGTGTGGTCCTTAATAAAGAAATGAAATGAAATGACCTTTGTGCCGTCATAAACTGCGCAGGTAAGAACACCACGTGGCAGGGATATGACCTCTATCTCTGTGCGGCCTTGATTTATAAGCCGTATGACCGATGGTGTCCTTCCTGGGGGAACGTTATCGCGTACACCGGGACATGGACACCGGACAGCCATACCGCCGGGATATTACATGGACGAGTTACAATACAGCGTGACTTTCACATAAGCCAGAATCCTATCTCCCTGTCCATCAATAACATGTACACCTGTCTCGGGGGACGAGCGGATCAGTGGGGTCTCCGAGGTTGTATTGGGGGCGAACGCATCATCACGCTAGGAGTATCGACATCTGGATCCGACCCTCTGGGCCTCATCAAAATTACTCTGGTGGACCCTCCCAAAGTCACAACTTTGCAATCACACTCCCCCCAGTACCCAACGAGCACGCGACCCTTCCCCCTCAAATGGACGGCGTAAAGGTTCATGATTTTTCAAAAGATTCCCCGATTCAGATTATCCGGAAGGCTACTGGGTTTACGGACAAAAACTTATGGCTGGTTATGATGCAGGGCCTGGTCCGGTCATACTCTAACGACAGCTGTGTGATCTGTTCCACGGCCCGCCCTGTGCTGATCACCTCGCCCTCTCCATTGACCACTTATCCCGACTCCTTTCACTGTATATTAGAACTACACATGCTTGACAACCCCACACCACCTTGTCAGGGTTGGGAGACAGTCTTTCCATTCCACAGTCTTTTATTGCAAATGACGCAATAAAGCTTCTCATATTCAACTCAAAACCAGTCTCCTTCTTCCACATTCAACTGTTACAGGCTCTTGAGGTACCATCAGTAGGGGGTGCAAAAATAGATACATATACAAACATACACACATACATATATATTATATAAGTAAATAAATAAATAGATACAAAAATAGTATAAATTAATAAACAATAAAAGAAAAGAAGGGAACAACTTTGTAGACTGGCCTATATTCAATTGTATATGTATCTGAGGGCAGAGTAGATGGGTCGATATGGTTCAGAGTCAGTGGGGTAGATTAAAGTGCACGGGGTTTTTATTGCACATAACCGGTATTTTCACAGACAGTTACAAAGTGGCGTTGTACAGTCTGACAGCGGTGGGAATGAACGACCTGCGGTAGCACTCCTTCCTGCACTGAGGATGTCTCAGTCGTCCACTGAAGGAGCTACCCAGCTTCTCTACAGTCTGGTGCAGTGGGTGAGAGCTGTTGACCATGATGGATGTGAGCTTTGCTACCATCCTCCTCTCACTCACCTCTTCCACAGAGTCCAGTGGGCAGCCTAGGACAGAGCTGACCCTCCTGACCAGCTTGTTCAGTCTCTTTCTGTCCCGCTCTGTGCTGCCCGGGGCCCAGCAGATGGCAGTGTAGAGGATTGCAGAGGCTATCACAGAGTCATAAAATGTCCTGAGCAGAAGTCTGCATACTCCGAAGGACCTAAGTCTCCTCAGAAGGTGGAGGCGACTCTGGCCCTTCTTGTACAGGGCGTTGGTGTTGTGGGACCAGTCCAGTTTATTGTTAAGGTGAACGCCCAGGCATTTGAAACTGTCCACTGTCTCAATGTCCTGTCCCTGGACGTTCACTTGTGAGTGTGTGTGTGTGTGTGTGTGTGTGTGTGTGTGTGTTAGAGTGCTTCTTCTGAAGTGGACAACCATCTCCTTCGTCTTCCTAGTGTTCAAGCACAGGTGTTTGCGCTCACACCAGTCCACGAAGTCAATGATGACCGACCGGTACTCCAGCTCGTTCCCCTCTGACACACGGCCCACGATGGCGGAGTCGTCCGAGAACTTCTGTAGGTGGCAGCTGTCTGTGCTATAGATGAAGTCCGAGGTATAAATGTTGAAAAGGAAGGGTGAGAGGACGGTGCCCTGCGGTGCCCCGTGCTGCAGACTGCCACCTTTGACTTACAGCCACACGTACTGTGGACAGTTAGTAAGGTAGTCGATTGGTAATCCAGGCAGCAAAATGTCCGTCCACTCCTACGTCCTCCAGCTTCCCCCGCAGAAGCGCTGGCCTGATGGTGTTGAAGGCGCTGGAGAAGTCAAAGAACATGACCCTCACAGCGCTGCCAGCGATCTCCAGGTGGGTGAGTGCCCGCTGCAGAAGGTAGATGACAGCGTCTTCTACCCCGATGTTGGGCCTGTAGGCAAACTGCAGTGGGTCTAGGGTGGGGCTCACCACAGAGCGGAGGTGTATGAGGAGGAGCCTTTCCATGGTCTTCATAAGGTGGGAGGTCAGGGCGACAGGTCTGTAATGGGCCGGTTCCTTCGCTTGAGCTGTTTTGGGAACCAGAACCACACAGGAGGTCTTCCACAGGACGGGAACCTTCTCCAGGCTGAGGCTCAGGTTGTACAGGTAGCATAGTACCTCACAGAGCTGGTCTGCACAGGTCCTCAGCAGCCTGGGACTGATGCCATCTGGTCCTTCAGATTTCCTCTGATTCAGTCACCTCAGCTGTCTCCTCACGTGGTCTGACGTGAGGGAGAGGGGGGGCTGGGGTGGGCGGCAGAGGGAGGGGGATGTGTCTGTCGGGCTGTAGCAGTAGAGTGAAGTTGGCCTGGGGAGGGGGGAGGTGTCTGCTGTTCTGGAGACTTGTGAGGGGGGGGGGGGGGCAGAGGGGGAGGGGGGAGAATCAAACCTGTTGAAGTAACAGTTTAATTCATCTGCCCAGCGCTGGTCACCATCAGCTGTCCCTCTGACACTCTGCCCAAATCCAGACATGGTCTTTAGTCCTCTCCAGACGTCCCGCACGTTGTTCTGAGCCAGTGATTCCTCCATCTTCTTCCCATAGTCCTTCTTGGCCCTCCTGATCCTCCACTGGAGCTCACGCTGGACCTTCTTCTGCTCCTCTCTTTCCCCCCGAGATGAAAGCCCTCTTTTTCTGGTTCAGGAGGACTTTAAGCTCAGGGGTGACCCACGGGTGGTTGTTGGAGCAGCACCGTACCCTCCGTGTTGACACAGTGCTGTCCATGCAGAAGCTCATGTAGTCTGTGATGCAGTGTGTGAGGCCGTCGATATCATCACCAAAGGAGTCACACAGCATGCTCCAGTCTGTGGTCTTGAAACAGTCCCTAAGCCTCTCATTGGTCTCCTCGGTCCACACTTTCACAGACCTCTTCTGCGCAGGTTCTTTTCGCACCCTGGGTGTGTATTGGGGAGCAGGTAGACCAGGTTGTGGTCTGAGCATCCTAGTGGGGGGAGGGGGTGGAGCTGTCAGCGTCCTTCACATTAGCATACAGCAAGTCAAGAGTTTTATTGTCTCTTGTGGTGCACTTCACATATTGCGTGAACGTCGGGAGAGAGGCGGAGAGAGGGGCGTGGTTAAAGTCCTCGCTGATCAGGATCATGGCGCGGGGGTGACGAGTCTGTGTCTGACCGACAGCGCTGTGAAGACGCTCACACGCGGCCGCTGCATCAGCCGAGGGCGGAATGTACATGCAAAACACAATCACGTGTGAAAACTCCCTCGGTAGATAATATGGCCGCGCGCTCACCGCGAGCAGCTCCAGGTCCCGCGTGCATAGCTGCTCCTTCACGTGCACGTTGGCCGGGTGGCACCATCGTTCATTCACATAGACCGCCACACCCCCTCCTTTCTTCTTTCCGCTCTCCGTTACACTCCGATCTGCACGCGCGAGTGTGAAGCCGTTAAGAGAAACCACAGAGTTCATTCGGCCACGTCTCTGAAAAACACATGAGGCTGCAGTCCCGGTACTGCCTCTGATGCCGGGTCAGCGCCGCCAGCTCCTCGGTCTTGTTGGCGATTGCGCAGACATTTCCCATGATGACAGAGGGGAACACATGTCCTCTGCGTCTTTCGTCCCCCTCTGCAGCCTCTCCTTTTCCTCCGTATTTCCACAGGAACAACGGGCTTTTCCGCATGAAGGAGGGTGGGGGTGCGCAGGCCGAGGAGGGTCTCACTTGTGTAAGACCTGCGTTGCTCAGAGCCGTCGGTGAATGAATTTCCTGACCCTGATCCAAAAAGTGAAAGTAAAAGTGCACAGAAAAACAAAAGCATCATAAAAGTAGGTTTCCCAAATGCAGGATTGAAGAAAGAAAAAGAAAATTTGAAAAAGATAAAGAAACACACCTATATGCAATAGAAAAGAGAAAAAAAAGGAAAATAAACTGAAGAGCTCCTGTAACTGGCTGCAGGTCACCCGGCGCCATCTTGGAAAAAAAAAAAAAAAACACTCAAGCAAATCTAGAAAAGTACAGGTTAACACGTGCCAAAACCCGACGCATTATCAAACAAAACAAAAGGAAATCCTGGCAGGATTATGTATCGAAATTAAATTCGAGGTCTTCTGTTAAAGACTTGGGATATGGTAAGAAAAATTAGTGGAAAACAAGTTGGTGGTAATGTTACTTTCATTAATAAACCTGATGGTAACAAAGCTTCTAAAATAATTGATATAGTTAATACATTAGCTGATGAATATGAAAATAATTCATCTTCCAATAATTATTCACCTGTGTTTCAAAAACATCAGAAACAACAAGAAAAAGTCAAACTAAATTTTAATTCAAATAACTCTGAAATCTACAATTTTCCTTTTAGTGCTAAAGAATTGAAAGCCTCTTTGAGTAAGGCACATGATACAGCCACTGGACCCGATGAACTTCACTACCAGTTTCTTAAACACCTACCAGAGGGATCCTTACTGATTCTGCCTGATATTTTTAATGACATATGGGAGACTGGAAATTTTCCAGAGTCTTGGAGGTAAACTACAGTAATTCCTATCCCCAAATCCGGGAAAGATCATTCCAATCTAACTAATTATCATTTCATAGCTCTTACCAGTTGTTTATGTAAAACCATGGAACGAATGGTTAATTATCGCCTTGTTTTGTTTCTTGAAAAGAACCAACTACTCTTGAAATCACAAAGTGGTTTTAGACATTTTAGAAATACTATTGATTACATAGTGTCTCTTCAATCAAATATCCGAAATGCATTTGTTCCAGGGGAACATATGGTTTCTGTTTTCTTTGATTTGTAGAAGGCTTATGATACTACTTGGAAACATGGAATTTTAAAAGATCTTCATGAAATGGGCCTTCGTGGTAGAATTCCCATGTTTATTGAAAACTTTTTAATCCGACAAATGTTTCAGAGTTCGCATTGGGAACACCTGTTCCTCCCCTCATAAACAGGAAATGGGCGTTCCTCAAGGTAGTATTTTATGTGTTACATTGTTTAGTGTGAAAATAAATAGTATTGTAAAATCTGGGAAAGAGGGAATTGAAAATTATTTATTTGTTGATGACTTTGCTATAAGCTGCAGGTCGAAAAATATGAACACTATTGAGAGGCAACTGCAATTATGCCGCAATAAAATCCAAACATGGGTAGACAACAACGAATTCAAAATTTCCCAGTCAAAAACCGTATGTGTTCACTTCTGTAACAAGCGAAAAGGTACATCATGATCCAGAACTTACATTAAAAGGCATCATTCCAGTAGTAGACCAGGTTATGTTCCTGGGGCTCATCTTCGACAAGAAACTTAATTTCAAGGCTACAAATATATTGACTAATTAAGAACAAAATGTGAAAAGTCACGGGGCAGTGGTGGTCTAGTGGTATAAGGCGCCGGATCGCTGATCCAAAGGTTGGGGGTTTGAGTCCCACTCTCCACACCCCTCCCCCCTTCCAGTGCAGCTAACTGGGTTATCAAAGGCCGGCCATGTCTCTCACTGTCTATGGTGTGAGGCATGTAAAAGAACCATTGTTGACTTTCGACAAGAGTAGGCTGCAAAGTCTAAAAAAGCCCTGAGTTGGCTGGGATGGGCACCAGCCTCTCCGCAACCCTAATTAGGATGAAGCGGTTACAGAAAATGAACTGAACTGATGATGTGAAAAGTCTTCAAATTTGCTAAAATGTGGTATCTAAAGAGAATTGAGGAGCTGACCAGAAAGTATGATTAAGACTTTATAGATCTCTTATCAGATCAAAATTAGATTACGGCTCCATGATCTATGGTTCCGCTCGGAAGTCTTATTTACAGAAAATAGAATCCATTCAAAGCCAAGCTCTTAAAATATGCTTGGGAGCTTTTAGAACTTCACCTATCTCTAGTTTACATGTTGAAGCGAGCGAGCTGCCCATGCATCTGCGTAGAGAAAAGCTAGCATAGCAGTATGCCCTTAAACTTAAATCCAACAAAAATAACGCTGCCTATGAGAAAGTCTTTGGTGTCGTAAATGAACAACTTTTCATTAAGAATTCTTCTGTCACACCGACAGCACACCTCACCACTGTCTTACATCTCTCATATATGTCCTGCACCACTCTAACATACTTCTCTGCCACTCCAGACTTCATCATACAATACCACAGTTCTCTCGGCACCCTGTCATATGCTTTCTCCAGATCCACAAAGGCACAATGCAGCTCCTTCTGACCTTCTCTGTACTTCTTTATTAACATCCACAAAGCAAACACTGCATCTGTGGTGCTCTTTCTTGGCATGAAACCAAACTGTTGTTCACAAATGCTGACCTCAGCCCTTAGTCTAGCTTCCACTATTCTTTCCCATAACTTCATCGTATGGCTCATCAACTTTATCCCTCTGTAGTTGCCACAACTCTGTACATCTCCCTTGTTCTTAAAAATGGGCACAAGCACACTTCTCCTCCATTCTTCCGGCATCTGCTCACTTTCTAAGACCTTGTTGATTATTCTTGTCAGGAAATCTACTTGTAACACCAGCTTGATATAGCTGTGCTAGATTATATGCTAGGTTCTAGAGGAGTAGAATGAATTGTGGAGATTTAAAGTTGAACAGCCGGCAGATTTATTACAATAGCACAAGAAACAGTGCAAACAATGTTGTAGAACGCTCTTTACAAAATAAAAATAAAAATAAAATAGGCTTAGAGTCTCTAAGGTTCGAACCCTTAAGGTTTGATTTGTGTGAATTCAGGGGGTCTTTTCCAGGATTGTGATCCGTTTGGGATAAAGGTGTTTTTATTTGTTCTTATCTGGGATCCTGTGATTTGAAGTGGTTGGGTCTGTAGATCTACTCTCGCATCCAGAGAGCAGTTGGCCACACTGCTTCTGGATCCGCCAAGAGTTCTCACTGGGTTTAGCTCGCCATCCGTGTCCGAAACCAGCTTCAAGATCAGATCCAGATCCACTAAAAATCCAGTCTGCACATGCAGTACAGACACAATGAATAAAATATTTCTTAACAGTAGTTTCTAAATAAAATGAGATCTCATAAAATGTTCAAATCTTTTACATTGCTGTTTTAACACTGGTTTTACTTCCATGAATTGAAAATGTATTGCTATGTAGCATAACAACTTATTTCTATAGAATAACACAAATGAAATGACAAAAGTGCATGAAAGGCACTGAATGGAATGTAATACAAAACAAAAGTGCTTATCTGCACTACTTTAGTGCATTAGCAAAAGTGCTTCAACAAAAACATTTAGAAAAATAAAATGTAAGGCTCATTTTGTGCACAGCACAATCTTTGTTGTGTACTCCGACTGGTTTTAGCTTTTTAGAGACAAAAATAGTGCACACAGTTTTAAAAGTCACCATGTGTAAAGTTAGCATAGTTTCACCATGTGTAAAGTTAGCATAGGTTTTTAAGCTAGCTTCAGGTTGTAATGACTCACCGGAGTTTCCAAGAAAACAAACACTCTCCACCCGGTTTGATTGAGAGAGAACAAAACACATATACAAGGCTCTGAAAAGTACATAAACTTAGTTAAACTTGTTAAAAGTTCACTTAAACACATTTTGGATCGTTTGACTCACTTGTGTAGCTTTTCGAGTGCTCTGTGTGTGTCCTGCTCTTCAGCACGCTCTGCTTAGCTAGGTGCATGCAGCATGTGCTTATGATGCGTTCAAGGGGACTAGGACACTATAGTGCTTTCAGGGAGCGTTGGAAATTAGGGTTTTTTTCCAATAAAATTAGTAACCATGTATTTATATGGGTTACATACTGCTACCTCCCCTAGACACTTCCATACCTCCACCGGTATGTCATCATGACTAACTGCCTTTCCATTGTTCATCCTCTTCAATGCCCTCCTCACTTCACCCTTACTAATCTTTGCTACTTCCTGATCCTCAACGGTCACCCCTTCTACTCTTTTTTTCTCTCTCATTTTCCTCATTCATCAGCTCTTCAAAGCACTCTTTCCATCTTCCCAGCACACTTCTGTCATCAGTCAATACATTTCCCTCTCTGCCCTTTATCACTCTAACTTGCTGCACGTCTTTCCCAGCTCTATTTCTCTGCTGTGCTAACCTGTATAAATCATTTTCTCCCTCTTTACTTTCCAACCTATCATACAAGTCATCATATGCCCTCTGTTTGGCCTTTGACACCGCTACCTTCGCCTTACACTGTGTCTCCCTGTACTCCTTTTTACTCTTTTCGGTCCTCTCAATGTCCCATTTCTTCTTCGCTAACCTCTTCTTTTGTACACACTCCTGCACTTCCTCGTATATGTCACTATATATCCCAGCTTGGGAGGGGCGCACAAGCCAGTGTTCGTCCTCACCATCGGTCCCAAGCCCGGATAAATGCAGAGGATTGAGTCAGGAAGGGCATCGGCGTAAAACTTATGGCAGCTTTTTACATGCAAATCATAGAATTTCATACCGGAACGGTCAAGGCCCAGGTTAACAACGACCGCCATCAGTGATTTTAACCAACAGGGTGCTGTCAGAAACCGGGCTACTGTTGGCCAAAGAAGGAGAAGCGGGAGGCATGTTTCTAGGCAGAGAGAGAGAAGAGGAAAGGCACAAGTCTAGGACTGAGAGTAGCTGAATGTTGGAACAAAAACTTTTTTTTTTGGAGTGTTGGACTGTTCCAGTCTTTAGAATTTGTCTAAAATCCCTGTAAATCATAAATGAATCACATGCCCTGGGGGTCTGTAAATAATAATTAAAGGAATCAGAGGCGTGTGTATTTTTTTCAGGATCATATGTAATGTTCGTGTATAGAATTTCAAACGTGTTAAATTCGTGTGTGGATATTTGTATGAGGTCGAGGTTATCAGTATAAATAACTGCGATGCTCCTCCTCTCCCAGTTAGATGAGGTTGGTGTATATCACTGGATTCGGTGGGCGGAGCTTTAGATAAAATGCTGAAGGATTTGAATCAGCGGCGGTTCACTTTTCCAACAAATAAGAGAAATCGTTGGCGATGAGAGATGCTGCACAGATCTATTCAGGGCGTTTGTGCGAAAAATAAACTTTCTGTCTCAGCAGCTCAGTGAATTTCTTCCCGCATGTTCTCTGTACGATCCAGAAGCAGTGCAATATATAATAAAATAATTGTATTGACTGTTAGATATCTGGGAAGTGCCTATGTTAGTCTTTCAGTAAATCCTCATCATTCACCCAGAAATCTAAACAGAGCAGGAACACAAATATTATTCAACAATAACCACATGCATATGCTCCTCAGTGGAAGTGTGAGGGGAAAGGAACGGAGTGATGTCACTCTGTGCTTTATTTTCTCACACGTGATTATCACCCGCCACGAGCTCCACAGTGCCCTGTACAGTTCAAGTTGGATCACTGTCAGGAACAGGACCGGATCCATCTCACTCCTGAACCTCAACAGTCTCTTGTGCTTCAGGGAGAATTTGTGATGGAAATTGTGTTTTAAAACCACATGAATGAGTCTCTGTAACCATGATAACAGAACAAATCCCATTCTGTATGAACTCAAGAGGTTTTATTTTCAATCCCAGATATTTTAGTTCCATCATCAGGTTTTCCTGTCTCTTCCTAATGTTGGGTTTTTACTAAAGTGTCCCTTTAAGAATATGATATCAGCAGTGTTTATACTTTTTGCTACATCGTGCTTCAGTTTCTGTGGCTTCAGTGTATCACGGGTTTTTCAAAAATATTCATCGAAATTAGGAATAAGGAAATTAAGGAAAAAGCCACAAAACAAAGCCAGTTATTCAAAAACAAAACAACAACCCAACAAAACTACTTACATTTTTATGTGAGGTGCGCGTCTGTATGTGCGTTTATATTTTATTTGCATCTTACGCATTATTTTTGAACGTTTAATTGTTAGAAGCATTTATAGCGTTGAATATGTATTTATTGGTATTATATACACATATACATGTACATCTACGTCAGTCAGAGAGGGTTGATTCTACTTCTGGGAAATCGGTGGTCGCAAAGTCTTGGTCCCCATTAACTGGGGAAAGTGAGGAATCCCTGTAACTGGTGTTTATACTTTTCAGAACCCGTGCATTCTCATGGCTGTCAACATGAAGGTCTTCAACATGATGAGTGGCAAAAAGTTTTACTGAACAATTTTTCCAGGGAAATTTTACAGTTTTTTCATCACTTTCTTAAATCAGTCTTAAATCAGTTTTCCTCCAGTACATTTTGCATTCTTTTCCATATTTCAATCTGACATGAATATTATTAAAATTACATGAATAAAATATTAGATTAAAAATGCATCATGTACTTCAACAAAGCAGGTTTTTTTTCTGTCTCCATGCACTTTTATCGTTCCCAGTCTAGTAGTGTAATATATAATATGCATTTATACATCAGCACATGGAGTCATGTGATATTCACATTTCGTCAAAACTGCCCAATGTCGTTGGTGACACTATGAACGTCGAAGAAATGAAAAAAAATGTCCATTTCCTTGCTGAAGTATGCCAGATGAATGTGTTCGTAGTATGCCTGAAACTACTCAGGGAACAAAAGAGATTTTTTTGACGGTAAAACAGTGTAAGCGGTTGAAAAATCGCTTTCACACCGAAACATAAGTGCTGAGCATATTTGGCTTGTGAAAGACCTCCAGCTTCCTCCTGGGTCAGGGTAAATGTGGCCGCCTGCACAGTTGTTGTCTTGTTTTGGCTTACGCCAATCACCACCCTTGCATTTTTGGGTTTTCTCTTCACCCACTCCTTTGTCTGGAAAATAATGGAAGTGGAGGGAAATGTATTAATGAATTATTTTCCAAAAATACATTTCAACATCTGAAAAATAATAAAAAAAAAACCCACATAAAATAGCACATGCTCCTAAACAAATATCTTCAGGCTGTTAAAATAGATGCGCTCACCATCACGTCTTCCCCGGCTTCGGGGCGTTGAAAATGTTTCAACACCAGGAGAGCTTCGCGGTCGTAGCGATAGGTGGTCTTCTCCATCTCGGAGACCACAAAGTCGTTGATGAATTTCCCGAATGTATGGGTTTGGCCAGCCACAAAATCTCCTGGCAGTTTTTGACACGCCATGTTCCTTCCATCAGTCCATCATATCTAGATTTAATTAAATGAACAACAAAAACAAAAACATTCAGGGTTGTAGTAATAAATAGAAAAAAGGACAATACAAAACACATAGAAAAGGCAAAGAGACAGGCTTTTTCATCATCTGTAGAAACCCTTTGAAGGCCTGGAGGTAGTCATGGAGGTCTTTGTCTGCCATCGTCGGGTCCAGCCTACTTTTCAAGTTGTGGACAAACATGATTATATTGTTTAAATAATTTAATATTGCGGCTGCACTAATTTCTGTGCGGCAGAGGCCGCTGATGTACTCCCGGGATTGTCGGCTCTGACTCAAGAAGTCCATTCTTGGTTCATGCCCGATCGGCTGCAGGTACCGCAAGAAACATGGTACATTGTGGAGCTTTGAATGACGATGATGAGAGAGAAATATTAATATTAGCCTCGCACTAAGAAACAGGATGAGGGGCAGTGGTGGTCTAGTGGTATAGGGTGCTGGATCGCTGATCCAAAAGGTTGGGGGTTCGAGTCCCATTCTCCACAAGGTTGTCACTGTCCCCCCACCCCCCACGCGGCTAACTGGGTTATCAAAGGCGGGCCATGTCTCTCACTGTCTATGGTGAGAGGCATGTAAAAGAACCATTGCTGACTTTTGTAAAGAGTCGGCTGCAAAGTCGTTAGTGTGTTTCTGTCCCTTGCTGAAAGGGTTGTGACAGGAAGGGCATCCGACGTAAAAACCTCTGCCAAGTCAAATGTGCGAATCAAATGGTTCACTGTGGTGACTCCCGAGTAAAAGGGAAAAAGCCGAAAGGAAGACAGACTAAGAAACAGGATGTGTGTGACGGCACTGCAACTGGTGCTGAAAAACCATTTATAATGACATATCACCTCCTGTTGGCAACTGTGGACACCCAGGGTCTCACTTAGGTATTTTTGAAGCCCAAGCGGAGCACAGGGTCATCGCTGAATTTCTCATATAGACCAGCCTCCTTCACCTTTATGTGTACAGAGGTGGTCGGGGTGGGAAGTGGTCTGTAAAACAATGTGAAAAATTATTGAAAATGACATCATAAGAAATGCTTTGGGGTCAGTGGTGGCCTGGTGATAAAGGTCCTGGATCACTGAGCCTAAGGCGGGGGATTCAAGCCACACTCTCCACAGGTCATCACTCCCCCCCCCAATGCAGCTAACTGGGTCGTCAAAGGCTGACACCTTGGAAATATTACATCATGTGCTACAATGTACTTACCCGTTCCAGAAAGGATCTCTGGTACCTTCACCCTGATCCGAGGACGGAGGAGAGTCACTGGGCAGGGAACCCCATGGGCCCACAGAAGCAGAGCCGGATGTGGCAGCGATAGTGTGAGCAGCATCGTTAGCATCAACATCAGTTGCAGCCAACGCCGTGGCGGCAGCAGAGGTGTTACTGGTGGTGTCAGGCTCAAGCTCAGTTAGGAGCATATCTGACTCATAGGGCCCAATGAGAATGAAGAAGCCATGCTGGATGAGTTTCTTCAGCAAGGCACTACAAAAGGGCCGGCGGGGTATGTCATTCACCAGATCATTATCTCAGGCCCGGCCATACCGGACCCATTGTTTGGCTGACACCTCAGCTTTCTTCACCTCCATCGCAACTTCTTTTGCTGTGCTATTTTTCATGCACCCCCTCACCAGATGGACTGAAATTCTGTCCTGGGGGCTTGTGGCATCATAAGGAGTGCACATAGTTTTGATTCAGGATCCTAAAACAGAATGTCAGGAACACGATCAGGTCATGGGTTCAAACCTATTAAACAAATGTAAGTGGTGTTCCAAACACCTTAAATATTACAAATTAAAAACAAATATGGTGATATGTGAGGAAATTAGTTGACTTATTATTTATTCTTGTTTTATTATTATTTATTATAAATTATTATTACGTGTACATGTATTATTACATGTATTATGAAATATTTGTTGTTACATGTTTATCTTTAATATATTCAGTCAAATATATGTCTTTGTGGCAGGTTATGAGTTCGGAGGGGGTTGGAACGGATTCATTGGTTTTGTTATTTTTTTAAGGGAATAATTGGAAATAAACGCGGGTGTACACCGTATACTCACTTATTTTATCAAGGATGTCACGTTTACGCTCTTATTTTAGTAGCATGTAGCGTTTACGCTCTTATTTTGCCTTGCGTGACCATTTATCAAAGTCTATTTTTTTTCCCAAGTGAAAAGTTTTTTTGTTTTTTTTTTAATATTGCTTTGTCACTTGTTTGGGCTTTTAATCCTGTCACAATGGTGTTTCCATACTCTATCTCTGATCATTCAGTCTGAAGAGAGCCCGGGATAATAAGGCCCATGCATGATTGGACAGTGCAGATTGTCACTTAGGTCTTGAACCAATAGAATTTGTTTTTATACAGGATACGGAAATTCCCGGTAAAAACAAAACCACATTGCATGTTGCTGATCGCTAAGAAATGTACAAACTTTCTACATCTAGATTTCCACATATAAACATCAATTTGAAATGAGCGAAGGAGGGAAACGCTCCCATGAACCTGATCACCAACAAGGCTCATTAACCATGCAGGGGTTTTTGCTAAACTTAACAATAATATCTCTGTTGACTCTGGAAAAAAGTTACATCAGCCTGAGTTTTACTTGAACAGCAGTACTCTGAAAATATGAGAGGATGGCACAACTGCATGGAATAAAGCAACAGTACACCGGTCACTGCGCAAATAGCTCAATATTCTTCTGAGATTCTGTAAACATATACTCAAATATTAATTAAATATCATCATCATCGGCTTAATCCAGGTTGGGGCAGTAGCCTAAGCAAGGAGGTCCTGACATTCCTCTCTGTAGCCACTTCCTCCTGCTCTTCTGGGGGACACCAAGGTGTTCCCAGACCAGCTGAGAGATATAGACCTCCAGCATGGTCTGGGTCGACCCGGGGTCTCATCCCGGTTGGATATTCCTCATCCGCCCTTCAAGGGTGGCGTTCAGGAGGCATTCTGACTAGATGCCCAAGCCACCTTAACTGGACCCTCTCAATGCGGAGAAGCAGCGGTTCTACTGAGAACCAAATGCAGTTCTCGCAGAACCAAATGCAGTCATAAGTAAGACAATACTTCATCATTTTCCGCTTAGTCCAGGGTCGGGTCGTGGGGGCAGCAACCTAAGCAAAGAGGGGTCTCTTCCCGGTTGGACATGCCCGAAACACCACACCAGGGAAGCGTCCGGGGGGCATTCTGACCAGATGCCCAAGCCACCTCAACTGGCCCCTCTCAATGCGGAGGACCTTCCCCGCATTCTCGAGCACCTTCCAGTTGGTAACAAAGTCCCGCCAACGGTATCCGAAGATGCAGCAAAGGGAAGTAGTAATGAAGGAGTCCAGTAGAGCAAGACAGGGAGCACAAGAGAGTGAAAGACTCGGGTTTTCGTCTGCCTGCTCAGATACCTCAACCACCACAAGGTCCTGTCCAGCGAGCTCATCACCCATTAGGCTAGGCCAAGTCAACAATTGATCTCAGCCCTGCAATCAGTGGAACGATGAACCACACTGCCAAGGTAAGTGAAAGACTCTACGATCTCTACTCTTTCACGACCCACAGCGATCGAATCAACAGCAGCATCCAAGAGGTCACCGAAAAGCCTGGATCTTGGTTTTGATCCAGTAGACTCGCAAACCAAGCAGTTCTGTCAGCTCAACCAGCGAACAGAGAGTCTCCGTCAGGATATCCACCATCTCCGGGACGATCACCGGCAAAGATCATCGGCAAAGTCCGGATCAGTAATCCGAACCTCACCGAACAACACACTGCAGGCCGATCCACCCGATACCGCCGCCATGATCCAGTCCATTGCAGTACTGAAGAGAGTGGGGGCCAGAACACACCCCTGCCTCACTCCGGTCTCGACTGAAAAGAAATCAGATGTGGAGCCCCCACACCTCACAGCACTCTCTATCCCAGAATACAGTGACAATATCAGCCGGACCAGAGCCGACGGGATCCCACATAAACGAAGTATGCCCCAGAGGGCCTCCCTATCCACCGAGTGGAACACCATGTGAAACTCTATATAGGCGGCAAGGAACCTCCTATCAAACTCCCGCAAGCACTCAGATAGGACGTGGAGCACCAGGATGCAGTCAATGGTAGACCTCTTTGGTGTGAACCCAGACTGTTCAGGGCACTGGTGCGCTAGAAGCTGCTGTCAGATCCTGTCCAGTAGAATCCGTGCGAAGACCTTGCCCAGAACTGAGAGGAGAGTAATCCCCCGGTAGCTGTTGCATTCTCAGGGATCACCCTTCCCCTTCCAGATCGGGACAACGATGCCCCGTTTCGTCAGTTGGGATGACAACAGTGCTCCACACGGAGCACACGAGAGAAAACAGCCACCTGAGGATGGCCTCACCTTCCACCATAAGCATTTCCACATGGATACCACAAACTTCCACAGATTTGCCATCCGCCAAGCGCCACACCACCCTCCGAGTTTCCTTGAGAATTAGCGGGTCACAGCCTGGGGGAGGGTTGGCAACAAGAGTTTCAGCATCCCCGACGGCCAGGCTCCGGGCGGGAGGGTCAGCACGATACAACTCCTCAAAGTACTCGTCCCAATGAGTCCTCACTTCAGATTCCTTGGTCTGGACACTACCGTCTGCAGCTTTCACTGCCTGGCATCGCAATGTGGACCGAGAGGAATGGAGGCTCTGCAACGCCCTGTAAGCCGGGCGAGAGTTACTTGAATTCAAGTGGCCCTCGACCGTCCCACAGAGATTGCGGACCGCAGCCTCCTTTGCACCGCATCTCTTCGCACCGCCTTGATGGCTTCATGCTTCAGGTCCCTGGCCAGTCCAGCTCTGCCATCGAGTCAAGCCTGTCTTGCTCTCTCGATGACACCGATGGTCTCAGAGGAGATGGCCATTCCCGGTTGTCAGGGCAATGCTGGTATGCAGAGCCAGCCCAGAGATCCTCTGTGCCTGCACCCACGTCCAGATCCTCTAGGGACTCCCCAAGCCTACTGGCAAACTCCGATGCCACATCGGGGTCCCCGAGTCGGCTCACATCAAGTCGCATTTGACGAGACGGGGTTTTCTCAGGGCGCCTGATGCAGATCTTTAGAGTCACTACCAGAAGCTCGTGGTCTTCCGAGAAGAGCTGGGCACTTCTGAAGACACGGCAGCTCTGGACCAGCTGCTAGTGACTACCTACGAGAACATGGTCGATCTCCTTCCTAGTGATGCTGTCATTGGAGTACCAAGTCCAATGTCACGGATCCAATCTCTGGAACCACGAGCCAGCAATCCTTAAGCCCCGATTTTTTGCAAAATCAAGAAGGCACTTTCATCGCGGCATCCAGAGCCGTGAGGACCGACACATGCCATCCCGGTTAGTGCCAGTGGTCGCATTGAAGTCCCCCAGTACAATCAGGGTGTCCCTCCTCAGAACCCCCGACACCACCGAGTCGAGCTGGTCGTAGACGGTTTCCTTTGCGGATTGATCACTCACCCCGGTCGGACTGTACACTGCGACAATACAGAGCGTCCCCACTGTGTGAGTCACACTCAGTCGCATAATACGTTCGTTGACCGGGACCACCTCCGATACCAAGGAAGCCAATCGATCAGTGACTGCAATGGCCACTCCCTAAGTGTGAAGACCGTTGGCCCAGCCAGACCAGTAGTAGGTGTACTCACCGACACCTGACTCGCCAGACCCAGGCCACCGCACCTCAGAGAGGGCTGCAACACCAACACCAAGCAGACTAAGCTTCCTCGATACCAGAGGCAGGTGAGAGTCATCCCGCAGGAAAGTCATGTTCCACGCGCTCACCCGGACCGACCGGCTCAGATTCAACCAAGGCGACCAAAACCAGCTGGTGTCCGACACCTTTGCACCACCAGCACATGCATGCACACACACACACACACACACGTTCTAATAACAAAATCAGTAGTAAAAATCGTCTTCTGGTTCAGAATCCTGCGGTTACGCTCGAGGTTGTTCCTTACACTAAAGATCTCATGCACGGTTGTATGCCTTCATAAAATGCATTAATTGCACAGATAACGTGGTGGGACATGAGTGGTACGGAACCAGTAGCACAGAAACAGCTCATTCATGAACTGGTGTATTTCTGATAAATGCCCAACATTTTGGCAGCTGGTTAAGACAGCTGCCACCTCCAGATGTTTTCGGACGACTCCGCCATCGTGGGCCATGTGTCAGAGGGGAACGAGCTGGAGTACCGGTCGGTCATCGTTGACTTCGTGGACTGGTGTGAGCGCAACCACTTGTGCTTGAACACCAGGAAGACGAAGGAGATGGTGGTCGACTTCAGAAGAAGCACACTAACACACACACACACACACACAATCACTAGTGAACGTCCAGGGACAGGACATTGAGATAGTGAACAGTTTCAAATACCTGGGCGTTCACCTTAACAATAAACTGGACTGGTCCCACAACACCAACGCCCTGTACAAGAAGGGCCAGAGTCGCCTCCACCTTCTGAGGAGACTCAGGTCCTTTGGAGTATGCAGACCTCTGCTCAGGACATTTTATGACTCTGTGGTAGCCTCTGCAATCCTCTACGCTGCCATCTGCTAGGCCCCGGGCAGCACAGAGCGGGACAGAAAAAGACTGAACAAGCTGGTCAGGAGGGCCAGCTCTGTCCTCGGCTGCCCACTGGACTCTGTGGAGGAGGTGAGTGAGAGGAGGATGGTAGCAAAGCTCACATCCATCATGAACAACAGCTCTCACCCACTGCACCAGACTGTAGAGAAGCGGAGTAGCTCCTTCAGTGGACGACTGAGACATCCTCAGTGCAGGAAGGAGCGCTACCGCAGGTCGTTCATTCCCACCGCTGTCAGACTGTACAACGCCACTTTGTAACTGTCTGTGAAAATACCGGTTATGTGCAGTAAAAACCCCACGCACTTTAATCAGCCACATCTACCCCACTGACTGTGAACATCAACCCATCTACTCTGCACTCAGATACATTACACTTTAATATAGGCCAGTCTATAAAGTCGTTCCCTTCTTTTCTTTTATTGTTTATTGATTTATACTATTTATGTATCTATTTATTTATTTACTTATATAATATATATGTATGTGTGTATATGTATCTATTTTTGCACCCCCTACTGATGGTACCTCAAGAGCCTGTAACAGTGAATTTCTCCATTGTGAGATTAATAAAGCTGTATCTTATCATTTACAAACAAGTTAGAGATTGTGGAACTTAACACAAAAAGACAAAAAAAAGTTAGTGGCGCAGTGCCAATAATTCCTTGCGCCAATATAAAATTTGCGATACTGTTGTGCCAATGTAGCCTCCTGGGAACACGGGTGTACACACACTTCCCGGTCATGCACAGCAATCCAGCCAGTCATGAGTGTTTGAGCTCATTCGTAGGGGACATATCGCGCTTTCCCTCAGAGTGCATTAGACCGCCCCCAAATAAAGAAGTGGGTGGCTAACACTGCATCTTGATTGTTTCATTGGTGGTGGTTGTCGTGTGAGAGGGAAGGTAATACCTGATGGGGGGGGGGGTCGGATACATCTCAGTTAGGGAGAAAATGGGGGTTGTAAAATCTTATTTGTTATATATTTAAATTTCTTCATTTTTTTTTAAAGCAAAGAAGTTTTTGACTGAAGTGAATTCAGAACTTTTTTTTTTTTAACTTTTTCAAACATTATGAAACACAATTCTGTAACAGGTCAGTGACAGAAAATACAGATTTCTTTATTCACACCCATCAAAAATTATGAAATAAAAGCATAACTAAAAAGCAAACGTGTTGTGTGGAAGGCGTGGCTTGACTAGGCGTGTCACTATTTTTTACAAATGAAAGTACAGTAGGCCCTTGACATTCGCGGGGGTTCGGTTCCGAGCCCTCCTGCGAATCGAGATAATCCGTGAGTTCTGTACCCGGAAGTAAAACTCCATGTATCACGTCACATGCACAAATGAGCAACCGGAAGTAAAATACTATGTATCAATTACATGCACTAAAATATGCTTCTTAAACACATTCTATAGACAGTTATACTCATTAATTCAGTATTGATGTAGTAATGATTAAGAAAAACTTAATTTTTACTGTATTTATTGACAATAACATATAAACATTATACAGCATACATATAAAAACACCTTTCAATGCATTCTCTTTGAAAAACATACAGCACTGTAGTTTTCAAAAATGCCCATTAAAGGAAGATATTGCATTAGGCATGAGATGACCGAATTCAGGTACTGTATTAACTGCATTAAGTCCGAGCAGCTCAGCCACGCTCCTCTGCCGGAGCGAGTACAAAATATAATTTAATATATTATATAATATATAATTATATATATATATATATATAATAATAATATATAATAATAATAATTATAATTTAATAAAAAGAGTGAGAGAGTTAGAGAGCGTTACAAACCAAAGAAGCAGTCATGGTGATGTGAGTTAATCCTCTGGCGCAGAGGTGAGCATGCTTTTGTTTTTTGAGAGTAAATGAGAATAGTGAATTCAGGTGTGTGCTACTGAGCAGCTCAGCCACGCTCCTCAGCCAAAGCGGAGAGTAAACAGTTAGTTAGTGGCACAGTGCCAAAATCAAAGTCTTCCAAAACACAGACCATAACAAAAAGGACATAAAAGAACAAGAAATAGAATAAATTGAATTTAAAAAAATGAGAAACATGCTACACCACAGTAAATAAAATATAACACACAAACATTTTAAACATTACCTTAGGTCATGTACTGGAATAATAATTCAAAAATACTTTAAGAGTGGAGTGTTTTACAACAATTCAGATAATGCTTCCTCTTCAGCAGGGGTGCTCAATCCTGCTCCTGGAGATCTACCTTCCATAAGACATTCGCTCCAACCCTAATCATGCCCACCTAAGCATCCAATCATCTAATCAAGACCTGACAGGAACTTACATGTCACATGGGCCACATTAGGGTTGGAGATAAAGTCATCTGGAAGGTAGATCTCCAGGAGCAGGATTGAGCACCCCTGCTCTTCAGGCACTTCAGAAGAAACTGTCGTTTCTTCCAGAGAAAATCTTATTTCTTCAGAAGAGACATCCAACGTCATCACCTTTTTCTGGTGCTGAGCAGGCATTTGAGTGACATCATAAAAGTTAACTGATAATTGAAACACACTAAAAAAAAGGCTCATTGACAACTTATGTGCGAATGAGGAAAAGGGGGCGTTACATCATCTTCAGGGGCTCACGATCAGATGACATACTGTCAGCCCTACTTATTCAAAAATCAAGAAGCAACACCTGTTATGAACAGACATTCACTGCCTCCTTCTGTAAGAGAACAAACACAAAGGAAGCATTAAAAAGGATCAGTTAGAAGAATGAGAATACTTTGGCTTTGGCATCCCCTCGTCTGTCTGTATACTTCTCAGTGGGGGAAGTTTATGTTCAAGTGATGGGGTGTTGGGGTGGATGGAGTGTTGAAGCGCAACTTTAGGATTTATCCGCTAGACTTAGAAGACAGTCGTATTGTAAGCCCTTCTAAATCTAAACGCTTATCACACTCAAGCCAGACTCCACCTCCGTCATTAGGACAGGTGCACCCTGGGTAGCTCGGCCTTGCAGCAGAGTGAGCCAATGGAGTCACTGGTGACTAGGAAGTGAAGTAACCTCTTTCTCCTAGTTAATTTAAGCGATTTTATAACAGTGCTTTAAAAGGTAATGAAATTGAGTCTTCATAGATGGCGAAGACCGATTTCTTGCTACTGCTGGGTACCCGATTCCAGCAAAAGCGCCCCAAGGTTGTCCATGATGCCACAGGGGAAACATAATGATGATGATATCTACACTGTGGAGTTCGGATTGCTTTGTGGTGAGTAAAAATGCTTCGTACTGGGAAACGACCCTTTACTATTTGTTGCATTTCATGTCAATCACCTTAACACATGAAGAATGTTAATTCTAAAAAAAGTGTCGATGTGGAAAAGAGGGCGTTTTGTATTGATTCGGTGCATTTTGACAGGCCACTAGAGCAGAGTCTATTTTTTTTGGTTTGGAAAAGTTGGCAGCTGTGCCAACGTATGTGGCAGACAGAGGAGGGATAGTGAGTACATTGGTAGTAAGATGCTGAAGTTGGAACTACCAGGCAGAAGCCCGAGAGGAAGACCAAAGAGACCATTCATGGACGTGGTGAAGGAGGACATGAAGGCAGTTGGTGTAAGATAAAAAGATGCAGAGAATAAGGTGAGATGGAGACAGATGATTTGCTGTGGCGACCCCTGAAGGGAACAGCCGAAAGGAAAAGAAGAAGAAGAGGTGATAGTAAATGAAAGAAGTCATGTGGTGGCTGTGAGCAGGTTGCCAGATCTGTGTTAGAGAAGCTGGTCTGTAGACAAGTTGTATTAAACCCACACAGATTTGCTCAATAGAGCTTACATGGTGGTATAATGGTTCACACGTCCGCCTTATAGCAAGAAGGTCCTGGGTTCCGTTCTCCGCCTGGGCGTTTCTGTGTGGAGTTAACATGTTCTCCCTGTGCTTGTGTGGGTTTCCTCCAGGTACTCCGATTTCCTCCCAGTTCGACAACATGCACAGGAGGCTCATTAGCTGTTCCAAATCTGTGTGTAAATGAGTGGTTGTGTGAGAGTTGGCCCTACGATGACCTGGCGAGCTGTCCAGGGTGTACCCTGCTCACGGCCTGAGTCACCTGTGATGGTACCATCCCGCGACCCTAATTAGGATTATGTGGTTCAGAAAATGAATGAAAGAATAAATAAGTTTTTCTTTTAATTCCTAAAATATTTATCTTCATCATGAATAAAGAATGTTTATGAATTAATTAGCATATAAATGACGATTTACTGGTGGGAGGCATGCCCTGCAGGCTTTAAGACACACAAACTATAAGTCCCATAATGTAGCGCTTCAGCGGCCCTGCCGAACTCAAAGCTACCTGAAACATTTCCGCACCAATCATGTTCAGCATCTGTTGCTGTATCTAGCCCTGTTGTAAAGCTATGGAGAAGCTTGCCCTGCATGATGGCGAAGAGAAAAGTTCTGAAAACAGAGACTGGCAAACCCGTGAGTCTAAATCGTGGAAATAGCGGACATCAGATCGATACACAGAACAACGGCATGAATACACATTTTTGAAAACATATATATCAAACTGTAAAGACAAGATTTATGATGGTGAAGGAGAACATGAAGGTAGTTGGTCTAAGAGAAGAAGATGCAGAGCACAGGGTGAGATGGAGGCAGATAATTCGCTGTGGCGACCGCTGAAGGGAACAGCCGAGAGGAAAAGAAAAAGAGGAGATCAAACTATAATGCACATGAAACTGCCTGGAACAAACATTTTGGACTTCAACAGATGGAACATTGGTGATGTGCAGTGGAGAAAGTGGACCAGTGGGAAGGATGCGAGTAAAAATGAGGAAAACTGGACCGGTGAGTCAGCAGCACATCATTGCATCATACATCAAGAAACGCTGCGTGGTAAAGTCCGAAAAACGGAGCATGTAATGAGCACTGTAATGCAAACCATCAACTGTATCCGAGCCAAAGGTTTAAATCTCAGACAATTTCAATCTTTATGCAGGAAATAGATTCAGAGAATACATGTGTGTGAACGACAAGGACCCAAGAGGCACGGTGAGGTTACAGGGAGCAGAGATAAAGAAGGTGGGGGATTTTAAGTACTTAGACTCAACAATAAAGAGCAATGGAGAGTGTGGAAAAGAGGTGAAGACGCGTGTGCAGGCAGGTTGGAATGGTTGGAGAAAAGTGTCCGGTGTGATAGGAAGGTATCGGCAAGAATGAAAGGAGAAGTATACAAGACACTGTTGAGGCCAGTGATGTTGTATGGTTTAGAAACAGTGGCACTCAGGAAAAGACAGGAGTCAGAGCTGGAGGTAGCATAGATGAAAATGTTGAGGTTCTCTTTGGGAGCAACGAGGATGGATAGGATCAGGAATGAGTCCATCAGAGGGACAGCACATGTAAGACATTTTGGAGAAGTCTTATATAGAAGCGCTTATAGTGCACTACACAGGGGGAATAAGTCAGAGAGGCTAGATTGAGATGCTGAGGTTAGAAGTATCAGGCAGAAGGCCTAGAGGAAGACCAAAGAGAAGATTTATGGATGTGGTGAAGGAGGCCATGAAGGTAGTTGGTGTAAGAGAAGATGACGTATGGGATAGGGTGAGGTAGAGGCAGATGATTTGCTGCGAACCCTGAAGGGAACAGCCGAAAGGAAAAGAAGAAGATGATGCAGGAAATAGATTGGGAGTTTTGCAAACATTCCTTATCATACAGAGCTGCGCTGGCTGAGTTGGGGAAAAAAGGGCTAAATAGAGTTTCTGAGCTCAGCAAGGAAATGTCAGTTCATGGACAGTAAAGGAAAACACGTCTCAGTTTTTCGGGATGAAAAGTGCAAATGCCAGTTGGCGTTTCTGGCCTATATAACAGCTCATCTTAACATATTAAACCTTCAGCTCCAGGGGTGTGGCCACGTGAAGACTGACATGTATGATGCGGTGAAGGCATTTCAAGTGAAGCTTATGGGACACACAAATGCACCAGTGCAACTTCCCTCCTTGATCCGAAGAAGTCCCTCTATTTCACTGGAATACAGCATGCAAGGATCGTAGCGGAAAGGTGCGGAACACAGTCTACGGAAGAGCTTTGGCACTTTTACACGGAAAATGGATGAAAACCTGACGGAAAAGTGGAAATTCTTACACTCTGAATACTTTCGGAACGTTCATGGCATGTGCGTGAAGTTTAAGTTTAAATAAGTTATTCTGGAATAGCATTACTGTCTGTTTTTATTTATATTTATGTTCAAAAAACATTTAGTTTTAATGTATTCAGTAAATATTTATCCTGTTCTGCCTGCGACCTAAAAGTGTCCTTTGAGTTTTGGCCCCCGAGGCAAATGAGTTGGACTCTCCTGCGTAAAAGAACTATTTGCTGACTTTCAACAAGAGGACCTGTGTATCCGACAGTGTGTTTATGCCCTGCGATGGCCTGGCGAGCTGTCCAGGGTGCACTGTGCCCTCGCCCAGAGTCGGCTGAGATGGGCACTAGGGTTCCCATGACCCTAAGTAGGATTAAGCGGTTCAGAAAATAAATGAGGAGGGGGCAGTGGTGGTCTAGTGGTATACGGCGCTGGATCGCTGATCCAAAGGTTGGGGGTTCGAGTCCCACTCTCCACAAGGTTGTCACTGCCCCCCCCCCCCCCCCTGTCTATGGTGAGAGGCATGTAAAAGAACCATTGCTGACTTTCGTAAAGAGTAGGCTGCAAAGTCGTCAGCGTGTTTCTGTCCCTTGCTAAAAGGGTTGTGACAGGAAGGGCATCCGACGTAAAAACCTCTGCCAAATCGAACGTGCGAATCAGATGATTCGCTGTGGCGACTCCCGAGTAAAAGGGGAAAAGCCGAAAGGAAGACAGAAAATAAATGAGTGATTCAGTTAGTATTTACCGGAGCAGGTTCATTTGTACTTTGAACAATCATAAGGTTTTTCTGGTGTAATTTAAGCACAGTCGGTACATTTCAGTCACTGGGTCAGACAAGATTCCAAAGAACTGAATGCGATTTTTAATTTCTCTCTGAATATTAATCAGTTACTGTGGAATTGCCCCAGTGTTGTTTTTGTTGGTTCAGGTGTGTGATGGGGATGTTGTGTGTTAATTAGTTATAAATTTTAAAATGTGTGTGATATGGCTCACCTGAATTGATGACTCAGGATGTTTTTATTTTACTTGGCAGCGCTACGGGAACCAGAAACAAAACCGTTGGAGAGCCCTTTTAAATTGCCGAAACAATGACAACCGCCTCAGAGACTAGGGCAATGGTTTCTCACTGCCCGGAGACACAGACAGACAGTATGCAGGGCGACACAGACACCACGGTGGATGCACAGATGAAGAACAAAGACACACAGGTGGAGGGTAAAGGGTGTGTAGAAGATTCACATTGTGATCAGATGGAGTGAGGGACACAGAAGGAAAGTGTGGGGCAGATAGCAGCTAGAGTGGCAGAGTCAGTGTTGGAGGAAATAGGTGAGGAGGAGGAAGAAGTACCTCACTTTACGAAATTAATCCGTTCCAGAGCCTTTTCCATAAACTGCATTGTTTTTAAATTGAACCGCATTTTACATGTAAAACGCGTGATTCATTCCAAGGCTCCCACTACTACCCGATATACCCTTTAAAAATGATAAAAGTACCCACATTTTGTATGAAATATGTGTTAAAAGTAAAAGAATATTATTTAGCCTTTTAAAAATCTCTCGAACCACCTATGCGACACTTTAAAGTCTGGGGGTTGCTGGTCTGAAGAACCCTCACCCCACCCCCACCTCCACCCTCCTTCACGAGGTCCTTAAATATGGCGGTTGTTTTTTTTCTGAAATAATCGCGTCCGTCACTGTATCTCCACTTTTAAGGCCTCCTTCTGCTTCAATATCCTCCCGATTGTCGAGGGGTTTCGGCCAGACTCCTTTGTGATTTCACTCAACCGCATCCCACTTTCATATTTTTTTATCATCTCCTGTTTTACTTTTATTGATAACAGAGCACACTTCTTCTTTTCAGTCTCACCGGGAATCACTTTCTTGCTGCTCATGATTAATAACAAAAAATAACCCTGCAATAAGCACGCTCAAAAAAAACTCATGGAACTCACGAACCAACACTACAACTGTCCTTCATGCGGGTGTATCGAACAATGGGTCAAAAGCACACGAAAATCATTATGGGTACAGTACTGTATTTTGGAGATTCAGCTCCCTCTTAGCGGGGCAGGGTGTTGGGAGACAACCAATGGAAAAGCAACTCGTGCATTGTTTGAATGTTTGAATGGCGCGTTTGAATTTTTAAAATGGTGCTTTCAAAACGTGAGCTTGTTTCGTATCCAGAGACAAATATTTTAGAAAAATGCGTTTCGTAAACTGCATTTTTTGTTTAGTGAGACTTTCGTAAAGTGAGGTACCATTGTAATAGTTGAATAGTTAAAACCAGCAACCAAGAGAAAGATTGTAAACACAGAAAACAGCAGCTAGAACAAAATAAAAAAGCCTCAAAAGTGGAAACTTGTCTTTCCCAGGGCTTGTCTGAGAGCAAGGATGAAATCACAGAGAAAATGAACACAGATACGGCATACACAGTGGAAAAAATCCAAAAGTTCTTACAAAAAAGGGATTATAGTTAAAGTTGAAAACTTCTTTCCAGACCTCAGATTGTTTATCGACTCTGTCCGTCTCCATTTAAGAAAGCGAGGCGAGACCAGACAGCCAGGTTTCACTGAACAGGAGATTTATCAACTAAGGAAACAGTTTAAAGAACAACTTGCTGAGGAGGAGGACTAATGTTTTTCTTTCGTTTGCTTTTTACTCATCCTGCTTTTACGTCTCACGGTTCAGTCTCTTCCCTCTTTTTATTTTCAACATGGAGACTTTTAAAATCGCCACGATCAATATAAATGGAGCGAAACAGGACTCCACAATTTTTAGTTTGATTCTTCTTCTTCTTCTTTTCCTTTCAGCTGTTCCCTTCATGGGCAAACACAGCGAATCATCTGCCGCCATCTCACCCTATCCTCTGCATCTTCTACTCTTACTCCAACTACCTTCATGTCCTCCTTCACCACATCCATAAATCTTCTCTTTGGTCTTTCTCTAGGCCTTCTGCCTGCTAGTTCCAACCTCAGCATCCTGCTACCAATATCGCCCAGGCAGAGTTCTTAGAGTCTCCGGCACTTGGTTAGAAGTGGAAGGTGAGCACTTCCAGTCATACTGCTTGAAAATGTTTAGTCCCTGCAAAACAAGATGGACGAGCTTCATGCTCAGATTGCAGCATGGAGGGATCTACAGGACTGCTCCATGCTGTGTTTCTATGAAACATGGCTCGAGGAGAGTACACCCGATGAGGCGATTGCACCAGCCGGCTACACGGCCTTCATCCCCTGCGAACCCAATTGCCAGACTCGTCGTTTGGCCCCTTCCCGCCTGGGTTTATGGTTAGCATTGAGCTACCATAGCATATTAGCTCAGGATAGGAAGGTGCTAAACTTCAGAAGACTCCGATGTCATAGCTGTAGTAGGGTCGACCGGTCATAGACGAGCATAGTGCAGAACATGAACAAACAAAACAACAAATAAAACGAACAAAGAAACAATTTGACTCTGAGAACTCTGCAACATCGCCCTCTAGGGAGCGCCATCTTGGAGATGTCACTCCAGGACGTCACTCCAAATTCAATATAAAAGGACATGAAGTGTAATAAAGGTCATCCTTTTGGTATTGTTTGTCAAACAGGCTACTGAACATAAAATCTCATGCACAAACATCCTGAACATTACACAAGGTACAGTACTGGAATAATAATTGGAAAAGACTTTAATACTAGTGCTTTACAACAGTATATGCTGTATAATGTTTATATTTTATCATCAATAAATATAACAGCAAAAATGAAAAGTTTTTCTTAATCATTACTACATTTTACGACATTAATACTGTATTAATGAGTAAGACTGTTTATAGAATGTGTTTAAGAAGCAGATTTTAGCACATGTAATAGATACATTTTACTTCTGCTTGCTCATTCACGCATGTAATATGATACATGAGGTTTTACTTCTGGGTACAGATCTCGCGAATTATCTTCATTCACGGGAGGGGCCCGGAACTGAACCCCCACGAATATCGAGGGCCTACTGTATTCTTGGTGGTACTGTTGACTGCAGCACAGGGTCCCCTCTCATCTGCTTAATCAGATCACACCTAGTCAGAATTCACTTCAACAGAAGCTTCCTTTTGTTCTGCCTCAGCCATCTCTTCACCCTGCACTTCTGGTCCCATCCTTTTCCCACCATCCTCATCCAAATGTTCTTCTCTTCAGAGAGCTGCAGTCCCCTGTCATCTTCTTGTGGTGAGAATTCCTTAGTCCCCGCTCTCAGCTGGCTTCTAACCTGATCAGATAGCACTGCTGATCTGAATCTCCAGTTACTTTCATCCAAACTGCTGCCAGAGTACATTTCCTTCTTAATTCCCTGCCCATTCCTCTTTGTATGTGGTTTCCTCTGTTCTGTTTTCCTCTACCACTGGTAGGAAGACACACGGCAGTAGCAGGTTCCGATGGAGAATTTCAGCCTTTCCTGAGCCCGTCTCTAGTAGCACTATGTACACAGAACTGTCATTGTGCTTCCTCTCTCACACAACATAAACTTCTTCTTCTTCTTCTTCTTCTTCTTCTTCTTTTCCTTTTGGCTGTTCCCTTCAGGGGTCGCCACAGCAAGTCATCTGACTCCATCTCACCTTATTCTCTGCATCTTTTTCTCTTACACCAACTGCCTTCATGTCCTCCTTCACCACAGCCATGAATCGTCTCTTTGGGCTTCCTCTCGGCCTTCTGCCTGGTAGTTCCAACCTCAGCATCCCACTACCAATATTACTCACTATCCCTCCTCTGTACATGTCCAAACCATCACAATCTAACCTCTCTGACTTTATCTCAAAAACGTGTTACATGTGCTGTTCCTCTGATGTGCTCATTCATTATCCTATCCATCCTCGTTACTCCCAAAGAGAACCTCAGCATTTTCATCTCTGCTACCTCCAGCTCTGACTCCAGTCTTTTCCCCATGGCCACTGTTTCTAAACCATACAACATTGCTGACCTCAACACCGTCTTGTACACTTGTCCTTTCATTCTTGCCGATACCTTCCTGTCACACATCATACCAGACACATTTCTCCAACCATTCCAACCAGCCTGCACACACTTCTTTACCTCTTTTCCACACTCTCCATTGCTCTTTATTGTTGAGCCTAAGTACTTAAAATTCTCCACCTTCCTTATCTCTGCTCCCTGTAACCTCACCGTTCCTGTTGGGTCCTTGTCATTCATACACATGTATTCTGTCTTAGTGAGGCCAACTTTCATTCCCCTCCTTTCCAGGACATACCTCCACCTCTCTAGATTTCCCTGCACTTCTTCTCCGCTCTCACTGCAGATCACAATATCATCTGCAAACATCATAGTCCATGGAGATTCTTGTCTAACCTCGTCTGTCAGCCTGTCCATCACCATAGCAAGCAGTGAGAGGCTCAGAGCTGACCCTTGATGCAGTCCCATCTCCACCTTGAACTCTTCTGTCACACCGACAGCACACCTCACCACTGTCTTAGAGCTCTTATACATATCCTGCACCACTCTAACATACTTCTCTGCCACTCCAGACTTTCTCATGCAATACCACAGTTCCTCTCTCGGCACCCTGTCATATGCTTTCTCCAGATCCACAAAGGCACAATGCAGCTCCTTCTGACCTTCTCTGTACTTCTCTATTAACATTCTCAAGGCAAACACTGGATCTGTGGTGCTCTTTCTTGGCATGAAACCAAATTATGTTCACAAATGCTGACCTCTGCCCTTAGTCTAGCTTCCACTATTCTGTCCCATAACTTGCCATATGATGATATGGCTCATCAACTTTATCCCTCTGTCATTGCCACAACTCTGCACATCTCGCTTGTTCTTAAAAATGGGCAACATCACACTTCTCCTCCATTCCTCTGGCATCCTCTCACTCTCTAAGACCCTGTTGAATGTTCTTGTCAGGAAATCTACTGCTACCTCTCCTAGACACTTCCATACCTCCACCGGTATGTCATCAGGGCCAACTGCCTTTCCATTCTTCATCCTCTTCAATGCCCTCCTCACTTCACCCTTACTAATCTTTGCTACTTCCTGGTCCTCGACAGTCACCTCATCTACTCTTTTTTCTCTCTCTTTTTCCTTTTCCTCATTCATCAGCTCTTCAAAGTACTCTTTCCATCTTCCCAGCACACTTCTGTCATCAGTCAATACATTTCCCTCTCTGTCCTTAATCACTCTAACTTGCTGCAAATCCTTCCCATCTCTATTTCTCTGCTGTGCTCTGCTGTATAAATCATTTCTCCCTCTTTACTTTCCAACCGAGCATACAAGTCTCCCTGTGCTCCTGTTTACTTTCTTCAGTCCTCTCAATGTCCCACTTCTTCTTAGCTAACCTCTTCCTTTGTACACACTCCTGCACTTCCTCATTCCACCACAAAGTCCCCTTATCTCCTGTCCTTCCAGATGACACACCAAGTATTCTCCGACCTGTCTCCGTGATCACATTAGCTGTAGTTGTGCAGTCATCTGGAACCACTTCCTGACCACCCAAAGCCTGTTTCAACGCCTCCTTGAAGACAACACGACACTCTTCCTTTTTCAGCTTCCACCACTTTGTCTTCTGCTCTGCCTTTGCCTTCTTCAACTTCCTCACCATCAGCGTCATCCTGCACACCACCATCCTATGCTGTCTGGCAACACTCTCACCTGCTACTACTTTACAGTCACTGACTTCCTTCAAATTACATCGCCTGCACAAGATGTAGTCTACCTGTGTGCTCCTACCTCCACTTTTATAAGTCAACCTATGCTCCTGTCTCTTCTGGAAGAAAGTATTTAGCACAGCCATTCCCATCCTTTTTGCAAAATCTACCAACATCTGCCCTTCTGCTTCCGTGTCCTGAATACCAAACCTGCCCAGCACTTCCTCGTCCCCTCTGTCTCCTGCACCAACATGTCCATTGAAGTCTGCACCAATGACCACTCTTTCACCTCTGGGGGTACTCTGCATCACTTCATCTAACTCAATCCAGAATCTCTTCTTTTCTTCTAGCTCACATCCTGCCTGTGGGGCATAAGCACTAACAACATTGAACATCAGACCTTCAATTTCTAACTTGAGACTCATCATATATTGTCCTGTCCTTTTGTATATATATATATATATATATATATATATATATATATATATATATATATATATATATATATATATATATATATATATTTTCCCTCATTGATCCCATAAAATTGGTTTATATTTTAAACATTTCATGGTTTGGAAAAAGATTGTTTCAATTTCATTGTTTTGTAAAATTAATTGCACGGTCTGGTTCCTTTTTTATTTGATTCAATATTGATTTTGTGGTTGATACAGTTCAGTGATTTCATATATTTAAAGATTGTTCATCTATTCATTTATTCATTGCACCCAGTCTAAAATGTAAAAATATAAATGCTTATAATGTTCCTCTGCAAGATCATTGGATCACGATTTGGACAGTGACTCTGACTGTGGACCCAGCACTTCTTGGCCTATTTCCTTGTTATTCATGGTACAGATCAGATGAAACCCTGAAGCAAACTGTCTCCCTTTGCTATTGCAAAGGGAATCAAGGGGCTTGCTGGTGAACCTAAACAAGTGAAAAGGCTGCGTTCTGGCAATCTTCTTATTGAAGTAAGCCAGAAGAGTCATGCTACCAACTTACTAAAATCCAACATGCTAGTCAAAGTACCAATAAAAGTTTCAGCCCACAACTCCTTGAATATGAGGAAAGGGGTCATAAAGTGTAATGATTTAAGACCCGTGAGTGAAGAGGAGATCCTGGAGGGGTTTTTTTATTGCTCAGGGGGTTAGGAAGGTTCAACACATAACAACCAAGAAAGAAGAGCAGAAGGTTCCAACTGGGACATTAATACTCACTTTTGACGCTTACTACCCTTCCTAAGGAAGTCAGGGTGGGATATTTAAATGTCCCAGTTTCTGTCTATATGCCTAACCCCCTACGATGCTTCAAATGCCAATGTTTTGACCACCATCAGGGTAACTGTGGTAACAAATCAACGTGTGGGATATGCGGTAAAGAGCAAGAGGACCAAAATTGTAGTGAACTGGCCAACTGCATGAATTGTAATGGAAATCATCCATTCTTTTCCAAAAAATGTCCAAAATGGTAAGAAGAGAAAGAAATCCAAACCATTAAATGCACTAGAAACCTTACCTTCAAGGAAGTGAGGAAACTTGTTGAGGACAAAAGATCTCTTCAACCACAACAGACCTATGCATCAACTGCTACCGCAAAAAAATGGTTATCCATTGCAATCCCATAATGGTACAAACTGACATAACTTGTCCTGAAAAATCCCAAAGCCCTCAAAACCAACACAAGCTAACGCCATGGCCTCCTCTTCACAGGCCACAAAAAAGTCTGTAGGTACACAGACAGGGTCAAACTTCAGACCAAATCCTAACCAAACTTCTGCTGAAAAAGATGTCAAAACTGTTAAAATAAACTGAACACCAAATAGAGATCCTCAGGGATCAGAAAACAAAGTATTACAACATAATACATTTTAGGCGTTGGATGATTCTGGGGAGGAGGAGAACATGGATGTTGTTCCCCATACTCCTTCAGCTAATAGCAATAGAGATAGGAGCAAAGAAAGAGCCAAACCAAAGCCCTCATGAGTACCAAATCAAAAGGTATCATACAATGGAATTGTCAAGGACTTAAGACAAACTATGAAGAAATTAAATCATTTTTATGTGATAGTGTTCCTCAAATTGTTTGTCTTCAAGAAAAAAACTATTAAATAAATTATATAATGAAACATTTAAAGGATATGATATATCCAGTAAAACATCTGTTTCATCAGTTGATGGGAGAGCCATAGGCGGTTCTACCATTTTAATTAAATCAAATGTCCCTCATGAGCTTATTACATTAAATACATGCCTGCAAGCTATAGCCATGAGAGTGCAACTTCATTAAACTATAACAGTGCATTCCGTATCCCTCCCAAACACAGGCTTCATGAAGATGAATTAGATGAACTTTTAGACTAACACCCCTCCCCTGTTCTGTTGCTTGGAGACTTCAATGCACATACTGCTACTTGGGGTTGTCAAAATTCAGACAATAGAAGTAAACTGGTAGAAGATTTTGTTTCACGTCATGAACTGTGCATTTTAAATTGTAAATCTCCTACATATCTTCATCCATGTTCAGGCTTCTTTACATCTATTGATTTGAGCATTTGTTCTCCTGCCTTGTTTATGGATCTTGTTTGGGAAGTTGGTGAAGATCAGTGTGGTAGTGACCATTTCCCAATCTTCATCAATCCAACCACCCCTATAGATTCTGGAAAGCCCCCAAAATGGCAATTCCATAAAACTGATTGGACAGCTTTCCAGGAATTGTGCAATGATGAAATCAATCGAAACACATTTCAAACCAAAAATAAAACAATAGATGACTTTGCTGCCTGTGTCACAAATATTGCTTTAAAAGCTGTACCAAAGTCCTTGTCAATTCCAAAATCCATACGTAAACCATGCTTTACTGATGACTGTCAAAAGGCTATTAAAGAACGCAAAATGGCCTTAAGTATCTTTAAACATGATTCTACACAAGCTAATTTAGATAAAGATAGAGCAGCCCATGCAAATGCACCGTGTACAATTAAGTACAATTAAAGAAAATAAAATAAAATCATGGAAAGAATATGTTTCAAAGCTAAATATGAGATAATCAGTGGGAAAAACATGGGAAATGGTACGTAAGATAAGTGGAAAACCAGTAAATAGTTCTGTAAAACACATTAATAAATCAACTGGAAACAAAACCACTGATAGAGCTGACATTGCTAACACTCTTGCAGAAGAATTTAAGAAAAACTCTTCTACAGAAGACTGCACTCAAACATTTTAAAAGTGTAAAAATCAGCAGGAGAAAATCAAACTCAATTTCAACTCAGAAAATTATAACGATTCATTTAGTATGCTTGAACAAATGGAATCATTAATAAATCTCATGATACTGCTGTTGGACCTGATGATATTCATTATCAGTTTCTTAAACATCTTCCAGATGAATCTAAAATTTTACTGAAAACCTGAAATTTAAATGTTTTGTTACTTATGTTCAATGATCCATAGATCATTGAAACGGGAAAAAGGTAGTTTTCCAGACTCCTGGAGAGAGCTCATCTAATTTGATATCTTGAGAAGAACCACTTAATATCAAAGTCACAAAGTGGTTTCAGACATTTTAGAAGCACTACAGACCATTTGATAGCTCTCGATTCTAACCTTCGAGATGCATTTGTAAGAGGTGAACACATGGTATCAGTCTTCTTTGATCTAGAAAAAGCATATGATACCACTTGGAAATATGGAATTTTAAAGGATTTACATGAGATGGGCCTTCGCGGAAGAATGTCTGTATTTATTTTTTTTTAAATAAACTATAGTCATTTTAAAGTTCGTGTCGAGAATTCCCTTTCTGCTTCTCAGAAACAAGACATGGGTGTTCCACAAGAAAGTATTTTATCTGTGACTTTATTTAATGTTAAAATTAACAGCATAGCTAATTTTGTTAAAGACGGTATATCAAAATCATTATTTGTGGATGATTTAGCAATTAGCTGTCGTGCAAAACATATTGAAAGACAACTGCAGCTACGCTTAAATAAAATTCAGAAGTGGGCTGATAATAATGTAACTTTAAATTCTCTCAGTCTAAAACTGTGTGTGTGCATTTTTGCAATAAAAGAAAAATGCACTTAGATCCAGATCTTAAACTCAGTAATCATGACATTCCTGTTGTTGATCAGGTTAAATTCCTTGGTGCAATTTTTGACAAAAAAAGCTCAACTTTAAAGCACACAGTGACTATTTAAGAACAAACTGTCAGAAATCTTTAAATCTGTTGAAGTTTGTCTCTAAAATAGATTGGGGAGCTGATCGTAAAGTTCTGTTAAGATTATATCATCATCATCATCATCATCTTCTTCCGCTTAGTCCAGGGTCGGGTCGCGGGGGCAGCAACCTTAGCAAAGAGGTCCAGACATCCCTCTCCTGAGCTACTTCCTCCAACTCTCCCGGGGGGACACCGAGGCGGTCCCAGACAAGCCGAGAGACATAGTCCCTCCAGCGTGTTCTAGGTCGACCCCGGGGTCTCTTCCTGGTTGGACATGCCCGAAACACCACACCAGGGAGGCGTCCAGGGGGCATTCTGACCAGATGCCCGAGCCACCTCAACTGGCCCCTCTCAATGCGGAGGAGCAGTGGATCTACTCCGAGCTCTCCCCGGATGGCGGAGCTTCTCACCCTATCTCTAAGGGAGAACCCCGCCACCCGGCGAAGAAAGCTCATTTCAGCCGCTTGTATCCGTGATCTTGTTCTTTCGGTCATTACCCAAAGCTCGTGACCATAGGTGAGGGTTGGAACGTAGATCGACTGGTAAATTGAGAGCTTCGCCTTGCGGCTCAGCTCCTTCTTCACCACAACGGACCGGTACAGGCACCGCTTAACAGCAGAGGCTGCAGCGATCCGTCTGTCGATCTCTCGCTCCATCCTTCCCTCACTCGTAAACAAGACCCCAAGATACTTAAACTCCTCCACTTGGGGCAGGACCTCATTCCCGACCCGGAGGGTGCATTCCACCATTGTCCGACTGAGAACCATGGCCTCGGACTTGGAGGTACTGATCTTCATCCCGGCTGCTTCGCACTCAGCTGCGAATCGCTCCAATGAGAGCTGGAGGGCCCGACTTGATGAAGCCAAAAGGACAACATCATCCGCAAAAAGCAGAGACGATATCCGATGGCCACCAAACCAGAACCCCTCATCGCCTCGACTGCGCCTAGAAATTCTGTCCATAAAAATTATGAACAGAATCGGTGACAAAGGACAGCCTTGGCGGACTCCAACTCCCACTGGAAACGAATCCAACCTGCTCTTACCAATATGGACCAAACTCTGGCTCCGGTGATACAGCGACCGAATAGCTCGTAGCAACGGATCCGGAACGCCGTATTCTCGGAGCACGCCCCACAAGATCTTTCGAGGGACACGGTCGAAAGCCTTCTCCAAATCCACAAAGCACATGTGGACAGATTGGGCAAACTCCCATGCCCCTTCCAGAATCCTCTGGAGCGTATAGAGTTGGTCAAGAGTGCTGCGGCCAGGACGAAAACCACATTGTTCCTCCTGAATCCGAGGTTCGACTATCGGTCGGATCCTCCTCTCTAGTACCCCTGCATAGACTTTCCCAGGTAGGCTGAGGAGTGTAATTCCCCGATAATTGGAACACACCCTCCGGTCCCCCTTCTTAAAAATTGGGACCACCACCCCAGTTTGCCAATCCAGAGGTACAGCCCCCGATGACCATGCGATGTTGCAGAGACGTGTCAGCCAAGACAGTCCTACAACATCCAGAGCCCTGAGATATTCCGGGCGGATCTCGTCCAACCCCGGAGCTCGACCACCGAGGAGCTTTTTGACAACCTCAGTGACCTCCACTCCAGTGATGGGCGGACCCTCACCCGAACCTCCAGGGTCTTCCTCTTCCACGGAGGGCGTGTTGGTGGGATTGAGAAGGTCCTCAAAGTATTCCCTCCACCTCTCAACAACATCCCCAGTCAAGGTAAGCAGCTCCCCACCTCCACCGTAAACAGTGTTTGTGAAGAACTGCTTCCCCCTCCTGAGGCGTCGGATGGTGGCCCAGAACCTTTTTGAGGCCAACCGATAATCACTCTCTAGGCCCTCACCGAACTCCTCCCACGCCCGAGATTTTGCATCTGCGACAGCCTCGGCTGCAGCACGTTTGGCCTGCCGGTACCCGTTTGCTGCCTCGGGAGTCCCACAGGCTAATAAAACCCGATAGGCCTCCTTCTTCAGCTGGACGGCCCCCTTCACCGCAGGTGTCCACCACCGGGTTCGGGATTGCCGCCACGACAAGCACCGGCGACCTTACGGCCACAGCTATGGGCTGCCGCCTCAGCAATGGAGGCACGAAACATGGCCCATTCGGATTCCATGTCCCCGCCTCCTCCGAACGTGGTTGTAGCTCTGCCGGAGGTGGGAGTTAAAGGCCTCTCGGACAGGGGCTCCGCCAAACGTTCCCAGCAGACCCTGATTACACGCTTGGGCCTGCCAGGTCTGGAAGGCAACCTCCCACACCACCGAAGCCAACTCACCACCAGGTAGTGATCGGTAGACAGCTCAGCTCCTCTCTTCACCCGAGTGTCCAGAACATATGGTCGCAAGTCCGATGACACGACTACAAAGTCAATCATCGAACTGCGACCTAGGGTGTCCTGGTGCCAAGTGCACTTATGGACACCCTTATGTTCGAACATGGTGTTCGTGATAGACAAACTATGACGAGCACAGAAGTCCAACAACGACACACCATTCGGATTCAGACTGGAGAGGCCGTACCTACCGATCACACCCTTCCAGGTCACACTATCGTTGCCCACATGGGCGTTGAAGTCTCCCAAGACAACGAGCGAGTCTCCCGAGGAGGCGTTCTCCAACACCCCCAAAGACTCCAAAAGGGTGGGTACTCTGAACTGTCATTTGGTGCATAAGCACAAATAACAGTCAGGACCCGTCCCCCACCCGAAGACGGAGGGAAGCTACCCTTTCGTCAACCGGGAGAACCCCAACATTTGGGCACCGAGACGGGGGCAACAAGAATACCCACACCGGCTCGCCGCCTCTCCCCATGAGCAACTCCAGAATAGAAGAAGGTCCAGCCTCATTCAAGATGGATGGTTCCAGAGCCCAAGCTATGCGTTGAGGTGAGCCCGACTATATCTAGTCGGTATCTCTCCACCTCACGCACCAAATCAGGCTCCTTTCCGCCAGAGAGGTGACATTCCATGTCCCGAAGGTCAGAGTAAGTAGCCGAGGATCAGTCCGACAGAACCCATGCCTTTGGCTGCCACCCAACTCACACTGCACCCGACCCCTAAAACTCCTCCCACGGGTCGTGGGTCCATGGGAGGGCGGACCCATGTCTCCTTTTCGGGCTGGGCCCGGCCAGGCTCCATGGGCATAAGCCCGACCACCAGGCGCTCGCCTTCGAGCCCCTCCCCTGGGCCTGGCTCCAGGAGGGAACCCCGGTGACCCGCGTCCGGGCAAGGGAGACTGATTCCTATGTTGTCTCGTGTCTTAGGGGTTTGTTTTGAACCGCACTTTGTCTGGACCTTCACTCCGGACCTGTTTGCCTTGGGTGACCCTACCAGGGGCATTTGCCCCCGACAACATAGCTCCTAGGATCATTAGGTCACGCAAACCCCTCCACCACGATAAGGTGGCGATTCAAGGAGGGGTGTTAAGATTATACTGATCTTTAATCAGATCAAAATTAGATTATGCCTGAAAATCCTATTTAAAAAAGTTAGAAACGATCCAAATCCAAGCATTAAAAACTGCCTAGGAGCCTTCAGAACTTTTCCTGTCCTAGTCTGCATGTTGAAGCAAAGGAACTACCACTTCATCTGCATAGGGAAAAACTAGCCCTTCAGTTTGCTATAAAACTGAGGTCAAACAACGACAATCCTACAATGAGCTAGCTTTTCAACCAGAAACATGCAGTTCTACCAAAACAAACCAACAGCTATCCGTCTATTTGCTTTGAGAATTAAAGATTCACTTAAAGCCGTGTGTCCAGATCTCAAGAATATAAAACCATATGATATACCTGACATTCCACCTTGGAAATTAAAGACACCACATGTAAATCTGTCATTATCTGAGTTTTCTAAAATTTCTTCGGATCCTTCAGTGTTCCAGATGATGTTTGGACAGTTGAGAGATCTATATAGGGACTTTAGGGCTATTTATACAGATGGCTCTAAGGAGAACAAAAGAGTAACAGCCGCTATAGTCACCAATGGTTTGAATGTCCAGGTCCAACTTTTGGACGGAGCTTATATTTTTACAGCAGAATTGTGGGTGATTCTGCATGCACTTGATATTGTGTCTTCTTATGATAGAAAAGATTTTATTATTTTTTCAGATTCTTTGTCTCGCTTAACTGCCTTACAGGGTAATGATTTTGAGAACCCTACACTTTTAAAGACGGTGCCATGATCCCATTGAGGGTGGAAAAAATATAGTGTTTGCTTGGTGCCCCAGTAACATTGGCATCAAAGGTAATGAAAAGACTGATAAACTAGCGAAGGAAGCTCTTAATCATCGTGTTTCTGAGAACATGGTCCCCAATACTGACATAAAGTGTCGTGTAAATAATTTTGTTTTTAGTCAGTGGCAGAGCCAGTGGGATTAAGAGACTAATAATAAACTTCATCTCATAAAGCCCAGTGTAAAAAGTTTATATTCTTACTCAAGTAGAACAAGTAGAAGAGAAGAAGTAGTGTTGGCCAGGACTCGTATTGGCCACACCTAAATTACACACAGCTATTTATTGAAAGGAGAGCCTGAGCCTGTGTGTGACACTTGTTCAGTCCCCCTGACTGTCAAGCACATTTTAATAGATTGCACAGATTTTGCTGAGACTAGGTACCAGCATTTTAACGTTAACAACCTGTTCAATCCTTTTACTAAATTTAATGCTTCAGTAATCCTGCAGTTTTTAAAAGATATTGAAATGTTTTATAAATTCTGAATTTGTGGTATTGTTAGCATGAATTCTATTGCTAGAGTGCTGCAATTCCCCCTAAATAACAACAGACTTTTACAGTTGGTTGGAAATTTATAGGAATGCACACCCTTAGCCAGACTCATTTTTATTAACATTACCTTTTCATCTTTCGATTGGGTTTTACATGATTTGGTTAATCTTAACTTCGTTAATCACTTTCGATTTGAAATTGAACTCTTAGTCATTGTACTTAATATAAAATAACCATGTTTGGCACAATATAAATGCAGCCGTGAGGGAGGGGCACAAGCCAGTGTCTCTTCCTCACGTCGGTTCCAAGCCCGAATAAATGCAGAGGGTTGCGTCAGGATGGGCATCCAGCATAAAACAAATGCCAAATAAAATATGCGAGTCAAAACAAAATACTTCATACCGAATCGGTCGAGGCCTGGGTTAACAACGACCGCCACCATTGTTGTAAACCAACGGGTACTGGTGGAAATCAGATGACTGTTGGTTGAAGACGTCGAAGAAGGAGAGGCGGGAGGCGTGTCCGTAGGTAGAGAGAGAAGAGGAAAGGCATGAGTCTAGGACTGAAAGTAGGGACTTTGAATGTTGGAACTATGACAGGAACAGGTAGAGAGCTGGCTGACAATGATGCAGAGGAGGAAAGTAGACATACTGTGTTCAGGAGACCAGGTGAAAAGGTAGCAAGGCTAGAAGCTTAGGAGCAGGGTTTAAGCTGTTTTATCATGGTGTGGATGGGAAGAGAAATAGAGTAGGAGTCATCTTGAAAGAAGAGTTGGTCAGGAATGTTCTAGAAGTGAAAAGAGTGTCAGACAGAGTGATGAGGCTCAAGTTAGAAGTTGAAGGCGTGATGTTCAATCGTTAGTGCTTACTCCCCACAGGCAGGATGTGAGCTAGAAGAAACGAAGAGATTCTGGAGTGAGTTAGATGAAGTGATGCAAAGTACCCCCAGAGGTGAAAGAGTGGTCATTGGGGCAGACTTCAATGGACATATTGGTGAAGGAGACAGAGGGGATGAGGAAGTGATGGATGGACAGGTTTGGTATCCAGGACAGGAACGCAGAAGGACAGATGTTGGTAGATTTTTCAAAAAGGATGGGAATGGCTGTGGTAAATACTTTCTTCCAGAAGAGACAGGAGCATAGGGTGACTTATAAAAGCGGAGGTAGGAGCACACAGGTAGACTACATCTTGTGTAGGCGATGTAATTTGAAGGAAGTCAGTGACTGCAAAGTAGTAACAGGTGAGAGTGTTGCCAAACAGCATAGAATGCTGGTGTGCAGGATGACGCTGATGGTGAAGAAGGTGAAGAAGGCAAAGGCAGAGCAGAAGACAAAGTGGTGGAAGCTGAAAAAGGAAGAGTGTCGTGTTGTCTTCAAAGAGGAGTTGAAAATGGCTTTGGGTGGTCAGGAAGTGGTTCCAGATGACTGCACAACTACAGCTAATGTGATCACGGAGACAGGTCGGAGAATACTTGGTGTGTCATCTGGAAGGAAAGTAGATAAGGAGACTTGGTGGTGGAATGAGGAAGTGCAGGAGTGTGTACAAAGAAGGGGTTAGCTTAGAGGAATTGGGACATTGAGAGGACTGAAGAAAGTAAACAAGAGTACAGGGAGACACAGAGTAAGGCGGAGGTGGTGGTGTCAAAGGCCAAACAGAGGGCATATGATGACTTGTCTGCTCGGTTGCAAAGTAAAGAGGGAGAAAATGATTTATACAGGTTTGCACATTGGAGAAATAGAGATGGGAAGGACATGCAGCAAGTTAGAGTGATTAAGGACAAAGAGGGAAATGTATTGACTGATGACAGAAATGTGCTGGGAAGATGGAAAGAGTATTTTGAAGAGCTGATGAATGAGGAAAATGAGAGAGAAAAAAGAGTAGATGAGGTGACTGTCGAGGATCAGGAAGTAGCAAAGATTAGTAAGGGTGAAGTGAAGAGGGCATTGAAGAGGATGAAGACTGGAAAGGCAGTCGGTCCTGATGACATACTGGTGGAGGTATGGAAGTGTCTCGGAGAGGTAGCAGTAGATTTCCTGACAAGAACATTCAACAGGGTCTTAGAGAGTGAGAGGATGCCAGAGGAATGGAGGAGAAGTGTGATGTTGCCCATTTTTAAGAACAAGCGAGATGTGCAGAGTTGTGGCAATGACAGAGGGATAAAGTTGATGAGCCATATGATGAAGTTATGGGACAGAATAGTGGAAGCTAGACTAAGGGCAGAGGTCAGCATTTGTGAACATAATTTGGTTTCATGCCAAGAAAGAGCACCACAGATCCAGTGTTTGCCTTGAGAATGTTAATAGAGAAGTACAGAGAAGGTCAGAAGGAGCTGCATTGTGCCTTTGTGGATCTGGAGAAAGCATATGACAGGGTGCCGAGAGAGGAACTGTGGTATTACATTCAACAAGGTCTTAGAGAGTGAGATGATGCCAGAGAAATGAAGGAGAAGTGTGCTGGTGCCCATTTTTAAGAACAAGGGAGACATGCAGAGTTGTGGCAACTACAGAGGGATAAAGTTTTTTTTTCTTTTCAGCTTTTTCCCATTCTTGAGAGTCACCATAGCGAATCATCTGATTCGCACATTTGATTTGGCATGGCTTTTTTCATTGAATGCCCTTCCTGTAACAACCTTTTTTAGCAAGGGACAGAAACACGCTGACGGCTTTGCAGCCTTCTCTTTACGAAAGTCAGCAATGGTTCTTTTACATGCCTCTCACCATAGACATTGAGAGACATGGCCTGTCTTTGATAACCCTGCTGCACTGGGGGGACAGTGACAACCCTGTGGGGACCTTAGGGTCAGCGATCCTGCGCCCTATTCACTCTTTCATTCGTTCATTCATTCATTCATTTTCTGAACCACTTAATTGTAATAAGGGTTGTGAGGAACCAACTCTGGGTGAGGGCAGGCTACACCCTGGACAGCTTGCAAAGGCCATCGCAGGGCAGGTGCCTGGAATTACACACAGGTGAATCTCAATATGATACCTGCTTGCACATGCATGGCCCTTCAGTGAGGATTTCACGGACATGATTCTTCTTCTTTTCCTTTCGGCTGTTACCTTCAGGGGTCGCCAAAGCAAATGATCTGCCTCCATTTCACGCTATCCTCTGCATCTTCTACTCTTACGCCAACTGACTGCCTAAAGAAAAAGCACCAGTGCTAATATAGTTTAAGTAACCAGATTGGTGATTTTGAAGGTTCTGAGTAGTAGTATAGTTGTGTCCTATGGCTACACCTCCAGATTATGTTTATCTATCAAAGCTGTCAGTTCATCATCTGCTTTCTGAACCGATTTATAGCTGCCTTCCAGTCTTGTCATTGGGCAATTTAAAATGATATGTTCTGTTGTTTCAGGAGCGCTGTGACACCGAGGGCATATAGAGGAGTTCTTTTGTTTCCATTTGTGCATCGTGTGGGCAGTCTTTGCATATCTTGTTCTGTGTCTATTGGTTAATATCCAGTGTTTTTCTTTTTGTTTGTTTGTTTGTTTGTTTGTTTTGTTTTTTGTTTAAGAGTTTTGAAGCCAGGAAGGGGTTGAGTCAGATCATTTATCTCATTCCCACCTGTTGGAACATTTCCGTCCCACTCTGTTCTCCATGCTTCTGTTGGATCAAGGGTCTTCAAGCTCTGCTTTGTAGAAAGGGTTTCTTGACTTGGGTCTTGAGGTTGTTGGGGCATTCATGTATACTTGTTTCAAAGGTATATCATCTGCTATGTCTTTAAGTCTTTTAAACATTATTCTGAGTTTCATCTTCCCTTCTGATGTGGCGTTGTGCAGTTGAACTCCCAACTGGAAGCCACTGGGTCGGTGCTGACTTGAGGCACTCTCCGATGGTTCGCATTGGTTCCCTCAGCTTAGTATTGATACGTTTTGTGTGTGAACTTCAGGTCCACATAGGAGCACAATATTCAGCAGCACTGAAGCATAAGGCCAAGGTTCACAGAACGATTTGAGATGCACCTCATGTGGTTCTTGTAAGCTTTCTTAGAGTGCAGTTTTTTTGTGTGATCTCATTGGCACATCCTTCAAGATGTTTTACGGTAGGTCTGTCTAGGGTAATACTTGGGGTTTCGATCTGCTGGCTAAACCTTGTTTTTGACATGCATGTTAAGTGTTTTTGACGCCTCGTTATTGTTGAGATGGAATACAATAGAAACTGACTTTGTTGTGTTCATTTTGAGGTACCACATGCCAAAGTAATCTTTAAGAGCAGATGTGTTTTTGCTGAGTGTTTCTTCGATGTCTGTCCATGATTTTGATTGATGTGCTAAGACCCAGTCATTCGCATAGCCAAGTTGTGGAGACTTTGTTGCTGGCATATTACTAATGTAGATGTTAAAGAGTGTTAGAGCAACAACTGAGCCTTGTGGAGCACCATTCTGTATTTTTCTCGATTTGCTATTCTCTCCTTCAAGTACCACATGGAACTGTCTGATGGCAGTCATTAAGGGACAAAACTTTGAGAATTTTCTTGCATGATATCAGTTTTGCAAGCTTCAACATGAGTCCATCTGTCCATACTGTATGGTCAGCTGCAGACAGGTCTACCAGGACAGCTCCTGTTTTCAGCTTCTTTTCAAAACTAGCTTCAATATGTGATGTTAGGGCTAGGACTTGTTCTGCTGTGCCTCTTTGTGGTCTGAAACCTGCTTGCTGCACTGGTATAGATGGCTCTATATAAGGTGTTATCCTTGTGAGAATGGTTCTCTCTAAAAACTTGTATAGACAGCAGAGCAGTGATATAGGTCTATTGCTTGATGGTTCTGTGGCTGGTTTCCATGGTTTCTGAATGGTAACAACTCTGTCATGTTTCCATATTTTAGGGTAAGTGCCTTTTCCCATGATGTCAGTCATTACTGAAATTAGCCATTCTATTGCATAGTATCCCAGGTGTGTTATCGTGTCTGGGTAGATTCCATTGATACCAGCTGCCTTACCATTTTTAAAACATTTAATATCCTCTGGCATTTCTTTATGTGTAATTGGAGCACTGAGAAAAAGTCCAGTAGGTTCTTTGGTTGCCATAATTATTTTGTATTCTTATCTAGTCTGGTTTTCAAATTGTTCATTTGGTATGTGGTTTCCTCTCTCTTTCATTTCTTTTACTATTTCATCAAGAGCAATGAGGTGGGTTGATTTTCTAGGGTGAGAGTCAGGATCAAGCTTCTTGATAGTTTGCCAGGCTTGTCTGCTAGATTGGGTGACGTTCATATTCTCAACAACTTCCACCCATCTTTATTTGCGACTCTCTTGTAAGGACTCAAGTAGTTCCTCTGCAGTGTTTTGATTTTGAGTCCTTTCATATTCTTCCAGAAGGTTTTGACTGCATTCTGACCAACAGGGTATGTGTTGTTTTCTGTAGCCCCTCAGGATGTGTTTCTTTGCTGTACTCAGGATAAGTTTTGTGAATCGGTGAATGTTGTCAGTAGTGGACTTTATTCTTTGGCATGTTTTATCAATGTCAGTAGACTTCCCAGTCAGCGTTTCTAAAATCCCACCATGGCTTGGGTATTGCTGTAATTTTTGGTATGCTGATAGCTGTGTTGACGACTGTCGGGCACTGTTGGCTATGAGGAAAGTCAGTCAGGACATTGCTTATTGCTTGTACATTTCCCTTACTGTTTTGTGAGACAAAAACAAGATCTGGTGAGTATTCTTTCTTCCAGCATGCTAATTTGAGTGTGCCTTTGCCTTTAGGATTGGAGAGAAGGGCTACATTAGAAAGCTCCGCCCACTGGCTCACCTCATTTCCTGCTTGATCATTATTTAGGTATCCCCATTCGTTGTGATGGTTTCTGAAGTCTCCCATGATAATTGCTGGGTGGTTTATTGCTTCAATGGGGGAGATTAGTCCAGTCAAAGCTAGGAGGTTTGTAGATGTATTTCTGTGTCTCCAAGTTTGATGTATGATCTTTGTGTGCCATTTTCTTCTGTGCTACCACCGAGGTCAATCACCTGATCTGGTTTTCTAGCATATATAGCAATACCATATTTTGGGTGATTTTGCCTGTTGATTACTGAGTATGCAGGGATAGTATATCTGGACGGTGGAGCATTGTCGTCGAGGTGGGTTTCTTGGACAAGGCCTATATGTGTCTCTAGGAGTTTGGCGATGTATTCGCATTTTGCCATGGATATTCCTTCTATAACGAGAAAGAACTTTTATCTGAGTTGATTAGATTGACATGGCGGCACATCAAAGCTTAAATCTGATTGGACAAAAAATTTAACCTGCACATACTGGAAGCAGCGCAGCCAAAAGACACACAAAGAAAAGAATAGACCGTTGGGAATAATTTAGTACAACTTCATGGAACAAATACTAGAATTTAAGTTGTAAATGTAGGGCAGTGCTACTGGTAGTGTTTAGACCTTCACAAAAGGCCTTGCTGGCCCGATGTTGGTTCCACAGTGATATAACACAACTCTAATTTATTTCGGGTACAATTATAATGCCATCAAGCATTGAGGGGGCAGTGGTGGGCCAGTTGGCTTATTGATGAGGAGGCAGGAAGTTACAGCCTTAGGATCACTGGATTGTCCTTTCTTACCCCCCCCCCCACACACACACACACACACAGTGCAGCAAACTGGATTATCAAAGGCCAGCCACACCTCTCACTGTCTGATTATCAAAGGCTAGCCACACCTCTCACTGTCTGTGATTTAGAGACATTTTAAGGAACCTTTGCAAGTCAGGCAGATAAAACTGCATGGTGGTGAGGCCAGTGATGTTGTATGGCTTAGAAACAGTGGCGCTGAGGAAAAGGCAGGAGGCAGAGCTGGAGGTAGTGGAGATGAAAATGTTGAGGTTCTCCCTGGGCGTAACGAGGATGGATAGGATCAGAAATGAGTATCTCAGAGGGACAGCCCACGTAAGATGTTTTGGAGACAAAGTCAGAGAGGCTAGATTGAGATGGTTTGGACATGTACAGAGGAGGGATAGTGAGTATATTGGCAGTAGGATGCTGAGGTTGGAACTACCAGGCAGAAGGCCTCGAGGAAGACCGAAGAAGAGATTTATGGATGTGGTGAAGGAAGACATGAAGGTCGTTGGAGTCAGACAAGAAGATGCGGAGGACAGGGTGAGGTGGAGGCGGATGATTTGCTGTGGCGACCCCTGAAGGGAGCAGCTGAAAGTAAAAGACTCCTCCTTTGTTGATAATTCTTTTTTTTTTTTTTTTTCTCACTTATTTTTCCTTTGCTTCCATCTAGAGGACACTGGTGTCCATTGCTATATTGTCCATTACCCCAACGTTAGAGACACCAGTATAAGTACTTTTTATTTATTTTTTTTGTTTATTCACACAGACTTTAGGTTACCTCTTCGTGTTGTGCATGCTAATGAGCTTAGCATATTTTGGATTTGCCAACTTTTCTGATGAATGCCATTTTGTGACCTTTAGTGACTATTTGGGAATATTGGCCACAGCATTCTCCATAAAAAGTCTTTCTAAAACTCCTCTTATTCAGGAAGTGTTGAGTCTGAGACAACTGCAGTCCTCCATAACCAGCCTGCAGTGTTTTGCTCTGCTGAGTTTCAGTTTCTGGAGAAATCTGAGTCTCATTCTAAGCACTGTGAGAAGTGACTCATAACTGGACCGACAAGGTTGTGTGTTTTACTTTAAAGAAGCCTGAAATCAGACTGTAATTACTTTGATTAAAAGTGAATCTCTGAACATTCGGACTGGAGAGAACAACAACAGCAAAATAAAATGGCTTCTAAGTTCTCAGAGGAGGATTTCTCCTGTTCCGTGTGCTGTGAAATCTTCAAGGATCCTGTTGTTCTGCGCTGCAGTCACAGTGTGTGTAAAGTGTGTTTGGAGAAGTTCTGGGAGACCAAAGGATCCAGAGAATGTCCTGTTTGTAGGAAGAAGTCACCTAAGGATTTTCCTCCCATAAGTCTGGTCTTAAAGAAGCTGTGTGAGACTTTCTTACAGGAGAAAAGTCCGAGATATTCATCAGGGTCTGAAACAGTCTGCAGTCTGCACAGTGAGAAATTCAAACTCTTCTGTCTGGACGATCGACAGCCGGTGTGTGTGGTGTGTCAGACTTCAAGAAAACACACCAACCACAAATTCTGCCCCATTAATGTGGCAGTAACGGACTGTAAGGTAAATAATGTATATTATAAAAACACACACTGAACATTGTACAGTTAAATCTCCCTAATAAACAGTGGTGTGAGGTAACAATGTGTAAAATAAGATCTGAAACACAGTCTCCATGCAGTGTGTGGATTTGTTTCAGGAGAAGCTCAAAACTGTACTGGAGCCCCTACAGGAGAAACTGAAGATCTTTGAAGACTGTAAACTGAACTGGAGTCAGACTGCAGAGCATATAAAGGTCAGAATCAACAGCATAAGTTTGATATTATAATTATATATTATATCAATGCATAATGGATTCTATTTCATTTGATTTCCTCTTCACTGCAGATTCAGGCCCAACACACAGAGCGTCAGATTAAGGAGGAGTTTGAGAAGCTTCACCGGTTTCTACGAGATGAAGAGGCAGTCAGGATCACTGCACTGAGAGAGGAAGAGGAGCAGAAGAGTCAGATGATGAAGGAGAAGATGGAGAAGCTGAGCAGAAACATTTCATCTCTTTCAGACACAATCAGAGCCATAGAAGAGGAGATGAGAGCTGAAGATGTCTCGTTCTTACAAGTGAGGATAATTTATTCAGTATTTATACTGTGAGAAAGTGAAACTTGTTTCCATCATCAGAAACATCACATTTCATTGTTGTAAAAATAAATGTCACTCATCTCCACTGATATTTACGTTATTTTACAGAACTACGAGGCCACAGTGAAAAGGTGAGTGATGTGCTTCCTGTCTCTCTTTCTTTGTGTTTCTGAATCCAAACCCACAGCAGCACCGATTCCTGAAATGTGTTTACAGAGCCCAGTGCCCACTGCAGCATCCAGAGGAGCTTTCAGGAGCACTGATCCATGTGGCTCAGCATCTGAGCAACCTGAAGTTCAGAGTCTGTGAGAAGATGCAGGACACTGTACAATACAGTAAGATACTGTCTGTCTTCCTTTCGGCATTTTCCCTTTTACTCAGGAGTCGCCACAGCGAATCATGTGATTCGCACATTTGATTGGGCAGAGGTTTTTATGTCGGATGCCCTTCCTGTCACAACCCTTTTTAGCAAGGGACAGAAACACGCTGACGACTTTGTAGCCTACTCTTTACGAAAGTAAGCAATGGTTCTTTTACATGCCTCTCACCATAGACAGTGAGAGACATGGCCCGCCTTTGATAACCCAGTTAGCTGCACTGCGGGGGACAGTGACAACCTTGTGGAGAGTGGGACTCGAACCCCCAACCGTTGGATCAGCGATCCAGCGCCCTATCCCACTAGACCACTGAATAAGATACTGAAAGTACCAATTTTTCTCATTCATTTTATCGTGTGTACCTGCACAATTTCAATCCCTTCACCTGCTTTTCTGTTTTCTAATAAACTGCACTGAAAAGGTTTGTACTGTAGCATTTTAAAAAAAGGGAAGTTGAAAGGAAATCTCTCTCGTATAAAAAAAATGTGTGTTTTCTTCATCTGCTTAATCTGAGTTCAGGTCGCAGAGGCAGCAGCATCAGCAGTGAAACTCTTTCTATTTATGCAGTATTTCAAAAAAAGTGGTAGAACTTTTGTGATGTACATTTTAATAATAATAATACACGTTTAATTCGGTTCCTCGGAGATGCAGTCGACAATTTATTTTGAAAGTTGAATATCAGACTGTGGTCATTCATTAAAGAAAAACTTTCTCCTTTCAGTGTTTGTATTGAGCAGAGACTGAGGAGCCAACGGAGTGCAGCAGAGACTTAAAGGTTCAGAGTTTCTTACATAGTTTCCATTTTCTCTTATTCCTGTGTGTGTCTTTTTCAGTACCTGTAACTCTGGACCCCAACACCGCTCACCCCCTCCTCATTGTAGCTGATGATCTGACCAGTGTGAGACTTGGTGATGAGAAACAGAACCTTCCTGATAATCCAGAGAGATTTAATGATTATTTCTGTATTCTGTGCTCTGAGGGTTTTAACTCGGGGACTCACTGCTGGGATGTTGATGTTGGAGACTGTACAGGGTGGGATGTGGGTGTGATGAGAGAATCTGCTCAGAGGAAGGGGTGGATATTCTGCAGTAGTGAACTTGGTCATGTGTGGTATTTTGAGGGTGAATATCGAGCAGTTTCTCCACCACAGCCATTGATTCTACTCTCAGTATCGCAGAAACTCCAGAGGATCAGAATCCAGCTGGACTGGGACAGAGGAACGCTCTCCTTCTCCGACGCGCTCACTAACGAACACATCCACACTTTCACACACACATTCACTGATACATTACTGCCATTCCTCGCTGTTCAAGGTGAAGAATCTCCTCTAAAGCTCTGCCCACTTCAGTCTCTGGAAGCGAATCAGATCAGTTGGAGCTAGTTTTGTTTTATTTCAGTAAATTAATGAGATATTGAAGATTAAAAGTTTATTCTTTGTGAAAGTTTGTTTTTACAGAACCACTGAGTAGTTCATTGTGAAACGTTTTTGAAGTGTTTTGATGCCATTCTGACTCGCTACTATGAAATCAAAATAAAGTAAAAACTGGAAATATTTATAGAATTGTCTTCTGAATCCTCAAAATAATTTTGTTCTGTTGAAATAAAGATTAAATTAAAATCATGAGCTATTGAGGTGAAATGACTCCAGCAGACTTTTTTTTTTTTTCCCCCACAACCTTGGTTTTCAGGACTTCTATAAACAGATAAACCACAGGATGGAATTAAAATGATGATAAAGAAAAAAATGAGACTGGCATCATCAATTGGCAATTACATTGTGAAATGTTCATGGTGTGCGCCACCTTCACCAAGTGTAGGAGTGAGTGGTTCAGAAATTGAGTGAGTATTACTGAGAAATTCAGTCTGTAAACATGTATACACACTAGAGCCCTGCATGGGCCAAGATCACAAGCCCGCGCCTGCCCCGCACATTAGAATTGTGGCCCGCAGCCCGCCCCACACATTTGCCCTTGTAGGTCAGCCCGCCCTGCCCCACAAGTGAAATTCTAACCTGGCCCGCAGCCCGGCCCACACAAAATACTTCAGCCCACAGCCCTCCCCGCAGTGAGTTTCTAATTCTGGGCCCGCACCCGCCCTGCAGCCCGCACAACACAACTACATATTAACATTCAACCTTTAATTCACTCAAACCAAAAAGTTACATTAAAATCAACAATTTTTCGCAACAGCCTAATAATGTATATTTACCTGATACAAAGTGTTTGCTGTCCACTTGGACACAAAAAACAAAAAACATTTTGGCCCTCTATTTCTTTTCTCTTTTTGTTTTATTAAATAAATTTGCAATCCACTTGGCTTTTCTCTCTGGGTCACATGGAAAACGATAAAATGACAGTGCAGGCTTCCTCCTCTGTCTATTTGCACAGCCAACAGCGCAACACGAAATAACCAGACTAGCTGGTTATTTTGTATCACTCTGGGGTAGTTCGTAACCGACAAACAACATCCAGTTGGGTAATATTGAACCACTATTACTTATTTTTAATATTTAGCAATGTTGAATGATCGAGCGCCGTCCAGGCCATGCCGTCCAATATGGCAGATAAACAATGCACGTGACCCTGTGATGTCACGTGCAAAACCTCAATATGTAAGGCGCTCAAAAACGAAAGTAGTGTACTTGCTGTGGGTTATATTGACTTCTGGTCTTTCAAGTGAGCAAGGGTGCCATTGAACTCGTTTAGAACTCAGCCTACACCAGGGGTGTCAAACTCATGCCACAAAGGGCCATGTGGCTGCAGGTTTTTGCTTCAACCAAGCAGCAGCACACCTGACTTGGCTCATTTCATCAATTGAGCTGAGTGTTCAGGCAGTTGATTGGTCAATCTCTGTACAGAGCACACAGATTGACCAATCGGCTGCCTGAAGACCTAGATCAGTTGATTAAATGAGTCAAGTCAGGTGTGCTGCTGCTTGGTTGAAGCAAAAACCTGCAGCCACATGGCCCTTTGTGGCACGAGTTTGACACCCCTGGCCTACACTGATGTGAATCACCAGCAAAGCAGAGAGTTCTCTTTCTTTTCTGGACAGCCCGCATGAATCTGTGACATAGCCCGCAGCCCGGCCCTCAAAACTTGGATCATTCTCAACCTGCTCCGCCCCACATGAGTTTCAAATTGACCCGCCCCATCCTACATAAGTTTCAAATTGACCCGTCTCGCCCCACAAACTAAAAAGTCTGACTTTAAATGTGTGCCCGGGGCTGAAACCCGCCCTGCGCAGAGCTCTAATACACACACACACACACACACACACACCATCTCCAAAAATAGTCTGTCTGTCTGTCTTCCTTTCGGCTTTTTCCCTTTTACTCGGGAGTCACCATCTCCAAAAATAGTAAACTATGAAAATGTCAAAATACTTGCAGTGTTTCAAATCATACAGCAGATGGAGCCAAGATTACATTTCTGACTTTGAAGTTTCAGCTTCTCCCTGTGATAGACCTCTGTACCCCGCTTAGGCTGAGCGTCGGCTGAGATAGGCTCCAGGCTCCCTACAAACATTACCTCTCTGCATTATTAAGCGGCTTGGCAAAAGAGTCAGTGTTTTCAACTTATTGATCTTTGACACTGTTTAAAGCAAACAAAATAAAAAAGAATAGCAAAAATAATTTGGGAGGGCAGCATGGTGGTGCAGTGATTAATATATCCATCTTACAGCAGGAAGGCCCTGGGTTTGATTCCCGGGAACAACATCAGTGTATCTGTGTGGAGTTTGCATGATCTTCCTGTGCTTGCATGGATTTCCTTCAGGTACTCCGGTTTCCTCCCACAGTCCAAAAACATGCACAGTTGGCTGAGACGGGCGTCAGCCTCCCCTAATTAGCAACCAGCAACCCTAATTAGGCTGAAATGACTCTCCAATAATCACTGTTTACCAACATATCTTAAGACATTGTACTAATTTCACATCAGGTACTCTTATTGTAGTGCTATTCGCCAAAAACTGGAATCTGAGGACATGCTGGGCATTGATGTAAGAAAAAAGACCAATAGATGATGCCTGTTTAATATGTGGATATGTGGATTAAAATGATAAAAGTCAGCAATGGTTCTTTTACATGAACCTCACATGAACCTCTCACCATAGACAGTGAGAAACATGGCAGGCCTTTAAGAACCAGTTAGCTGTACCAGGGCGGCGGGGGCAGTGACAACCTGTGGCAAGTGGGGCTTGAACCCCCAACCTTGGAATCAGTGATCCAGCAAATTACCACGAGCTACCACTGCTCTGTGATCAGTAATGTATTTTAATTCGTTTTAATATAAAAATTGAACAGGATGTTATTAAATTGCAGGTCATTTTGCTCTGGGTTTTGATTCAGCATTTTGCACCGCTCTCAGCTAATGACCCTTCCGTGTTCAGCTCCTCCCCAGAGTGAGGTGGACTATGCAGAAGAACTCAGTGCCGCTCTTTCTGCTTTAGCAGGTGTCTTAGAAAACAATCGAGCATCAATATCTACTTTTAGAGGGCGGATAAACTTTCTGACTTTGCTGTGGTTTGAATCCCAGACAGAGGCATTTTTATCAATCCCATTTATTACAAATTCTATCTCTGCCGGGCTTATCGTGTTTAATAAAAAAAAAAAATTCTGATGGTAACAGAGAGAATGATGTCACCAAAGTTCTTACAAAGAAAGGGCATAGTTGCTGATGCCAGTAGGGTCGTAGTAACTAGACGCAGATGGGAAACAAGACAAAAGTGGGATTAATACACATAGTTGGAGGCGGTCAAAGGCAGTAAGAGATGAGATTAACTCTTCTCAGGACCTTGAAAAGCCCCACAAACTGCAGAGTGAATTTACAGAGTAGCGGTGCAGCTCTGTGTTGATGGTTGGCCATCAAAGCTCTCTGAAGAGCGCCAGACATGTCTGCGGCATCAGGCCAAGTCTTGAGCTCCAGCTCAACATCCATTCCGTGCTCTATGAAAAACGGGTGTTGAAACCCAAACTGACACTTGAAAGAGGAGAGGAATAGAGTGGAGAAGAGTAACACATGGTTTTATGCACGTACTCTGCCACATACCTGCTCCACGATGTCTCCCAGTCTTAATTCTTTCAGTCTATCCATTACATTCTGGATGGAAGCCAGAGGTGAGACTGATACCAATTAGCTTACAGAAGGACCCACAGAACTTGAAGTCAATTGTTGGCCTTGAGCTCCGATGACATCCAGTGAAAGGCAGAAAATCCTGAAAACATATTCACAACTTCAGCAGTTTTATTCGCACAGGGAAGTTTAGGTAAGGGAATAAAAGAGCAGACTTCAGAAAACCGGTCCCTCATCACCAAAATAACTGTTTCCTTGAAACGGGGGCAAGCCTATAATGAAATCCAAAGAAATGTGCGACCAAGGTCATTTGGGTAGAGGTGGGGGTGGGGGTGGAGACTCTGAGAGGTAGTGTGGGGGGGATTTATTCTGTGCACAAACTAGGCAAGTGAGATAAGATAAGATAATACTAATACTTTATTATCCTGGGGGGAATTTTGGTTACATTGTAAAACACATAGTACACAACAAACACCGAAACACAATGTACATGTCAACTAATACAAAAGATACAAAAAACATACACAAATAAATAAGTATTGTCCAAATAAATATTGTTCAACGAGCACTAAAAGATTGCAGTAAGATATGATTATTAATAAGCTGAGATAAAGAAGCGAAACACAGTTGTAAAAAAAAAAACAGCTGCATGGGGATAAGATGGCAAACAAGTAAAAAAAAAAAAGATTAACAATCGTTAAAACAATGAATACTGGCTTATACAAAATAATGACGGAACCTGTTTGTTCTGGCTATTGGCATGCACAGACGGCGTCCTGATGGAAGAAATTCACAGTCACAATAGAGAAAGTGAGAACCGTCATTTACAATTTTCTGCACTTTTTTGACTTCTTGCTGTTCGTAAATTTGGCTGATAGAGGTTACTGATTCTGAGCCAATGATTTTTCATGCTGTGTTAACAATTTGGTTGAGTTTTGCTTTGTTTTGAACAGACAGATTACCAAACCAACAAAGTAGATTAAAAGTTAAAATGCTTTGTATAAAAGTTTTGTAGAAAAGAACCATGAGTGAACAATCAATTCTAAAAGTGTTTAAACGACGAAGGAAGAACAACCTCTGCTGATTTTTCTTGTAAACATAATCAACATTATCATTCCAGAATAATTTTTATGTGTTCACAATTTCAATATCTTTAGTGTTAATTGTAACAGGGTCCAAAGAATTACAAGAATTTCCGAAATCTATAATCATTTATTTTGTTTTTTTAGTATTCAAGATCAAAAGTTATCTTTGCACCAATTTGTAAAATGATAAACCTCATTTTTATGGTCAACGTCAGCAGATTGAAGAAGTGAAATGATAGCGGCATCGTCAGCAAATTTGATGTTAAAACAGTTTGTTGCCTTACTGACACAATCATTGGTGTAAATGGTAAACAGAATGGGTGACAAAGCAACCTTGTGGTGCTCCAGTGGACTGGCTGGCAATAGAGGACTTCATTCCATTTACAGTAACACACTGAGGTCTGTCAATCATGAAAGCGTTAACATCTGATTGGGGTGGCGGGGTGGAAAAATCTTCCACCAACAGGAGAAGTAAGGCGCCTCCTACCCTCCGCTAGCCTGTGGGAGATCCTTGGGCAAGATTGAGCACCCACTTAGCCCCCCGTGCCAGGGTTTCGTTGGAGTCATGGCGATTGCATGGCACGAGTTTTTCCTGTTGTCTTGCGGGTTGGCCTTGAATGACTAAGGCTAAGGCAGAAAATCCTGAGTGGAGCCCTGTAGGCGGTTAGAAGGCGTATCTCGTCCCTTTCCGGCAACTCCTGCACTCTCCGTGAGTCTCCAACTGTTTTGACTCTGTCTTGCCGTGGGATCAGGCTCATCAGGACGAGAGAGTGAGGCTGGTGCTGCGCAAGCCTCCTTCACTTTAATCCAAGTTCAGCGCAAGTCATGGCAACACCACCATGGACAACCCTTTACCCTCAAAGTCCTGTGGCGATGGGGGAATGGCGAAGCAGCAGGTGCGGAATCACTGGAAGCTGTAGCTGCAATCCTGCACACAGGCGGCTCAGGTCATATGGTCATTCTTCTCTGATCGGGACAGCAGGGAAGTTCGGCAGCCCCCTGAGCGACTAGGCAGTCCTATTTAGGATAGCTCTGCCTGCCTCTGTAGTCTGAGGATAGAGCAAGAAAGGGTGCTCTAAACATAGCCTGTTCCACAACCACCTGGCCAGCATACCGCGGCTGGTGGGTTCCCATATTGCGGTCGAAATCACAAGAAAATATCCAAGAAAATATTCAAGCTCCCCCCTGCATCATGGAACGTTAGAACTCTTCTCGACTCAACCACCTGTAAGTCAGGGAGACCAGAAAGACGTACAGCCCTCGTAGCCAGAGAACTCGCCCGCTACAACGTCGACATCGCAGCCTTCAGCGAAACATGCTTTCCCCACAAAGGCCAGCTCAGTGAGATTGGAGGCGGCTACACCTTCTTTTGGAGCGGCCGCAGCAATGAAGAGCGACATGAGGCTGGTGTCGGATTTGCGATTAAAGACCATCTCATACGAAAACTTGATTGTATACCAGAAGGCCTCAACGATCGCCTCATGAAACGCAAGTTCCCCCTGGACAGGGGGAGATCCGCAACCCTCATTAGCGCCTATGCTCCCACCATGACAAACTCGGAAGACGCTAAGGAGGAGTTCTATGAAGAACTGGATGCCCTCATCTCCACTGTTCCACAGGTGGACAAGTAAAGTAATCATACATATAAGTTATCCCAGCTTGTGCTTGATAAGTGTTGCAATGTATTATTAAAGTTGAAACTGCTTGCTAAAAGATGTTTTGCAGGAGTCCCCCATAGCAGAACTGATAAGCAGAATGGCATATACTGATAAAGCGGAACGACGTAACAACAAGATGACTCAGCAAGGCGGGAGACTGAATATTCTATAGCTTGCAACATATTGCTAAGAAATTATTACTGATTTATGTGTACCCCTCCCCTTAGAAGTCAGCATTATTATGTAACCAGGAATCCCCCTAAAAAAAATTAAAGAGGTTCTCGATCAAACTTAGTTCAGAGCGATTAGAGCTGGTTTGATCGCTCTCCTCATATGAGTATAAAAGAACTTAATTCTCTTGTGTTTTCTTCTTGCATATATTTATTTTATGATGTCTGTGTTGATTTAGAACCTGACATTTAATTGGTCCTTCGAGCAGGATACCAAGATACCTGATGATTCCTGCTGACGCGTGAAATCCTTGGCCAAGGCAACTCAAAAGTGACCCTTTGGGGCCGGGAGGATCGACCTGTCCGCAGGGATCCAAGGGTTGACGGTAATCCGAGGAGGAGACACGGGGTGAGTTAACTTCTTTTAAAAAGCAGAAGTGAATGAGCTTGGTAACAAAGGTTACATAAAATAGATGAGAAGTTGCAACAAGAGGTTATGGATGCATAAAGTGGATGTAAAGCTAAAAGACAGTTAAATTCCACATAAAAAAAAATAAATAAAATAATAAATAATAAAATAAACATATGAAAAAGAAGAAAACAGGGAGGGCGGACTCCCCTGTCTAAGTAGCAAAACCCTGAGTATTCTAGACAATGGCAGGTATATAAAAGAAGGGAGCGTGGACTCCCCAAATTCTGAGAAGATGAAAGATGAAGAAAATGGCCATGGATGAATGAATGTGTGTGAATGGAGGAAATAATCCTTGATTAAATCCTCATATAATACTGCGGGATTAATACAACGAGTTTTTGTGGATGCAGAGGCAAGAATCCTCCGCCTGAAAAGGTAGAAGCTTGAGGATTACCGCAGAAATAATTAATTGTTGTCCCGTAGGAAACCAGTGTTAGGACACCCTAGGTGCATGTAAGGTCACATTCTGACTTATCTTTAACCATTTTATAATTAGCAGCATTCCTGTGCTTTTAACCGTGGACTTTTATTGCTGTTGTGATGCTTTACAAGGCAGCATCCTTTCTGAGGTCAAAGTTCACAGAGTAGTAAATGTCACCCCTAAGGCAAAGGAATGTGATGGATGGTTTCTTATCATGCACTTTGATTATGGTACAACTTTTAGGCTGTGAACAAAGAAACATGTGACTCTGTACCCACTTTTTCACGCACACACCTCCACTGTATAAAAGCTTTATGCCCAGTGACACACACTGAGCAGCAGATGAATAAACCAGACTGATTTCACTCGTGTGGTTTGTTGTCCTCTGTTCCCGGAGTGCTCCCAGACGTTGAGATACAGGAATCCAGATCGTGCAGGTTTACATGAGAGCTTCTTCTGAGAGAGTTCTTACAGTGCAACAAACCACTGGTCTAAATTGGGTTAACATAAAATAAAAAAAATCAATAAAAATCAATGGGGGGGTAAAAACAGTAAACCTAGAGATAAATTAGAATGTGGTGATTGGAAAGCAGTAGAAAAACAAGCACCTGACAAAAATAAATATTTAGATTTATGGGTTAGCAAGTATGGATTCAACGGACAGTTAGATGTAAAAAGACTAATAGAATTACAAGGAGCTATTAGGCAGAACTGTAAAAATTATGAAGAAAAAATAAAAAAAACAAGGATGGGAAGAAGCAGAAGAGTGGATTAAAATGGCAAATTAAGGGCGCGAAGGAGAAAAACAAGCAAAAGAAAAGAAAGAAACAAAAAGGAAGAAGAGAAGAAATAAAAACAAGTGAAAAAGAAAGAGAAAGAAAAAGCAAGTGAAAAAGATAGAAAAAGGCAAAGGCAAAGAGAGGAAAAAGAGAAAACTAAGGAGAAAGATAAAGAAGATATTGAAGAATATGAAGTATAGTACCATAGAGAAGAGGATGATGAGACAAGTAGTGGAAGAAGGTTGAGAATCAGATTTGAGAAAGCATTCCGATTACACAGTGGAATCGTGGATGACCGGCCAACAGGGGGCCAAACATTTGCAAGACACCTGAAAAATGGTCTGCATGGTGCAGCACAAGAAAGAGGAAGATACTGGATTGAAAAACATGTCTGGAACCATGGCAGAATGCAATTGGAAGATTATGCAGACAAGGCAAGGCATGCAGATAAAGTAGCCAAAAAGAAGAAAATGAAAAGAGTAAAAACCTTCTTCAAGGACTGTGATGACCCATGACCCTGAAATATATTATCAGGGGACTAGAAGCAGAGGAAGAGGAAGAGGAGGATTTAACAGACCTGGAGGGAATGAATGCTGGGCATGTGGCAAGAAAAGACATTACAGCAGAAATTGTCCAGAAAAGAAACGAAACCAGAGTTTAGCATGACTATATATATATATATATATATACCCTGTAAAAATACACCACCTATAAATTGCCAACATAACGAACTTAATCCTGATTTGACAAATGAAAAAGAGGAACAGCTCCCTCCATATCATTCCCCTCTCGCAAAACCAACCAAACCCATCACCAGAAGTTCAGAGTGACATTAGAACTAAACAAGAAATCATTCACCTCTGTCAGTTACAGCAACCTGGACAGCAGCGTGATTCTGACAAAGAACTCATCTAAAAACTGACTAAATGTACCTCTAACACAAGAGGAAAATGAAGTACTTAGTGAGGTCACAGAAGAATTATGGTCTAAAGGACTCGCAGATGTAGGACTGATAAAAAGTGTGAACTCAGTCCAGATACGCCCAAAAAACTGAATACCGACCCTGTATCAGACAGTATCCCCTTAAATCAGATGCCAAAGAAGGAATCAAGGCAGTAATCGAAGCATTGCTGAAAGCAGGAGTATTGGTGGAGTGCGAGGACTCACCATGTAACACCCCCATATTTCCAGTTAAGAAAGCAGCACTATCTGTAGAGTGGAGAATGGTACAAGATTGACAAGCTGTCAATGATGCAGTAATTCAGAGAACCCCCTGTGTGGCAGATCCACATACCCTTTTAAACAGCCTAAGACCAGATGCAACTTACTTTACTGTGGTGGGTATAAGGAACGCATTTTTCTCAGTGCCGCTTGATAAGAACAGTCAGTTCTGGTTCGCATTCACCTATGAAGGAAAAAGATACACTTATACCAGACTGCCACAAGGGTATTGTGAGAACCCAACAATTTACTCACAAATCAAGGTCGCGAGTATGGCTAAATTCGATCCCCAGGAGGAAATCAAGTATTGACGTATGTGGATGAGGTCCTTCTTGTCTCACCAGAAGAAAAAACCCTGCAGAAAGGACACCATAAAACTTCTCAGACATCTGACAGATGAAGGGCACAGTAAGGGATCAGTAAAGACAAACTGCAGATGTGTAGAACAACAGTGAAATACTTGGGACATAATTTGAGTGCAGGAGGCAGAACCATTGTGGAAGATAGAAAACAGAGTGTTACAAGTTTCAAAGCCAGTAACAAAGAAACAAATGATGTTCTTCCTAGACCTGACAAATTACTGCAGAACATGGATACCGAATTATGCCACTGTACACTCATTTGCACAATATTGGCACAGCAGAGGCATGATAACCTCAACTAGCAAACCAGTTACCCATGTACAGCGACTGAAAGAGTTACTAGCAGCAATACAATTACCAATACAAGTAGCAGTATGCAAATGCACTGCGCACACAAATAAAATGGATGCTGTATCCAAAGGAAATGCCTTTGCAGACAGAAAAGCAAAAGAAGCTGCTGTGAAGTATTAACAATGACAGATGACACTGAAGTAACCAGAGATGTTTTACAGGACATGCAGGAACAAAGCCCAGAAAGTGGAAAAGCATCCTGGATAAGCAAAGGAGCACCGATTAAAAATGGACTCTATACCTGTCCCAACAACAAACCAAGTTTACCAAAGAACTTATTTAAATGGGCAGCAATTTTGAGCCATGGGAAAACCCATGTCTCAACAGGAGGGATGGTGGGACAGGTAGACCAGAGATATACTAGTACTGCCTATGGCTTTAAACTATACTAGAATTTTTTTTTTTTTTTGTAGAGCATGTCTAATCTGTGCAAAATACAATGCTCAAGGGAACATGAGACTTCTAAAAAAATCACTGTGCCTATCACCCACAAAGTGCAGGACTTTTAGAAAGAATGAATGGCACTATAAAAAAAAACAGACTGCCCCAATTTCAAAAAAATGATTGGGAACCAGATGATGAAACAGATCTAGCAGACTACATGAGAAAAATATTTGAGAAACAAAGAAAAACAGAAACTGATCACCAGATTGATATCTCCCAATAAGAAATTCCCTTGCTGAAACCTGGAGAATTGGGTCCTGATCAGAAGCATAAAAAGAAAGTACTGGTATTCAGCTAAGTGGGAAGGCCCATACCAAGTCTTCTTGACAACACCAACGGCTATTAAACTAGCGGAAAGAAACACCTGGATACACCTGACGCACTGCAAGCGAGTCATCAGAGTGCTCGAGACAACCGGGACTGAGACTCAGTCTGGTAATAGTGTGGACTCAGATCAATAGGACTGGGTAGACACGAAAGCCAGTGAAGAAATCAACGAGTCAAAAGTCCTTTAGTGCCTCAGAACAGTATAAGAGGTAACATCCAAAGGAAGAAATTAAAAGTGTGGAAAGGAATAATCTTACTCCTGACCCTGGTGAGGTTCCAAGGAATAGATGTCGGAACAGGAGCAAAGAGTTCAACAAGACTCCTATAACTGCTGGGTGTAATGGAGCACACACGCCGCAGTGATACGTATACGCCAATACCACGACAAGAGTGCTGATACAGAAACTTATCAGTGGAGTGGAGGCCCTGGGCTGCAACATTGTGACAAAAAATATTGGAATTTCCTCCTTGGCTGGTATAACAGATGGAATGGAGTAATAGTGGACCCTCAAGGGCAAGACTGGAAGAGCTACTCAGACCATAATGCCAACCAATGGAGAGCAAGATTACAAGTTGATGACCGTACAGACAGAAACGTCCAAGTGAAAATCAGTAATGAAAGAATGAATATTACAAAGTGTCAGACAGTCTCTGTATGGTGCTGGAACTCAGGTTATGATTATCGTCTGGGAAGCTTCATATTGTGCAAAAATAACACCCTGCCTGCAAACACTTCAGCACAACTCTTGCCTGCTAAAGAAAGAAATGGACTGAACGTGCTACAAGAGAAGATAGAAACTGATGATTGGTTCTTGGTAACCGCTGGAATATCCAAACGAAGAAACAACTGGTTGTTGATGGCAGAAGAAGCCAGCAAAGCAGCTAAACAAGACTGTATAGTATGCATGGGGCTAAGACCAATTTTATGAATAATTCCAGCTGAAATGACTCCAAAATGTCTGATAGGTTTAATGAATAACATTCATCAGTTCATTTTCTGTAACCGCTTAATCCTAATTAGGGTCGCGGGAAGGCTGGCGCCCATCCCAGCCAACTTCGGGCGAGGGCAGAGGACACCCTGGACAGTTAATGAATAACATGGTTCAGACTAATAGCTGTATGACTTGGGATAGTGTATATCCTCTTACAGGACCAGAAAAACACAAACCTATATTCTTTAAAGTAGTAGCTAGAGGGAATTTTTCATGCATTAATATGACTGGCAAAGGTCAGATACTAGGAAATTTATTTGATAGGTTGCCACGTAATAAGACTGGTGTATGTGCTATCATTACTTTGTTACTTTCAGTATTAATATACCCTACAACAGCAGAACGCATGTTAAAGGAAGTGAATAGTGTATTACCCACGTCATAAAAGAGACACCACATGGCAAGGAACGTGACCCCACTTACATAGATGCTATAGGAGTTCTTCGAGGGGTTCCTGATGAATATAAACTGGTAGATCAAGTAGCAGCTGGATTCAAATCTACCATCTGTTGTTGGTGTACTATTAATAAAAATGCAGATAGAATAAATCACATCCACTATAATGTTCAAAAACTAGGCAATTGGACACAGACAGGTTTTAAAGCAGTATATAGCCACTTAGCTGCAACGTCACTGATGGCTTTCCAAAATCCGTTGCACTAGACATGTTATTAGCAGAGAAAGGAGGTGTATGCACAAGTTCGGGGAACAATGGTGTAATTTTATTCCAAACAACACTGTATCAGATGGAAGTCTAACACTAGCAATAGAAGGCTATACCACTAGGGTGCTGGATCGCTGATCTAAAGGTTGGGGGTTCGAGTCCCACTCTCCACAAGGTTGTCCCTGCCCCCCCCCCCCCCCCCAGTGCAGCTAACTGGGTTATCAAAGGCAAGCCATGTCTCTCACTGTCTATGGTGAAAGGCATGTAAAAGAACCACTGCTGAGGGATATCACTTCTCTCTATCACCGGCAAGATCTTTGCCGAGTGCTCCTCAATCGTCTCCTGAAACATCTCGAGCAAGGTCCTCTCCCTGAGAGCCAATGCGGATTCCGCGCAGGTTGAGGGACTATTGATATGATCTTTGCTGCCCGTCAGATCCAGGAGAAAAGTGTGGAACAAAGATAAGATGTTTATATCACTTTCGTAGAGCTAACAAAAGCCTTCGACACTGTGAGCAGAGAGAGACTGTGGAAGATCATGTCGAAGTTTGGCTGCCCGGACAGGTTCGTGAAGATTGTCAGACAATTTCACGACGGAATGATGGCCCGTGTTCTTGACAATGGAAACGCCTCCGACCCATTTCAGGTGTCAAATGGAGTTAAACAAGGCTGTGTCCTTGCCCCTACACTGTTCAGTTTGATGTTTTCGGCGATGCTGACCTATGCCTTTAGGGAGACTCCCCTCGGCATCCCCATCAAGTACAGGTGTGACGGAAAGCTGTTCAACCTCCGACGTCTGCAGGCCGTCACTAAAGTCAAAGAGACTGTGATTCGTGATCTGCTCTTTGCTGATGACTGTGCCCTCAGTGCCATCAATGAGTAAGAAATGCAACAGAAAATGGACGCATTCTCATCTGCCTGCGACAACTTCGGCCTCACCGTCAGCATCAAGAAGATAAGATAAGATAAGATAAGATACAGCTTTATTAATCTCACAATGGAGAAATTCACTGTTACAGGCTCTTGAGGTACTATCAGTAGGGGGTGCAAAAATAGATACAAGTACAAACATACACACATACATATATTATATAAGTAAATAAATAAATAGATACATAAATAGTATAAATTACTAAACAATAAAAGAAAAGAATGGAGAAAAGAATGGAGCAACTTTATAGACTGGCCTATATTAAAGTGTAATGTATCTGAGTGCAGAGTAGATGGGTTGATATGGTTCACAGTCAGTGGGGTAGATGTGGTTGATTAAAGTGCGCGGGGTTTTATTGCACATAACCGGTATTTTCAGACAGTTACAAAGTGGCGTTGTACAGTCTGATAGCGGTGGGAATGAGCGACCTGCTTGGTAGCGCTCCTTCCTGCACTGAGGATGCCTCAGTCGTCCACTGAAGGAGCTGCTTAGCTCCTCTACAGTCTGGTGCAGTGGGTGAGAGCTGTTGAACACGATGGATGTGAGCTTTGCTACCATCCTCCTCTCACTCACCTCCTCCACAGAGTCCAGTGGGCAGCCGAGGACAGAGCTGGCCCTCCTGACCAGCTTGTTCAGTCTCTTCCTGTCCCGCTCTGTGCTGCCCGGGCCCAGCAGATGGCAGCGTAGAGGATTGCAGAGGCTACCACAGAGTCATAAAATGTCCTGAGCAGAGGTCTGCATATGCCGAAGGACCTGAGTCTCCTCAGAAGGTGGAGGCGACTCTGGCCCTTCTTGTACAGGGCGTTGGTGTTGTGGGACCAGTCCAGTTTATTGTTAAGGTGAACACCCAGGTACTTGAAACTGTCCACTGTCTCAATGTCCTGTCCCTGGATGTTCACTTGTAAGTGTGTGTGTGTGTGTGTTTGAGTGCTTCTCCTGAAGTCGACCACCATCTCCTTCGTCTTCCTAGTGTTCAAGAAGACTGAAGTGATACATCAGCCCGCCCCAGGAAAACCATATCAGTAACCAAACATCACAGTGAAGGGACAGCGACTTCAAGATGTGGAAAACTTCACCTACCTCGGCAGCACTCTCTCTCGCTACGCCAATATTGATGCTGAAGTCAGCAACCGCATTGCGAAGGCAAGCAGCGCTTTTGGGAGATTGAAGAAGTTAGTCTGGGAACAAAGAGGTATCTTACAATACACCAAGATCAAAGTGTACAGAACAGTCGTCTTAACTATACTTCTTTATTGCTGTGAATCTTGGACCATCTACAGAAGACACGAGAAACTTCTCCAGCAGTTCCATCTCCGTTGTCTCCGAAACATCTTTAATATCTGCTGGCAAGATAGGATCACAAACACCGAGGTTCGGGAGACAGCAGACCTCCCCAGCGTTATTACCATCATACGCAAAGCTCAGACACGATGGGCAGGACACGTCTGCCGTATGTCAGACTCCAGGATACCCAAGCAGTTACTGTACGGTGAACTCAGTCGTGGTAGCAGGAAAGTAGGAGGCCAGCGCAAATGTTATAAAGACTCCATCAAAGCATACCTGAAGGACTTCAACATCGACGTTGCAACGTGAGAAACCACAGCATTTGACAGACCGGCTTGGCGCAACCTGATTCACAAAGGTGCCAGCCACTCAGAGAATAAACGTTCGAACGCAGCCAAAGATAAACGTCAAACACGCAAGGCTCGAGCTGACCAATCTATCAACACGACCCCCTCTCACTGGTGTCCAACTTGTGGGAGGGGTTTTCACGCCCGTATTGGCCTTACAAGCCACCTGCGGACACATCGCCCCACCTCTTAGACACTGTGTTGTTTGTGTTGCTATGGTCATACTCGATATCGAGTCGATGAACAACAACAACAACAACACCACGATTATAATGTATACACAGTGCTCTTCTTCCACTACTGTGGATCAAACCATAGCACACACGTTACACAAATTATACACACACACACACACACACACACACACACACACAGACACACAGATACACACACACACACACACACACACACACACACACACACACACACACACACACACACACACACACACACAGCTGTGCGAAAGCTTTTGCCCCTGACCAATTTGACATTTTTTGCATGTTTGTGACCGTCATCCAATTTAAAACCAAGCAAACCTAAAATATTCTACAAAGATTTAAAAAAACAAAAAGCCAGAAAGAAAGAAAAAAAAAGTTAGCTGGTTGAACCACCTTTTGCAGCAATAACTGCAGTCAAACATTTGGGAAAAAAAAAAAAAAAAAAAAAAAAAAAAAAAAGCTGTTCATGCCAGAAGACCATCCAATCTAGTTGATCCTAAACAATTCTGGAGAGAAGAATGAGCCAAAATCCCATCACAGGGATGTGAAAGACTCATCCCCCCCTTATTGCAAATGCTTGACTGCAGTTATTGCTGCAAAAGCTGGTTGAAGCAGCTATTAGGTTTAGGGGGCAATTACTTATTCACATTGGCCCTTGTACGTTCAGATGGGGTTTTTTGCCCTTAATAAATGCAATTGGCACTGAAAAGTGAATTTTTTTTTGTTTACTTGTGTTTTACCTTTGCTTGATCTAAAATGGATGACAGTGACAAACACACACATATACACACACACAATATCACTGCAGTTTCTGCTCTCTGCATTTTTTATTGGATGCTAAACTGAATTTCATTACATATACAATGACAAAGTTTAAAATTTTAATCTAATTTAATTATCTCATGATACGGAGGCACCTTTAAAAACGGTGTCAAGCTGCCTGGTGCTTCTTCCGGGCTGAAACATGTTGCAGAGCCATCTGTGCCTTCTCCCAGGTGACTCACCACCCACCCCCCATGGGAAATTGTGAGCAGGGCTGGTATCCAACAGTAACTGGTGCACAAAATGAACTAGAGTCAGCGGAGTGGCCAGCTGTGGTACAACCTCTTCAGGTGTTGTGTTATTTCTATCCTATGAGATCTTCTCAGTGTCTCCTGCAGTCTCATCAAATGAATCAACATTCAGAGATTCAAATGTGGGTTTTGGCACTGTTGCAGGCAAACAATCTGTCTTAGTTTCAGATTCAGGAACAATTTCAGGCTCTGCCTTCAGATGAAGTTCAAACTTGGGTTCGGGAGCAATTTCAGGCACTGCATCCGATTGTAGTCCAGGCTTGAATTCAAGGGCAAATTTAGACTCTGCTTCCAGAGGGAATTCACACCTGGGTTGATAGGCAAATTCAGACTTAATTACAAAAACACTTCCGAGTTTGTTTCATGAGCAAATTCAAATTCGACTTCCAACAGGTTTTTTTTTCACTGGGGACAAATGGCAGAAGGAAATTCAGAATTGCTTTCAAGCAGGAACTCCGTCTTAATTTCAGATGTAGATCCAAACTCTGGTTCCAGTGGACCTTCTGATTGTGATTCATAAGAAATTTCAGATCTAGTTTCAACTAGGTTCTCAGCTGAATATTCAGGATCACATTCTATCAGGAGTCCTGACTCGTGTTCAGGCACAATGGCAGGCTTGGATTCAGACATGAAACTAAATCCAAATTAAACATCCTGTTGGAAAATTAGTTCGAGTTCAAGATTTGTTCATAATTTCAGGTAGGAGTTCAAATACAGTTACAGGAATATTTGCAAACTTGGTCTCAGATATGAGTTAAGACTGGTTTCCAACAGGAACACTTGGTATCAGCCGCAGCATTGTATTTATGTGTAGGCAGGAGTTCAGATATGGATGCAGGCAGGAGTTCAGATATGGGTGAAGGCACAGCGTCATGCTTGATTGCATGCAGCAGATCAGGCTTGGATAAGGGTGCAACATCACACTTGATTGCAGGCAGGAGTTCAAGCTTGTGTGCAGGCGCAGCATGATGCTTGGCTGGAGGCATAGTGGTGTGCGTGGCTGCAGGCACGATTTCAGGCTTGGCTGCAGGTGTCACACATGGGTGCAGGCAGGAGTTCAGGCTTTGGTGACGGCATATTAGTATGCATGGTCGAAGGCAAGAGTTCAGACTTGGGTGCAGGTACAATGTCATGCTTGGAAGTAGGCAGGAGTTCAGGTTTGGGTGGAGACATAGTGGCATGCACGGGTGCATATAAATTCATGTTCTGAAATGTTTAATCCTAATTAAAGTTGCACGGAGACTGGCACACATCTCAGCCGACTCTCGGCAGGGTCTGAGTACACCTTGGACAGCTCGTAGGCCATGGCAGGACAGAAACAAGCTGACAGCTATGCAACCTCCTCTTTACAAAGTCAGCAATGGTTCTTTTACATGCTTTTCATTAGAGACAGTGAGAGACACGGCTGGCCTTTGATAATCCTGGTCGTTGCATTGCGGGTAAACAAACAAACAAATATTGTAAATAAAAGTGATCAATAATAGCATCAATCAGTTAATATCTGTTGGTGTTTAAGTTTGGAATGGGTAAAACACATGAAATATGAACATTTGGCCATTTGGCTGGTTTTGTAAAGTGTTCCAATCATTTGCAAATTGAAAGGAGTTTCATGCAAAAATAGTTTGGGGTTCTGAGAATGGTGAGCTTGATCTATTTACTTGACTTTGTGCAATACTTGTTCTGGGCAAAATGGAGAAGAAAAGGCACACAGGGTAGTGTCTTGCCCAGGATTGACTTCTTCTGATGATGATGATGATAATTATTATTATTCTTGTTATTCGATGAGATGAGATTTCCTTTTGGCTTTTTCCCTTTCTCAGAGCTTTCCACAGCGAATGATTCGCATGTTTGATTTGGTTCATAGGTTTTTATGTTGGATGCCGTTCCTGACACAACCCTTTAGCAAGGGACAGTAACACCCTGACGGTTAGGCAGCTCCTTTTACAAAAATCAGCAATGGTTCTTTTACATGAACCTCTCACCATAGACAGTGAGAGACATGGCCGGCCTTTGATATCCCACTGCACTGGGTGGGACAGTGACAATCTTGTGGAGAGTGGGAATCAAACCCCAACCTTAGGATCAGCGATCCAGCGCCCTTTACCACTAGACCATCACTGCCCCTACTATTATTATTATTATTATTATTATTATTAGATATACTATATAATCCTGTAAGGGAAATTATTGCCCTTGTATTTAACTCATCCACAGTTAGCACACAAATACAGTACACATAAACAGAGCACGCACACACGCACACACACACACACACACACACACACACACACACACACACACACACACAGGTGTAGTAGAAGAGCAGATGGGGGTTCAGTGTTTGCTCAAGAGCACTTCAGCTATGAAGGTGGAGGAAGGTGCAATTCACTCCCCTACCACCACCCATTTTTTCTTGTTGGGTCACAAATCGACCAGTGACCTTACAGTCACAAACCTGCTTCTGTAAGCATCGGGTAATGGTTAATAATCTAAAACCAGTGATGAAACTGCCAGGTGTACAGGGAGCACCAGTCCAGCAGTTTTTAAAGATCACAGTGCTGCATATGGAAAGGTACATCAGTGGCGAAGCAGACAGCCGAGTGACAAAGACTGTCCGGTTTATTGAGAGCGGTGCTCGGAGCCATTTTGTTAGATGATGTCACCATTGTTCCGTGACTCCCCCCCCCCACCCCACCCCCGGAGGATTGAGCTTGGGATCGTTTCATTCAGCACATCCTTAGTCTCAAGGCTGTGCAGTTGTCACTTGGCCCAGCCGCTTATTCTGGTCACTGTGCCCGCTTCCATTCCTGAGACTGGACCACATTTGGTGAAAAATTTGTCGCTACAAAACTTTTATCGCCATCGCGTTGGGCTTGGAAAGTTATGTCGAGATCTCTATTTTGATTTTCGGGAGAAAAGTTCGGGTAAAGCTGTTGAAGTGCTGAAATACTGGACAATTTGCACACTCGAATTAAACATGTGTCCTGGTTGTATTTTACACCAAGATTATACACTTGCTATTCTAACAAAGACAAATTAATCACAAGCTGTTAAACATGTAAAATAAGTGAAGTGGGTTATCAAGCAGTTTAAAATTTATTTATTTGGAAAATTTGTCCGGGTACAAAACATGTTTAAGTTTATTGAACAACCAAGTGAAGCATCAGATTTCACTTTGAATCAGATTTATAATCTTGACGAATCTCTAGAAGTCAAACAGAAGGAAGGAAATCAACAGCACAAATAGCGGGAAGCCAATGTCATCAATTAGCATGAAAATTACTTAAAACTGGGAACAAATGTAATGATGGTCGATTGTAACCTGTTTATGGCAATAAAACTTGAAGCGTAAACTGACAATCTGAATTTTTTAACCCACCTCTTTTCCTTTGGTCGCTTCTTTCTCCTTCCACTCCACAAATATTATCGACCTCACAGACTTGACAGTTGCACTATAAACTGCCCCTGTACACAAACCAACATAACACGTCACATAGTTTTAACAAATAACTTGACTTGACTTAATTTCCCTGGGTTCTTGCAAACCCGTAGGTGTCAGCAACATGTTCGATCCTTTTTCTCCATACCACTTGGTCCTTTGCCATTCTGCAGATGTTGTGCAGAGTGGTGTTGCACCATTCTTTGATGTCGTCGGACCACTTTTTCCTCGGTCTGCCTCTCTCTTATTGTTGCCCTGTGCAATGCCAGTAATCAGAAGTTTCATAATGCGGTGGTCCTTCATTCGGCATATGTGTCCAAAGAGGCCCATTTTGCGCTTGATAATCATTTGCATCAGCATAGTTCTTGGTTTGATACATTGGAGAACTTCTAAATTGGTGACATGCTGGAACCAGCGGATTTTGAGGATGTTACGGTAGCAGTACATTTCAAATGCTTTGATCCTGCGGATATCATCTTTGTGGAGCGTCCAGGTTTCGGCTGCATACAGCAGGATGCTGAACACACAAGTATGCATGATCTTTGTCTTGAGATCTATATCTCTGCTGTTCCAAACTTTGTTGAAGCTGTTGAAGGCCCCTGTTGCCAAGCCAATCCTCCTTCTGATCTCTTTGCTACAGTTGTTGTCCTGGGTCACCAAGTTTCCAAGGTTGAAGAACTGTTCAACATTCTCAATCTCTTGGCCGCTGATCTTCATGATGTTTAACAAATAAACATGTCTGAAATTCAAACAGTGTAATGCTTAACTAGAAATACTGTACTTTTCATTTCATTCGGTCTAAATAGAAATCTAACACCCCAGCTGTTTATTATATTGAGACATCGCTTTATTTCAGTCAGAAAATTATTTTCTTTTACCGTAACTCCGGCTAGTTTTGATGACGACTCCAGCCAGAAAATGAGCAGCTTCCAAGTCAGTTATGACCAACTTACACACAGCCCAGTAGCCAGTTGGTGCTAATGAGCAAGCAACACTTATATACAAAAAATAAATAAATAAATAAATAAAAACAGAGTCACTACCCGTACGGCACCATATTCCTATGTGGTTTTTCTATTCGTACGGCATCTCGAAAACGAGATTTCGCACATGCGCAAGCTGACGTCAGTCAAGTGGTCAAAATGGCGACAGAAGAACATGCGTTCCATCTCATCTCATCTCATCTCATCTCATCTTCTTCCGCTTAGTCCGGGGTCGGGTCGCGGGGGCAGCAACCTTAGCAAAGAGGTCCAGACATCCCTCTCCCGAGCCACTTCCTCCAACTCTCCCGGGGGGACACCGAGGCGGTCCCAGACAAGCCGAGAGACATAGTCCCTCCTGCGTGTTCTAGGTCGACCCCGGTCTCTTCCGGTTGGACATGCCGAAACACCACACCAGGGAGGCGTCTGGGGGCATTCTAACCAGATGCCCGAGCCACCTCAACTGGCCCCTCTCAATGCGGAGGAGCAGCGGATCTACTCGAGCTCTCCCGGATGGCGGAGCTTCTCACCCTATCTCTAAGGGAGAACCCGCCACCCGGCGAAGAAAGCTCATTTCAGCCGCCTGTATCCGTGATCTTTTTCTTTCGGTCATTACCCAAAGCTCGTGACCATAGGTGAGGGTTGGAACGTAGATCGACTGGTAAATTGAGAGCTTCGCCTTGCGGCTCAGCTCCTTTTTCACCACGACGGACCGGTACAGGCACCGCTTAACAGCAGAGGCTGCAGCGATCCGTCTGTCGATCTCTCGCTCCATCCTTCCCTCACTCGTAAACAAGACCCCAAGATACTTAAACTCCTCCACTTGGGGCAGGACCTCATCCCCGACCCAGAGGGTGCATTCCACCATTGTCCGACTGAGAACCATGGCCTCGGACTTGGAGGTACTGATCTTCATCCCGGCTGCTTCGCACTCAGCTGCGAATCGCTCCAATGAGAGCTGGAGGGCCTGACTTGATGAAGCCAAAAGGACAACATCATCCGCAAAAAGCAGAGATGATATCCGATGGCCACCGAACCAGAACCCCTCATCGCCTCGACTGCGCCTAGAAATTCTGTCCATAAAAATTATGAACAGAATCGGTGACAAAGGACAGCCTTGGCGGACTCCAACTCCCACCGGAAACGAACCCCAGCTGCTGTTACCATTACGGACCAAACTCTGGCTCGGTGATACAGCGACCGAATAGCTCGTAGCAACGGATCCGAACGCCGTACTCTCGAGCACGCCCCACAAGATCTTTCGAGGACACGGCCGAAAGCCTTCTCCAAATCCACTAAGCACATGTGGACAGATTGGGCAAACTCCCATGCCCCCACCAGAATCCTGTGGAGCGTATAGAGTTGGTCAAGAGTGCTGCGGCCAGGACGAAAACCACATTGTTCCTCCTGAATCCGAGGTTCGACTATCGGTCGGATCCTCCTCTCTAGTACCCCTGCATAGACTTTACCAGGTAGGCTGAGGAGTGTAATTCCCGATAATTGGAACACACCCGCGGTCCCCTTCTTGAAAATTGGGACCACCACCCCAGTTTGCCAATCCAGAGGTACAGCCCCGATGACCACGCCGATGTTGCAGAGACGTGTCAACCAAGACAGTCCTACAACATCCAGAGTCCTGAGGTATTCCGGGCGGATCTCGTCCAACCCCGGAGCTCGACCACCGAGGAGCTTTGACAACCTCAGTGACCTCCACTCCAGTGATGGGCGGACCCTCACCCGAACCCCAGGGTCTTCCTCTTCCACGGAGGGCGTGTTGGTGGGATTGAGAAGGTCCTCAAAGTATTCCCTCCACCTCTCAACAACATCCCCAGTCAAGGTAAGCAGCTCCCCACCTCCACCATAAACAGTGTTTGTGAAGAACTGCTTCCCCCTCCTGAGGCGTCGGATGGTGGCCCAGAACCTTTTTGAGGCCAACCGATAATCACTCTCCAGGCCCTCACCGAACTCCTCCCACGCCCGAGATTTTGCATCTGCGACAGCCTCGGCTGCAGCACGTTTGGCCTGCCGGTACCCGTTTGCTGCCTCAGGAGTCCCACAGGCTAATAAAACCCGATAGGCCTCCTTCTTCAGCTGGACGGCCCCCTTCACCGCAGGTGTCCACCACCGGGTTCGGGGATTACCGCCACGACAAGCACCGCCGACCTTACGGCCACAGCTATGGGCTGCCGCCTCAGCAATGGAGGCACGAAACATGGCCCATTCAGATTCCATGTCCCCCGCCTCCTCCGGAACGTGGTTGTAGCTCTGCCGGAGGTGGGAGTTAAAGGCCTCTCGGACACGGGGCTTCGCCAAACGTTCCCAGCAGACCCTGATTACACGCTTGGGCCTGCCAGGTCTGGAAGGCAACCTCCCACACCACCGAAGCCAACTCACCACCAGGTAGTGATCGGTAGACAGCTCAGCTCCTCTCTTCACCCGAGTGTCCAGAACATATGGTCGCAAGTCCGATGACACGACTACAAAGTCAACCATCGAACTGCGACCTAGGGTATCCTGGTGCCAAGTGCACTTATGGACACCCTTATGTTCGAACATGGTGTTCGTGATAGACAAACTATGACGAGCACAGAAGTCCAACAACGACACACCATTCGGATTCAGACTGGAGAGGCCGTACCTACCGATCACACCCTTCCAGGTCACACTATCGTTGCCCACATGGGCGTTGAAGTCTCCCAAGACAACGGCGAGTCTCCGAGGGAGCGTTCTCCAACACCCCCAAAGACTCCAAAAAGGGTGGGTACTCTGAACTGTCATTTGGTGCATAAGCACAAATAACAGTCAGGACCCGTCCCCCCACCCGAAGACGGAGGGAAGCTACCCTTTCGTCAACCGGGGAGAACCCCAACATTTGGGCACCGAGACGGGGGGCAACAAGAATACCCACACCGGTTCGCCGCCTCTCCCCATGAGCAACTCCAGAATAGAAGAAGGTCCAGCCTCTTTCGAGATGGATGGTTCCAGAGCCCAAGCTATGCGTTGAGGTGAGCCCGACTATATCTAGTCGGTATCTCTCCACCTCACGCACCAAATCAGGCTCCTTTCCCGCCAGAGAGGTGACATTCACATCCAAGATGGCGCCGGGTGACCTGCAGCCAGTTACAGGAGCTCTTCAGTTTATTTTTCTTTTTTTTCTCTTTTCTATTGTATATAGGCGTGTTTCTTTATCTTTTTTCAAATTTTCTTTTTCTTTCTTCAATCCTGCATCTGGAAAACATACTTTCATGATGCTTTTGTTTTTCTTTGCACTTTTATTTTCACTTTTTGGATCGGCGTCAGGAAACTCATTCACCGACGGCTCTGAGCAACGCAGGTCTTACACACGTGAGACCCTCCTCGGCCTCTGGCGCCCCGCCCTCCTTCACGCGGAAAAGCCCGTTGTACCTGTGGAAATACGGAGGAAAAGGAGAGGCTGCAGAGGGGGACGAAAGACGCGGAGGACATGTGTTCCCTCTGTCATCATGGGAAATGTCCGCGCGATCGCCAACAAGACCGAGGAGCTGGCGGCGCTGACCCGGCAGCAGAGGGAGTACCGGGACTGCAGCCTCATGTGTTTCTCAGAGACGTGGCTGAATGAACTTACACCGGACTCTGTGGTTTCTCTTCACGGATTTACACTCGCGCGTGCAGATCGGAGTGTAACGGAGAGCGGTAAGAAGAAAGGAGGGGTGTGGCGATCTATGTAAATGAACGATGGTGCCACCCGGCAAGCGTGCGTGAAGGAGCAGCTGTGCACGCGGGACCTGGAAATGCTAGCGGTAAGCGCGGCCATATTATCTACCGAGGAGTTTTCACACGTGATTGTGTTTTGCGTATACATTCCGCCCTCGGCTGATGCGGCAGCCGCGTGTGAGCGTCTCCACAGCGCCATTAATCAGACACAGACTCGTCACCCCGCGCCATGATTCTGATCAGCGGGGACTTTAACCACGCCCCTCTCTCCGCCTCTCTCCCGGCGTTCACGCAATACGTGAAGTGCTCCACAAGAGAAAATAAAACACTGGACTTGCTGTATGCAAATGTGAAGGACGCTACAGCTCCTCCCCTCCCCACTGGGACGATCAGACCACAACCTGGTCTACCTGCTCCCCAATACACACCCAGGGTGCGAAAGGAACCTGCACAGAAGAGGTCTGTGAAAGTGTGGACCGAGGAGACCAATGAGAGGCTTAGGGACTGTTTCCAGACCACAGACTGGAGCATGCTCTGTGACTCCTTTGGTGATGACATCGACGGCCTCACACACTGTATCACTGATTACATGAACTTCTGCGTGGACAGCACTGTGCCAACACGGAGGGTACGGTGCTTCTCCAACAACCACCCATGGGTCACCCCTGAGCTTAAAGTCCTCCTGAACAAGAAAAAGAGGGCTTTCATCTCGGGGACAGAGAGGAGCAGAAGAAGGTCCAGCGTGAGCTCCAGTGGAGAATCAGGAGGGCAAAGAAGGACTATGGGAAGAAGATGGAGGAGAAGCTGGCTCAGAACAACGTGCGGGACGTCTGGAGAGGACTAAAGACCATGTCTGGATTTGGGCAGAGTGTCAGAGGGACAGCTGATGGTGACCAGCGCTGGGCGGATGAACTAAACTGTTACTTCAACAGGTTTGATTCTCCCCTCCCCTCTGCACCCCTCCCGTTCCCCTCCCCTCTTCACACGTCTCCAGACCAGCTGACCCCTCCCCCTCCCCAGGCCAACTTCACTTGACTGCTACAGCCCGACAGACACATCCCCTCCTCTGCAGCCCACACCAGCCCCCCCTCTCCCTCACATCAGACCAGGTGAGGAGACAGCTGAGGCGACTAAATCAGAGGAAATCTGAAGGACCTGATGGCATCAGTCCCAGGTTGCTGAGGACCTGCGCAGACCAGCTCTGTGTGGTACTATGCTACCTGTACAACCTGAGCCTCAGCCTGGAGAAGGTTCCCGTCCTATGGAAGACCTCCTGTGTGGTTCCGGTTCCCAAAACAGCACAAGCGAAGGAACCAGCCCACTACAGACCTGTCGCCCTGACCTCCCACCTCATTAAGACCATGGAAAGGCTCCTCCTTGAACACCTCCGCTCTATGGTGAGCCCCACCTAGACCCGCTGCAGTTTGCCTACAGGCCCAACATCGGAGCAGAAGACGCCGTCATCTACCTTCTGCAGCGGGCACTAACCCACCTGGAGATCGCCGGCAGCGCTGTGAGGGTCATGTTCTTTGACTTCTCCAGCGCCTTCAACACCATCAGGCCAGCGGCGTCTGCGAGGAAGCTGGAGGACGTGGGAGTGGACGGGCATCTTGCTGCCTGGATTATTGACTACCTTACCAACCGTCCACAGTGCGTGCGGCTGCGTGGCTGTAAATCAAAGGTGGTAGTTTGCAGCACGGGGCACCGCAGGGCACCGTCCTCTCACCCTTCCTTTTCAATATCTATACCTCGGACTTCATATATAACACAAACAGCTGCCACCTCCAGAAGTTCTCGGACGACTCCGCCATCGTGGGCCGTGTGTCTGAGGGGAACGAGCTGGAGTACCGGTCGGTCATCATTGACTTCGTGGACTGGTGTGAGCGCAACCACCTGTGCTTGAACACCAGGAAGACGAAGGAGATGGTGATCGACTTCAGGAGAAACACTCAAACACACACACACACACACACTTACTAGTGAACATCCAGGGACAGGACATTGAGACAGTGGACAGTTTCAAGTACCTGGGTGTTCACCTTAACAATAAACTGGACTGGTCCCACAACACCAACGCCCTGTACAAGAAGGGCCAGAGTCGCCTCCATCTTCTGGGGAGGCTCAGGTCCTTCGGCGTATCTGAACCTCTGCTCAGGACTTTATGACTCTGTGGTAGCCTCTGCAATCCTCTACGCTGCCATCTGCTGGGCCCCAGGCAGCACAGAGCGGGACAGAAAGAGACTGAACAAGCTGGTCAGGAGGGCCAGCTCTGTCCTCGGCTGCCCACTGGACTCTGTGGAGGAGGTGAGTGAGAGGAGGATGGTTGCAAAGCTCACATCCATCCTGTTCAACATCTATCACCCACTGCACCAGACTGTAGAGGAGCTGAGTAGCTCCTTCAGTGGACGACTGAGGCATCCTCAGTGCAGGAAGGAGCGCTACCGCAGGTCGTTCATTCCCACCGCTATCAGACTGTACAACGCCACTTTGTAACTGTCTGTGAAAGTACAGGTTATGTGCAATAAAAACCCCCGTGCACTTTAATCAGCCACATCTACCCCACTGACTGTGAACCATATCAACCCATCTCTGCCCTCAGATACATTACACTTTAATATAGGCCAGTCTATAAAGTTGCTCCATTCTTTTCTTTTATTGTTTATTAATTTATACTATTTATGTATCTACTTATTTATTTACTTATATAATATATATGTACGTGTGTATGTTTGTATTTGTATCTATTTTTGCACCCCCTACTGATGGTACCTCAAGAGCCTGTAACAGTGAATTTCTCCATTGTGAGATTAATAAAGCTGTATCTTATCTTATCTTATCTTATCTTATTCCATGTCCCGAAGGTCAGAGTAAGCAGCCGAGGATCAGTCCGACAGAACCCATGCCTTCGGCTGCCACCCAACTCACACTGCACCCGACCCCTAAAACTCCTCCCACGGGTGGTGGGTCCATGGGAGGGCGGACCCATGTCTCCTTTTCGGGCTGGGCCCGGCCAGGCTCCATGGGCATAAGCCCGACCACCAGGCGCTCGCCTTCGAGCCCCTCCCCTGGGCCTGGCTCCAGGAGGGAACCCCGGTGACCCGCGTCCCGGCAAGGGAGACTGATTCCTGTGTTGTTTTCTCATGTCTTAGGGGTCTGTTTTGAATCGCACTTTGTCTGGACCTTCACCCCGGACCTGTTTGCCTTGGGTGACCCTACCAGGGCCATTTGCCCCCGACAACATAGCTCCTAGGATCATTAGGTCACATGCGTTCCATGTCGGGGATAAATTTTCATCATTAGAAGAGCTTGAAAAACACATTCAGTTGTTCAAACAGCATCATGACATTCAATTGTATAAAAGAAGAACACGTACAATCGGAAATGCTCCTAAACAATCGGTGAAGCTATAAATCCTGCTATAAAGTTTCTTGAAGTAGGATTGCACTGCATCCACAAATAAGTGGCCCTTAGCCATGGCCTAACATAAATAAACAAGCTTAAAGCTGACGAGAAATGACAATAATATTTATGTACATGATTATCTGATAGTAAAACATGTTTACCCCCCGAATATATATTTTATTTCTGCTGGAAATTGACAACAAAACATACAAAATTAACCACAAACTGACCCAACAACTGCCTCAGAAAGCCAACGGTCCGAATGAGTTTGACTATCATTACCGTTGCTTAAAAATCCACCAATAGATGGATTTCACCTGACGTATCATACTTAATTTTATATGTGTGTGCAGGCTATATGACCTATGAGCTTATTCGGAGGCGGGCGAATAGCGCTTTCCCTCAGAGTCCATTAGACCATCCCCAAATGAAGAGGCAGGTGGCTAACACTGCATCTTGAGATGGGAGGGCATGCTTTTTCCGTTTCCTGGTTGGTGGTGGTGGTCATGTGAGAGGGAAGGTAATACCTGTTGGGTGGGAATTGGATAATCTCAGATAGGGAGAAAATGGAGGTGGTAAAATTTTATTATACATAGATAAATACATACATACATATACACATACACATATACATACATATACATGCATACATGCAAATGCAGCCGTGAAGGGGGGGCACAAACCAGTGTCTCTCCCTCACGCCGGTCCCAAGCCCGGATAAATGCAGAGGGTTGCGTCAGGAAGGGCATCCGGCGTAAAACAAATGCCAAATAAACTATGCGAATCACAAGAAAGAATGACATACCGGATCGGTCGAGGTCCGGGTTAACAACGACCGCCATCAGTGCCGTCAACCAACAGGGTGCTGATGGAAATTGGACTACTGTTGGTCGAAGACGTCGAAGAAGGAGAGGCGGGAGGCGCGTCCGTTGCCAGAGAGAGAAGAGGAAAGGCATGAGTCTAGGACTGAAAGTAGGGACTTTGAATATTGGAACTATGACAGGAAAAGGTAGAGAGCTGGCTGACATGATACAGAGGAGGAAGGTGGACATACTGTGTGTTCAGGAGACCAGGTGGAAAGGTCGCAAGGCTAGAAGCATAGGAGCAGGGTTTAAGCTGTTTTATCACGGTGTGGATGGGAAGAGAAATGGAGTCGGAGTCATCTTGAAGGAGGAGTTTGCCAGGAATGTTCTAGAAGTGAAAAGAGTGTCAGACAGAGTGATGAGTCTCAAGTTAGAAATTAAAGGTGTGATGGTCAATGTTGTTAGTGCTTATGCCCCACAGACAGGATGTGAGCGAGAAGAGAAGGAGAGATTCTGGAGGGAGTTAGATGAAGTGATGCAGAGTACCCCAGAGGTGAAAGAGTGGTCATTGGGGCAGACTTCAATGGACATGTTGGTGCAGGAAACAGAGGGACGAGGAAGTGATGGGTAGGTTTGGTATCCAGGACAGGAGCATGAAGGACAGATGTTGGTAGATTTTGCAAAAAGGATGGAAATGGCTGTGGTGAATACTTTCTTCCAGAAGAGAGAGGAGCATAGGGTGACTTATAAAAGTGGAGGTAGGAGCACACAGGTAGACTACATCTTGTGCAGGCGATGTAATTTAAAGGAAGTCAGTGACTGCAAAGTAGTAGCGGGTGAGAGTGTTGCCAAACAGCATAGGATGGTGGTGTGCAGGATGATGCTGATGGTGAGGAAGGCGAAGAAGGCAAAGGCAGAGCAGAAGACAAAGTGGTGGAAGTTGTGTCGGGTTGTCTTCAAGGAGGAGTTGAAACAGGCTTTGGGTGGTCAGGAAGTGCTTCCAGATGACTGGACAACTACAGCGAATGTGATCAGGGAGACAGGTAGGAGAATACTTGGTGTGTCATCTGGAAGGAAAGTAGATAAGGAGACTTGGTGGTGGAATGAGGAAGTGCAGGAGTGTGTACAAAGGAAGAGATTAGCTAAGAAGAAGTGGGACATTGACAAAACCGAAGAGAGTAAACAGGAGTACAGGGAGACACAGCGTAAGGCAAAGGTAGCAGTGTCAAAGGCCAAACAGAGCGCGTTTGATGACTTGTATGCTCGGTTGGAAAGTAAGGAGGGAGAAAATGATTTATACAGGTTGACACAGCAGAGAAATAGAGATGGGAAGGACGTGCAGCAAGTTAGATTGATAAAGGACAGACAGGGAAATGTACTGACTGATGACAGAAGCGTGCTGGGAAGATGGAAAGAGTACTTTGAAGAGCTGATGAATGAGGAAAATGAGAGAGAAAAAGAGTAGAAGAGGTGACTGTTGAGGACCAGGAAGTAGCAAAGATTAGTAAGGGTGAAGTGAGGAGGGCATTGAAGAGGATGAAGAATGGAAAGGCAGTTGGTCCTGATGACATACCGGTGGAGGTATGGAAGTGTCTAGGAGAGGTAGCAGTAGATTTTCTGACAAGAACATTTAACAAGGTCTTAGAGAGCGAGAGGATGCCAGAGGAATGGAGGAGAAGTGTGCTGGTGCCCATTTTTAAGAACAAGGGAGACGTGCAGAGTTGTGGCAACTACAGAGGGATAAAGTTGATGAGCCATACGATGAAGTTATGGGAAAGAATAGTGGAAGCTAGACTAAGGGCAGAAGTCAGCATTTGTGAACAACAGTTTGGTTTCATGCCCAGAAAGAGCACCACAGATGCAGTGTTTGCCTTGAGGACGTTAATGGAGAAGTACAGAGAAGGTCAGACGGAGCTGCATTGTGCCTTTGTGGATCTGGAGAAAGCATATGACAGGGTGCCAAGAGAAGAACTGTGGTATTGCATGAGGAAGTCTGGAGTGGCAGAGAAGTATGTTAGAGTGGTGCAGGACATGTATGAGAGATGTAAGACAGTGGTGAGGTGTGCTGTCGGTGTGTCAGAAGAGTTCAAGGTGGAGGTGGGACTGCATCAAGGGTCAGCTCTCAGCCCCTTCTTGTTCGCTATGGTGATGGACAGGCTGACAGACGAGGTTAGACAAGATTCCCCATGGACTATGATGTTTGCAGATGACATTGTAATCTGTAGTGAGAGCAGAGAACAAGTGCAGGAAAATCTAGAGAGCTGGAGGTATGCCCTGGAAAGGAGGGGAATGAAGATTAGCCTCAGTAAGACAGAATACATGTGCATGAATGACAAGGACCAAAGAGGAACGGTGAGATTACAGGGAGCAGAGATAAGAAAGGTTAGGCTCAACAATCCAGAGCAATGGAGAGTGTGGAAAAGAGGTCAAGAAGCGTGTGCAGGCAGGTTGGAATGGTTGGAGAAAAGTGTCCGGTGTGATGTGTGATAGGAGGGTATCGGCAAAAATGAAAGGAAAAGTGTACAAGACGGTGTTGAGGCCAACGATGCTGTATGGGTTAGAAACAGTGGCCCTGGGGAAAAGACAGGAGGCAGAGTTGGAGGTAGCAGAGATGAAAATGTTGAGGTTCTCTTTGGGAGTAACGAGGACGGATAGGATTAGGAATGAGCACGTCAGAGGGACAGCACATGTAAGACGTTTTGGAGACAAAGTCAGAGAGGCTAGATTGAGATGGTTTGGACATGTACAGAGGAGGGATAGTGAGTATATTGGTAATAGGATGCTGAGGCTGGAACTACCAGGCAAAAGGCCTAGAGGAAGACCAAAGAGACGATTCATGGATGTGGTAAAGGAGGACATGAAGGTCGTTGGTGTAAGAGAAGAAGATGCAAAGGATAGGGTGAGATGGAGGCAGATGATTCGCTGTGGCGACCCCTGAAGGGAAAAGCCGAAAGGAAAAGAAGACATGCATACATGCATACATACATGCATACAGATATACATGCACACATACATTCATACATACATATATACTAGTATATCTGTCTCTTTGTTCAGAACTCAAGCGTTCATCCTGAACGTAGCCTTTTTAAATATTTTTTATTTTTGATGGAAGGAGGCATCAACAAGATGCGAAAGTTGAGCACATATGTACTTTTTTTAAAAAATATATTTATATTTAATACTATATAACTAAGAGCAGAACAATAAAAACGCATACATAAGAATAAGTACCTAAGTCCTATGTTTAAAAGGGACCTTACACAGACCCAGTAAACAGTACAATTATATGACACAATAATAATAGTAGTAAGAATAATAATAATAATATTAATAATAATAATAATAATAATAATAATAATAATAATAATAATAATAATACAATAAATGAGTCAGTAGATGCAACAACAAAGTCATTAAACACAACAACATAAATTATATTGCTCTTAGTTATATAGTCGATCATGCAAAGAGTAAAGTTGTGGAAAAAAACAGGAAGGATCGCACAAGAAATTTCTATGTGTGTGTAAAAGCACAAATGGCAATAAATAATCTTGATTCTTGAATCTTGAATCTTGTGCTCATGGCAAGGACTGTTCTCGCCATTCCAGCTGCAGCGTGGTGAGCGAGAGAGATTTTTCCGCTGCTGGGGTTTGTAATCCAGGAACGGAAATCACAGCTGAAGTAAGAGGCAGTGGATGAGATTTGGTTAATGAACAGCAATCTCCTGATTAAATATTTTTCCTCCCAGTGACAAAATAAAAGACTGGGTGTGGTTCAGTCTCCACTCTGAGAATGGGGCGGTCAGTGCAGTATTAAGCATTAGTATTATTTAAAGGAATGTTGAGCAAGCTCCTTCTTAAAATAAGTCTTCATATAGTTTTCTGTGTTGCTTAAATTTTTGTCAATTAAAACGATGACAAAACAACATTAATATAACGAATAAAGAAAAAGAAGGTCCCACAGAGAGAGTGATGGTGAGGTAGGCTACCCAACCCATTAACACATCTGGCTGCACCCCGGCCCTCGCTTCGTGGGACACCTATTCTTTTTCTATATAAAAATACAAGAAGGACTATAACACATTCATTCATTTTCTGAACGGCTGAATTCAAATTAGGATCGCAGGGAGGCTGTTGCCTATCCCAGACGACCCCGGCCGAGGGCAGCATACACCCTAGGCAGGAAGACACTGATGGTTATGCAGCTCCTCTTGTCGAAAGTCAGAAATGGTTCTTTTCCAGCCACGCACATAGACAGTGAGAGACATGGCCAGCCTTTGGTAACCCACTGGGGGGACAGTGACAATCCGTGGAGAGTGGGGCTTGAACCCCCAACCTTAGGATCAGTAAGCCAGCACATTTTACCACAAGGCTACCACTGCCTCAAAGGGCAGTGGTGGTCTAGTGGATAGGGCACGGGATCGCTGATCCTAAGCTTGCGGGTTCGAGTTCCCACAGGGTTGTCACTGTCCCCCCAGTGCAGCTAACTGGGTTATCAAAGGCGGGCCATGTCTCTCACTGTCTATGATGAGAGGCATGTAAAAGAACCATTGCTGACTTTCGTAAAAAGAGTAGGCTGCAAAGCCGTCAGCGTGTTTCTGTCAGTCTAGGAACCACCACAACCGTCTCAGCCAGTTGAGCCACCGTGGAAGGGACCTAGGCCTAGTGAGCGGGGATCAGCCAGCGCGAACTGTCTCTCGCTATACAAAAAATACTCAGCGCAGGTGAGGAGAAATAACACTTCACTATCTTCGAATTCGAAGAACAGAGCCATTGTGGCACAGGCCTCATATAGACATTGGGGATTTTCATTGACAGTAACTTTTCATTCAACATCTTTTTATGGATCTAAATGTTTTTTGGGGGTTTTTTGCCAGCAGAATTGCGATTTAATTGTCTCTGCAGTTGTTTAATAAAGATATAAACATGAAGGGAAAATGAGAAAAAAACATTATATGCAGTGTAATTTGATTTTAAATGTCATAAAACAATTTATGGCTCTCAGTGTTTTCTTGACTGTGGAAAACGGGTCCAAATGGCTCTTTGAATGGCAAAGGGTGTCGACCCCTGTCCTAGGCCCTAATTTAATCTCTGCTCGGTAGCCTGAGGGGATAATCCTTCACTGTCTCCCTCTAGTGGCCGAAATTTTAATTTATATCTCCCAATTAAAAATTAAATTCAAATTTACCCCAGGTGTAATCTAACCCCAACTTATAGCCGAGGGGCAATTTGATGCCCGGACTGCTGGTCTCTGGGGTGGTCTGAATGACGTGGGGGAAAGACCGTGCACAACAAAGCACACTGGTTCGTACCGGGAACCTGATTCTTAGGTTAGTCATCGACTTTCCTAACATCTCATTCCTAATCAGCCTGTGCCCCCCTTGGGTCGATTTGGGCACCCTGGTTACCAAGCGGTTCGGTTACGCCAGATAATTAAGAACAATTCCAAATTAGGGAAACCAAAGCGGAGAAAATATGTAATTAGTAAAACCCTTTACCACAAATTATTATCTTATAATTATACTCAAAGCTAGAAAATTGTTATGGTCGGTGCTGGTTGGCGTAACTAGCTCTTTGTTAACCATTGCAGGTGCTGGCGAGGGGTGTGGTGGTTGCCGGTAGGCGAGTTCCAAGCTGAGCGCACCTGATCCCAAGCTGCAATCAGCAAGCAGCCAGCTATAAATGGGAGCGGCACGCTTCCCTCTGATGTCAGAAGATTGTTTTCCCCGTGACTCTGCTCCTCGGCTTTCTCTTTGATCTCTGGTTCTTGCTTCGTGCTTGACCAGTTCCCTCGACTTGGTATTCCAGTGATTTTCAGGTCCTAGTGTTTAATAAATTGTTTGCACCTTCTTTTGGTCTTCTGCATCTCTGGGTCAAACACATACACTCCAGGCATAACAGAATCTTCTGACCAGAACATGGACTCGGCGGAGACTGCGCAGCTTCGGCAGGCACTATCTGACCAGGGCGCCCTGCTGGGACGACACGACTCCACCCATGGACAATCTCCAGCACATAACCACCAGCTTGGCGCAGCTCACCTCGCTGCCGCGCCCCCGCCCCCTCACCCTTCACTTTTCGCTTCGGCAGCAGCGCCAGCGCCAGTGATACTCCCCGTGCACCGAGAACCACTCATCCCCACACCAGCCAGGTATTCAGGCGCAATCGGCTCCTGCGCACATTTCCTTCACCAATGTTTGCTTGTCTTCAGCCAGCAGCTGCTCACATACACCACTGATCAAGAAAAAACCACCTTCATCATGAGCTTACTCACGGAGCAAGCCTCGTCCTGAGTGCTGGCGGTCACTACCCATACCCCGGAATTATGCTCCCAGGTAGAACAGTTCATGCGAGAAATGAAGAAGGTTTTCGATAGCCCTGTGGGAGGGCAGCAGGCGAGCTCCCAGCTCCTATGTATCCGGCAAGGCTCACAGTTGGTGGCGGAGTACACTATCCGATTCCGAATTGTCGCCATCGAATGCGGCTGGAACGACCCCGCGCTTCGGGGGGGGGGGCTTCCTGCAGGGGCTCAATGAATGGCTGAAAGACGAGCTCGCAGCCCAAGATGAGACGACTACTCTGGGGGAGTTAATCGCCTTGTCCACCAGACTGGACAACCGGCTGAGAGAGAGGAATAGAGCCCTGAAGGGAGCCCCACCTTGAACTCACTCACCATTTACCCCTCTGAGGGAGGATGACGGCCATGAACCCATGCAGGTGAACCGCACCAGACTGACGGCTGAAGAGAGGCACCGGCGGCTGGCCGACAGTCTCTGCATCTACTGCGCCGAGAAGGGCCATTATCTTGCCCAGTACCCCGCGCGACAGAGCCCGACAGCGACGAGAGGATCCTCCACGACACCCAGAAAGCGCCTGCAAGTTCAAGGTACGCTACACTCTGTGCAACACTCTCATCCTGTAGACGTATTTATTGACTCAGGCGCTGACACCAACTTTATTGATCCGGGGATGGTTGAGCTCCACGACCTACCCGTGTATGAACTCGAGACCCCCAAGGAGGACTACCACTAGGCCATAGATGGCCGATGCATCGCTCGCATCATGCACAAGACCAAGTCAGTGAAGCTCACTTTGTCAGGTAACCGCCAAGAATATTTGAACTGTTTGTTCTCCCTGCCTCTCTCTCTCTCCCCTAGGATTGGAGTGGCCATGGTTGCAGACTCACAATCAGACGCACCCTCATCATACACGGCTGGAGCGACTACTGTCTGCAACACTGCCTAATGGCGGCTGTGCCCTTCCAAGCTTTACAAACCCTGGTCGACCTGGAGGATCTGGACTTAGCCGGCGTGCTCGAAGAATATCACGACCTGTAAGAGGTTTTCAGCAAGGACCGGGCTCGCTCCTTACCTCTTCATCAACCATACAACCTGCGCCATTGACCTACTCCCAGGTTCCACACTCCCTTCCCAGCGACTATACAACCTCTCTAAGCCGGAGAAAGACGCCATGGAGGCATACATCAACGACTCGCTGGCTGCAGGTCTCATTGAGCCCTCATCTTCCCCGGTAGGTGCGGGATTCTTCTTTGTTGAAAAGAAAGACAAGATCCTGAGACCTTGCATCGATTATAAGGGCCTGAACCAGATCACCACTAAAAACAAGTACCCTCTCCCCCTAATCGATTCAGCCTTCACCCCTCTCCACGATGCTACCGTTTTTTTCCAAGCTGGACCTGAAAAATGCCTTACCTCTTAGTCCGAATTCGGGAGAGGGATGAGTGGAACACGCCCCTAGGGCACTTCGAATACCTGGTCATGCCATTCGGACAAACCAATGCCCTGGCGGTCTTCCAAGCTCTGGTCAACGATGTGCTTAGGGACATGCTGAACCGCTTTGTATTCATATACAGTCGGCCCCCAATTTACGAAGACCCCTTTGGACGAAATCCCCGGATTACGAAAAACATTTTCTTGAGTTACCCTCCCCGAAATACGAAACAATCCCCTCTTATGAAAAGAAATTCAAAATTCAAACGCCAATCGACGCACAAGTTGCTCTCTCATTGGCTGTCTCTCAACATCCCACCCCGCTGGCCTCCCAGATAGAGATAGAAGGAAGCTTCACTCTGGTTTGTAGTTTAGTTTTTTAAGTTGTTTTAATTCAGTAAATGTTTAATAAATGTGGGTGCATTTGAGCTCATCTGGCATCCCGATCCCTCAAGGAATCAAAAATTAAAGTTGAGTTTGTCAAGCAGGGAATGAGATTTGAATTCACGTCTTGTGGGCGTGGCCCGCAGTGTGTGCGAGAGAGAGAGAGAGAATAACGCTTTAGTTTTTAGTTTAGTTTTTTAAGTTGTTTATTTCAGTAAATGTTTAATAAATGTGGGCGCATTTGAGCTCATCTGGCATCCTGATCCCTCAAAGAATCAAAAATTAAAGTTGAGTTTGTCAAGCGCTTTGAATTCCAGCACGTGCAAGAGAAGGAGATCGAGAGAGAAAAGTGTGTGTGTGTTAATAAAAATGTTTAATAGTGGTTTAATTAATAAATATGTTAATAAAATGGTTTGTGTTTAATAAAATTGTTTAATGGTTTAATAAAAATTTTTTTTTTACGTTTAACAAATATTTCAAACAAAATCGGTGTACTTTTATCATTTCTAAAGGGTTTATGGGGTTTATCCAGTCCAAGGACTGGAGCCTTGGAACGAATTAGGCGTTTAAGATGTGATCCATACTTACGAAATCCCCCCAATACGAAAAGGGCTCTGGAACAGATTATTTTCGTAAATTTGGGGCCGACTGTACCTGGACCAAATTCTGATCTTCTCTAGAGACCAAGACAAACATCTCCGCCACATGAGAATGGTACTAAAGATTTTTTTCACCTGTTGCCACAGTGAATTATGTTATCTGTGTTCCATTAATGAGGGATTGTTCTATCCTCATGCACGAGCTTTACTCGGGGTAACCTTGACTCAGATGACTGAACGAACTTATTGTTAATTGTTGAGGTGTGACAATTCAGAGTTAGTTCCCTTAGCAATCAGGTTGTGGCTCAGAGTTTAACATTCTTTCTGAAACCAGGCCCCAGATGTCCAGTGTCCTGGTTAACACAACTGCCTCACAACAAACAGGGTCCCCCCAGCAGTCCATAAACATGCATGCCCAGTTAGATCTAATTTACTGTTTCAAATTGTCCTTAGGTATGAATGTATGTTTTTGCCCCGCCATTTTTTTGGCAAACGGTTCCTTGCCCTCGCCCAGCCCCCACGCAACCTCAATATGAATAAGTGTTTCAGTAAATCAGTGCGATCTAGTCCCTGCCGGAACCATTTCACTGGAGTGAAGTTTTACACGACGCTTTTAATACTAACACAGAAGACGCGACCAAAGGGTTAAATTACGTCATTGAGTTAATTTCCCCCTTTTATTCGTATTAGTCTCCTCTGTTGTATGTTTCTAGTGAACAAACAGTATTTATAATAAAAGCATTTAGACATCTTGTTAAAAGAATCACTATCATTATTTTTGGTTCGTCCACATTCGTAATCTCTCCACCTTCTACATTATGGTACATTCCACATAGGTTCCATTGAGACGTAAATGTCTGTTTAGGTGCACTACACTGTGAATGAAACTAGCCCTTCTGCTCACACTGTAGTGCACTTTAATTCGAACGAGGGAGTATTTGGAACTCTATCCCACACGTGAGACTCCTGTGTGATGTGTTGAGAAAGTGCGATTGAGGGGTTCAGACACTCATCAATATGGGGAAGAAGAAGAATCGAGAAGACGGTACAGGGCTAGGAAGAGCTTTAATGAAGGAGAGACTGAATGCAGCTCGAGGACACAGAAGAGACAACACATGGGTATGTATATTATGTGCTAGCAGCGGGACTTGAGTAATGTACATCCTGCTCATGGCTAAAGAGTTAGCTACAACACTTAGCCAGGTTACAGAAGTGTGACTTTGGGGAAAATAACTAGCACCACATGTAACACCATGTTATTCTTCGTATACCACAACAGTTTCAGAACCGTTGTTCTTCTTAATTTACCCCATTCAATCCTGAAAGTCGTGGGGAGCCTAGAGCTTATCTTAGCCAATACTGGGGGAAGGTGGGGTACATCGTGAACAGCACGCTAAAACATCGCAGGGCCAACACAAACGTACACACTCACGTCCACAGCGGCAGTTTGGACCAGCCAGTTGGCATAATGTGCAATGGACTGTAACTAGAGGGACCTGTATCCTGTACCCAAAGGAAGCCCATGCAAGCAAAGGGAGGCAGTAAACAGGCGTGCATGTTCAGCTGACTGGTTGTTCCAAACTGCGGTTAGAACTGTGTGTGTGTGTGTTGGTCTTGCCATGATCTGACTTGTTTTTCAAGGTGTACCTCGCCAGCGCAGATAGGCTCCAACCTTCCCACTACCCTAGTCGAAGTAAGTAGTTTGACAAGTGAGTTATACTAATGCTGTAATTTAGTTTGGACCCACTTTCTACATGAGTAAGAATGGCTGCTACTCCAATGTAAATAATCAGTGATATTATGTGTGTGTTTCATCCCCACCAGCTCCACACCAGTGAACTGAATGATGGATATGATTGGGGTCGCCTGAATTTGCAGTCTGTAACAGAACAGAGCTCTTTGGATGATTTTCTGGCCAAGGCTGAACTTGCAGGAACAGAATTTGCTGCAGGTAGAACTTTTCACACTTGCATGTCTTGGTAATGTAGATTATATCTATATTGTTTTAATAATGTTTCAGAGAAACTGAACGTCAAATTGGTGCCAGCTGTAGCCAGGACTGGCCTACTGACAGTAGAGGAATCCAAAAGACTAAAGAAACTTCATGAAGACAACAGACAGTTCCTCCGCATTCCAAGAAGGTGATTTTTTTTTGTTCCAAGGTCATGCTTTTGGTAAAGTATTTAGCCCAGTGATGCATAACAGTTATTCACTGATGACTTAGTGGATGTGGTTGAATAGTGTCAGAGACAGAATGTCAAAGGGACTGTTCAATTCAGAGTTATATACTGAGCCGGAAGTGAATAATTGTTATAATATAGATGAAATGGAAATAAAATAAAAGCAGCTAAATCAATATTTATATGGTTAGTTTTTCCATTTTAAATTAAGTCAAGCTTTATCCTGAGTTTGTGGCATGGATGTTATCTATGGGTCTAATCACTAAATTGGTACTGAAATGTGTGAACACTGACCTTTTTATATTTTCTGTAGATTTAGAAAAAAACAGGTTTTTCCTTTTTTGTTGAATGCATGAGGCCTAAGTATGCAGTAAATCCTGGTAGATGCAGAATAATAATCCTTCGAGAAGCAGCATTCAGATTCAGTAGGACAATGCAAAAAGTCAGTATGTAACATGCACAGAATGAATGACCTTCTACAACCCCTGACAAAAATAAAGGAATCGCCAGTCTCAGAGTATGTTCATTCAGGTAGGTACACCATGTAACATTTTGCCACACGTGTAAATTCTGTGGCTCATTGTGTGCCACCTGTGCTCCAATTCATGTGGTTATTTGACCTGTGGAGACCTTAGCAGAGGCTCAGCGGGATGTGAAAATCTTTCTCTGGTTACAAAATTAACCATGAAAAAGGTGTAAACTAGGAAATATTTGAATTGTCTCAAAAACTGTTCACCATATAAAATTTCAGTTTCGTGATCAGACCTATGTACGACACATGAATGGTGCAATCTGATCCATTTACTCAGGATTATAAATCATTATTCCAAGTGGTTAAGGCCTGACATGCAGTTTGTCACGGGTACTCCAGCATGCAGCATCATTATCATAATTTAAAATGAAACAAACACAATAAAAGTCTAATTTTATTTGTTATTTTGGTATTTCCTTGTAATGTATAGATGAACATTTGAATTACTGTGCAAATGGACCTTTTTTAGAGCCAAGATTCTTGTGTTTGCACAGTGTACGTACAACTAAACGCTGAAGTCGAATGTACAGTCATTCCTTGCCACTTCGCGATTTTGAGCATCGCGGCATTTTAATAAAAAAATAAAAATAAAAAATTCAAAATTTGTGCTGAAACTCACATGTAAGCAAGCGGAAGACAGGGACCCAAGACAGGCTGCGTCCATTGTTTCCAAACGACAGACTGAAGTGCTCCTCCTCCCCAGTTCAGGCAGGGACCGCCCACTCAACTCAATCTCGCAAGCTGATTGGCTTAGACGCGTGATGCTGTTGCCTCCCGCCCACTCAACTCAATGTCGCAAGCTGATTGGCTTAGACGCGTGACGCTGTTTCCTCGCACATTCCCGCGGATTTTTTGTGATTTTGTGATCTTAGTGTTTGTGAACATCCTGCACCGCGGAGGAGAGCTATTGTCAGAGGTGAGTACAGTACTTAAAGTATTTATATATAAAGTCTATTTAAATATTAATACATTACAGTATTTATATATGCATATAATTGTGTAACGTTTAATATACACTTCTTGATATTGTATAGATGTGAAAACATATAGAAATGAGACAACATGATAGAGATGGGGGGGGGGGGGTGTCTTTTTCCTACTTTGCGGTTTTTCGAATATTGCGGCCAGGTCTGGTCTACATTAACCGCGATATTCAAGGGATGACTGTACTCCTGTTAACTCTACACATCAAGAGCTCAGATAGCTTATTTTGACTCAAAGCACATCGCTGGCATGAACAGTCTGTGCCATGTTTAAATGGTGCATGTAAATATAAAGTACACACACTTCAGTTTAGTATGGTTTTTTTTTTTTTTTTTTTTTTTTTTTTTTTTTTTTCCCCTAATACAGCCGGCCCCCAATTTACGAAATTAATTCATTCCAGAGCCCTTTTCGTATAACGGGGATTTCGTAAATTGGGGTCGCATCTTATATGTTAAACGACTAATTCGTTCCTAGGCTCCAGTCCTTGGACTGGATAAATCCTTTAAAAATGATAAAAGTACACCAATTTTGCATGAAATCTGTGTTAAAAGTAAAAGAAAATTATTTATTAAACCATTTTATTAACATATTTATTAATTAAACCATTATTAAACATTTTTTTTATTAACGCACATACACACGCACACACCTCTCTCTCTCTCTATATATATATATATCCTTCTCTCGCGTGCGCACTGCTGGTCACGCCCACAAGACATGAATTCAAAGTGCATTCCTTGCTTGACAAACTCAACTTTAATTTTATTCCTTGAGGGATCGGAATTCCAGATGAGCTCAAATGCACCCACATTTATTAAACATTTACTGAATTAAACAACTTAAAAAAACTAAAGTGTTATTCCTTCTCTCTCTCTCTCTCTCTCTGTCCCGCGCGGGTGCTGCGGGCCATGCCCACAATACATGAATTCAGTGCGCATTCCCTGCTTGACCATTTACTGAATTAAAACAACTTAAAAAACTAAACTAAAAACTAAATCGTTATTCCTTCTCTCACGCGCGCACTGCGGGTCACGCCCACAAGACATGAATTCAAAGTGCATTCCCTGCTTGACAAACTCAACTTTAATTTGATTCCTTGAGGGCTCGGGATGCCAGATAAGCTCAAATGTACCCACATTTATTAAACATTTACTGAATTAAAACAACTTAAAAAAACTAAACTAAAAGTTAGTTATTCCTTCTCTCTCTCTCTCTCGCTCTCTCTCTGTGTCTCTCTCTCTCGCCGCGAAGACGTGAATTCAAAGTGCATTCCCTGCTTGACAAACTCAACTTTAATTTGATCCTTGAGGGATCGGAATTCCAGATGAGCTCAAATGCGCCCACATTTATTAAACAGTTACTGAATTAAAACAACTTAAAAAACTAAACTAAAGAGTGACGCTTCCTTCTGTCTCTATCTGGGACGCCAGCGGGGTGGGATGTTGAGAGACAGCCAATGAGAGAGCAACTCGTGCGTCGTGTGAAATTTTGATTGGCGCGTTTGAATTTCTTTTCGGAAGAGGGGGTTGTTTCGTATTTCGGGGACGGAAACTCAAGAAAATGTTTTTCGTAATCCGGGGATTTCGTACTAAGGGGTCTTCGTAAATTGGGGGCCGACTGTATCCTTTTATCCGACTATAGTTATTACAGACATTTTGAATTTGGACGTGAACACACCATGTTTTCTCATGTGTCCATGGTGTATGCAGTGTATTGCACTTTAACTATGCTAAAATTAATAGTCTGCACAGCGCTTCTTGGTTTCGATCTCACCTGACTAGTCTCTGTTGTGGTAAAATATGTATTTATATACAATAAGAATCTAATTTTAGTTCATTTTTAATTTTTCCTCATCGTACTGTACTTCCAAAATTAAAAAGCAGAATAGGATTACCAGCGATAACAGTATGTAACTCTTGGGCTCTGCAGTTGCCAATGTTGAGAGCTCACCCATGTTTGTCAGGATTTTAAAAAAATAAAAATGAGAATAAAGGTTTTATCACCTTTGGGCTTTTTTTTTTTGATAAAGTTCCTGTTTAAAATGTACTAAAACAGTTATGACTCTCAGAGGAAGTCTCTAAAATGAATATTCATTCAACATCCACCTAACCGTCTGAGCAACTTTATTATTCATCAAAGGATAGGGAACTAAAAGCTTGTTCATACACTTTACTGAGTTATATTTGACTAGAAAATTAATGAATGTACATCATGTGCTAGTTGTACTACAACAACAACAGGGAGGATTATGGGTAATTTGCCATGCTAGGCCTTTTGGTAGAATCGAGCTGCACGTTGTACACTTTATTTTTTCTTTTTTTTTTCTTCAATGTTTGCTGTCCAGAGAGATGTTAACACAGCTGTGATGTGAACATAATTGTATACATGCTTGCTTATGCTCTGGAGACCCTGTGGATTTAATTTGAGGACATATTTTCTCCCAACTACGTTGTGTGCATGCATTGTGTGTAAGATCCTCATATGATGGCCGTTAGGTATTAATCTTATGCTAAACTTCCTTTTTGAAGTTTGAAGACCTTGATAAGGTTCAATAGTTATTGGGTGTTAAGCGTTAGGAAGAATGGCAAGGCAAACTGTGTATGACTGTACTACATGTGTTACCGAAGGATTCCACCAAATGGTGGACTTCAGTACATCGTTTTTCTTCAGAATGTACTGCCATATTAGCACAGTGGAACAGGTTAGTGCGTCTGCCTTACAGCAAAAAAAGTTCTGCGTTCAATTACCAGGCTTGGGCGTTTTTTTTTTGTTTTTGGTTTTTTTTGGTGCCCATTTCTCCCGAGTTTAGCCGTATCCAATTCCCCCCAATCAATTATTACCTTCCCTAGCACATGGATACCATTTGACATGGAGGGGCGAAAACATGCACACGCCCCCTCCGTGATATGTGATGCAAGCCACCAGCCTCTTCTCGGACTGCTGCACATGCGTATTTGTGGGCAGTCTAACACACTTGGCTCTATTCGCCTCCTCATACAAATGAGTTCTCGGACCGAACACTGTGAGTGACAGGGAAGTGAGTGTATGCCATCTCTCCCTCTTGTGGGAGCTCAGCTTCATAGTTCCCATCAACTTCTGGTCACAGATGGCTGTGGCACTAAACCAGATTTTAACTTGCCGTCTCCGGGTTAATAATCATGCACCTTGTTGATGCGCCATTTCAGTAGCTGGCTCAGAAGTTTCTGTGTGGCATTTGCATGTTCTTCCTGTGCTTCCTCTGGGTACTCTAGTTACCTCCAACAGTCCAAAGACATGCACATTAGGTTATTAGCTGTTCCAAATTGAACTTAAGTGTGAATGTGAAAGGTTTTGTGTGATAAGCTGATCAGGGTGCTAACACCCACTGTTGGCTGTGATAGGCACCAGCCTCACTGTGACTCTATTAGGATTAAGTCTGACAAATGAGTGAGTCAGCGAAAATCTTTGGCTATTTTTAGTGTCGATGGATCTTGCTGTGGTATACCGTATATCCCATCTGTATACTGCCCTTATAGTTGGATCTTGTGGACACGAGAATGGACTCGATTGATGCACCAAACAGATGCAGGATATATGACGCAGAAGTCTTTCCCATGTGAGCACATGTATGTTAACAGCATGAATACCAATGTGGTTTCTTTTGTTTCAGACCACACTGGACTGAGAACACAAGCCCCGAAGTTCTACAGCAAACTGAGAGAGAGAGCTTCCTGACATGGAGAAGAGAGCTGGCACAGTGAGAACTCATTCCCCCTTTTGAGTTTTTATCACTTTATATATATTTTTTGATGGACTGGAAGGTTTGCTTATAGTCGGCCCCCTACTTACGAAATTAATCCGTTCCAGCGCCTTTTTTGTAACGCGGAGGTTTCGTAAGTAGAGGCGTATTTTACATGTAAAACGCCTAATTCGTTCCAAGGCTCCCAAGACTACCCATTAACCCTTTAAAAATGATAAAAGTACACCAATTTTTGATGAAATATGCGTTAAAAGTGAGAGAAAATTATTTATTAAACAATTTAAACATTTTATTAACATATTAAAGCATCTTATTAACATATTTATTTATTAAACCATTATTAAACATTTTTTATTAATGCACATACACACACGCACACACACAGCACTGTCTCTCTCTCTCTCTCTCTCTCTCTCTCACACACACACACACACACAATACAGTACACATTAAATGGCGTACACAGTCCCACACGCAGGACGCCAGAGCATTTTAAGACGGGGAATTCGAAGCGCATCCATCTAAACTGGCCTAATCTTATTCTTAATGGATTCACGCCACACGATACTACTTCTTTTCCTTTCGGCAACAGCAAACCATTCGCCTCCATCTCACCCTATCCTCTGCATCTTCTACTCTTACTCCAACTACCTTCATGTCCTCCTTCACCACATCCATAAATCTTCTCTTTGGTCTTCCTCTCGGCCTTCTCCCTGGTAGTTCCAACCTCAGCATCCTACCCCTCCTCTGTACATGTCCAAACCATCTCAATCCAACCTTTCTAACTTTGGCTCCAAAACATCTAACGTGCTGTCCTTCTGATGTACTCAATCCTGATCCTATCCATCCTCGTTACTCCCAAAGAGAACCTCAACATTCTCATCTCTGCTACCTCCAGCTCTGCCTCCTGTCTTTTCCCCAGGGCCACTGTTTCTAAACCATACAACATCGCTGGCCTCAATACCGTTTTGTGCACTTTTCCTTTCATTCTTGCCGATACCTTCCTATCACAACAGATACTTTTCTCCAACCATTCCAACATGCCTGCACATACCTTTTCGCCTCTTTTCCACACTCTCCATTGCTCTGGATTGTTGAGCCTAAGTACTTAAAATCCTCCATCTTCCTTATCTCTGCTCCCCGTAACCTCACCGTTCCTCTTGGGTCCTTGTCGTTCACACACATGTATTCTGTTTTACTGAGTCTAACCTTCATTCCTCTCCTTTCCAGGGCATACCTCCCCCTTTCTAGATTTTCCTGCACTTGTTCTCTGCTCTCACTACAGATCACAATGTCATCTGCAAACATCATAGTCCATGTAGATTCTTGTCTAACCTCATCTGTCAGCCTGTCCATCACCAGAGCAAACAAGAAGGGGATCAGAGCTGACCCTTGATGCAGTCCCACCTCCACCTTGAACTCTTCTGTCACACCGATAGCACACCTCACCACTGTCTTACATCTCTCATATATGTCCTGCATCAATCTAACATACATCTCTGCCACTCCAGACTACCTCATGCAATACCATAGTTCCCCTCTCGACACCCTGTCATATGCTTTCTCCAGACCCACAAAGGCTCAATGCAGCTCCTTCTGACCTTCTCTGTACTTCTCTATTAACATCCTCAAAGCAAACACTGCATCTGTGGTGATTCACGGCTGCATTTCACACCACACTATACAGAGACGAAAATTCATGTACTTGTCTTGGGCTACGTTAACAAATAGATCTACATAATGCTCGTTAGGTCCTACATTGAACACAAGCGTTATGTAGCTCAATTTGTTAATGTAGCCCAAGTCATTCCTATGCCTTTTTCATGGCAAAACGGTCTTAATACAGTACGGGGTTTCACTTAGCAGCTCAGTGTGATTATTTCATATTGGGGTGGGGGGGTGCTGATGCAGAACTGTCTATTCTGAAGTTCTGAATGCTTTGCCTACACTGGCGAGCCAGTAGACCTCTGAAATGGAATTTTGTGACTCTGAAACAGATTCTGAATCAGAATATATTATAATGAATAAAATCATGAAACTGATATCACATAAACAGTTTTGACAGATTAGGGTAGCAGTTTGATTCACAAATGTTATATATTAGTAAAGTAACTGTTTGATTTTTCAAATAAGAAGTTTTATGTACTTTTCTTTAAGAAGTAAGTGTACTATTCTTGTAACAAATAATAGTTTTTGTAATATAAACTTTTAGTTTTATTTGCTTCCAGCTTGTCTGATTTTCTGATAAATATAGGTCCAGAATGCACCACAGAGCAAATGAATTTTAAAAAAAATTCTGGGTGTGGCCCCCCCAGACCCCCTTAAGGGAGGGGACACCCCTCCCACACCCTCCCCACGCTTGTGTCAAACAATTTACACCCCCTACTTATCAATATTCTCCTTCTACTCTAAAACTTAATGAACACCCTGCATGTGTACTGGGAGCAAAATTGTAGATCAAACTTACCAATTTTATTCGATCAGTCTCTGTAACAGTAAATGAGGCATTCACCGCCTGTAAAAGAGAGTTTACACGGTATTTCATAACTTTAAGCACATTCTTGGCCATGTGCCTATGTTTGTGTTTATGTTCGTGTTGACTGGTTCAACGTGCCATGTGCTTAAGTTGATATTCGTGTTGATTGGCTCATCTTACTTCAGGAAAATGTTTAAAGGAACAGCACCAGGAGGGAAAAGTAAGGGGTCTTTTTTTTTTTTTTTTTTGCTGTTTTCAGTTTTTATGTAAGTAGTGAATAACACTGATACCAGTAAGACTCTTTTTATTGTTCTGTTATTATTCATGTTTTCCGCCTCAATGGTAATAAGCACTTACCATTCCACTCCACTGGTAACATTTTAATAAGCGCCCACCCACTCCAATTTTTAAGCGTCCTGGGCGCTTATCACGTCGAATATGGTATGCCTGTTTATCTTGTACAAACTAGATCACCTTAACCTATTACTTGGTTTCACTACATTTGATTCTTGTGGCATGGCAATCATGATGATTACAAATGTGCAGTTGACCAGGCAGGGGTTCTACGTAGTGTTCTGTGACAAGAAGGTACAGTCAGCCCTCTACTTGCCTCTGAATAAGAAAAATCCAGGTTACGAAAAACATTTTCCTAAATTTTCGTTTTCTGTATATGAAACAATAACTTCTTACGAAAAGTGCCAAACGCGCTATTCAAACAGTGCGCGAGTTGCTCTCTCTCATTGGCTGTCTCCCAACATCCCGCCCCGCTGGCCTCCCATTGGCCAGGAGGGAGCTGAATCTCCATAGTACAGAGCCCGCATTCGGCGGAGCGTGTCACAAATGTGTACTGTGTGTGTGAGAGAGAGAGAGAGAGAGAGAGAGACAGTGAGTGTTTTTGTGTGTGCGCTTGTGTGTGTATATGTGTGTTAGAGAGAGACTGTGTGTGTGTGTGTGTGTGTGTGTGTGTGCGCGCGTTAATGAAAATGTTTTAATAATGGTTTAATTAATAAATATGTTAATAAAATGTTCAAATGGTTTAATAATGTTCTTTTACTTTTAACACATTTCATACCAATTTCATCCAAAATTGGTGTACTTTTATAATTTTTAAAGGGTTTATGAGGTAGTCTTGGGAGCCTTGGAACGAATCATGCCCCTCTACTTACGAAAACTCCAGATTACGAAAAGTGCTCTGGAACGGATTAATTTCGTAAGTAGTGGGTTGACTGTATTTCTATTTTTTTTTTTGTAATATTCGCTTGTTTTTTTGTTTGCTTGGTTTTTTTTGCTGTGTAAGGTTGGAGGAGGAACAGAATTTGATTCTTACTCCTTTTGAGAGGAACCTAGATTTTTGGAGGCAGCTGTGGAGAGTTATCGAAAGGAGGTATTGCATCGTTTTATATGTATATACTGTAATGTGGATGTGGAACTGTCCTCCTCCTACAGCGATGCTTTAAGTCAACTTCAGCAATTGTTCTTTTTCCCTCCCCCTCTAGCGACGTTGTGGTTCAAATCGTTGATGCTCGAAACCCTTTGCTGTTCCGCTGTCCAGATCTAGTACGTCAAAAGTTTTCTTTTGAGAAGTGATTCTGGATTTCTATCTAAATCTGTTTACTGCAGCATGTTTTTGTTTTAATCATCCATCAGGAGAAATATGTCACAGAGGTTTCCAGTCACAAGGTCAACATGCTACTGTTGAACAAAGCAGATTTGCTCACCCGAGAGCAGCGGCGTGCCTGGGCCAGGCATTTTCAGAAAGAAGGGATTCGAGCAGTGTTCTGGTCTGCACTGGCAGAGGCACAGCGACTCGACACTGAAGAAAAGGTGAGAACATTGATCAGTTCGATTACTTTTGTAGGTACAGTAATCCCCGCCACTTCGTGTTTCTTACTTCGCGTCCCTGCAATATCGCAAATTTCCCATCGGGAAATTAAAAAAATTAAAGATTACAGTACAGTATTCAAATTCACGCGCGCTACATTCAACTACGCTATCCAATATGCTCTGTTCTCCTGCTTGACTTGAGTATTGTCTAATTTGGTTGTGAATCCAGCAAGCTGATTGGTCAAGATTATATTTCCAGCATCCAACACATGGGGCTTCCTGTGTTTGTGTTCGAGCCGCATTGTTAGTTCGTCCACGCTACGTATCAGCAATTCTCCAGCCAAGCGCCTAAGTTTTTCTCTCTTTGTGCTCTTAAGTACTGTTGTACACACTAAGGCCTTGAAAATGACCCCAAAATGCCCTGGAAGTGTTATGGTCTGTGCTAGTTGGTGGCGTTTATCTCTCTCTCGCTCTGCATGCGCTGATGAGGGGCATGGCTGTTACCCGCAGGCGAAATCCAGATAGCGCACCTGAATTCACTCAGCCATCAGCGAGCTAGAGGTGCTCCGTGCTCGACACTGTGATTTGGTTGTGTTTTTCCCTCACCACTACGGTGGACATGATTTTCCCACACCCCAGTGCTTCCCCTGAGCTCAGTAAAAGTCTTTGTTTCATTGTACTTGGTCTCCTGCATTTTTGGGTCTGACTGATATGCTCCCGGCATCACAGGAAGATCATCTAGTGAACCAAAAAGATAAGGAAAATGATGACCGTTAGTGAGAAAGTTAAGCTTCTAGATTTATTAAAAGAATGGTGAAGGTTTGCGTCTGTGGCTCGCCATTACGTCATTAATGAGTCGACTGTGCGCTACATTAAGAAGTAGGAAGAGAAAATACGCTTATCAGTCCGATCCAAAGATGCAGGAGACCAAGTACAATGAAACAAAAACTTTTATTGAGCTCCGGGGAAGCAATGGGGTGCGGGAAAATCGCGTTCACCGTAGTGGTGAGGGAAAAACAGTGTCGAGCACAGAGCTCCTCTAGCACGCTGATGGCTGAGTGAATTCAGGTGCGCGCTCTGGATTTCGCCTGCAGGTAACAGCCACACCCCTCACCAGCGCATGCGCAGAGAGAGAGGAGTTAAACACCCCCAACTAGCACAGACCATGACAGTAACAGCCCATAATGCTGTTGTGAAAATGGAAAATGCCTTATCGTTGTGCATTACGGACTGCCATAAAATAATGTCAGTTTGTACACTAACATGATACATACTACTGTAAAGCAAAGGCTCTGGAGGCACTGACGAGCCCCAATCAAGCACTGGTGTTGCCAGTGATTCTCCTCCATGACGTGGCTGTGGATTTGTTAATTATAAGGTTTTTTTATACAGTATTTATATATATATTTGTTGTCATAAGTTGTGTAATTTATTTGTATATTAATACACGTTGCCTGTATGACATTAACATGTATAGAACATTTTAAAATTAAGTTCTATATAAATTTTATATAATATATATATATAGGTGGGTGGGAGCCCTTAAGAAGTGGCAGAAGGCATATCACAGAGAGGGCTGGTCCCCATTAACCGCAAAATAAGAGGGATTACTGTAGCAGGTTTTATTTATTTATTCATTTATTTTTAAAAAGGACTTTTGGAATGTTTGTTGTGACTGTTTATAATACTTCTGCTGCATGTGTCTACATTTTCCACATGACATTAAAATATAAGTACAGTAATGCCTCTATATACAAGTTTAATTTGTGCCTCAAACCAGCTCACAGATCTTAACACTGCTTGTATGTCGAATCGATTATCCCCATGAGAATGAAGGTGAAGCCCTTCGATTCGTTCCATGCCCTTAAAAAAACCCTCACAAAATAATCCTAAATAAATGATTAAAACAAACACAATGCACGAATATCCATCGACCTCATCGACTTTTCGCTGTGAACATTAGCACTTGCTTTCTTCGGCTCCAGAACGGTGCTTTTGGAATGCTCTGAACATGCGAACTGAGTGAGGAAGCTTGTAGTGACACTGCAAGCTGCTGCCTCCTCACGATGGCATTCGGAGATGTGCCTTCTTGATAGTCATGTGGGGAGTCCTATACAGTAGGCCCTTGACATTCGCGGGGGTACGGTTCTGGGCCTTCCCGCGAATCTAGTTCTGTGAGTTCTGTACCCGGAAGTAAAACCCATTGTATGACATCATATGCGCGAATGAGCAGCTGTAAGTAAAATACTATGTATCTATTACATGCGCTAAAATATGCTTCTTAAACACATTCTATAGACAGTCTTACTCATTAATACAGTATTAACGTAGTAAAATGTAGTAATGATTAAGAAAAACTTTTCCATTTTTACTGTTATATTTATTGATGCTAAAATATAAACATTATACAGCATACGCATAAAACACCTTTCAGTGCATTCTGTTTATAAACATACAGCACTGTAGTTTTCAAAAATGCCCACTAGAGGAATGTACTGTATTGCATTAGGCATAACTCGACTGAATTCAGGTGAGCAGCTCGGCCACGCCCCCCCAACCGGAGCCGAAGTACAAAACAGAATTTTAGAGTGATAGAGTAAGAGACGTTACAAACCAAAGAAGCGGTGATGTTGATGTGAGTTAATCCTCTGGTGCAGAGCTGAGAGTGCTTTTGTTTATTGGGAGTAAATGAGAATAGTGAATCCAGGTGTGTGTGAGCAGCTCAGCTATGCCCCTCAGGAAGTAAACAGTTAGTGAAGTGAAAGGCACAGCGCCAAAATCAAAGTCCCCCAAAACACAGACCACAACAAAAAGGACATAAAAGAACAAGAAATGTCATAAATTGGATAAACAAAATGAGAAACATGTTACACCACAGTAAATAAAATATAACACACAAACAGTTTAAACATTACCTTAGGTCATGTACTGGAATAATAATTAAAAAAAGACTTTAATAGTGGAGTGTTTTACAACAGTTCAAAGGATAACAGTATTACTCTTCAGCAATCAAGCGTGACTTCAGAGGAGACTGTCGTTTCTTCCGGAGAAAGTCTTATTTCTTCAGAAGAGACATCCAACCTCATTACCCTTTTCTGGTGCGTAAGCAGGGTTTGAGTGACATCATAGAACTTAACTGGTAATTAAAACACACTAAAAAAAGGCTCATTGCCAACTTGTGTGCGAATGAGGAAAAGGGGGCGTTACATCATTTCAACCAATCAGCAGGAAGGAGGACAGCCATTGGCTGAATTTGAATCACGTGTGAGCTGCTCGGCAGTCTCAAATAATACTCAAACCGCAAATGCAAAACCGCGAATAGTCAAGGGCCTATTGTACCCTCAAATTTTTGCTCAAAATCACTTGTGCCTACAGGTATGTTTAAAATTAAAGCAGGTATGTACAACATAACTGAAGATGGGGGGGTTCAAACGTTATGTTTAGAATGTCTATAATTTGTTTAAAAAAAAAAAAAAAAGTTACCTGGTGGCACAATGGTTAGCATGTCCGCCTCCCAGGTTCAATTTCCAGGCTCCTCCCATAGTTCAAAAACATGCACATTTCGGCTAATCGGCTATAGTCATCCCTTGAATATCGCGGATAATGTAGACCAGACCTGGCCGCGATATTCAAAAAAAACGCGAAGTAGGGAAAAACCCCCCCCCCCTCTACCATATTGTCTTATTTCTATGTTTTCGCGTCTATACAATATCATGAAGTGTATATTAAACGTTAGTTATATGCATATGTAAGTACTGTAATGTCTTAATATTTAAATAGAATTTATATATAAATATTTTAAGTACTGCACTCACCTGACACAAGCGCTTCTCCGTGGTGCAGGACGTTCACAAACTCTACACAGTAAGATCACAAAATTACAAAAAATCCCACGGGAATGTGCAAGGCAACAGCGTCACACGTCTAAGCCAATCAGCTTGTGAGATTGAGTTGACTGGGTAGGAAGCAACAGCATCACGCGTCTAAGCCAATCAGCTTGCTGAACTGAGGAGGAGGGGCACTTTGTTTGGAAACAATGGATGCAGCCTGCCTTGGGTCCCTGCCTTCCGCTTGCTTGCATGTCAGTTTCAGCACGAATTTTGAATTTTTTGAGTTTTTTTTTTTTTTTTTTTTTTTTATAAATACCGCGATTTACCAAGACTGTGATGCTCAAATCGTGAAGTGGCAAGGGATGACTGTATTCTGAATTGCTCCTAGGAGTGACTTTGCACAGTTGAATAAATCCGGTGCAGCAGCACAACTCTGACGCACACGACTGTGATGCCGAAACTAGTCCCTACCTTGTTTCCCTATCCGCACTATGCTTTCACTATGGAAATAAAGATCAGAGAATACGTTCACTAACTTTGCAGGGAGCCCACACAAGTCTAGGCCAGAGTCCAGAGTGATGATCGGTGGACGGAGTCAAACACTGCCTTCAGATCGATTAATCCTATATAAGCCATAGTGCTGCGCTTGAATCCATTCACTTTTTGGATAATATTCCTCACTGCAAAAATATGCTCCGTTGTTGAGCTATTTTCTCTGAATCGGCTTGGTTAAGACGTCTGGTGCAAGAGAGGGCAGGTTGCGTACGAGACAAGAGGCTGGATGCATATAGCTTCTGCACAGTTGGAAGGAGTGTGATCCAACTAATTTGTCTCCTTTTTTTCTTCCAGAAGGGCAAGATAATACCTTGACGGCATTCCTAGGGGATTTCCTCATTCATGTATATTATATTGAAAATGCATGCAAGACCGCTTGCTGAAAGTTCGGCTGGGATTCCATCGATACCAGTGGATCTGCCTCTTTTCAACTTTGTGAGGGCGACTATGTGTGATCTGTTCTATTAAGCACTCTGGAATACCACTGGGTGGTTTTGAGTCTTGTTTCAGGGTTCAATTGATTGCTCTGGCATATTGAGTAGCAATTCGAAATAGTCTTTCCATTGGCGCATGCAGTCGTAAGGTTTCGTTAGGACTTCTCCATTGTGATCTTTGATTTGTATATTTGAATCTTGTGGTTTCATGCGCATTTTCCGAAGGGATTTGAAGATTTCGCCTTGGTTATGATGTAATGCTGCCCACTCAAGTTCAGTGGCCCGTTCTTCAAAGAATTTTTCTTTGTCACATTCTATAGCATGATTCCTGGCAATATTTAGCTGCCAATATTCGTTGATTTGATTGTTAAGCCGAGCTTGCCGTCGCTTCTCAATTATATCGAGGGTGGCTTGGGAGATCCAAGGACGACGCACCTCTCTAGTTGCTTTTCCAAGGACCTGTTCTGCAGCTTGTAGGATCAGTTGCTTTATATGCTCAAACTCCTGGTTCACACCAAGACTTTCCACTACATTGCCATGGAGGGTCCCTTGTGTCTGAGCTTGTTCCTCTACCTGTTTCCATCTAGTTTTTAGCCCATAATTAGCTTTTTTGTTTTCCTCATTGCAGTAATAGTAATCTCCACTTTTCTCCAGTCCCTCACAAGTTTCTCGTTTACTCCAAACTTTCTGCTGCTCGATCACCATTTTCTGCTGCATATTTCACTACTTGCAGCTTTTAATCCGCAGAATAGGATTTTCTTTTAGGGGATATTTCTTCAGTGGCGGATGAGTAGGTTCCCTCTTGAGAGTGCCCTCTTGTGGTTGTGAGTGTAAAAATAACAAACATGTGAAATTATGTTTTATTATTATGACGAACAGAATTATATGTAATAATTTCACATAAGTTGCTTGGAGTATACATTGCACCTTCAGCCAAAGTATGAAAAAAGTGTGATTTGTAGTCAGGAAAATACAGTAAGCACAAATAATTGTATGTAAATAAATAATTTCTAGACTGAAATAGAAGCCCAATTGGATCTGATGGCATTTAAGGCATTAATGAGAAAAATGTACACATTAACCATAAACCCAAATAAATTTTAGGGTTGTGCTATATAGTGAAATGATTTTAGGACATAAAATGATTTATAGTGTGCTATGGAATTTTAGAGCTCCTATATGTCATATATTCATTATTTTACTGTCAATTGTATTCTATTTCTGTTGAACTGGCAGAGTTGAGTCTAATTTGAATACAGATTAAAAACAATTAAATCAAGAAAGATCAAGCTCTGTTCTGTATAAATGCTTTATACATAGTGATGTAAACATACTCAGCGATAGGGGGTAGGCAGTAATGCAAAGTCCCAAGCTGCTGGTGTGCACAATTTCTGTGACTCGAGGCTTTACTTAGTTTTTATTTGTAAGTGTGAAAGTAATAGGCAGGAGAAACTTGATGTAAATCATGTTTCAAAGTGTGTTGAAAATCCTTTCCAGAAGAATGGAGGTTATAATAACAAGAAAAGGTTGCCATATTCTAAAACATGATTTGTTTGGGAAATGCCGGCATATGCTTGTATAATCGGAGATATCTATTTCACTCATTTCTCCTCTCTGACATTAAAGGGAGAAGACCACGACGAGCTAAGTGATGCAGAGTGTATGGAAGCAGCAGAGAAAGTGTCAGTCTATCACAATGCTGCTGTCTTGCAGGAAGGGATTCGAGTGGAGGAGGAAGATGAAGAGTGCACAACAGCGAGTTTTGAGGACTGTACTTCAGAGACAGAGTGGCAAACCTGCTCCGAGGGATCAGGGGATGAAGAGGGGCGGGAGACGTGCAGCACAAAGTCATGTTGGTCATTTTATAACTCGAGTGCCCTGTTGCACAGAGACGAGCTGCTGGAAATATTTAAAGCAGCACATTCTGGATTCAAGTGTAAGGAAAGCCAACTCACAGTAGGACTGGTGAGCACGCACGCACACACACAGTGCTGATGATAATTTAACTTAATTTAAAATTTAAGAAAGTGCGATCACCCATGATTTTTCTCTCTATATAAGGTGGGGTATCCTAATGTTGGCAAAAGCTCCACCATCAACACCATCTTTAGGAATAAGAAAGTCTCTGTTTCAGCTACACCTGGACACACAAAGCACTTTCAGGTATGTTTTTTATCTTATACCACTCTGTGTTATTAAGAAACCGTAGAACACTGACTTACTTCACTTTTCACAGATGTACAGAAGGTATTATTAGAATGATGATTATATTTTATAGTTAAAAATAATTTTGAAGTTAGGAGGATGATGTGAAATCATCCAGCCTTTTTTTGATTCAGAGAGATGAAAGAAATAGCAATCATATTGAAATAACAATCATACTGAAGGAGTGCTTACCCCCAGTGCAGCTAACTGGGTTATCAATGGCAGGCCATGTCTCTCACTGTCTATGGTGAGAGGTTGATGTAAAAGAACCATTGCTGACTTTCGTAAAGAGTAGGCTGCAAAGTCGTCAGCGTGTTTGTCCCTTGCTAAAAAGGGTTGTGACAGGAAGGGCATCCGACATAAAAACCTCTGTCAAATCAAACGTGCGAATCAGATGATTCGCTGTGGCGATTCCCGAGTAAAAGGGAAAAAGCCGAAAGGAAGACAGACAGACTGAAGTAGTGCTTAATTTATTAGCGGTTTTCTGCCCAGCTGAAGCTTAACTCGACTTCAAATTTAACTTCATTGTCAAACATCTTATCATTTGCTAATATTAATTTGTTTAATTTATGTCTCATTAGTAGGATTTTTTTTTTTCAAACTGCCAGGTTTTTTCCACGATTCTCAATTTAAGAAATGTTTGCAGGGAAATAAAGTTTTACTTACAAATGCCCACAAAAAAGTCCTGAATCATGTAACCCACACATCATCTTAACAAGACACATGAGCTGAGCAGACATCAGCGAATGTGTTTTGTGTGTTCACAAGTTTGCATTATTTATTACACAATGAAATAAATTACAGATGACTCACCAAGCAGTATATACTGGTCCTTCTCAAAAAATTAGCATATTGTGATAAAGTTCATTATTTTCTGTAATGTACTGATAAACATTAGACTTTCATATATTTTAGATTCATTACACACTACTGAAGTAGTTCAAGCCTTTTATTGTTTTAATATTGATAATTTTGGCCAAAAAAAAGTAAAGAAAAACCAAAAATCCCTATCTCAAAAAAATTAGCACATTTCATCCGACCAATTAAAAAAAATGTTTTTCATACAAACAACCTTCAAATAATTATGTTCACTTATGCACTCAATACTTGGTCGGGAATCCTTTTGCAGAAATGACTGCTTCTATGCGGTGTGGCATGGAGGCAATCAGCCTGTGGCACTGCTGAGGTTTTATGGAGGCCCAGGATGCTTCGATCGCGGCCTTAAGCTCATCCACAGTGTTGGGTCTGGTGTCTCTCAACTCTCTCTTCACAATATCCCACAGATTCTCTATGGGGTTCAGGTCAGGAGAGTTGGCAGGCCAATTGAGCACAGTAAGTAACCGGGGATTTAGCTCAGTTGGTAGAGCGTCCGCTTTATCCTCCGGTAGGTCGGAGTTCGAATCCGGCCGCGTCATACCATAAGACGTTAAAATTTGGCAGTTGTTGCTTCCTGCTTGGCGCTCAGCATCAAAAGGATAGAACGCAATAACTGGCGCTGCACAGTGGCGACAGGTGCCTAGCGCACAAAGCAAATTTCAATGTATGTAATGTACTTTGACAATAAAGAGTTAGTTAGTTAGTTAGTTAGTTAGTAATACCATGGTCAGTAAAACATTTACAAGTGGTTTTGGCACTGTGAGCAGGTGCCAGGTCGTGCTGAAAAATGAAATCTTCATCTCCATAAAGCTTTTCAGCAGATGGAAGCATGAAGTGCTCCAAAATCTCCTGATAGCTAGCTGCATTGACCCTGCCCTTGATAAAACACAGTGGACCAACACCAGCAGCTGACATGGCACCCCAGACCATCACTGACTGTGGGTACTTGACACTGGACTTCAGGCATTTTGGCATTTCCTTCTCCCCAGTCTTCCTCCAGACTCTGGCACCTTGATTTCCGAATTACATCCGAAACTTTCATCCAAAAAAAGTACTTTCTTCTGCCGCTGTTTCTGCTTCAAAAGTGGCTTGACCTGGGGAATGCGGCACCGCTTCTCCACAATCTTCCTCCGGTCCGGTCACCTCTTCTGGTTGTGCAACGTTTTCTGTCACACTTTTTCCTTCCCACAGACGTCCCACTGAGGTGCCTTGATACAGCACTCTGGGAACAGCCTATTCACTCAGAGATTTCTTTCTGTGTCTTACCCTCGTGCTTGAGGGTGTCAATGATGGCCTTCTGGACAGCAGTTAGGTCGGCAGTCTTACCCATGATTGCGGTTTTGAGTAATGAACCAGGCTGGGAGTTTTTAAAAGCCTCAGGAATCTTTTGCAGTACCTTTTCATGATATGCTAATTTTTTTTATAGGAATTTTGGGTTTTCATGAGCTGTATGCCAAAATCATCAGTATTAAAACAATAAAAGACCTGAAATATTTCAGTTGGTGTGCAATGAATCTAAAATATATGAAAGTTTAATTTTTATCAGTACATTATAGAAAATAATGAACTTTATCACAGTATGCTAATTTTTTGAGAAGGACCAGTAGATGCATACATATGCATCAAGCAGTGCTCGTGAGGGTGACCAAGAAGATTCATTAGTTTCTGAGTCAGGTTTGAACTTGATGGGCTTGTCAGAGACCGAAGAACAAGGTGGGGGGAATTTTGGAATATTAAGTTGAAATAAAAAGAATAATCCTGGGGAAGTGGTGACATGGTGGTAAGGTGCTGGATTACTGATCCAAAGGCCAGGATTTCAAGCTCCACTACTGTCACGGCTGTATTCCCAGTACAGCTAACTGAGTTATCAAAGGCTGGCCATGTCTCTCACTGTGTGTGGTGAGAGGCATGTAAAGGAACCATTGCTGATTTTTGTCAGGAGATGGCTGTATAACCATAAGTGTGTTTCTGCCCTGCGATGGCCTGGAAAGCTCTCCATGGTGTACTCTGCCCTCACCTAGACTCGGCTGAGATGTGTGCCAGCCTCACAGTGACTCTAATAGGATTAAGCAGTTCAGAATGATAAATAATCCCTCGTGGTCAGGGCTCTCGATTGGGAGTTCAAGCCCCAGTACCAACAAGCTGCCACTGTTGGGCTCTTGAGCAAGCTCCTTAACCCACTATTGCTTTCTTCTTCTTTTCCTTTTGGCTGTTTCCTTCAGGGGTCACCACAGCAAGTGATCTGCTTCCATCTGACCCTTCTCCTCTGCATCTTCTACTCTTACTCCAACGACCTTCATGTCCTCCTTCACCACATCCATAAATCTTTTCTTTGGACTTCCTCTCGGCCTTCTGCTTGGTAGTTCCAACCTCAACATCCTACTGCCAATATATTCACTATTTCTCCTCTATACATGTCCAAACCATCTCAATCTAGCCTCTCTGACTTTGTCTCCAAAACCTCTTGCATGTGCTCTCCCTCTGATGTACTCATTTCTGATCCTAGCCATCCTCGTTACTCCCAAAGAGAACGTCAACATTTTCATCTCTGCTACCTCCAGCTCTGCCTCCTGTCTTTTACCCAGTGCCACTGTTTCTAAACCATACAACATCGCTGGCCTCATCACTGTTTTGCACTCTTTTCCTTTCATTCTTGCCAATACCTTCCTATCACACATCACACCGGACACTTCTCCAACCATTTCAAACTGCCTTCACCTCTTTTCCACACTCTCCATTGCTCTGGATTGTTGAGCCTAAGTACTTAAAATCCTCCACCTTCCTTAGCTCTGCTCCCTGTACCCTCACCGTTCCTCTTGGTTCCTTGTTGTTCACACACATGTATTCTGTTTTACTGAGGCTAACCTTCATTCCTCTTCTTTCCAGGGCAGACCGCCACCTCTCTAGATTTTCCTGCACTTGATCTCTGTTCTCACTACAGATCACAATGTCATCTGCAAACATCATAGTCCTTTGCATTGCTTTTGCATTGCTTTGATGTATGAAAAATGATTAATGTATGTCGCTCTGGATATGTGTGCCAAGTGCCATAAATGTAAATATTTGTAAATGAAAACAAAAAATAAAATTGGTCTCCATTTAGAATCTTTTATATCAAACTTTTGATGTCTTCATGTGTCGTCAGTCTACAAGTCAGAATAAAATGATGAAATATGTGATGTTTTTGTTACTTCAGGTAGGTAGTTAACTCCTTCAGTCTCGAGAATGTGGGATGCACATCCAGGGGTTAGGTCTTGATCAACATCTAGCATGGTGCCTGATGTGGGCATGGCAGTGTCTTGGACAGTTGAACAGATGAATGTGTAGGCTGATTGAAATATCCCTCAGCCAGATGGTACAAAGTTAGCAATGCCTTCCTTTGCTGATTGCTTCCAGGAGGTTCTTTTGATGGCAGCAATTTCCCATGTGTGATGTTTGCACACCTCTTTGTAAGACAGCTTGAGTTTTGGGCACTTCCTCTCAGAGTTCTCAATGAAGAAAGTTTTAGGGGTTTTTGCCCATCATCCACGTGGCCAGTGTGCCCATGCTAGCACATGCACCTCTGTTTGAGGATGGCAAGCATGCTGTGGATACCAATTCCTCACATGCATTTGAGACAATGCATGTGAAAGTTGCCAGAGAGACCATGTCATCAGTGGATCTGTTGCTCTTAAACTGCACCTTGACTCTGGATGTACGCTCTCAACAAGCACCTGAAGCCTCTTCAGTGTGATTCCAGCAATCACATTACCCACAACACTTAGCAAGGAGCTGCTATGGTAGTTGTTGCAATCACCCCTGTCATCCTTACTCTTGTAAACTTATGTTGCTATATCAAATGTTTTGTGAGATGCCTCATTTTCTCCAGAAGAAGCAGTGGATCTTGTGGAGCTCAGCTCACAGTGTTCCACTGGCGCAGCATTTCAGGACCTCAACGGGTATGCCATTCTTTTCAGGTGCTTTACTAGAGACCAGTACCTCCAATGCAGAGGTTGGCAATCTTTGCCATTCAAAGAGCCATTTTGGACCCGTTTTCCACAAATCCTTTTTTAGACTTTTAAAATCAAATAACACTGTATATAATGTTCTGCCCTCTTTTCCCTTCATGTTAATATAAAAAAACAATGTGTTGCATTGATTTAAACGACTGCAGAGACAATTAAATTACAAAGATCACCCCGCTGTCCGCCCGCAGCCGTGACTGGTAATTTTCATCTCTGTAATTTTCAACCCTAAAAGAGCATTTTTGCGAGGTTACCCGCTGGGTACCTGTGGGTGCCCCACCGTTGCAGGGCTCTGCCTTAGGCAGATTTTCCCATCATTCAGGTGAAAACTGGTTTAATTCTCTACCCCTCGGAGCCACCATAAAGTATATATCCATTATTTTGAAAAGCCATGGAGCCACATCAGGGAGGTGAAAGAACCGTGGGTTGCCGACTCCTGCTCTAGTGCTCCGTTTAGCATTTAGCAGCATTGGCCCTATAGCCAAATTCTTCCAACGCTGAAAGTTTTTTGACAGAGTTTAGAGTTTCCTCACTGACCTTTGTTCGTTTTTGGCAAACACCTCTGAATGGTGTCGTTATCATAAAGGTAAAAAAGAAAGAAAAAAAAAAACCCTCACAAATTTTGATGGACATTGACATGGCTTGATATAGGCTTTTGTCTATAAATATTGGTAGGGCATATTTTGCCTTTGGTAAATATTGGGAGGCAGAGCATGTAGAGTGGCTAGAGTGTCACAAGGGAGCATTAAACACTGCCATGTATTCTATACTGCAGAGCTACTGACACCTGTCATGTGGTACAATCGTGGCCCAGTGGTTAGAGAAATGGGTTTGGGATAGAAAGGTCATTGGTGCTATTCCTGGACCAGAAGCAAAAAAAAATGTTTCAGTGGAGGAGTGAGCTGCACTGTCCCTTCACATTCATGGCTGAAGTTACCTTGAGCAAGGCACCTAACCCACAGCTGCCCTAGGTGCAGCACACTGTGTGTGTGTGCGTGCACTCACTGTTTACGTGTATGTGTGTGCGTGTACACTTTGTATGTGTTAAATGCAGAGCCAAATTTTCATGTATGGGATTAAAACAATATATCATTTAATTTTTTTTTAAAAGAATGTTTGCCATTCCTTAAGAGAGATTTCCTTTCGGCTTTTCCCCCTTTTTTTTAGGGGTCGCCACAGTAAATGATTCGCATCTTTGATTTGGCATAGGTTTTTACGTCGAATGCTCTTTCTCACACAACCCTTTAGCAAGGGTCAGAAACACGCTGATGCCCATGCAGCCTACTCTTTTACAAAAGTCAGCGATGGTTCTTTTACATGCCTCTCACCATAGACAGTGAGACATGGCCGACTGTTGATAACCCAGTTATCTGCACTGGGGGGACAGTGACAACTTTGTGGCAAGTGAGACTCGAACCCCCAACCTTAGAATCAGCAATCCAGCACCCTATACCACCAGGCCACTACTGCCCTCGTTTGTCATTCATTAAAAGAATCATAAAACTATTAAGAGGGAAACTATTACTAATCCATTTTTAATCCTCTCCAGTCCATGTTTTCATTCTGATCAGACAATAAGACTGAACATATTTATTTTTGTTCCGCTGCTCTTTGAGATAGTGTTAAATATGTGTGGGTGTTTGTGTTGTAGACGTTGTTTGTTGAACCAGGTCTTTGCCTGTGTGACTGTCCTGGCCTGGTCATGCCTTCCTTCGTGTCCACGAAGGCTGAGATGATCTGTAGTGGGATTCTTCCCATTGACCAGATGCGAGACTACGTCCCAGCCATCTCTCTCATATCCTCTCTTTAGCCAGTATTTCTTCCTTATGTTTATCCATTCCAAATTTTTGTTGTTGTTGTGTACTTTCGTGAAACCCTTAACTTCAGTAAGTTTGTCAGACAATTCCACGAGCTGTGCTGGAAGGAACCTACGGCATCAACATTATCAGACCAAGAGAGGACGAAGAGCCGGATCGAGCTCCCACATCTGAGGAATTGCTTTCAGCTTATGGATGTAAGTCGCTCAATGTTAGATATCTGTACGAGCCCACTGTTATATGATAGCACATGACAGCCTGCATTCCCAATAGCCACTCACTCAATTCAATGCTTACTGCTGAATCAAGGCAGAAAGATATTCATATAACTATTACACTGCTTCATCTTTATGCACTAGCATACTTTATCTGTAACAGAATGTGAATATGTTTAATTTTTTTGTTTGTTTTTTTTTTTTCTTTCTTTGTGGCATGTTTATATTTGAGCTAATATATGTGAGCCACTCTACTGAAAGTAGGCTCTTGTGTCCAAAAATAAAAAGATGAGCTTTTTACACAGAGGAGACCCAAAGCTGCAAAATACAGCAAAAAAGTTTGTCCATACCTTGAAAACTGACTGAGCTCTGCCATTTCTTGTGTCAGCATTCAACTAAAAATTTCATGTTTTAGAGAAAAATGAGCACAAAGATTGCCCTTCTTCCAAGATCATTAGTCCGTAGCAACCAAACATTTTTATGCACCTCAGATATATAAACTTGTAGTCTACTTTTCCTAGACATGTCTTCTAAATCTTGGGTAGGCGATGTAATTTGAAGGAAGTCAGTGACTGCAAAGTAGTAGCGGGTGAGAGTGTTGCCAAACAGCATAGGATGGTGGTGTGCAGGATGACGCTGATGGTGAGGAAGGTGAAGAAGGCAAAGGCAGAGCTGAAGACAAAGTGGTGGAAGCTGAAAAAGGAAGAGTGTCGTGTTGTCTTCAAGGAGGACTTTAAAATGGCTTTGGGTGTCAGGAAGTGCTTCCAGATGACTGGACGACTACAGCTAATGTGATCAGGGAGACAGGTAGGAGAATACTTGGTGTGTCATCTGGAAGGAGAGGAGATAAGGAGACTTGGTGATGGAATGAGGAAGTGCAGGAGTGTGTACAAAGGAAGAGGTTAGCTAAGAAGTGGGACATAGAGAGGACTGAAGAGAGAAAAACAGGAGTACAGGGAGACACAGCGTAAGGCGAAGGTAGCGGTGTCAAAGGCCAAACAGAGGGCGTATGATGACTTGTATGCTCGGTTGGAAAGTAAGGAGGGAGAAAATGATTTATACAGGTTGGCACAACAGAGAGATAGAGATGGGAAGGATGTGCAGCAAGTTAGAGTGATTAAGGACAGAGAAGGAAATGCATTGACTGATGACAGAAGTGTGCTGAGAAGATGGAAAGAGTACTTTGAAGAGCTGATGAATGAGGAAATTGAGAGAGAAAAAAGAGAAGAAGAGGTGACTGTTGAGGACCAGGAAGTAGCAAAGATTAGTAAGGGTGAAGTGAGGAGGGCATTGAAGAGGATGAAGAATGGAAAGGCAGTTGGTCCTGATGACATACCGGTGGAGGTATGGAAGTGTCTAGGAGAGGTAGCAGTAGATTTCCTGACAAGAATATTCAACAAGGTCTTGGAGAGTGAGAGGATGCCAGAGGAATGGAGGAAAAGTGTGCTGGTGCCCATTTTTAAGAACAAGGGAGATGTGCAGAGTTGTGGCAACTACAGAGGGATAAAGGTGATGAGCCATACCATGAAGTTATGGGAAAGAATGGTGGAAGCTAGACTAAGGACAGAGGTCAGCATTTGTGAACAACAGTTTGGTTTAATGCCAAGAAAGAGCACCACAGATGCAGTGTTTGCCTTGAGGATGTTAATGGAGAAGTACAGAGAAGGTCAGAAGGAGCTGCATTGTGCCTTTGTGGGTCTGGAGAAAGCATATGACAGGGTGCCGAGCGAGGAACTGTGGTATTGCATGAGGTAGTCTGGAGTGGCAGAGAAGTATGTTGGCGTGGTGGAGGACATGTATGAGAGACGTAAGACAGTGGTGAGGTGTGCTGTCGGTGTGACACAAGAGTTCAAGTTGGAGGTGGGACTGCATCAAGGGTCAGCTCTGAGCCCCTTCTTGTTTGCAATGGTGATGGACAGGCTGACAGACGAGGTTAGACAAGATTCCCCATGGACTATGATTTTTGCAGATGACATTGTGATCTGCAGTGAGAAGTGCAGGAAAATCTAGAGAGGTGGAGGTATGCCCTGGAAAGGAGGAGAATGAAGGTTAGCCTCAGTAAGACAGAATACATGTGTATGAATGACAAGGACCCAAGAGGAACGGTGAGGCTACAGGGAGCAGAGATAAGGAAGGTGGAGGATTTTAAGTACTTGGGCTCAACAATCCAGAGCAATGGAGAGTGTGAAAAAGAGGTGAAGAAACATGTGCAGGCAGGTTGGAATGGTTGGAGAAAAGTGTCCGGTGTGATGTGTGATAGGAAGGTATCAGCAAGAATGAAAGGAAAAGTGTACAAGACGGTGATGAGGCCAGCAATGTTGTATGGTTTAGAAACAGTGGCCCTGGGGAAAAGACAGGAGGCAGAGCTGGAGGTCGCAGAGATGAAAATGTTGAGGTTCTCTTTGGGAGTAACGAGGATGGATAGGACCAGGAATGAGCACATCAGAGGGACAGCACAAGTAATATGTTTTCGAGGCAAAGTCAGAGAGGCTAGATTCAGGCATGTGATTCTTCCGCGAAATATCGGAATTCCGATTTTTTTCATTGGCCCAGTTAAAAAAACAAAACAAAAAACGAGCCGAATATGTCAACCTTTTCCGCTTTTTTCCGTTCCGAGTTTTGCATAAAATGACCTCTCTTGAGACCTTACTTATGACTTTACTTAAGACCATGACGTTATGACCTCTCTTGAAACGTTAATGCTGATTGGCTGATGTTGAAACATGTACGTAGACATACACACCACTTCCAATCTGTTGAGAAAGGATTTCAGTGATCGAGAGAAAAGATTCTGCTCGAATCAAAGAAATAGATAAAGGTGTGAAAAACAAGTTTAGGTGGGAATGGATGGAAAAAGAAACCGTAGCATTCGTAGGTAAAAAGGTGAATTTGTTCGGTGACTTCTTCAGCAAAAAAAAAATCGACCTGGGAATGCGTTGTGTACATGGTGTAACGACACTATCGACTACAGTGGAAGGGGTTTTAAGGCGTTTGACAGCCATGCGAAAAGCAATAAACATGTCAAAAAACTGGAATTAAGGAAAACAAATTATTCAATTGCCAGAAGATTCCAGAACCCTACGAACTTAACCCTTGGTCTGCCGTTTGACCGAAAACTTCCGTGCAAAGAAAAGACCCGAGCGAGTAGTTAATTTTGAGATATGTTTGAGAATTTTCTTGTCGAGTTTCCCATTATATTTTTCAAATTATTGTGAATGCATGCATGTTTTAGGCGTAGGACGTTCACGTGTTTACTCCGTGAACTGAATCAAATGAGCCGACTCTATGGTCACTGAATCATTTTCCTGCTGTTTAGAATAAATAAATTATTGCCGCATTAGCTCACCATTTTTTTCATAATTAACTTATGTAAATCAATAGGCATTGTTATTCAGTGTTTCTAAACAGCAGCGGGAGTGTGTGCTCGTGTAATTAGCTCATTAATATTGGAAATGTAAAACTATGAATTAACCTCAACCGAAATGCCTCAGCATCCAGAAGGACAACAAACTTTCTAAGCAGCCTCCAGAAGGACAGTTCAGGCTGCACAAAATGAAACAAGAAAGTGCCATGCAGCAAAGGAAGTGATCATTTCAGTTGAAATTTGTTTGACTGTTTGACATATTTTGACTATTAATTCTAAAATATCTTTATTGTGCATGAATAGATGAAATATTACAAACATTTGATGTACATTTGTAGATTATGTAGTATTGTAAATGTTGGTAAAAGATTGGTGCGAAACAGTGGGAGGAGGAGGAGAATTTTGTGTATGTGCAAGCTACAAATTCTAGCGAGGAAAGTGTAATTTGTGCATCCTTTATAGTAGGTGGCAGTGGCACTCTCACTGTGTCCCCTACACCATAGGGAACTCGGTGAGCGCGCCACTGCCACCTGCTGTAGAGGATGCACAATTACACTTAATTGTCGCACAGAATGGGGAAAAGCATGTTCCCCAGAGTCATATGCGCCTCCCTGGCAGGGTGCGCCCCACTATTTGAGAAGCACTGGCATTGTGGGAGCTCACCACGAGCTCTTCTTCACTGGCATATATATATATATATATATATATATATATATATATAAATGTATATACAGTGATCCCTCGCAACTTCATGCTTCAGTTTCTGCGGCTTCAGTGCATTGTGGGTTTTTCAAAAATATTCATCAAAAAATAAAAAAAATATGGAAAAAGTTAAGGAAAATGCTGTAAAACAAGGCCAATTATGCAAACAAACAAAAAAACAACTCGTCCAACAAAACTACTTACAGATGCGTGTGCACACACTCAGATGTGCACCTCACATAAAAATGTGTGTGTGTATACAGTAGGCCCTTGACATTTGCGGGGGTTCGGTTCTGGGCTCTCTCGCGAATCGAGATAATCCACGAGTTCTGTACCCGGAAGTAAAACCCCATGTATCACGTCACATGCACGAATGAGCAGCCGGAAGTAAAATACTATGTATCTATTACATATTACATTTCTTAAACACATTCTATAGACAGTCTTACTCATTAATTCAGTATTAATGTAGTAATGATTAAAAAAAACTTTTCAATTTTTACTGTTATATTTATTGATGATTAAATATAAACATTATCCAGCAAACGCATAAAAACACCTTTCAATGCATTCTCTTTATAAACATTACAGCACTGTAGTATTCAAAAATGCCCACTAGAGGAACGTATTGCATTAGGCATGAGATGACTGAATTCAGGTATTAACTGCATTAAGTCTGAGCAGCTCAGCCACGCCCCCCAGAGGAGCCGGAGTACAAAACAGAATTTTAGAGTGATGGAGTAAGAGGCGTTACAAACCAAAGCGGTGATGTTGATGGGAGTTAATTCTCTGGCACAGAGGTGAGCCTGCTTTTGTTTATTGGGAGTAAATGAGAATAGTGAATTCAGGTGTGTGCTACCAAGCAGCTCGGCCACGCCCCTCAGGAAGTAAAGTTAGTTAGAGGCACAGCGCTAAAATCAAAGTCCCCCAACACACAGATATTGTTATGGAACAAAAAGAACAAAAGAAATGTAATAAATTGGATAAACAAAATGAGAAACATGCTACAGCACAGTAAACAAAATATAACACAAACATTTTAAACATGGTCATGTACTGGAATAATAATTAAAAAAGACTAATAGTGGAGTGTTTTACAACAGTTCAGACGATTATTCCTCTTCAGCAATGACGTGACTTCAGAAGTTTCATCCAGATAAAGTCTTATTTCTTCAGAAGAGACATCCAACCTCATTACCTTTTACCCAACACCCCCCCTGGCCTCCCATTGGCTAGGAGGGAGCTGCATCTCCATGATGCAGATGATGCTTTTCGTGTGCCTTCGACCCTCGTTCGTCACAGAGTTCTAACACGCGTAAAGGACAAGAGTTACTGTTGTTTCATGAGTTTTTTGAGTGTGCTCATTGCAACTTTATTCTTCGTTATTCATCATGGGCCCCAAGAAAGTGATTCCCGGTGTGAGTGAAAAGAAGAAGCTGGCTCTGTTATCAATAGAAGTTAAACAGGAGATGATAAAATATATGAAAGTGGCATGCGGTGTGATATCGCAAAGGAATATGGTCGAAACCCGTCTACCATCGGTACGATATTGAAGCAGAAGCAAGTTGTGTGTTTTACGTGCATGTGTATGTACGTTTTCTTTGCATGTCTTATTCATTTGAATGGTTTAATAAATAATTTTCTTTTGCAAAATTGGTATACTTTTATAATTTTTAAAGGGTTTAGGGGTAGTATTGGGGGCCTTGGAACGAATCAGGCCTTTTCAGGGATGGGAATTTTCTGCCAATCGGCGTATTTCCATCTTTTTGGAAGTCAAATGGGTCATTTTTGAGAAAAATGCAAATCTGGGGTGGGTAGTGCTGTCATTACTGGTCATCTGGTCATATTATATCCAAATACGCGAGGTGCTATCCTCGTTTTGTTTATCTGTGTGGTTGTTGATATCGCCTAGTGAAGTGAAACAGCTGGTTCTGGTTTATTGCACGTGTCAGGCATCGTAATATGATATGCCAGTCTGAGCAAGATTGCTGTGGACCCGTGGCACAGAGAGCAAATGTCAGATCATCAACAGAAGCGATCGAGCAGCATTATGTTTAAATATGACCATGAATTATATTATTTATAGTCTTATTATAGTATTAAATTATAAAGCTTCATGTACATTAATAAATTCGACTGATATTATTAAACTCGGTATGCTACAAATAGGCCTACCGGTACACAGTTTAAAGCAGGGGTCGGGAACCTATGGCTGGTGAGCCAGATGTAGCTGTTTTGATGACTGTATCAGGCTCTCAGATAAGTCAGGTGGCCTTTCTTAACAGAATAAAGAATACATAATTTCACTGTCATTTAAATACAAAAAAAGGCATCAAATAAAACAACAATAAAAACAGATGACTAAATTTCGCACATTTAAATCTATTCATCTACTTTCAATGAAGCGGAGAGCCAATCCTTTCTGTATGTGGGCGGGTCCGATACCTTGAAACTCTAATTTTATTGGATTATAACAACAGCCACAGATTGCGCGTGTTGTTTTTGAGTAAAGAGATAAATCTTCCTCGTTTTTGATCACCTCATTTGCACGAAGCCAAGCATAACTGGCAAGCAAACACAAATGGACAGACATATAAAAACTTCAACCCACAGACCAGCTGATTGCCAAAACTTGGGACGCGTTTCCTGTCACAAACACTGCAGTGAAACCATGCAACACCAGAAGTCGCATTAATAGTAAGCAGTGCTGTAGTGGTGGGTACACGGCGTGTTTTAGTGGCTGATTTGTGTTTACTGACTTAATTTAGTCTACTTTATAGTTGATCAACGTAAATTTCCGCGACTGTGTAAATAAAAAGCGGAGATGAAGTGCTAAATAGTTTCAAAGCCGTATCCTCCCTGCGCTCCGTGCTGTGTGCCTCGGTCTCTTCGTTGCCATCGTGGATTCACTTATTTTTTGACCACTACAGCACTGATACTAGGAAGTACTTTACATTATGTTATTGGCATTATATTATGACAATGTCGTTTAAAATAAATTCGTAGTCTTACTTACTGAAAGTAATGTCATTTAAAATAAATTCAGAGTCTTCTTATACTCTAAAATTGTTGGTCTTCTTTTTCAATATAGTTGTATTCAGTATTTATATATACTGGTCCTTCTCAAAAAATTAGCATATTGTAATAAAGTTCATTATTTTCTGTAATGTACTGATAAAAATGAAACTTTCATATATTTTAGATTCATTGCACACCAACTGAAATATTTCAGGTCTTTTATTGTTTTAATACTGATGATTTTGGCATACAGCTCATGAAAACCCAAAATTCCTATCTCAAAAAATTAGCATATAATGAAAAGGTACTCTAAACGAGCTATTACCCTAATCATCTGAATCAACCAATTAACTCTAAACACCTGCAAAAGATTCCTGAGGCTTTTAAAAACTCCCAGCCTGGTTCATGACTCAAAACCGCAATCATGGGTAAGACTGCTGACCTGACTGCTGTCTAGAAGGCAGGCCATCATTGTCACCCTCAAGCAAGAGAGTAAGACACAGAAAAATCTCTGAGCGAATAGGCTGTTCCCAGAGTGCTGTATCAAGGCACCTCAGTGGGCCGTCTGTGGGAAGGAGAAAGTGACAGAAAACGCTGCACAACCAGAAGAGGTGACCGGACCCTGAGGAAGATTGTGGAGAAGGGCCGATTCCAGACCTTGGGGGACCTGTGGAAGCAGTGGACTGGGCTACAGGTGCCGCATTCCCCAGGTCAAGCCACTTTTGAACCAGAAATAGCGGCAGAAGCGCCTGACCTGGGCTACAGAGAAGCAGCACTGGACTGTTGCTCAGTGGTCCAAAGTACTTTTTTCGAATGAAAGAAAATTTTGCATGTCATTTGGAAATCAAGGTGCCAGAGTCTGGAGGAAGACTGGGGAGAAGGAAATGCCAAAGTGCCTGAAGTCCAGTGTCCAGTACCCACAGTCAGTGATGGTCTGGTGTGCCATGTCAGCTGCTGGTGCTGGTCCACTGTGTTTTATCAAGAGCAGGGTCAATGCAGCTGTCTATCAGGAGATTTTGGACCACTTCATGCTTCCATCTGCTGGAAAGCTTTATGGAGATGAAGATTTCATTTTTCGGCACGACCTGGCACCTGCTCAGTGCCAAAACCACTAGTAAATGGTTTACTGACCATGGTATTACTGTGCTCAATTGGCCTGCCAACTCTCCTGACCTGAAGCCATTAGAGAATCTGTGGGATATTCATCTCATCTCATCTCATCTTCTTCCGCTTAGTCCGGGGTCGGGTCGCGGGGGCAGCAACCTTAGCAAAGAGGTCCAGACATCCCTCTCCCGAGCCATTTCCTCCAACTCTCCCGGGGGGACACCGAGGCGGTCCCAGACAAGCCGAGAGACATAGTCCCTCCAGCGTGTTCTAGGTCGACCCCGGGGTCTCTTCCCGGTTGGACATGCCCGAAACACCACACCAGGGAGGCGTCCGGGGGGCATTCTAACCAGATGCCCGAGCCACCTCAACTGGCCCCTCTCAATGCGGAGGAGCAGCGGATCAACTCCGAGCTCTCCCCGGATGGCGGAGCTTCTCACCCTATCTCTAAGGGAGAACCCCGCCACCTGGCGAAGAAAGCTCATTTCAGCCGCTTGTATCCGTGATCTTGTTCTTTCGGTCATTACCCAAAGCTCGTGACCATAGGTGAGGGTTGGAACGTAGATCGACTGGTAAATTGAGAGCTTCGCCTTGCGGCTCAGCTCCTTTTTCACCACGACGGACCGGTACGGGCACCGCTTAACAGCAGAGGCTGCAGCGATCCGTCTGTCGATCTCTCGCTCCATCCTTCCCTCACTCGTAAACAAGACCCCAAGATACTTAAACTCCTCCACTTGGGGCAGGACCTCATCCCCGACCCAGAGGGTGCATTCCACCATTGTCCGACTGAGAACCATGGCCTCGGACTTGGAGGTACTGATCTTCATCCCGGCTGCTTCGCACTCAGCTGCGAATCGCTCCAACGAGAGCTGGAGGGCCCGACTTGATGAAGCCAAAAGGACAACATCATCCGCAAAAAGCAGAGATGATATCCGAGGACCACCGAACCAGAACCCCTCATCGCCTCGACTGCGCCTAGAAATTCTGTCCATAAAAATTATGAACAGAATCGGTGACAAAGGACAGCCTTGGCGGACTCCAACTCCCACCGGAAACGAATCCGAGCTGCTGTTACCAATACGAACCAAACTCTGGCTCCGGTGATACAGCGACCGAATAGCTCGTAGCAACGGATCCGGAACGCCGTACTCTCGGAGCACGCCCCACAAGATCTTTCGAGGGACACGGTCGAAAGCCTTCTCCAAATCCACAAAGCACATGTGGATAGATTGGGCAAACTCTGTGGGATATTGTGAAGAGAAAGTTGAGAGACACCAGGCCCAACACTGTGGATGAGCTTAAGGCCGCGATCGAAGCATCACTGAACATAATTATTTGAAGATTGACCTTTTTTGTATTAAAAACACTTTTTTATTGGTCGAATGAAATATGTTAATTTTTTTGAGATGGGGATTTTTGTTTTTTACTTTTTTACTAAAAGTTATCAATATTAAAACAATAAAATGCTTGAACTACTTCAGTTGTGTGTATTGAATCTAAAATATATGAAAGTGTAATGTTTATCAGTACATTACAGAAAATAATGAATGTTATCACCATTGTTACGTATGCCTAATGGATTCTATCAGACGAGCTTCCATTTGTTACAGATAGGAAAATTTAGATTATTGAAATTGCCCTGTGAAACCAGCAAAGCACAACAGACCACGACATTAACTATGTACAGTTTAATAATATGACCAAGATCCCCACGCGACTATCGAAATCCATGAAGTAGGATCAGTGCGCCCCTGCCCCCCGACTGACGTATATGTATACGTGTATATAATAATAATAAATACATATTCAAGGCTATAAATGTTTATAATAACAAACATTAAAAAATAATGTGTAAGATGTAAATAAAATATACACACACATACAGACTCGCACCTCACAACAATGTAAGTAGTTTTGATGGGAGACTTTGGGTTGTTTTTGTTTTGTTTAAGTTTTTTTGGGTTTTTTTGGTAATTGGTTTTGTTTTTGTGGCATTTTCCTTAACCCTTCCCCCTATTCTTCCTTAATTTCCTTCTTTTAATTCGGTGAATTTAATTACAAAAAAAAAACACGATCCATTGAAGCGCAAAGTAGTGAGGGATTCCTTTGTGCGTGTGTGTATTTTATATATATATATAATCATGTAATGAATAAAATGCAGAACATGACAAGATGGCTAATGCACCATGTAGTGAGTAAGACATCTCAAATGAATTATTACATGGTGTCCATTTATAAATTTGTGTTTAGATCTGAGGGGCTTCATGACAGCCCACGGTCAGCCAGACCAGTCCAGATCAGCACGATATGTTCTGAAGGACTACGTTAGCGTAAGCATTTATTCCACATGAGTTTTTCATTATCAAATTCACTACAATAAAAAATAAAATAAAAATGCACCAATGACTTTGGATAGGGAAAGCTGCTCTATTGTCACCCTCCTCCTGTCATCAACCCAAAAGACTTCCAGCCTCAACACTCCAAGTTTATAAACCAGACTGTTGTCAGTACTCCTTCTGCTTGCTCCAGTCATCCTCCCAAAGTCAAACAGATTGAAAATACTGTGGATAAAACCTTCTTTCACCAGGTAGGAAATTATTTCCTCTAGTAGTTATTAAAATAAGCATTGTCTTGAATTTCACTTTCACGTCCTATTTGGCATCTCACAGGAAAATGTCCGGGCGTTGACGAAGGGTGTGCAGATGGTGATGGGCTACAAACCTGGCAGCGGCCCACGATCACAAGGAAGAGCAAGTTCAGAACAGCAAGCTAGGAAACCGTGGAAAAAGCATGGCAACAGAAACAAAAAGGAGAAGATTCGGCGACTTAATAAGCACCTCGACGCTTGAACGTTGCTCATATTGAACATGAACAGAACCTGAAACTATATCCTGCTGTACCTCTTACAGAGAATCTATCAAATCCTACATTTCAGAATGCTTTGTATGAATACAATAGTAATAAATTAAGCCCTGGTAATAATAATTCAATAATGACTGAAGTCTCGTGTGTGTGTGTGTGCGCGCATGCATGTTTGGGTCTGTTGTATTTCTATTCCTCTCCTGTACTCTACTGCATCCAAAATTGATCCAAAGTCTTGGAAACTACTAGCTCACAGCTGAGTGTAGTCTTTGAATTCATTTTTATCTGTTGAGCTCACTTTAATCCTCTGCATTTACTTCCATAGACAGAGAGAAGGAGGCAGTGAATGAAAGCAATTTCAGGCACAGAGTCTTTGTGGCTCTATTGTTTCTTCGTCTTTCTTCTCTTCTTGTTGCTGTTGTTTTTGAAAATGCACACTTTGCCCTGAAAAAGAAATGCAGAAAGCAATTGTGGCTTGATTTTTGTTTTAATCACTGTAAACTTTGATCCCATAATACATTTCAACTGAATACAAAATATTGTCATATGGGAGCACGGTGGTGCAATGATTAGCACGTCCACCTCACAGAAAAAAGTTCCTGGGTTTGATTCTCGGTCCCAGCAATTTCTGTTAAAGTTAGCTTGTGCTTCCCATGCTTGTGTGGTTTTTCTATGGGCACTTGGGTTTGCTATTGCAGTGCAAAAATATGCTCATGAGGCTAATTTGCTGTTCCAAATCACCCCTGGGTGTGAGTCGTGAATGGTTGTGTGTGTGTTGCTCTGTGCTGTCTTGGCGAGCTGATCAGGAAGTACCCTGCCCTTACCCAGACTTGGCTCAGAGACACTTTGCAACCCGAATTAGGATTAAGTGGTCTACAAAAATGAATGAATATTGTCATGTATGGCATACCAAAGTATTGGTGCACAACCAGTTTTCAGTTTTAGATCCTTACCAGATTGTGACTAGCTTTCTTTGCTGTCAGTAGAGCATCCATATCGCTGACCTAGACAAAAATGCATACATGAGGAGTGAGGGATTTGTTGGCTGGGGGAGGGGGGTTTCCACACAAGTCAATTTCAGGATCAAAGATTTTGATAGATATGAAACATTTGTAGAATTCTTGAGTGAGTCCTCACCCTGGTACAAAGAAACTTGGTATCTTCAATCATCTTCATTATCTTCTGGTTATTTTCTTCTTTCACAAGCATCCTAGTGATTTTCTTAGCTCTACACGGGTGGATTTCCCTTATGAGAGGGAAGATGCAGTCGTCTGCAGAAAGAAAGAAAAAAGTGATGGAAGAGCAAATAGAAATACAGTGAAAGGTCTCAGACACCCAGTCATGTAGAGCAGGAGTGAATGTGAGTGTGTGTGTGTTGTGTATAAGGCTGTATAACTCACATGCCATCTGGATTTGTTCATCTAGTGGAGCTGACTCCAACATAGACAGTGTCAGGTGTTCCCACGATGGTGGGTATGTTGATAAATGCTGTGGAAATACAATGTCATGGAGCTACATAAGGTTTATTTTCTATATACTTACCCTCACAGATCCCAAACTATGTATACTTTTACATTTTAGGAAAAGAGTGCCACATAATGAGGTCATCCATTCATTGATTTTTCTGAACCACTTAATTCTCATTATGGTCACAGGGAGGCTGGAATTCATATCACCCGACTCTGGGCGAGGGCAGAGTACACCATGGACAGCTCACAAGGCGATCACGGGGCAGAGACACGATGATGGCTATGCAGCTCCGTTTTATGAAAGTCGGCAATGGTTCTTTTACATGAACCTCTCGCCATAGACAGTGAGACATGGCCGACCTTTGATAACCCAGTTACTACACTGGGGGGAAAGTGACAACCCCCAACCTTGGGTTTAGTGATCCAGCGCCTTACCCTTGCCAACAGGCTACCAATGCCCCTTAGGTCACTGTGACTTTAAACTTGAACTTTGATCTTACATTAAAGAAAGAAAACCTGTCCTGGGCATATTTAATATATGTGAACCATAAAAGCAAAGCAGGTATTAAGTCGAAAGTTATTGAATACTTTGTTGAAATTTAAAGGTGTGTTCTTAAAGGATGAAAATTCCTGGCAGTTTTTTGGTCGGTTACTCCAAAACTAGACAAATGTGGAAGTTGTACCAAAAGTTGACATAACCCATAATAATGTTACCGAATGAATAATGTTAAATAAACTAGGTACCTAATGAATTCAAAACACAAGCAACAGGCAGTCATTGAGTCTGACGAAGGAAGGATACAGGCTATAGAACATCCAATGAAGGCTCTTATATGGTTACAGAGAATACACCTTTTGCAAGAACAAAGTGCACAGATAAAGACACTTAAAGAAGGGGAAACCAGTGATGAAGACAAACTACACAATGTTAGATTATCAACCAAGACCACTGACAATTCAAACAGCGAGTGGCTGAATTATTCTGGGATGACACGGAATTCTGCAGTTTTTCTCTCAAATTGGTCATTCCTGTGAATCGTCTAAATTTTTGTCTGTGTGTGTGTGTGTGTGGGGGTATAGGGGCGGTTCTGGCAAGTTCACTTGCTTGTGCTTGAGACAAAGTGCGGCTTATCCGGAGTTCCGATCTAAACTTAATGTAAAGTGACTCGGCTCAATGCAAATGGCAATGTGTTTTGTTTAAAATGGTGCAAACTTTAACGAAAGAAGAGGAATCCAGCGGGTCAGAAATACATAAGGATGGAAAGAATAAGTTTAAGTGGGAATAGCTAGAAAAGATTGTGAAATTTGAGGTAAAAATCCGCAAACAGACTTGGAACGAATCGGAACCTTTGGCAAGTTTCATAAAAAAATCTGACCGTCGACAAGGCCTTGTGTGTTTATTGCAACAACCTGATCAATTATGGATCTCGTGGATGTATTGCACTTGTGGTCGACAGACAAGCGCACTTAGAGGTAATTACTAAATATTTATTTCATTTAGATTACGTGAAATGTAACTTCATAAAAGTAGTCTTTATTGGTAAAATCATTGTGGGATAAACTTACTTGCAATATTGATAATAACAGTTTAATATGTATGGTAATTTTATTTTCATTATTTGCAGCCAAACATAAGTAATGTAATGTTCAATTTGAAAATACTCAAGAAATTGGTGATGGTTGTCATATAAATTAATACACTGTCGTTGTTATTTACCTGAGTCGTATCTCAACATTAATTAGTAACCAGCAGGCTGGGACAGTTAGTTGAAAATGTTTCAGAAATTTATAAATTGGTTTACCGGAAATATTTGTGTATTTTTTTCATCTTTCATTTATACAACATAAAAACAGAGCCATGGTTGACCAATTTCTCAATTCTGTGTATATATTATATTGCAAATAAATATATGTTTACAAATACAGTGGTACTTCACCTTACGAAAGACCCAACAAACGAAAAATCCAAGTTACGAAACGCATTTACAGTGATACCTCTGCTCACGAACATAATTGGTTCCCAGAAAGTGTGTGTAAGGCGAAAAGTTTGTCTTCCGAACATTTATTTCCCATAAGAAACCATTAAAATGAGAATAATCCGTTCCCAGGTCCCCATAAAACATAATTTTCTACTAAATAAGCCTTAAAACTACACAAAAATATACCTTATTTTATGTATAATAAATGTGCTATTGTATTGTAATTAAAGAAATAAACTGTACTGTATAATAAAGTCGTTTTATTTACCTTTGTGATGGTAGTTGACGGCTTGATGGAATGGAGTGGGAGGAGGAGGGAGGGAGGGAGGGACTTACTGTTTGGAAGGAGTGTTTGTAAACGCCTACTGTTTGGAAGCACCCTTAGCCACACACGCACCCTTAATAGCTTCCTTGTTCTTAAGGATGGGAGCAATGGTAGACTTAGCGTACTGGTACTGGGACGCTGAGTCACACAAACGCACACCTCGTTCGTGTTTTTCAATGATCTCCGCCTGTGGTGGGGTCTTTTTCGTTCCCATAATAGCAAAAGTACACTCAATATGGTCCAAAATGTCTATCAAACACAAACCACTTCCGCATTCAAAGAAAGGGGGTGACGAACTGTGACGCCATGAGCGTGCGTCAGCTTCTCGTGGCTGCCACCGTGGCGCTGTTCGACCACATGGTTTGATTCGTCCGCCGAAAACTAGTTCGTCAGCAGAGACTATATGCTCGCAAATTTAATGTTCTTGAGGCGAAAAGTTTGTGAGCTTAAGCGTTCGTCAGCGGAGGTTTTACTGTACTTAAAATTTCACTGTCTACATACGAAAAATTTACGTTACAAAATGTGACATCTCAAAAATTCAAACAATGCGCGCTCGGCTTTTGTTTTGAACTTGGCGCGATAGAGTTGCTCTCCCATTGGCTGTTCTGGTCATACTGCTTGAAAAAGGTATAACTTTTATAATTTTTAAAGTGTTTAGGGGGTATTTGGTATGAATCAATCCTTTTACATGTAAAATGCGACTCAACGTACAAAAAAATCAGGTTATGAAACCACTTCTGGAACGGATTAATTTCATAAGGTGAGGTACCACTGTAATTATATTCCAATTAGTCGATGCTAGATGATGTGTTGACCAACTGTAGACACGAAACAGGCTTTGTCCTGGACCTCGCCCCCAGACACCCCACACCCCATTGTATGTGAAAAGATAAGCCATGATCCATGAGTTTTCTGCACAACTGGAGTGTGGTCACAATGCCATACATAAAATGGGTACAACAGTGCACACTGGAATTTTTTCAAAGTGGATTCAAGAGTCGGGTTCAATGCTGGCGTAAATGCAGCTTTTGTGATGGAGGCTTTATTTAATCCCATTGAACTGAGAAAGCTGCTCTACAAACTTTATAATTTGAATAGCTATCATCAATTAATAAAAAAAATTATGCCAACTTTGGTACAACACTTATTCACAGTTAGGGTCATGGGGTGACTTGCGCCTATCTTAGCTGACTCTGGGTGAGGACAGAGTACACCCAGGACAGCTCACCAGGTCATCGCAGGGCAGAAACACTGTGCAGCTACTCTTGATGAAAGCCAGCAATGGCTGTTTTACATGAACTTCTCACCACAGATTGAGAGACATGGATGTCACGCTCAAAAATCTCTTCACCAAACACAGGGATGTAAGTTTTACTAGTTTGTGGTGAATTTTCTGCTGGACTTCATGACACCTCCATTCCATGTACAAGGTGCCAAAAATGCAGGCTAGTCGTTGTAGGTTGGATAGATCGAGAGAGTTTATTGACCAGTTCACCAGCTTTGTACATGATTTGCGCAACATCTCAGGGGATTTTTATGGACTATTGGCTGAATTTCTCCATGATTGCTTGTTAAATGAAGTTAGCTGAGAACTTTATTGGTGTCATTGAGTTTTGGACATCTTATGATGAAAAACATCTAGTTCAGTTCATGTTGATGTTAACTTAATAAGTTCTGCTCTGGCTCCTCACACAAAGGTGAAATCTCTTTTTAATTCCTTTTTCCGCATCTTGTATTCCAGTCCCCTCCATTGCAGCTAACGGGCTTAGAAAAGGTTGGCTATGTCTCTCACTGTATGTGGTGTGAGGCCTGTCATTGCTGTCATTCAAAAAGAGTAGGCCATCATATTGCTGTCAAGGAGTTTCCAATCTGTGATGGTCTGGAACGTTTTCCAGGGTGTGCTTTGCCCACTCCAGAGTTGGCTGAGGTGGCCACCAACATCTCCGTGACCCTAATAATCTTTTTTTTTTTTATCTCACATTTAAGAAAATGAACTAATGAACTCTGTTCAAAGTGTGTCTTGTTTTGCAAATCACCCTAAACTGTAAATGTAAACATCTAAGTTTAAAAATATTAATAATAATAAATGAATAATACATAATGAATAACATTTAAACTATTAGTAGTATGTTGTTATTTGTAATTTTTTTAAACTGAATCAGTTTGAATAAACTGCCTTTTTTATTATAGTCTGTGCTGGTTGGCGGCATTAATTCCTTCCTTAGTCATTGCAGGCGCTGGCGAGGGGCGTGGCTGTTGCCGGTAGGCGAGTTCCAGAAGAGCATATCTGGTCCCACTCTGCAATCAGCAAACAGCCAGCTATAAATGGGAGTGGCGCGGTTCCCTCCGATGTCAGAAGATTGTCTTCCCAGTGATTCCGTTCCTCTGCTTTCTCTCTGACCCCTGGTATCTTGCTTCGTGCTTGACTAGTTCCATTGATTTATTATTCCCATGATTTACAGTTCCAAGTGCAAAATAAAATCGTTGAATCTTCCTATGGTCTCCTGCATCTCTGGGTCCGACACATACACTCCAGGCTTAACATTTTTAACATTAAAAATACAAAGCCCATATTGTGTAGCTTTCCTTTGTATTTTCTCAGATGGCAGTTTGTTGAATTTCTAGAATATCAGCCTCATTGACTACAAACCATTCCCTTACTGTGTATAAATTGTACTAGTCCTTCTCAAAAAATTAGCATATTGTGATAAAGTTCATTATTTTCTGTAATGTACTGATAAAAATTAAACTTTCATATATTTTACATTCATTGTTCACCAACTGAAATATTTCAGGTCTTTTATTGTTTTAATACTGATGATTTTGGCATACAGCTCATGAAAACCCAAAATTCCCATCTCAAAAAATTAGCATATCATGAAAAGGTACTCTAAACGAGCTATTAACCTAATCATCTGAATCAACCAATTAACTCTAAACACCTGCAAAAGATTCCTGAGGCTTTTAAAAACTCCCAGCCAGTCATACTCAAAACCGCAATCTGTAAGACTGCTGACCTGACTGCTGTCCAGAAGGCCATCATTGACACCCTCAAGTAAGAGGGTAAGACCTCAGTGGGACATCTGTGGGAAGGAAAAAGTGTGGCAGAAAACGCTGCACAACCAGAAGAGGTGACCGGACCCTGAGGAAGATTGTGGAGAAGGGCCGATTCCAGACCTTGGGGGACCTTTGGAAGGAGTGGACTGGGCTACAGGTGCCGCATTCCCCAGGTCAAGCCACTTTTGAACCAGAAACAGCGGCAGAAGCGCCTGACCTGGGCTACAGAGAAGTAGCACTGGACTGTTGCTCAGTGGTCCAAAGTATGTTTTTCGGATGAAAGCAAATTTTGCATGTCATTCGGAAATCAAGGTGCCAGAGTCTGGAGGAAGACTGGGGAGAAGGAAATGCCAAAATGCCTGAAGTCCAGTGTCAAGTACCCACAGTCAGTGATGGTCTGGGGTGCCATGTCAGCTGCTGGTGTTGATCCACTGTGTTTTATCAAGGGCAGGGTCAATGCAGCTAGCTATCAGGAGATTTTGGAGCACTTCATGCTTCCATCTGCTGAAAAGCTTTATGGAGATGAAGATTTCATTTTTCAGCACGGCCTGGCACCTGCTCACAGTGCCAAAACCACTGCTAAATGGTTTACTGACCATGGTATTACTGTGCTCAATTGGCCTGCCAACTCTCCTGACCTGAACCCCATAGAGAATCTGTGGGATATTGTGAAGAGAAAGTTGAGACACCAGACCCAACACTGTGGATGAGCTTAAGACCGCTATCGAAGCATCCTGGGCCTCGGTACCACCTCAGCAGTGCCACAGGCTGATTGCCTCCATGCCACGCCGCATTGAAAGCAGTCATTTCTGCAAAAGGATTCCCGACCAAGTATTGAGTGCATAACTGAACATAATTATTTGAAGGTTGATTTTTTTTTTTGTATTAAAACCACTTTTTTATTGGTCGGATGAGATATGCTAATTTTTTAAGATAGGGATTTTTGTTTTTTCTTTACTTTTTTGCCAAAATTATCAATATTAAAACAATAAAAGGCCTGAACTACTTCAGTTGTGTGTAATGAATCTAAAATATATGAAAGTCTAATGTTTATCAGTACATTACAAAAAATAATGAACTTCATCACAATATGCTAATTTTTTGAGAAGGACTAGTAATATTATGTGTTGCTATGGTTTTGTTCATACCTTTATCTCTACTGATGACCCTGTTTTAGCAGTTAGGACACTATCCGCTGATTGGCCATCTTCAACAGTCAAGATGATGTCCCCCAAAGGGTCTGCCTCATTACCTGGGATGTTGCCATCCAGCAAGTCTGCAGCTGGGAAACAGTCCTCCAATGGGTCTGCCTCTACAGGACATACCCTTGCTTCCAAAGTGTCTGAATCACTGTCCTCTGATGAGTCTACCTCAGGATCCTTTACACCATCTTCCAGCATCTCTGCCTTGGCAGCCAAGGTACTGCTGTTCAATGGGTCTGCTTCCCTACCTGAGACACTGTCCTCCAGTGGGTCTGCTGCAGCACCTGTGACACTGTCTTCCAACCGGTTTGCCTTGGCAGCCAGAAGACTGTCTTCTAAAATTTCTGCTTCAGCTTTTTGATCACTGTCCTCCAACAGGAAGTCTTTTGCAACCAATATACTGTCGTTCATCGGATCTGCCTCTGCAGCCAGCACACTGTCCTCCAGTGGGTCTGCCTCAGCAGCCAGGTCACTGTCCTTCAACAGGTCTGCCTCTACAGAAGATACAATTTCCTTCAAAGCGTCTGTAACACTGCCTGAGCCACTGTCCTTTAATAAGTCTGCCACGGTTATCAGGACACTGTCTGCAGATGGGTCTACCTCAGTAACCGAGACACTATCCTCCAATATATCTGCCTTGGGAACTGGGGCACTGTTGTCCAACGGGTCTGCTTCCCCACCAAGGACCCAGCCCACCAACTGGTCCGCCTTGCTTCCTGGGACACTGTCCTTTAACAGCCTTGCCTCAGCAGCTACAACACTGTCCAGTGAAGGGCCTGCATTTGCAACTGGGGCACTGTACTCCAGTGGATCTACTTTGGTAGCCTGGACATTGTCATCTGATGGTTCTGCCTCAGCAGCTGGTACACTGTCTGCCAAAGAGTCTGCTTCGGTAGCTGGGACACTGATTTGGTACATATCCATGTGGGGTTTGACCAGGTTCTTAGCCTATACCACACACACACACACACACACACACACACACACAGTTGTTAACCCACTTCATTTCATATTATTATTTCTTTTTCAGAATCACAGCTTTAGAATTCCATTGAATCTGTTGAAATCTATAGTTTTCTAAAGAATTCATTTTATGGAACTGTGTAGATTCTCTTTTAATGCTAAGAAAATTTTATATTTCTATAGAATTCTTTTTATTTCTATAATTGTAGCTATCATGGAACTCAGAAATCAACATGGTCTATATTATTTCAGTAAATTTCTGTACATTTTAAAAATTTTAACCTGTTGCTTTCAAATAATAAAACGTAATCTAAAACTTAGAATTAAACAATGTCTATCACTATAAAAATATGTTAATAATGTTGCAATATAGTTAGTACCATATATCCCCATTAACATGATCCAGCTCTACTTTATTTTGTATTTTCCCTTTCTTTCACTTGGAGCTCAAAATGAGTTTTAGTATTGGTACACCAACAATGCAATATTTCATAAAACTTGATACTGATTGACCTCAGATAGGTTGAAAATAATCTATTTTAATATGGAATTTCGGTAGCACTTGCACTTCAAGAATTCATTCATTGATATTCTGAACCACTTAATTCTAATTATGGTCATAGAGAAGCTGGCGACCATCTCAGCCGACTCCACCCTGGACACCTCACCAGGCCATTGCAGGTACTCTACTCGTCAAAAGTCAGCAATGGTTCTTTTACATGCCTCACACCATAGACAGTGAGAGACATGTCCAGCCATTGATAAGTGACTTGACAGTGACAACCCATGGAGCGTAAAGCTTAAACTCCCAACCTTCGGATCAGTGAGCCAGCACCTTTACCATCAGGCTGCCATTGCCCACTTCAAGAATAAATTCAAGTATTTAAGCCAGCTAGGCACTCACTAGCCCCTGAACATCCCCAAAAAAGCAAAACACACCAACACCGAACAAGGAGATCAAAGACCAACTCCATCAATCTTGGATAATAATGAAGAAATATATGCTATATATGTATAAACATAGTGCTGTAATGAGAAAGTGTTCCAACACAACAAAATACCAAGGTAAATTTTAAAATAAGATACTATAAAAAAAAAAGGATAAAAATAATAAAAAGGATGAAATATTTCATATCCATTTCTGATACAGAACAAACAAGTCAATAACAAATTAATACTGTATAGCATACTTATTTCTTTTATAATAAATAAATGTAGCGTTGTTACAAATTTTGACTACATATTGGACTCGTGAAATGAAGTACAGTACTAACAGAGTATTATTGAGATTGAAATATGGATGTGTAGATCAGTGGGTGCGATGACGGGGGGGACACACACCTGGGAACATGCTTTTTTTTTTTTTTTTTGCCATATTACGATAAAGTGTAATTCTATATCCACTACAGCAGGTGGCAGTGGCTTCCTCATTGTTAGTGTGCCCAGAGGTAAAATAAGAAGTGCAGTTAATAAACCCACCATGGAAATTTTTAACAGGGATGGAGAGAGAGAGATGGAGACAGTGAGAGAAACGAAAGTCTCCCGAAAGCTAAGTCGAGGAGATATGATGAAGAGAACGTAGCACTCGACTTCACTGTGGTGCGGTGAGAAACGAGCAAAGACCGCTGTGTTTACTGTGTCTGAGAACATTAGTAACGAACAGCATGAAGCCAAATAAATTCAGGAGTCACTTAAAGACTTCACACCCCGATCACACGATGAGCCGCATGAATTTTTTCATTGAAAACGTGCCGAGTATCGCCAACAACCATCCCGCTTTGTGAATGCTACTCCAGCAGCATCAGATCAGGTGGAGTACCAAACTGCTCAGTGCAGAAAAGCCCACAGCAGAGGAACTGATCCGACCTGCAGCACACACGGTCTCTGTCATGCTGGATGATGTCACTGCTGTGAAAATAAGTCCAGGTCCCAGTTCAGCATTGAGCAGGAGCTGACAGTTGTGTCGTGCTTTTAAACCGACTTCGAAAAGCTGTGCACTGCGAAACACGAACTCATTATAGCCATTAATCTGGACTTAATCATTTTGACAAAAAAATAAATAAATAATAATACAAATTGTTTTATTCATTTTTGTTTTGTAGGTTAAAGTGTTTTATATATTGTGCTCTTGAGTTAATATTGCTGATCAGTTTGAATTTATTATTATTATTTATTTATTTTATTTTTAAGGATACTTTTTTTATTTCAGGCAAATTGATGCACCCTGCTTCAAAAAGCTGTGCTTTTTAAACAAAAAGACTAAAAAAGCTAATAAAGTTATTTTTTGTTGGAAGTCGATCTATAGTTCTTTTTTTTGTATTCATAATGATATAAGGACACAGTGTTCTGCAGAGGATTACTTATAACAATTTTTAGACAAATAACACTTTATATTGGGGGGGGGGGTGTTTTCCTCTTCCTGGGGGGGCGCGACAGAAAATAATTGCGAAGCACTGGTGTAGATAGACCTCAACATTACTGGAAGTGATACTCTAGTGTTTTTCATCTTCTTAACTAGTTTTTCTATTATCACGGAGTCATTTCTTCCATCGTGGATCTGTGATCCACTGTTTGCTTGGCGAGATCTTTAGATATATTTCTCTATTAAATTTAATCCTTTGATATTCTAAATTCCTGTCAGTTATTTGTTCAACTTAAAGTATCTATGCTATTCAGAGGATTAATTAACTAAATTCAACAAATGCATTCTATAAGTAAGTTCTATAAAGAAAACAGAAATTATTTAGGTATTGAAGAGAAATGTATATTTTCAGAAGGGAATTAAAAGAATACTGCAAATATCAGAAAAGCACTCAGAACGAAGTTTTGGAGCTGAGAAAGGAAATGCTTCCCTATGAAATGTGATCAGTATAATAGATGGTGAGTTGCTTGAACTGTAATATAAATTATTATACGGTAGTAAAATATTTATATATTCAAATTTCAGTAGCTACTTATTGTAGGACTTTGGGATGATAGAGCCACAGTTATGGTATTTACTATCTAAACATTTTAATGTTAATATCTATATTACTGTATATGAAGTTCAGATGGAAACTTAAATGATTGATTCCTAAAATGTGGATGATCTCCGAATGACTTTGAATGGTAGGCTCTGTAATCATAACGTGTAGACTTTGTCATTCTCATTGCTTAGTTCAGGATGGAATCTTATTCCACTCCAAGGAATGATGTGTAACATTACGCTGTAGCTTCTGGTTTTGGGGATATGGGAGAACTGAAGCCAGCCTTGTATATATATGACTGAGCAACATCCACAATCATCCAACATCACCAGCTCGTTCCATTGGGGTTTAAGACAAATGCTGGTGTGCTCTCAATCGCAATGGCAACCTTTGCAATGTTGGGTACACTTTGTATGACTATGGGGAAAAGATTAATTTGTATGTAGTGTAATTCCTTTGTTTGAATGTACCCCAAGCTATGAGTCTTTGGTCCAAGTTGTATCTCTGTAATTTTTCCATTTCACACGAACGTGCTTGTTATGGTCTGTGCTTTCTGGCGGTGTTTTAACTCGCTCTCTCGCGCTCTCTCTCTCTCTCTCTCTCTCTCTCTCTCTCTCTCTCGCTCTCTCTCTCTCTCTCTCTCTCTCTCTCTCTCTCTCTTCCCCATACACTGAAGGCACTGGCGAGGAGCGTGGCTGTTCCCTGCAGGTGAAATCCAGAGAGCACGCCTGAATTCACTCAGCAATCAGTGAGCTATAAAGAGGAGCGGCACGCTTCCTTACGGCAGCAGAAGATTGTCCTCTCAATGTGATTTCGTTCCCCGTGATCTCTCTGATTCCTGGTATCCTGCTTCGTGCTCAACCAGTTTTCCGTTTAAGAATTATTCCCAGTGATTTTGGTTTCCCCTGTGCTAAAATTAAGTTGTTGAATCTTCGTACAAGGTCTCCTGCATCTTTGGGTCCGACTCATTTGCTCCCGTCGTCACAGTGCTATGCTGCAAGTATTCATGGACAGAACTCGTTCATCTCTAGAACACAGATGCTCCCCTTTGACCTCTGCATTCCTTTGCAACAGGGTTCTTCCTATTCTTCACACACACACACACACACACACACACACACACACACACACACACACACACACACACACACACACTTTTCTTGCTGAAAATACCATTTTCTGATTGTGATTCTTTAGAAGGCACAAATAAAGTTCAAATAAATGATCCAAGGCACTACTTGTGTGTTTGGCTCTTTTAGTGAGATTTCTCCCAGCTGGGGATTGCTGGAGCTGGGCTGAAGCAGGGCATAGAGAGAGCAGATGAGGCAAGGCAGAAGTTCAACAATGATGTTCGCACTTTCAGCAATTTTCTCACATATTCCTCAGTTCATTTCTGCACTTTATATTTATCCTTGTTTGCCTTAATTTTTGATTACAGGGATCCCTCACTTTCCGTGGTTAATTGGGACCAAGATCCCCCACGCAGCCACCGAATTCCGCAAAGTAGGATCAACCCCCCGACTGAAGTATATGTACATGTATATGTATATATGATATCAATAAATACATATTCAATGCTATAAATGCTTATAATGACAATTAAACATTAAAAAATAATGCATAAGATGTAAATAAAATATAAATACACACACATACACGTGCATACAGATGCGCGTGCACTCACTCGGGTGTGCGCCTCACATTAAAATGTAAATAGTTTTGATGTGAGTTTTGATGTGTTTTTTTGTTTGTTTGTTTTGTGTTTGTTTGGGGTTTTCTTTGCATAATCGGCCTTGCTTTGTGCCATTTTTCTTAACCTTTTCCAATATTGTTCCTTAATTTCTTTATTTTTTAATTCAATTAATTTTTTTTTTTTTAACCCGCAATGCACTGAAGCCGCATGAATTGAAGCGTGAAGTAGCGAGAGATCCCTGTATACCTAACCTAAGTGTTTGCATAGTGAGCGACATTAAACTGAAGTCAAATGCCTTTTTTATTTACAAACTTGGCCAGTTAAACTGATTCTGTTTTTGTTTTTGTTTTTTTAATCTGTGTAGTCCCACCTTTTCATGGCTTTATGTTGCTGGTAATTTTTCATAATATTTCTATTTAACAATTTTTCTATAAAAATTTGGAACACAAAACTGTAGTTCTATAGAAAAATCAAAGAATATTTCAAATGTTTTCCATAGAATTTTTTTTCTAATAGAAATTTATATAATTCAGCATATATTACTATAGAAAGTAGAAAAAGTACAAAAAGTACAAAAAGTACAGTAGTACAAAAAGACTAGACATTTTCTTTTCCATAGAAATCTGTAGAATTCTTTGACTGGTTACAGCCTCGCTAATTGCACATATAATATTGCACATAAAACAAATGTTGCACACATTATTTATAATCTTACTGAAAAGATTTTTGTACAATTTTGCAGTTTATTGTTTATTATGTAGCCACAATCTTAACGTCTATGAATAGTCTAGCTATTGAGGTTTTGCACGTGACGTCACATGGTCATGTGACTTTTGTTTATCTGCCATATTGGACGGCATGATCCAGATGGCGCTCGCTCATTCAACACTGCTAAACATTTTAAAATAAGTAATAGTGGTTCAGCATTACCCAACTGGATGTTGTTTGTCGGTTACTAACTTCCCCGAAGTGATACAAAATAATCAGCGAGTATGGTTATATCGTGTTGTGCTGTTGACTGTGCAAATAGACAGAGGAGTAAACCTCCACTGTCATTTTATCGTTTTCCATCTGAACCAGAGAGAAAAGCCAAGTGGATCACAGCAGTCACTAGGAAAGACTGGAACCCTACAGAATACAGTCAAATATGAAGCGAACACTGTATCAGGGAAAAATATATATTATTAGGGGCGGTTCAACATTTTCAACATTTTCCCAAGCGTACCAAGAGTACGCTTTTTTGTCCCCCCCTGGAAGCGTACAAATGAAGGATAATCAACATTTATTTGTACGCTTCCAGGGGGGGGACAAAAAAGCGTACTCTTGGTACGCTTGGGAAAATGTTGAAACGACCTTTTGAACGACCACGCTTCAGTTTGTGATCAGCAAGGGCGTAGGCTGGTCTGACCGTGGGGGTTTGGAGGGTTGCACACATCTTGGTTGACCGGAGCCTAAGCCTTAAAGGGGAAATGAAACGCCGACTAAATAAATTAGCGGGTCACTTAAGTATAGTTTAGTGACGCGATTGTGGCTTAAATTTTATATCATAAATAAACCATTGCACACACAGCGGTTTTGTTTTATGTGCTTGTCGTATAAGTTATCGACCCGAAAGCCGCCGTTGCTCAGTGACCGCCTACCCAAAGTTACTGTGATGTCACAGAATTGATACAAAGTACCACATAAAATATAGTGCATGCATGTCACAGCATATGATATAAACAACATGGAATCTCACGCAACAACACGCGCAGTTTTTCAGCAGAAGACGATTCATCTATTCCTCTCAGAAGATCAATCAAATATCGTTCAACCAAAAACATTCTCCAATATATTTCAAACTACATCTGCAAGTACATGTGCGAAATACATTTACAAATTGAGCTAAAGTTATTTATCTATTCCACAGCACAAACAAACATTACTACATATTTACAGCACAAAAACATACTATTAATTTTATAAAAGTACTGAGCATTGGGCTGCAGATCCAGGCTGGATGGCTTATGATTATTTTATCCATTCATTCTCTGTGTCAATGTTTGTGTTCGAACACATGTGCAGGAACCGGAGGCGGGACTAACAAACTGCTTTATTCTCACACTCGCACTTTGTTTGATTGACAGTGTTCAGCTATTATTGCTTACTGATATTATGTTTGCTGATTGGTCAGCTCGGACGTGCACATGCGCAGTGCCCGTTACACGTTAACTTCCGGTTTACTTCCTGACCCTAGTCATGCGGAACTTATGTCCGACTTTCTCTTCAATAACAGTCATTAAGTTTATTTATAAGATTGTGAATACACATCATTTCTTGTCCAGCGGAACTCAACTCCTGCTGTGCCAACTCAGGGCGAGGGCATAGTACACCCTGGACATCTCGCCAGGCCATCGCAGGGCGGAAACACGCCAATGGCTTTGCAGCTACTCTTGTTGAAAGTCAGCAATGGTTCTTTTACATGCCTCACACCATAGACAGTGAGAGACATGGCCAGCCTTTGATAACCCAGTTCGCTGCACTGGGGGAGACAGTGACAACCTTGTGGAGAGTGGGACTCGAACCCCCAACCTTTGGATCAGTGATCCAGTCAGTGCCTTATACCACTAGACCACCACTGCCCCTTCCAGTTCAGTTATATATTGTGTTACCCTTGTGCATCCCTGTGATCTTTGTGTTTACACTGTTTTGCGGACTTTTGTAACCCTAAGCAAATATGGTTGGTCAGAAGCGTAAGCCTATTAGAATGGGTGCAAGTCTCATACACAGAGATGAATTAACTATCTGCTCAAATCCCCGCAATCTACCATGCATACTCAGTTAAGCAAAGAGAGTTGTAAAATGAATGAAAACCCGAATCCAGAAAAGAAAGAGAACTCTCCATTCTGCTGGTGAATCACATCAGTGCAGGCGAGTATTCATCGGCAGCCTTGCTCACTTGAAAGACAGGAAGTCCGTATAACCCGCGCTTTGTCTCAAGCACAAGCAAGTGAACTACTTTCGGTGTTGAGTGCCTCACATATTGTAAGCATTGATTGGCTGTTTTAAGCTTCATGTAAAGTGACTCGGCTCAGCCTCATGTAATGTGACCATCCGTTGACCATCAGAACCATTTATAAGTGGAAAGATCGCATCATAGAGAATGTTAAAGGTTATATTTGATACTGTATTTAATATTTGACGAATTTAATTAACATTTATCTATCTGAAATTATTTTGCTTGAATTTAATTTATTTGAAATTAATGTTGATATTTGAGATACTGTATTTTGATATTCTTTTACAATGTTATGTTTATAATAATTGATTTAGGGGTCTTTTATGAGATACGGTAATGGTATTTATGGTTGTATAGTACAGTATGAACGTCATACTTCACTGGAACATACAGTAACAACTTTCGTTCATTTTCAACTTATGTTCAGCCATCCGGAACCAAACAAAAACGAAAGTCGGGAAGCATCTGTATTTCTATGTTGTCTATATATTTTTCTTTTCTTGTGGCCTATATATATTTTTGTGCAGTCCATATTTTTGGTGTTTAACATTTGACATATTTAAATACATCTGGCATTTAATGTAGACAGAAGAGAAAGATTTTCATTGTACAGAGAAGCATGTTTCTTGATTGTATATATATGGTAACTCTTTGAACTTGATCTTGAGATAGTTATTTTTATAGAAAAGTCTATAACGAGGTCCCTTGCTACTTCGCGTTTCAATTCACCGGGCTTTAGTGCATCGCGGTTTTAGCCTTTTATAAGGTTAAGTTGTGCTATACAGGTAAAAGTCTTGTGATAACTTGATGTGTACCTGATGACTGATATAGCAGGGAGGTAGCATAGGCTTGCAGAAGTCCACGTACAGCCACTTCCTCCCCCACCTCATACCGTGTGTCATTCTCATAGCCTCTGTAGCTTCCTGGGTTGATGAGAAGGTCACAAAACCAAATCCCCTTGACCGTCCATTTTTCATCATCACCTGATGGAGACAGTGAGTACAAAAATTCAGATCTGCTAAACATGAGGACGAACTAATAATAAGGCAGAGATACGATTTCCTACATCACTAAAGAGAAGTAGATATGTTATAGGAAATAAAAATCAAATGTAGGAATTTTAATGACCTTTGCATTGATGATGGTCCCAAATTGTTCAAAAACCCAGCGCAAACAGGCATCATCAACAAAGTCTTCTAGATTCTTTATGAAAAGATTTGGACCCTGGCATAGAGAAAGCAGAGTCAGCATCCTATTTGTGTGTGTGTGTGTGTGTGTGTGTGTGTGTGTGTGTGTGTGTGTGTGCGCGTGTGTGTGTGTGTGTGTGTGTGTGTGTGTGTGTGTGTGTGTGTGTGTGTGTGTGTGTCTGTTCACCCAGTCAGTGTTGTGACCAATTGTGGTTCGTCCCCCTACAGCCTGGGCTTGGTCCATGGGCATTTGACTGTGTGTAAAATAGGGGGCGGTAGGACGGCCTGACTCAGTCTCACGCTCTTCCCATGATTTAAAACGCTCAATGGTGCTGTAACATGAAATACCGCCCTAAGACTCTTTATCTAAACATTGTTGCTTGGTTTTATTCTAACATTGATCAAAATTACTTTATAACACCAAACAGAACCTTTGTATCAACAGTATAAAGAATTCAATTAACATCAGATATTTAAATCATAAAAGTGCTAACTTACACTGATGTTTGAACTCTGATTGCTAAAAACAGTAATTGACATATGGCTTACACTTGACGATCATTTAGCAGCTTTCCGTTAAGTCTCTCCATCGCCACGTTTGATGCCTCCTCAGACTCAAACTGAACATAGCCATAACCTTTTGACCCATTCTCATCACTTACGACCTTTGGGAAATACATTTCATGCAAACACACAGGATTTATGTCAAACAAAGCATGGAATTTTAAAAATAATATTTTTTAAAAATGATAATCATGCAATCAAGCTGTGTCTCCCATCTATTATAATGGGGAATGTGAGGTCAACGAGCTGACAGTGCTGGCCCAGAGTCAGAGGAGTATGGCGAGTGTACTTTCATATGCTTCCTGGAGACATGAATGCATCAGGATATTCCCAATGACAACATATCAAACGTGGGCTTTCACACTGGGCCAATAGAGACTGCACCGCAAATGGGCTTGCCGTTCTTGTCAATAACCGGTGGTGTTAACCGAACCATATAACCATCAAAAAGTGGAGTTGTGGACCGAACCATATTATTTGCTGAGGGAATTCTCTATGTCATCTTTGTAGCTACTTATGTTCTTGCATCTGCCAACCTCACAGCTGCATGTGACACTGTTCATGCTACCATAGCCCAGTTACAGACTCAGACCTGAGTGCTTTCATTGTGATCTTAGGTGACTTCCTCCATGTCACCATGGACACTACACTACCTAACTTTGTGCAGTAAGTGGACTGTCCCACTGGGACACTGTGACCACTGGGATCCGACCATCCCCTCAGTCCTTGTTATCATAGGCTGCCTCTTTGCTACAAGCACATAGCAGGAAGAAAAATAAATTAACTTGTGTTCTGAAAGTTTTTCAACAGATTCGACACTGCAGCTACTGTTCAGCTTCATTCTAACTCATCAGGAGTAAGCCTGAACCGTCCTTCCACACCACTCTCTCTCTCTCTCTCTCTCTCTCTCTCTCCCCTCATTGTATCCCTCCCTGCCTTCTGTGACAGACCTGACAATCCTTCCCCACCTTTCAACATAGGGAGGGCAGCTGTAGCTTAAAGTTTAGAGAAGTGGCTTTGGGAAAGAAAGGTTGTTGGTTCGATTCCCAAACCAGTGGGAAAAATGTGTAGCAGAGGACTGGACATAGTGAACCCCAGTTCTGTAGGGTCTATTACATCTTTATAAGGAGGCTGAGTCTACAAAGGGTCCCAGTGCTGTGGAAGATATCATGCCTCATTCCTGTACCAAAGACCTCATATCCCAGTGGTCCCCAGGATTACAGACCTGTGGCACTGACTTCACCTGTCATGAAGACCTTTGTGAGACTCATACTGGACTGACTCCAACCGATGGTTATACAATATATGAACCCCTTTCAGTTTGCTTACCAGCCTTTTCTTGGAGTTGAGGACACCTGCTTAAACATGTCTATACCCACTTGGACTAGCCAGTGATCACTGTGAGGGTCATGTCTTTTGGCTTTTCCAGTGCATTCAACACCATCAGGCCAACCCCCCTGGGTGAGAGAAGCTTACAGTGATGTAGGTGGATGCCCCTCTTTTGTCCTGGATTGTTGACTCCCTAACCGGAAGACCACAGTATGTGCACAGGCAGCACTGAATGTCAGACATGGTGGTCCGCAACCCTGAAGCACCACAGGAAATCATCCTCTCCCCTTTCCTCTTCACGCTCTATGCAACGGATTTCAACTGCACAGATATGTGCCATCTTCAGTTTTCTGATGACTCTGAAATTGAATATATCAGTGGAGGTGAGGGGACAGAGTATCGGGCTGCAGTGGAATCCTTTGTCACATGGTGTGAGCAGAATCATCTGCAGCTTAATTTGACCAAGACCAAGGAACTGATTGTGTATTTCAGATCCAAAACACCAGCAACCCTCATTTCCATCCTGGGCATCAATGTTTAACATCTGTCAGACATTACTCAGGATGTTTTATTAGTCCGTCGTGGCCAGAGCTGTCCTCTATGTTGTGTGCTGGGGCAGTAAGCTGAGGGTAACAGACACTAACAGACAGAACAAACTGACCCACGAGGCTGGTAATGTGGGGATAGAACCGGACTCTGACGGTAGTGTTGGAGAGCCGAATGCTGTCCAAATTAAAGATTATATAGAACAAGACCTCCAACTTGTTTCAGAACATGTTCAGTGAGAAACTGATACCCCTGAAATGTACCACACATGAAATAATTCCAACCAACCTGTGGCCATTAAACTGTACAATTCCTCCATATAGCAGCAACATCCACTGTTATACATTTACATTCTGCCGTTTATCATATTCACAATACTGCAATATATCACTCTGATACCATTCATTACTAACTTCAAATTTCAGACTTACATGTAGATATATAATTCTGTATGTATGTTTGTATATTTATATAGATAGATTGTTTGATAAATAGATATTTGTAATTTTTCTTTATTGAGACTTTATCTTTATCTCATTCTTACTTGGTATGAATCACCTGTGTGCACGCATTTCCTCCAGGATCAATAAAGTATTCTAATACAGTATTCTGATACATGCATGTTACTCTCATATTAAACAGTGCAAACCTTGCATGATAAGACCTTTCCAAAGCTGGAGAAGGTATCAAAAAGTGCTGTGCTGTCAATGGACTTGTCCAGGTTTTTGAGGAACAAATTTGCTTTGGTGGTGGGTGTGCTCACGGTTCCATCCCACCGTGACCACATCACACGCATTGGTCGTCCCAGGAGGTGCTCGAAGTTAAACATTTCAATTGCCCTTTCAGCTGATAAGAAAAAAACAAAAAAAAAAAACAAACAAAAACAATTGTATTTTTAAAAATCCAAACGATAGTTGTCTAATATATCATGTATATACAACCAAATCCGGAATTATTGACACCCTTGCTACAAATGAATAAGGTCATAAGATGTTAGAAGTGACGTGAAGGTACGAATTGGATTTTGAAGTATGGATTAAAAATTGAATTTAAAATTATTAAATATGTCTGTTCTAATTTACTGAATTTGAAATCATTTACATCATCTACAGATGAAGCCTTTAGCAGGCGATTAACTGTATTAAATGCAGTAGTTCAGTAAATGGAAGAGTATTCTCCCGTCTTCTGTGTGGTTTGTATTACCATCATCTAGATGTCGGAAGTTCACATAGGCATAACCGAGAGGTGATCTGGTCTTCCTGTCCTTGCACAGGTGGACGGAATGGATATGTCCTGCAGGTGTTAGTCTAGACGCAAGCAACTCCTCAGTGACATTGGGATGTAGATTATTGACAAACAGTGCATACATCTCTGAATTCAATAAAATGTACCTAAAGAAAAAAAAAAGTGTTTATGTGTGTGTGTGTGTATATATATATATATATATATATATATATATATATATATATATATATATATATATATATATATATATATATATATATACACTTTTAGTATAATATTCATTTTGGCTCATATCAAGACTTTTTTAAATTAAATTTTAACATGAAGACATGTCTCAAGATGAGATAAGGTTACAGCTAGATAAATGGTAATTGAAGGGTATTTCATGTAAAATAGAACACTTACGTTAGTTATTGCGGCCCACAGCGTACACACTAACACTATATTTAGGTCAAAGATTAGGGCGGGTCACAAAGAGGCTACCACCCCTCTGATATTATCACTTACTGATCTGACAACTTCACCTCCTGTCTACCACACTCCTTTCTGTGGCATCTTCACCCACTGATTAACCTTGTCACTTGATGATGTCACAGAATTTGGACAGTAAACGTGGAGTGTGGCCCTTGCTACAGCACTGTTAGTAACATCACACTCTGTGATATTGCCTACTGTTTGACATCACACTTTGTGATTATGTCACAGAGAGGGGAACTTGTACCGAGGCATTCCTCCACAGGAGTGGAGCCAGTAGTGTAGTGGTTAGAGTGTTGGGCTCATGATTGGGAGGTTGTAAGTTCAAATCCCACTGAGACCTTCATTGTGCTGAGACCCCTGGGCAAGGTCTCAACCACAAGTATGCCTCTGTTCACCCAGCAGTATAAATGGGTACCAGTTAAAATATACTGGGAAGGTAACCTGCGATGGACTAGCGTCCCATCCAGGGGGAGTTCAACTCCTGATTGCTTCAACCTATGGAAACCGGGGATAAGCACTGGCCTGATGAGCTGCTAGGCTCGGGTATAAAAACCCAAACAGTTAATCAATCAATCAAAAAATTCCTCCACAGAACATTATGCACTGGTTCTAGCTCTGGGATGTCCCATGTAATGGGATAGAATACTTAGCGATGTTCTTACAGGGACCAGACAGTGTCTCTGTTAATCTGTCAGTGTTTGTTTATCAAAAGTTTTGCTGCAAGAGTTTGCATTGTTGCTGCTGAAATGTAAAGTAAGTTAAAGACTAGAGTCATATAGGACCATATCTATGTCTGGGGCACTACATTTACACACATCTGCATTTATATTATATTCTTTGTTGTTTAGCAATGAATATAAACACTTTTAACAACAGTCACATGACTGTGAAATGTTCTGACTTCTAAAAATATTATTAATAAAAATGAAAAAAAAAAACATATGCTTTCTCGCTGTTGATTTTTTTGATGGAGTATAAATATTATGGATGTATAATTTAATTCACCAAGATGAAACATTAGGAGGACTATTTAATTCGACAACATCCACTAAGACTACAGTATTGTAGTAATATGCAGTATAGTACAGCATGTAAACTGAAAAGCAAAAAAACACATGAAAATGAAATTTCTTTAGTTATTTATTTATTTATACATGTTTTTAAATTGACAGACACAGGAGCGTTTAAGCACACAGGGTAGTAGGTATTGCTTAAACTCTCTTTGTGGTGTCTTTAAGAGTAACAAAGAGTCTTTGTAGATATAATGTGAAAACAATGGAATGGAAGCCAAAATTATATTTGTATAGTTTCTGTATTCTGAGGCAGACCAGGTGAGTTTTGTGATTCAGTCCGCTAATAGCTCCATTCCATCCAATCCCATGATCTACATTGCTTTTTCCTGTTTAGAGTGGTGGGGAAGCTGGGACTCTGGGTTAAGGTGGGATTCATATCTTGACAGCCAATAGCTCTGTGTAGCTAACAGCATCTATGCATCACCTTACTCATTTAAAAAACGAAAGTAAGCACCTAAAAAGTTTTTAAGTATGTACTACTGGACACAGAATAAAAACACAGTAAAATGTAATTTTTAAGGTTTATGTAAACTATGATGTAGGAAATTATTCAGCCGAGGGGGTTGTTCTCTGCCAAGACAATAATTCTCCATAACGCATGGAAGAAAAATTGTATAATTGTTTCATTATTTGTTCAAAAAAATTTCAAAGTAGAGAGTCACGTTACTATGTTGCACTGACTGAATGACTATTGCACCTATTGCAATGAAGCAACAGGAATACAAAGGACGCTGTATCCATAGCGCTGCACTGTGTACTCACACCTGGACAACAAGAACACATACACAAGAATGCTGTTTGTTGACTTCAGCTCAAATTCAACACAGTCACTCCCGCCAAGTTAACCCCAAAACTTAAAGATCTTGGAATCAATACCTCCCACTGCAACTGGATCATGGACTTTCTGACCAACAGACCCCAGTATTTAGGCTAGGTCAGGCCACAACTGTTCCTCCACCATCACACTCAACACTGGCATACCTCAGAGCTGTGTGCTGAGCCTGTTCCTCTACTCCTTCCTCACTCTTGACTGCAGTATGTATGAATCCAACTCCATGATAAAGTTTGCAGATTACACTCTGGTGATCAGACTCATCAGAAACAATGAGTCTGACTACAGGGCAGCTGTAAAGCACCTAGGTGCATGGTGCGCTGACAACGACCTGCTCCTGAACACCAGTAAAACCATGGACCTCATTGTGGACTTCAGAAAGGAAAAGGAAACTCATGACTCTATCCATACCAACGGCATGGCTGCTGAATGTGTCTTCAGCTTCACATTGCCCAGGACCCACATCTCAGAGAACCTGTCCTAATCAACCAGCACCTTCAGCCTGACCAAGAAGGCCCATTCAGTGCCTGAATTGCTCTGTCGCTGATTACAAGGCACTGTAGTGGGTGGTGAAAACCACCCAACGCATCATATGGACTCCACTTCCTGCCATTGAGGATTTCTACAAGAAGAGCTGTCTCCACCAGATGCGTAGCATTCTCAGGGTCGCATCTCATCCTGCCAACAAGACTCAGCTCCTACCCTCCAGAAGTTGCTTCAGGAGCCTTCGGACAAAAACCAGCAGGTTTAGCTTCTTCCCAACAGTTGTCTCTCTACTGAACTCAGTACCGTACTGAACCTTCTCTAACCATCAACACTACAGCTGCTACACCTTCCCTTCTCATCCATACTACACCATAGCAGCACTATTCGTACCATTCATGGACATGTACATGCTTCCACTGTTATAGTCTGTTTACAGTGCTTTTCTTTCAGTACTGTACGTATACTAGTATATGTTCACAGCACACTGTATATCCCATCCCATGATCTACATTGCTTTATCCTGTTTATGTATATGTACAGTATATATATATATATATATATATTCTTCTATAATCACCTGAAGAGAGGATGGTTTCACCACCCCTCAAAACAGATCTGTAGTGATAAATGGAGTTTCAATAGAAAGTCTTTGTCCTGTCCTTTTATTTTTATTTTTATTGTATGTATATATATATATATATATATATATATATATATATATATATATATATATATATATATATATATATATATATATACATACACACTCACATACACACACACACACACACACACACACACACACACACACACACACACCTGTGTAATTGTCTATACTACATCTGTATATTTGTATATTACATCTGCATATTTTTTTCTTTGGTATACAGTAGTAATATAGACCATATGTATATTGCTTCTATGTAAATGAATGCTAATTTATTCTCACCTTTACTGCCTATATATGTACATAAGTGCTCACATAACTTATTCATACATAATATGTACATGACTATTCCGGCAGTGGTGGCCTGGTGGTAAAGGGTGCTGAATAGGGGATAGCAAGATAATCAGATTGTGCCATTCTCGTGAGGAACGTACTAACCATAGTTATTACATACTACCGTGTTTCCCCGAAAATAAGACAGGGCTTATATTAATTTTCCTACCAAAATATGATACTAGGGCTTATTTTTAGGTGATGATGTATTTTACATTTTTTTCTATTACATGTCTTATAATATATCTTTGTCTTTATATATTCTTATTTCGTTATATTTCTTTATTTTTTAAAATATTTTAATATCGAGCGATTTTAGCAATTTTTATGGACGCAAGTGTTTGTCCTCGTCTTAAAGCAGTCGCTGCCGTCATCGACACGCAAGGATTGATGCTTTGAGAGCGTACCCTAGGTAAAGCTGCCTAATAGAGGAGTCAGCGCTTTCACCTAGAGCCCTAGATTGAGTGAGTAGCAGGCCAATGAATTGCTGCCGCTCTCAACTAGGGCTTATTTTAAGGGGAGGGCCTATATTAAAATCATCTTGTAAAATCACGCTAGGTCTTATTTTATGGTTAGGTCTTATTTTCGGGGAAACACGGTAGATGGGAATGATGTAATCTGATTGGCCTGCTCTTTTGAGATTAAAAATTGTTATTATAATGCTTGAATGAAAATGACAGTTACAGTATTTACAGACACTTGAGCAGACAGTGTCATCATCATCATACTTTCAAATGAAAAAATAAACCAAACTCGTTTTTAATTTGTTTTTCTTGTATGTATTTCCTGCAATATACAGTATACTAGTATAGACTAAAAGTTGTAAGAAGTGTGAGCCTGTTTTCATCATGTTTTCATGCTGTATGTACAAAACTGTGGATAAGTATGCATTCCATCCTGTTGCACTTATTAAGCTCAAAGCACAGAACTCACCTGTCTTTGTCATAAAATATGTAAATCTAAAATATTTAAATATAAACTGAAAAATGTCATTTTAGTTTGTTGTTCATGATATTTCCTTATAGCAATACGAAATTTCTGGAAAAGATTTAAAGAGCTACTGTTACACTAAAAGCTGTGCACTTGCTTGCTCTGGGAGCCTGCCTGCATCTGTCCTGATTATAATATATATACAGTTGTGTTCAAAATAATAGGAGTGTGTTTTAAAAGAGCCAGTAGAGCTCAAAATCCTTAGTTTTTATTTCCATACAAACAAAATATCAGTGTCTGCTTTCTTCTTTACAAACTCAGATATTCACACGATAAATGTTGGATTAAGAACTTTGAAGAGAAACCTGGTTTCAACAGGATGGAGCGATATCACACACTGCACAGTAATCATTAGAGGCAGTGCAAAAATTGTTCGGTGATCTCAAGATTCGGTAACATTCCCTGGCCTCCTAGATTGCCAGATTTGTCCATTTCTGATTTTTTCTTGTGGGACTCTCTCAAGAGTAAAGTGGACATGACTAGAACCAAGAACTCTGGATGAGTTAAAACAGAGAATCAGGATGAAATTCACAGTATCCCAGCTGAGATGTTGCAGTGGTCAATGAGGAATCTCAATAACAGATTTCAAGAATGTATTCGTACAGGAGGACGCCATCTACATGAAGTAATTTTTAAAAAATGAAAATTCCATCATTGTTTTTTGAATGGCATGTTGTAAGGTTTCAATTACTATGAATAAAATATTTTTCTTCCATCACTCTTAGTTTTATTGGATTGTTTTCTCTCGCTCTCTCTCTCTCTCTCTCTCTCTCTCTCTCTCTCTCTCTCTATATATATATATATATATATATATATATATATATATATATATATATATATATATCCCTTGCTACTTCACACTTCAATTTATGCAGCTTCAGTGCATCTCGGTTTTTTTTAAATATTCGAATATTAAAAGGGGGCAGTGGTGGTCTAGTGGTATAGGGCGCTGGATGGCTGATCCAAAGGTTGGGGGTTCGAGTCCCACTCTCCACAAGGTTGTCACTGTCCCCCCCAGTGCAGCTAACTGGGTTATCAAAGGCGGGCCATGTCTGTCACTGTCTATGGTGAGAGGTTCATGTAAAAGAAGCATTGCTGACTTTCATAAAGAGCAGGCTGCAAAGTCATCAGCGTGTTTCTGTCCCTTGCTAAAAAGGGTTGTGACAGGAAGGGCATCCGACGTAAAAACCTCTGCCAAATCAAACGTGCGAATCAGATGCTTCGCCGTGGCGACTCCCGAGAAAAGGGAAAAAGCCGAAAGGAAGACAGACAGACATTCGAATATTAAAAAATAAGGAAATTAAGGAAGAATAGGGGAAAAAGTTAAGGAAAATGCCACAAACAAGGCCAATTATGCAAAAAAAATCCAAAACAAACAAAAAACAAAACAAAAAAACAACCCCCCCCCCATCAAGACTACTTACATTTTTATGTGAGGTGCGCATCCGAGTGTGTGCACGTGCATCTGTGTGTGCGTGCACGAGTCTATATGTGTGTGTATTTATATTATTACATCTTATACATTATTTTTGAATATTTAATTGTTATTATAACCATTTGTATTTATTGATATGATATACACATATACATGTACGTATACGTCAGTCAGGGGGGTCAATCCTACTTCGTGGAATTTGGTGGTCGCGTGGGGATCTTGGTTCCAATTAACTGCAGAAAGTGAGGGATCTATATATATATATATATATATATATATATATATATATATATATATATATATATATATATATATATATGATTTTCTGAGTAGATCCTTCCGTAGGAGAGTGCTCAATACTTTTTGGTAGAGCACATAAACAAAAATAAAAGGATAAAATTATTATTCTTCTATAATCACCTGAAGAGAGAGGATGGTTTCACCACCCCTCGAAACAGATCTGTAGTGATAAATGGAGTTTCAATAGAAAGTCTTTGTCCTGTCCTTTTATTTTTGTATATATATATATATATATATATATATATATATATATATATATATATATATATATATATATATATATATATCTTTTTTTTTTTTTTGCTGAGGTTCACATGTAGTATAGACTAAAACAATGATGTACCTCAGACTCAGTGGATGTTGTTAAAGTTAACCCTGTTAACCAAATCCCTTTTATGATTGTGTTAAAATTATTTCCTAAAATGTTGATGATGGGCCAATATTTAAAAAAATAAATTGTTAAAAAAATTCTAGGCTGTTAACTCTTTCAGTTCACATAACAAATATGCTATGCTGGTTAATAGAGATTAATATTCACTTTGAAGTCTTGTCTCACAAATTTCTTTGTGACATCCACCTTGGCTTCAGTACATACTGTGTTATTTTAGATATCTGAAATTGAATTTGGCCTAGAATGACTATAACTGTGACCTTTGATCCAGTGATTTGACATGTAACATGTGAGACCTAAAATAAACATTGTCCTAGAAGTAGATTGTTACCAACTCTTATGCCAAGCTGTTTTATCGGGATTTCCAGTAGGATTCAGGTAATAATCGATGGTGAATAGGACACAACATTTAGCCTAATTTATCAACGATTCTTATAAAAAAAAAAAAAATCATTCTCAGATCTCACTTAAGTAATTTTCTAGCATTCACCAATATTTTATTATCTGAAATTTGTTATAAGCTACAAACAGAATTTAAGGATATGAAAGAGCATTTTTAGTCATTGACAGTTCTCTTAAGAGGGTGACCCTAGACCAAGTTTTTGAAAAATGCAGGAACAATGGAATATTCACAGAGTCTGGCTACCAAGAGATTTTCTTATGGAGCTGTGCAGCATCTTGTGCCAGCACTGTGAGTCCATACCTAACATTTTAACCAGGTACTACCAGCTATTCAGGTACTGACTGTCCTGGGCTTTTTGGCCACAGGGATATTTCATTTCAGATGGAGCTCAGTGACTGGGTGGACATACATACAAAGGCATCAGCTGCCTGATACCATTTGATACAAAGGCACCAGTTGCAGCCTTCGGCTAGTCCTGGAGAGTATAAATCTACTTTTCAGACAATATATTACATTCCCCTATTCAGAACACCAACAGCATGCAATCAGTGCATTTCATTCTGTTGCTGCTTTAATCGACATCACACACACACAACAGTAGACTGCACATCCTCTTCAGATCTATTCCTCAACTGTAAACAGTACCACTCAGGCAATGTCCAAATTACCTACAACTCCGTAAAACTATATGTTAAATGTGGTTCATCATTTCCCAAGCTTTTGTTCTTACATGCTGCATTTGAGATTGGAGCTATGCGCTTAATATGTTTAAGTCCAGTTTGGATCAATTTAATACTATTTAATACAGTAAAAAATACAGAAAGTGGTGCTGCTTTACACACAAGAGAAAGCACTGGTCTGACAGCACTCACAGCTACCAGCATTTCAGCTTTTCCTTGACCACTACTTTTAGGTCAAACCACTTTTTATTTTTTAGCCCACACAACTAAATATAATATCTAATACTGATGTCATGGAGAAGAATTTCTACTTCCTCCTCTGTGATCCCTGTGCTTTTATTCCAGTCTTCATGAATATTTGTGACTTCACTTACACAGTACTAATTAAAGCAACTTGCACAAACTTTTTGAATGGGATTCACCATTTTAAGAACACAGCTTCTTTTAAGGTTTACAAAGATAAGGTTGAGGCACACATCATGAATCCAAGGTAGAATTTAATTTTCAAATTTTCCTAATTTACAAAATAAAAATAAAAAACTTTGAAAGATTTTGATAAATGAGGACCATTGGCTTTGACTCGTATAATGGTGAAGGGGCATGAAGGTTAGCATGTCCACTGCACAGCAAGAAAATCCTGTCAAGTCTTTTAGTGAAGACATTTCTCTGTGGAGTTTGCATGCGGAGCCGTGATGGCCTGCTGATAAAGGTGCTGGATCACTGATCCTATCAGTTCAAGCCCCATTCTCAATAGGTTGTCAATAATACTCATACATATAGTGCAATAAATCAGTTAATAATAATTTAGACTATACAATAGTTTATAATTTTGGGTTTCTTAGATCGCATAAAAAGCAAAAATTATTTGTAAAAAGCTTACACCAATATATTACTAATAAATAAAGAAAACAAAATATAATGTATATAAAATAAAATAAAAACACGAGATAAGAACAAGTACAATGCAGCCGTGGGGGGAGGGGGGAACCAGTGTCTCTCCCTCACGCCGGTCCCAAGCCCAGATAAATGCAGAGGGTTGCGTCAGGAACAGCATCCGGCGTAAAACAAATGTCAAATAAAACATGCGAGTCATTACAAAGAATGTCATACCGGATCGGTCGAGGCCCAGATTAACAACGACCACCATCAGTGCTGTCAACCAACAGGGTGCTGGTGGAAATTGGACTACTGTTGGTCGAGACGTCGAAGAAGGAGAGGTGGGAGGCTTGTCCGTAGGCAGAGAAAGAAGAGAAGAGGAAAAGCATGAGTCTAGGACTGAGAGGAGGGACTTTGAATGTTGGAACTATGACAGGAAAAGGTAGAGAGCTGGCTGACATATTGCAGAGGAGGAAGGTGGACATATTTGGCAAAAAGGATGGAAATGGCTGTGGTAAATACTTTTTTCCAGAAGAGACAGGAGCATAGGGTGATTTATAAAAGCAGAGGTAGGACCACACAAGTAGACTACACCTTGTGCAGGCGATGTATTTTGAAGGAAGTCAGTGACTGCAAAATAGTAGCGGGTGAGAATGTTGCCAAACAGCATAGGATGGTGGTGTGCAGGATGACGCTGATGGTGAGGAAGGTGAAGAAGGCAAAGGCAGAGCAGAAGACAAAGTGGTGGAAGCTGAAAAAGGAAGAGTGTCTGTTGTCTTCAAGGAGGAGTTGAAACAGGCTTTGGGTGGCCAAGAAGTGCTTCCAGATGACTGGACAACTACAGCTAATGTCATCAGGGAGACCGGTAGGAGAGTACTTGGTGTGTCATTTGGAAGGAGAGTAGAAAAGAAGACTTGGTGGTGGAATGAGGAAGTGCAGGAGTGTGTACAAAGGAGGAGGCTAAGAAGGAAGAAGTGGGACATTGAGAGGACTGAAGAGAGTAAACAGGAGTACAGGAAGACACAGTGTAAGGCGAAAGTAGCAGTGGCTAAGGCCAAACAGAGGGTGTATGATGACTTGTATGCTTGGTTGGACAGTAAGGAGGGAGAAAATGATTTATACAGGTTGGCACAGCAGAGAAATAGAGATGGGAAGGACGTGCAGCAAGTTAGAGTGATTAAGGACAGGGTGGGAAATGTATTGACTGATGACAGAAGTGTGCTGGGAAGATGGAAAGAGGTCTTTGAAGAGCTGATGAATGAGGAAGATGAGAGAGAAAAAAGAGGTGACTGTTGAGGACCAGGAAGTAGCAAAGATTAGTAAGGGTGAAGTGAGGAGGGCATCGAAGAAGATGAAGAATGGAAAGGCAATTGGCCCTGATGACATACAAGGATAGGAGAGTGTCAGCAAGAATGAAAGGAAAAGTGTACAAGACGGTGATGAGGTCAGCGATGTTGTATGGTTTAGAAACAGTGGCCCTGGGGAAAAGACAGGCGACAGAGCTGGAGGTAGCAGAGATGAAAATGTTGAGGTTCTCTTTGGGAGTAACGAGGATGGATACGATCAGGAATGAGCACATCACAGGGACAGCACATGTAAGACGTTTTGGAGACAAAGTCAGAGAGGCTAGATTGAGATGGTTTGGACATGTACAGAGGAGGGATAGTGAGTATAATGGTAGTAGGATGCTGAGGTTCGAACTACCAGGCAGAAGGACTAGAGAAAGACCAAAGAGACGATTCATGGACGTGGTGAAGGAGGACATGAAGGTAGCTGGTGTAAGAGCAGAAGATGCAAAGGATAGGGTGAGATGGAGGCAGATGATTCGCTGTGGCGACCCCTGAAGGGAAAAGCCAAAAGGAAAAGAAGAAGAAGATAAGAACAAGTACAGTATAGACAATATATAAAATAAAAAAATTGGTAACAACTAGTTATACAAATGTAGAATAACAAATTCAATAAAAATAAATAAATAAAATAAAATAAAATAAATAAAAATACCCTGGATAAGTGTAGTTGAAATCAAGGATAGCCCATAAAGTTTGGTAAAATTTATTTCCAATGGGGTCCTTACAGTTACAAAAAAGTTACATTGAAAAGAGCTTTTTTCAGTAAATGCATTATCTTCTTCTTTCTTCTTTTACTTTCGGCTGCTCCCTTCAGGGGTCGCCACAGCAAATCATCCGCCTCCACCTCACCCTATCCTCTGCATCTTCTACTCTTACTCCAACGACCTTCATGTCCGCCTTCACCGCATCCATAAATCTTCTCTTTGGTCTTCCTCTGGGCCTTTTGCCTGGTAGTTCCAACCTCAGCATCCTACGACCAATATACTCACTATCCCTCCTCTGTACATGTCCAAACCATCTCAATCTAGCCTCTCTGACTATGTCTCCAAAACATATTACGTGGGCTGTCCCTCTGATATACTCATTTCTGATCCTATCCATCCTTGTTACTCCCAGAGAGAACCTCAACATTTTCATCTCTGCTACCTCCAGCTCTGCCTCCTGCCTTTCCCTCAGCGCCACTGTTTCTAAGCCATACAACATCGCTGGCCGCACCACCGTCTTGTACACTTTTCCCTTCATTCTTGCTGACACTCTCCTATCGCACATCACACCGGACACTTTTCTCCAAACATTCCAGCCTGCCTGCACACGCTTCTTCACCTCTTTTCCACACTCTCCATTGCTCTGGATTGTTGAGCCTAAGTACTTAAAATCCTCCACCTTCGTTATCTCTGCTCCCTGTAACATCACCGTTCCTCCTGGGTCCTTCTCATTCACACACATGTATTCTGATTTTCTGAGGCTAACCTTCATTCCTCTCCTTTCCAGGGCAGACCTCCACCTCTCTAGATTTTCCTGCACTTGTTCTCTGCTCTTACTACATGTCACAATGTCATCTGCAAACATCATAGTCCATGGAGATTCTTGTCTAACCTCGTCTGTCAGCCTGTCCATCACCATAGCAAACAAGAAGGGGCTCAGAGCTGACCCTTGATGCAATCCCACCTCCACCTTGAATTCGTCAATCACACCGACAGCACACCTCACCACTGTCTTACATCTCTCATACATGTCCTGCACCACTCTAACATACTTCTCTGCCACTCCAGACTTCCTCATGCAATACCACAGTTCTTCTCTTGGCACCCTGTCATATGCTTTTTCCAGATCCACAAAGGCACAATGTAGCTCCCTCTGACCTTCTCTGTATTTCTCTATTAACATCCTCAAAGCAAACATTGTATCTGTGGTGCTCTTTCTTGGAATGAAACCAAACTGTTGTTCACAAATGCTGACCTCTGCCCTTAGTCTAGCTTCCACTATTCTTTCCCATAACTTCATCGTATGGCTCATCAACTTTATAACTCTGTAGTTGCTGCAACTCTGCACGTCTCCCTTGTTCTTAAAAATGGGCACCAGCACACTTCTCCTCCATTCCTCCGGCATCTGCTCACTCTCTAGTACCTTGTTGAATGTTCTTGCCAGAAAATCTACTGCTACCTCTCCTAGACACTTCCACACCTCCACAGGTATATCATGAGGACCAACTGCCTTTCCATTCTTCATCCTCTTCAATGCCCTTCTCACTTCACCCTTACTGATCTTTGCTACATCCTGCTCCTCAATGGTTACCTCTTCTACTCTATTTTCTTTCTCATTTTCCTCATTCATCAGCTCTTCAAAGTACTCTTTCCATCTTCCCAGCACACTTCTGTCATCAGTCAATACATTTCCCTCTCTGTCTTTTATCATTCTAACTTGCTGCACGTCCTTCCCTCTGCTGTGCCAACCTGTATAGATCATTTTCTCCCTCTTTACTAACCAACCTATCATACAAGTCATCATACGCCCTCTGTTTGGCCTTAGCCACTGCTACTTTCGCCTTACGCTGTGTCTCCCTGTACTCCTGTCTGTTTACTCTCTTCGGTCCTCTCAATGTCCCACTTCTTCTTAGCTAACCTCTTCCTTTGTACGCACTTCCTCATTCCACCACCAAGTCTCCTTATCTACTTTCCTTCCAGAGGACACACCAAGTACTCTCCTACCTGTGTCCCTGATCACATTTGCTGTGGTTGTCCAGTCATTTGGAAGCACTTCCTGGCCACCCAAAGCCTGTTTCAACTCCTCCTTGAAGACAACACGACACTCTTCCTTTTTCAGCTTCCACCACTTTGTCTTCTGCTCTGCCTTTGCCTTCTTCACCTTCCTCACCATCAGCGTCATCCTGCACACCACCATCCTATGCTGTTTGGCAACACGCTCACCCACTATGACTTTGCAGTCACTGACTTTCTTCAAATTACGTCACCTACACAAGACGTAGTCTACCTGTGTGCTCTTACCTCCGCTTTCATAAGTCACCCTATGCTCCTCTCTCTCCTAAAGAAAGTATTCACCACAGCCATTTCCATCCTTTTTGCAAAATCTATCAACATCTGTCCTTCTGTGTTCCTGTCCTGGATAACAAACCTGCCCATCACTTCCTCGTCCCCTCTGTTGCCTGCACCAACATGTCCATTGAAGTCTGCCCCAATGACCACTCTTTCACCTCTGGTGGTACTCTGCATCACTTCATCTAAGTCACTCCAGAATCTCTCCTTCTCTTCTAGCTCACATCCTGCCTGTGGGTCATAAGCACTAACAACATTGAACATCACACCTTCAATTTCTAACTTGAGACTCATCACTCTGTCTGACACTCTTTTCACTTCTAGAACATTCCTGACACACCCCTCCTTCAAGATGACTCTTACTCCATTTCTCTTCCCATCCACACCATGATAAAACAGCTTAAACCCTGCTCCTAAGCTTCTAGCCTTGCTACCTTTCCACCTGGTCTCCTGAACACACAGTATGTCCACCTTCCTCCTCTGCATCATGTTAGCCAGCTTTCTAGCTTTATCGATCATAGTTCCAACATTCAAAGTCCCTACTCTCAGTCCTAGACTCACGCATTTCCTCTTCTCTCTCTGCCTACGACACGCCTCCCGCCTCTCCTTCTTCGACGTCTTCGACCAACAGTAGTCCAATTTCCACCAGCACCCTGTTGGTTAACAGCACTGATGGCGGTCGTTGTTAACCCGGGCCTCGACCGATTCGGTATGAATTTTGTTTTGATCATTTGCATGAGAAATGTGGCAGAAGTTTTACGCCGGATGCCTTTCCTGTCGCAGCCCTCTGCATTTATCCAGGCTGGGGACCGGCATAAGGGGGAGAGACATTGGTTAGTCCACCCCCCCTCATGGCTGCATTTATTCATTATATATTATAGGTTCATTATATTCTACATGCGTTCTAAGCCCCATTTTAGATTTAAACCTGACTGCTTTATTTTGCACAATTTGTAACTTGTTTTTTAAAGGTTTAGGTAGAGTACTGTACCAGGCTGTTGATGCATATTCCATATGACATAATACACAGTGTTTTTCTTGTGTTTTTTATTAAGTACACTGGCTTGTGTCTGTGTAGAAATTTCAATCTGAATGAATATTTTTAAATGAATGATTCAACTATATTAAAGCCTGACAAGTCTTGATCTAGTAAGATGCTTAAGTATTTAACATATTTGTTGATTGAATTTTATAACCAGACAATTGATTTTAAAGTTTTTAACATATGTGAGCCACTCCACCGAAAGTAGGCTCTTTGGTCCAAAAATGAAAAATGAGATTTTTTTTTTTTTTTTACACAGTCAGATAGAGGAGGCCCGAAGCTGCAAAATGCAGGAAAAAGTTTGTCAATAGCTTAAAAACTGAAAAAAGAGGTTTTAGAGAAAAATGAGCACAAAGATTGCAATTCTTCCAACATCATTAGTCCTTAGCAACCAAACATTTTTATGCACTTCAGCCATATAAACTTTTAGAAAACATGTCTAGGAAGAGTTTTATGAAGCGATGATGAGAGAAACCCATGAGTCACCGTGGTAAGCCCCAAAAATTAATAAAAAAAAGACTTTTTCTTCATTTCTGTTTATTCCAATAAGATCAGTATGTATATTTTTGACCAGGAAAATCAGTACATTTAAACTGCTGTCACTTAGATATACTTCCACTGATATCAAGGTCCAAAGCCTTGCTCCCATATGTGCGAAAGAACTGCCCCGTGGAAATGTCCTCTCCCTCCTGCAAATTATAAAGGTTCAAATGCCTTGAAATGATACTGATTGAAAAAAACCCACTGTCGGGTTCAAACAATCACACTGAAATTAAGAAAAGTATATATAAGATAACCATAACAAAACTCTCTGATCTCTTTATACAAGTAAGCTTCATCAACTCTGCCCTCAGCATCATCATCTTCATCTATATCCTGCTCAGCAGGTAAAATCACATCTTCACAAACACCAGCAATCACACTTTTATTAATAGATTCCTCATCTTCATCAACATCAAAATCAAAATCTTCATCAACACAGCTGGCATCATCATCATCAGTTTGTTTATATGTAATCGGAATGAAACATTTAAGTATTTTTCAGGTCTTGACCAATTTTCATACAAAACTAAACAACCCACGATCCAGCATGTCCAGTCCAGACAAGATTACACACAAATCAAATGATCAAAAAGATTCCATAATCAAATTTTGCATGCAGAGAAAAATACCAATACTCATACAATACTCATATTAAGTTTCTAAAGTACATAATACTGAGCATATGGGATTTTCTTTGACTGAATTGCAATGGAATCATGTCTTTCTTAATATTCCAGCAGATCTGAGGTATCGTACTCACTCACTCACACAAACACACACACACACACACACACACACACACACACACACACACACACACACACACAGTAAGCAGTGGGTAACTGCTCAGTTGTGCATCTATTGCACCATTTGCACTCATTTGCCCTACTCCCTACTACATACATACTGTATTTTCTTCCATTCAAATTGCACTAGTTCATCTGGATGTTGCTCATTTAACCGTTTACACACTGTGGGTGTGTGTGTGACAATGAGAGTATGAGAGAGAGAGTGAGAGAGAGGGAGAGAGAGAGAGAGAGAGAAATAATCTTCAAAGCCGAATTCCAGCATGGAAGTTAACATCTATACTAATACTGCTAGACATCACGTATGACATTTCACTCTCCTTTTCCAGGAATTATGTGTATTCACAAACTTATAAACTTACTTACTGTTTTTGAAGAGAAAGTCGGAGATAAGTTCCACATGCGGTATACTACAGTCAGGAAGTAAACAGCAAGTTAACGTGTGACGGGCACTGAGCATGTGCAGTGTGAGTATGTGACTGAGTTCACCAATCAGGGTGCTCGTTTCAGATCTTCCGTAGTAACTAGTCTGCATTATTTATGTGCATATCGACTTTATAAACTTTATTTTATTCACTGAAATGGCATTTTAATATTAAAACAGTATCCAAAATGGAGAGACGACTTCACGATCATTCTTCTGGTGTATGGATTATAGTGTGTCTTGTACTGAACTCTGTGAATAATTGCAAAGAAAACCGGTAAGTTTGCTACTGTTTTTATCTAGTTTTATGAGGGTACTCGCCAGAAAAATGGAAATAAAAGACATTTTAGTGAGTTTTAGTTGATTTCACTTAAGCAAGTGATAGTTGAATACTTGTTTTAATGGTTTATGCAAAGATCCAAATTTCGATAAAAAATGACCACTTTTACTTTTTTTGGCCATTTTCTCGAAAGTAGTCCGTGCGACAAGCGCCTACATTCGCCCCATATATTTCTATATGTTTTGACCCAAACAGTGAACATTCTGTTTTACCAAAGTGTAATGACACTGTTAATGAATGATTAAATTAGGTGGCATGGTGGCACAGTGAATAGCTCATCCACTTTAACCAACGATGCTGGTGGAAATTGGACAACTGTTGGTCGAAGAAGGAGAGGTTGAAGAAGGAGAGGTGGGAGGCGTATCTGTAGGCAGAGAGAGAAGAGAAGAGGAAAAGCATGAGAAATTGAAGGTGTGATGTTCAATGTTGTTAGTGCTTATGCCCCACAGGCAGAATGTGAGCGAGAAGAGAAGGAGAGATTTTGGAGTGAGTTAAATGAAGTGATGCAGAGTACCTCCAGAGGTGAAAGAGTGGTCATTGGTGCAGATTTCAATGGACATGTTGGTGCAGGCAACAGAGGGGATGAGGAAGTGATGAGCAGGTTTGGTATCCAGGACAATAACACAGAAGGACAGATGTTGATAGATTTTACAAAAAGGATGGAAATGGCTGTGGGGAATACTTTCTTCCAGAAGAGACAGGAGCATAGGGTGACTTATAAAAGTGGAGGTCGGAGCACACAGGTAGACTACATCTTGTGTAGGCGATGTAATTTGAAGGAAGTCAGTGACTGCAAAGTCATAGTGGGTGAGAGTGTTGCCAAACAGCATAGGATGGTGGTGTGCAGGATGACGCTGATGGTGAGGAAGGTGAAAAAGGCAAAGGCAGAGCAGAAGACAAAGTTATGGAAGCTGAAAAAGGAAGCTTGTCATGTTGTCTTCAAGGAGGAGTTGAAACAGGCTTTGGGTGGTCAGGAAGTGCTTCCAGATGACTGGACAACTACAGCTAATGTGATCAAGGAGACAGGTAGGAGAGTACTTAGTGTGTCCTCTGGAAGGACAGTGGATAAGGAGACTTGGTGGTGGAATGAGGAAGTGCAGGAGTGTTTACAAAAGAAGAGGTTAGCTAAGAAGAAATGGGACATTGAGAGGACTGAAGAAAGTAAACAGGAGTACAGGGAGACACAGTGTAAGGCGAAGGTAGCGGTGTCAAAGGCCAAACAGAGGTCGTATGATGACTTGTATGAATAGGCTGGACAGTAAGGAGGGAGAAAATGATTTATACAGGTTGGCACAGCAGAGAAACAGCGATGGGAAGGACGTGCAGCAAGTTAGAGTGATTAAGGACAGGGTGGGAAATGTATTGACTGATGACAGAGGTGTGCTGGGAAGATGGAAAGAGTACTTTGAAGAGCTGATGAATGAGGAAAATGAGAGAGATAAAAGAGTAGAAGTGACTGTTGAGGACCAGGAAGTTCAAAGGTAAGTAAGGGAGAAGTGAGGAGGGCATTGAAGAGGATGAAGAGTGGAAAGGCAGTTGGTCCTGATGACATACCGGTGGAGGTATGGAAGTGTCTAGGAGAGGTAGCAGTAGATTTTCTGACAAGAACATTCAACAAGGTCTTAGAGAGTGAGAGCATGCCGGAGGAATGGAGGAGAGGTGTGCTTGTGCCCATTTTTAAGAACAAGGGAGATGTGCAGAGTTGTGGCAACTACAGAGGGATAAAGTTTATGAGCCATACGCTGAAGCTATGGGGAAAAAAGTGAAAGGGCGGAGGTCAGCATTTGTAAACAGCAGTTTGGTTTCGTGCCAAGAAAGAGCACCACAGATGCAGTGTTTGCCTTGAGGATGTTAATAGAGAAGTACAGAGAAGGTCAGACGGAGCTGCATTATGCCTTTGTGGATCTGGAGAAAGCATATAACAGGGTGCCGAGAGAGGAACCGTGGTATTGCATGAGGGAGTCTGGATTGGCAGAGAAGTATGTTGGAGTGGTGCAGGACATGTATGAGAGATGTAACACAGTGGTGAGGTGTGCTGTCGGTGTGACAGATGAGTTCAAGCTGGAGGTGGGACTGCATCAAGGGTCAGCTCTCAGCCCCTTCTTGTTTGCTATGATGATGGACAGGCTGACAGACGAGGTTAGACAAGAATCTCCATGGACTATGATGTTTGCAGATGACATTGTGACATGTAGTAAGAGCAGAGAACAAGTGCAGGAAAATCTAGAGAGGTGGAGGTATGCCCTGGAAAGGAGAGGAATGAAGGTTAGCCTCAGTAAAACAGAATACATGTGTGTGAATGACAAAGACCCAAGAGGAACGGTGAGGTTACAGGGAGCAGAGATAAAGAAGGTGGAGGATTTTAAGTACTTAGGCTCAACAATCCAGAGCAATGGAGAGTGTGGAAAAGAGGTGAAGAAGCGTGTGCAGGCAGTTTGGAATGGTTGGAGAAAAGTGTCTGTTGTGATGTGTGATAGGAAGGTATCGGCAAGAATGAAAGGAAAAGTGTACAAGACGGTGATGAGGCCAGCAATGTTGTATGGTTTAGAAACAGTGGCCCTGGGGAAAAGACAGGAGGCTGAGCTGGAGGTAGCACAGATGAAAATGTTGAGGTTCTCTTTGGGAGTAACGAGGATGGATAGGATCAGGAATGAGTACATCAGAGGGACAGCACATGTTAGAGGTTTTGGAGACAAGTCAGAGAGGCTAGATTGAGATGGTTTGGACATGTACAGAGGAGGGATAGTGAGTATATTGGTAGTAGGATGCTGAGGTTGGAACTACTAGATGAAAGGCTGAGAGGAAGACCAAAGAGAACATTTATGGATGTGGTGAAGGAGGACATGAAGATAGTTGGAGTAAGAGTAGAAGATGCAGAGAATAGGGTGAGATGGAGGCGGGTGGTTTGCTGTGGCAACCCCTGAAGGGAAAAGCCGAAAGTAAAAGAAGAAGAAGAGTGACCTCAACTCCAGTGATGGGCAGGCCCCTGCTCCAAAACCCCAGAGTCTTCCTCCTCCACAGAGTGTGTATTCTTGGGATTTGAGGAGGTCCTTGAAGTATTCCTTCCACCTCCTAACAATATCCCCAGTTGAGATGAGCAGTTCCCCACCTCCACTGTAAACAGTGTTTGTGGAGAACTGCTTCCCCCTCCTGAGGCGTTGGATGGTGGTCCAGAAACTTTTTGAGGCCAACTGATAATCAGTCTCCAGGCCCTCCCTCGCCCGAGATTTTGCAACGGCGACAGCTTCAGCTGCAGCACATTTGGACTGCCAGTACCTGTCTGCTGCCTCGGGAGTCCCACAGACCAGTAAGACCCTATAGGCCTCCTTTTTCAGCTGGGAGGTCCCCTTCACTGCAGGTGTCCACCACCAGGTTAAGGGTTTAACGCCACAACAAGCACCAATGACCTTCCGGCCACAGCTATGTGCTGTCGATTCAGCAGTGGAGGCATGAAACATGGTTCATTTGGATTCCGTGTCACTTGCCTCCTTCAGGATGTGATTGTAACTCTGCTGAAGGTAGGAGTGAAAGGCCTCTCTGACAGGAGACTCCGCCAAACGTTCCCAGGAGACCCTAATCACACGCTTGGGCATGCCAGGTCTGGAGGGCGGCCTCCCCCACCATTGGAACCAGCTCACCACCTGGGTCTTGCGGTCGCAAGTTCAGTGACACAACTACAAAGGCAATAATCGAACTGCGACCTAGGGTATCCTGGTGCCAAGTGCACTTATGGACAACCTTATGTTTGAACATGGTGTTCGCAATAGACAAACTGTGACGAGCACACAAGTTTACACTCTTCTTGGTCACACTATCGTTGCCCATGTGGGCATTGAAGTTTCCCAGAACAATGAGTGAGTCTCCCGGGGGAGTATTCTCCAACACACCCCCTAAAGACTCCAAGAAGACTTGGTACTCTGGACTGTCATTTGGTACATATGTACAAATAACAGTCAGGACCCCCCCCCCCCCCCCCCCCACCCACCCAAAGGTGGAGGAAATCTACCATGTCATTGATTGGGGAGAACCCCAACATGTGGGCACTGAGATGGAGGGCAACAAGGATGCCCATACCGAATCACCGCTTCTCTCCATGAGCAACTCCAGAATGGAATAAGGTCCAGCATTTCTCGAGATAGGTGATTATCTAGGAGCTCAGGCTCCTTCCCTGCCAGAGAGGTGACATTCCATGTCCAAAGAGTCAGAGTCAGTAACCGAGGATTGATCTGACAGAACCCATGCCTTCGGCTGCCACACAACTCACATTGTACCCGCCCCCTATGACCCCCCTCACAGGTGGTGGGTCCATGTGAGGGTGGACCCATGTCTCCTTTTTGGGCTGGACCCAGCCGGATTCTATGGGCAGAATCCTGACCACCAGGCGCTCGCCTTCGAGCTCCACCCTCAGGCCTGGCTCCGGGGGGGTATCCTGGTGACCCACGTCCGGGCAAGGGAAACTGTGTACTTGTTTTCTCTGTAGTCATAGGGGTCTTCTGAACTGCACTTCGTCTGGACCTTCACCTAAGAGCTGTTTGCCTTGGGTGACCCTACCAGGGTCATAATGCCACCAACAACAATGCTCTTAGAGTCATTGGGCCTGCAAACCCCTCCTACACGATAACGTGGCGATTGAAGTAGGAAAAAAACATTTTATTTAATCTGTCACCGTGTCACATGATGGCTTAATTTCTCCTACAACATTAGTGTCTCCCTGAACACAGACAAGAATCACAAAATACAAACTATAAAAACCAACATCCATACGCAACGTAAACACAGATAAATGCCATTTATTTTGCATTGTTCATGGGTCAATCCTTTCAGAATTTCTGTGTAGAGGAACTTGAGAGGTGATTGGAAAAGGAAAAAAAAAATTGGTCACTGGGGTGGGCTTTAATTTGTGCTCAATCAGTAGCCAAATAAATCCTGCAAACATTATAGTGTTGATACTTCAACCCCCAACAAAGACTTTTCATTGTTACTTAAGACGAGTGCAGAGGGGTTTGAGAGTAAAAAGAGGTTGAGGTTTCTCAAGGCTGTTGTATCTTTAAGGACCAGGAAATAGTCTCTTGATGATGGCAAAAGTACACACTGTACAACTCACCAGACCATTTCAGGAAAGAAGCAAGCTGTCGGCTGTGCGGCCTACTCTTTATGAACGACAGCAATGGTTCTTTTATTTGCATCTCACCATAGACAGTGAGAGACATGGCTTGCCTTTGATAATTCAGTTAGCAGTATTGGGGGACAGTGGTAGCAATCCAGTGATACTGAGGCTTGAACCCCCAAAATTCGGATCAGTAACCCATCACCTTACCACCAGGTCACCACTGCCCCAAATAATATGTCTTTACATAATAAATTGTCTTTAATGTTTGTGGAGGTCCTGAAGACAGCCATGTTTCTCACTGTCTACCATGTGAGGCATGTAAAAGAACCATTGCTGACTTTTGACAAGAGTAGGCTACATAGTGTTCCTGCCCTGCGATGACCTGGCGAGCTGTCCAGGGTGTCATTCACCCTCCCCAGAGTCGGCTGGGATGGGCGCTAGCCTCCCCGTGACCCTAATTAAGATTAAGTGGTTACAGAAAATGAATGAATGAATAAGGTCTTGAGGACTTGAGTTATTTGAATAGCTCCAGAGATATTCTGTCCTCTTCATTGAGATGTTTATATGTGAAGAAAAAAATACTCCCAGGAACCTAGTAGTATTTTGACAGTGAATTTCAAAAAATCCAAACAATGTACTTCTGAAGGATGGATTGATGTTGTTGATTGATACTGAGGGTTTGTAGTTTGTATTTTTTGTCATCTAAAAATTCTCCGGTTCGTCTGATAATCAATTCTGAAAAGTAACCTGCTTGGCAGAAAAGTAACTAACCTACCCATGTTTTAAAGTCTGTTGAGGATCTAGACAAGAATTCAGAGAGTCTCCCCAAACAGCATTCATCAAAATTATCTTACAAATAATCCAGCCCAAACAAAAAAAATTGCCACTGTAGTTTAAAGTTTGACAGCTTTCAGATGTCCTCTCTTGGCCTGGGTTTTCAAGCAGTTTCCTGCCCACAGTCAGCTGAGATGAGCACCTGCCCCTCCGTGACCCTAATTAGGTTTAAGCAGTTCAGAAAATGAATGAATAATAATAATGATAAACAGAATTGAGAACCTTTTATGAAAGGGGAAGAAAACACTTTATTTTATTTTCTGTCCAATAAAGATTTCCTACAGGGAACTATACAAATGTCATGGAGAAAAGAAATGCAGGCATAGCTGCATAATCCACATATAAAGAATGTCATCTGAACATGTACCATCATCATGACATGCTCAGTCCCCTGCTGGACACTCTGTTTACCTACAACTGTACAGTCATTCACAGCTCCAACATCTTCATCAAACTGGCAGACAACACCACCATCATCAGCTGCATTTCAGAATATGAGTCTGGTTACAGAGCAGAGATAAGAGCTCTGTCATCATGATCCTGGGAGAACAACCTGCTGTTTAATGTCAGTAAGACCAATGTCAATCACACAGACTCTTATTCTACATTTCACTGGTACTGTTTTGTGTAAAAAACATGATTAGACATAATTTTTCCCTTCAGCCATCTTACTGGTGGAAAGAAGTGGCAAGTTACTTTTATTCTGAGGTAAAAAAAAAAAAAAAAAAAAAAAGTTAGCATTTCGACAGCTGTGGGCTTCACATCTGCATTATTTCTCATTATTTCCTACCTAATGTAAGTCATAGCACTAGCACATAGCATGTATCGAACATATATGTGTATCTGTTTTCTCAGTCTTGGACCTTCCCCTTTACAGGCTGCCATGCAGCAGGTTGAAGTTCAGAGATGGTGCAGCCTGTGTGGTGTTGTACTGTCTGATTTGAGACCTGTGTCACTTTACTGGAGATGTTCTCTCCAGTCAGACATTTTTTCAGGAGAAACCAAACAACATAAGCTTATTTATCTGTCTGTGATTGTCCTCAAATATAATTTCTTTTCATTAATCTCATTGAATTTGTCTTTTCCAATGTTTTATGGCTTTGTTAATGGCAATCTTGGATATTGTACATTTCATTTCAGTCACTTTGCCTCTTTGCTGGTGGTCCCATTCCACCACTGGTAAGATGAATTTGCTGTCTTTTGCATCATGTTCCTTCTGTAAAAGATGCTATTTGTATATACAGTACTGCATAGTTGTTAGAATATCTGCTTCACAGCAAGAAAATCCTGGGTTTGAGTCCCAGCTCCGGTTCAGGCATTTCTGTGTAGGGCTTGCATTTTTCTCTGCTTGCATTGGTAGCATTGTAACATTGTAGCTTCTGGATACTCTGGTTTCCTTTCACAGTTTAAATGGTTAGCTTAATTGGCTTTTTCAAATTGCTGCCTTTGCCCAATATTGGCTGTGATAGGCTCAAGCGTCCCTGTAACCCTGGCAGAATTAATTGGTTTGGCGGCTGGCTGAGTCAGAAAAGTGGTATAAACTGTGGGTGGCATGGTGGTGTCATGGTTAGCATGTCTGCCTCACGAACAAAAATCTCTCTAGTTTGAATTCTTGGCTCAGGCATTTGTGTGGTGTTTGTGTGGAGCATCTCTATTACAGTGACTACGATTTCCCCATTTCATCTATGAAAACAGGTGCACTTTATTGTTCACAGGGAAGGCACGGGCACTAGAGCACTTGAAATATGGAAATCAAACTAAAGCGGGAACTGGTGGAGCACGGAGCTGAGAGCCAGAGAGATCACGGGGAAAGAGAGACAATCTTCTAGCACCAGGAAGAGCGCTGCTAGTCTTTATAGCCTGTGATTAAATGGAATCAGGTGTGCTTGTTTAGCACTCCACCTCGCGTGTGACAACCACGCCCCTCTCCAACACACATTTCAAGGCACAACTTTTTTGTAAGATACTGTAACCCATATAAATACATAGTTACTAATTTTATTGGTAAAAAACCCTAATTTCAAACACTCCCTGAAAGCACTATAGTTTTCCTAGTCCCCTTGAACGCATCATAAGCACATGCTGCATGCACCTACCTAAGCACAGCAGAGCATGCTGCAGAGCAGGACACAGAGAGCACTTGACAAGCTACACAAGTGAGTCAAACAATCCAAAATGTGTTAAGTGAACTTTTAACAAGTTTTAACTAAGTTTATTGTAAAAGTGTATCACAATATCATGTTCTCTGGTGCACATACTGCTTTATATAATTGCAGAATGGTGCTTTATTTTTCTGTGTTTTGCTATACTTAAAGGCTTGTTGAGAATAATCAAATGGAATGCTTAAAGGGGGCCATTCATGTCTGTTGTAAAAGTGCATGATGGGTACCTGTGCCACACCGAGACCTTCACTGTCAGGGAGACCTTCAACAGACCAAATAGTTACTAGTTGTAAATAACTCCGAGGTCAGGAGGTGAAGGTTTATGGGGGCTGAGATGGGCCTGGGGTCACCCCAGATTTATTGCATCTTGTTGAGATAATAACGCATCAAAGACCCAATCATAAATTCCGGAAGAAGGAACCTGGTCTGCAGCCCTTAAAAGCACCTCCTGCAAGGGAGACCTCAGACCTTAACGAGCGTGTCTTTTATGCATATTTGTTGGGTCTCCGTCCTCTGCAGACGACGCAATAAAGCTTCTCATATTCAACTCAAAACCAGTCTCCAGTCGTCTTCTTCCACATTCAACGGATCCTAACAGTTTTGGGGGCTCGTCCGGGATGTGGTAGAGGAACGTGAGTTGAGGAAATTTGACCCAAACTTTTTCCTCGTGAACCAAGGAGAAGGACACAGGCCGGCAATCACTGACAGGTAAGCAGAACCTGTTTAAATCGAACTCTGCATATTGACTAAACTAAAAACTGTGTCCTCTCCGGAAGTTTGAAGGAAAAGGATAAAAAGAGTTGTATGAGAACCTAATTTTAAGGTTAAAGGTAAAGGAAATGGAATAAAAGGTAAAGAGGTTTAAGAGTGAACATAGACGCGCCTTGGAGGTGGCGTGCCCTCCCGGTCTCTGACGAGGGGCCGTGGTAATGGCTGGGTTGGAGTCCCGGGGGATTGAAGGCTCCCCAAAGTACCACGTCAGTGCTATATAAAACTGTACGTCGTAGTCGGGTGAAAGGCCCTCAACGGATTAGCCGTTGAAAGCATGCGTCTATGCGGGTGAAAGGCCCCCAATACGCTGAGGTATTGGAAGCATTAATAATTGGGTGAAAGGCCCTCAACGGACTAGCCGTTGAAAGCATTGGTAAATGGGTGAAAGGCCCCCAATACAGGAGATATTGGAAGCATTGAAGAGATTAATCGAGTGTGATATTTATTGTATTGTTTTCTGTTTTATGTGTGTTGTGTGGCCACGTGCGTGACGTTAATTGTATTGTTTTTTATTCCATGTATGTATTGTGTTGCAACGTGTGCTGTGTGTGAGGGAGAGAGGGAAGTGGGAAGAATAAAATTCAGAGGTGTCGAGAGGGACGCTGACGTTTGACAGTGTCTTAGCTGGGCAGAGAAGCAGACAGAGGAAACCTAGCGGTGTTAACATAATCTGTCTGTGCGGTGGAAACCTAACGGTGACAACACAAGCCGCCTGCCCTGGTTAATTGGGTCATTCGCTCAGCCTAGCGCTGACGGACTGACTGGCTGTGAACGTCTAAACAGTCCCGATCCGGGAGAGTGAACGGGTGTACCCGCGCTCTCTGGCCTCTGAGTTAAGAAAAATGGAGGGTGAATTTGATAAAGAAATAAATGAACGGGGGCGAGGTGATGAACCCCTGAAGCCATTATATGCACAACAGATTGAGAACACCTTGAAATCAGTGGAGCTGAAGAGCACACTGAAACAGAAAAATAAAGTTGTAGATGAAGCCAGACGAAAGCTGCATGAGCTGGTGACATCTAAAAACAAACAGTTGGGGGACAGTGGCCACTTAGATCCTGGTTATGGGAAAAGGTTAAAGAATATTCAGAAAAAGTCAGAGAAGCGAGAGAGCAGGGAGAGAAGGCGAATTTAATGCCTAGACCCAAGTTGAAAAAAGAAGGTGGAGGAAATGGAGAACGCACAGCAGGGCTGGATGGATCTCGCGGTCTGCTGGCAGAGTGTCCCGCATCTTCACTATCTCCAGTTGAAGGAGACGAACCCGAAAGTCAAAGGAGCGGTAACAGCACCTGACACTGCACCTACGCGCCCTCCACCATACGCACCCCCGACACCCAGCGTTAACAGTGTAGATCACACTCTGTATATCACCTCGGGCTCTCTACGAACTGAGGGCGGCGAGACTTGCGAGCGCCCGCGCGCACCATCCCCGCCGATTGCAGACACACCCACCCCCGATCATGCACACACACCGACCGTCCACCGAGAAGGGGAGGCAGCGCTAGTAATAAAAGTGCGGATAGAATAAATTACATCCACAATAATGTTCAAAAAAACTAGACAGTTGGACACAGACAGGTTTTAAAGCAGTATAGAGTCAATTAGCAGCAACGTCACTAAAGGCTTTTCAAAATCCACTGCACTAGACATGTTATTAGCAGAGAAAGGAGGTGTATGCGCAATGTTCGGGGAACAATGTTGTACTTTTATTCCAAACAACACTGCATCAGATATCAGATGGAAGTCTAACACTAGCAATAGAAGGCCTAAAATCTCTTAATAAAAAGATGAAAGAACGTTCGGGGGTAGATATATCCATATGGGATTCATGGTTAAGCGTGTTCGGAAAATATAGTCCCCTTGTATCATCTGTAGTAAAATCTGTGTAGTTTTTGCAGCTTTTTTACACTCTGTGGTTGTTGTTGTTGTTGATTCAACTCATCGTCACTGCCCTGGGTTATAAGATCCTGAATGCTACTAAGAAAGATGACATTTCTGTCGGAGTGTAAACAGTTCTGAATGAAATTAATGAATTTACGAATCTAAAATCTGTTTGAAGTGTTAGTAAATGATATCTTTTTGTTTGAGCTGTGATAAACAGGAGGGAAATGTTGGAATAATTGTATGAATTATCACAGCTCTAACCTGTTTTGTTACTCGATAAGTATAAATGTTGGAAACTGCTTGTTGAGGTATTTTGCAGAAACATCTCTATCTCCATGAGAGGCAGCCAAGTGGAAACAACCTTGAAGTTCTCACACAACAACAGGACGACTCCCTAACTGCAGCTGGATAGAGAGATGAAATGAACATTCTAAACTAGATAAAGTAGATAACCACAGAACAATGATGGTCATGATGCTGATTTACATGCACCCCTCCCCTCTAGGAAATCAATATGACATGTGAGAAAGTAAAGAGACAGTTAAATTCCGTGGGAAGAGAGGAAAAAAAAAAAAAAAAAATGAGCTCGGTTTATTAGGGAAAGAAGGGAGGGACGGACTCCCCTGTCTATAAACTGAACAGCCGTGGATGAATGAACGTGTGTGTGAATGGAGGATATAATCCTTGATTAACCTCCTCATATAAACAACTGTGGGATCAATATGAGTTTTTGTTGATGCAGAGGCAAGAACCCTCTGCCTGAAAAGGTAGAAGCTTGAGAGTTACCACAGAAGTAATTAATCGTTGTCCCATAGGAAAAGATAAACCAGTGTTAGGACACCCTAGGTGCAACAAACCACTGGTCCAAATTGGGTTAAAACGGGGGTAAAAACTGTAAACCTAGAGATGAATTAGAATGTGGAGATTGGAAAGCAGTAGAAAAACAGGCACCTGATAGAAATAAATATTTAGATTTATGGGTTAGTAAGTATAGATTCAACGGACAGTTAAAGGTACAAGAATTACAGGGAGCTATTAGGCGGAACTGTAAAAATAATACAGAAAAAGAAAGCATTCCGATTACAAGTGGATGACAGGCCAACAGGGGGCCAAACATTTGCAATACACCGGAAAAATGGTCTGCATGGTGCAGCACAAGAAAGAGTAATGCAGCTGGATGGACTGAAGGGCTCCCTCAGATTCCAAGCTATCCCCGCCGAGGGACATTTGATGCCAGATATTTGACTTCGACCCATAGAATGATTTGGGAGGGAATACTCAGGTGCTCTCTCCTCTCGGTCAACTAGCTTTGTGGGTATTGATGGGGTTCCTTTCTCGTCACAGCTTACACCCCCACTTCCTCTGCGTTTTCCCGACGACCCCTCTCTCGATGCATTATAAATCACTTATTTTTGTGTATATGCAGGAATGTCCGTTTAATTTACCCGGTCATGATCTTATGAGTCTCCTCGGTTTACAAATTTATTTTCATGGTTCGAGCATGATCATCTCCACGTCAGAATCTCTGTCCCCTTTTTTGATTGCAATAACCTCCTCTGAATTACCTTTTAATGTTAACGCAGCATGTGCAGTGAGTGAGGTGGCAGAGCAGTGTTCGCCCCTGGATCAACTGCCCAGGACATTATGGGTCGAGCATAAGAATGATGTGGGCTGCGTCAATTGTACTCCTTATGAGGCTAAGCGTCCCGGTAGAACCAGACACTCGGCCTCTGTTTGCATTTACACATGGGCAGCAGCAGTACACCTGGACACGCCTCTCACAGGGTTTCATTGATTCTCCCGCGGTGTTTGCCACCGTTGTACGGGACGCACTAGGGTGCTTTGTTCCCCCTGATGGTTCCTGTGTCCACTCCTATGCAGATGACTTCGGCATCAAGCTCCGTGATCTGTTTTCAAGCCACACTCGCTGTCCTTCAGCTCTCTCGGGTCTCAAAGAAATTGAGCCAAGATCGTGTCAAGATCAACATCAACACCCAGCGACCAGCTACCAAGCATGCCTTACTTGCTTTCCTGGGGTTGATCAAGTACTGCAGGCAGTGGATCCCAGACTGCTCTCTCTATGACAAGTGCCTCCGGTCCGCAATACACCACACGGACCCACTCCAGCAACCACTCGTATGGACTGAGGACATGCAAAATGCCTTTGCAGCCCTCACACCGGCCCCCTGCTCGGCTCCAGCTCTGGGGCTGGCGAACTATGAACTGTCATTCCACCTCTACGTTGCTCACCAAGGGGGAACTGCCTCTGGGGTGTTGGCTCAGGAGCATGGCGGGGGGATGAGGCCCTGTGCTTTCCTTTCAAAACACTAGACACTGTAGCTCAAGGTTTACCTGCGTGTCTTTGTGCTGTGGCTGCCTGTGCGTTAATGGTTTTAGACGCCGAGAGGATCGTCTTGTCGCACCCTTTGATTTTACTCTCACAACATCAGGTCCAACAGATCCTACGAAATTTAAATACACAACACATGTCCTAACAGCGCAGGTCAGGATACGAGGTCAATTCTATGCGCCATTGATAACCTCACGATTAAATCTACTTCTTCTCTTGATACCGTGGCTCACGCCTTACAGCGTCTGCTTAATACTCAAAATGACTGTGAGCCCTGCCCTCACGACTGTTTGCAAGAAATTGTTGTTGCTACAAGTATTAGGTCTGATTTGTGTTCTACACCTTTACCTACAGGTGAGGCTCTGTTTGTGGATGGGTCATGCTCTAAACCTGTCGACGGTACCTTTCACTGTGGATATGCCGTCTGCCACCTTTCAGATATAGTGATCGAATCTCATTCACTCCCCTTTACGTCTGCTCAAGCTGCAGAATTGTTTGCTCTTACTCGCGCGTGCATCTTATCTGCTGACCAAGAGGTAGACAGATGCTTAACATGCACACAGAATAATTCTTCTAAGCCGCTGGCAGTGTATCAACATCTGCCACAACCAAATACACCATTCCACCATTCCAAATTGATTATACCCACATGCCAAGACAGAGACCATACAAATATCTATTGGTAATGGTTGATACATTCTCACTCTGGGTGGAAGCTTTCCCATGCAGCAATGAGAATGCTAGAGTGGTGGTTCAGAAATTGACACAAGAAATTATCCCGCGATATGGAATTCCGGTGGGACTAGACTCGGACAGAGGGACCCCCTTCACGGCTAAGGTAACCCAACTGCTCGTAACAGCACACACATGACTCCACACGAACTACAGACCGGTAGACTATTTCCTGGACCACACACAGCGCTGGACACTGACCCACAAAACCTAACCCATAAACAATACTGTTGTGAATTGCAAAGTCTCGTTGCAGCCTTTTCAGATCAAGTGAGGGGGCAGTACCAGGCGTCTATCGGCGGCCCTCCAGACACAGAGTGGGTCCTCCTGAAAGACCTCAAGCGAAAGTGGACGGAGCCAAGGTGGACAGGACCCTACAAGATCAAAGAGCGCACCTCGCACGCCGTCCGGCTGGACAGCAAGGGCGACACCTGGTATCACTGGAGCCAGTGCGCAGCGGCAGAAGCTCCCAACAGATCACTCGTCAACACACACAGGGACCTGTGTGAAGCAGCAACCTCATCACCGGCCGGTGACGAAGAAAAGACCACCAACAGCGCAGGGCAGAATAATCCCTGGGTGGCAAAAGGGGGTGAGGTAGTCTAACCCTCACCCTCACGGCAAGGCGGAGGAACAACGCGCCCCCGCAACAAGTAGCGTGCCAAGCTACCAACGCAAATTTTGAAGAGTGTTATTCCAATTATATTGTTTTTAATTATCTTGTAATGTGCTTTTGCTTTGAGTTGTGTGACAGAGTATTGAAGGTCGTAAGCTCTTTAAGGTGTAGCGCGTGACCCTCCCTTAAATACAGTGAAGAATTTACTCTGTCATATTGAAGGTTTAGCTTGCTAGTTTCTACATGGAAGGTAAAGCCAGATAAGATAAGATACAGCTTTATTAATCTCACAATGGAGAAATTCACTGTTACAGGCTCTTGAGGTACCATCAGTAGGGGGTGCAAAAATAGATACAAATACAAACATACACACGTACATATATATTATATAAGTAAATAAATAAGTAGATACATAAATAGTATAAATTAATAAACAATAAAAGAAAAGAATGGAGCAACTTTATAGACTGGCCTATATTAAAGTGTAATGTATCTGAGGGCAGAGATGGGTTGATATGGTTCACAGTCAGTGGGGTAGATGTGGTTGATTAAAGTGCGCGGGGTTTTTATTGCACATAACCAGTATTTTCACAGACAGTTACAAAGTGGCGTTGTACAGTCTGATAGCGGTGGGAATGACCGACCTGCGGTAGCGCTCCTTCCTGCACTGAGGATGCCTCAGTCGTCCACTGAAGGAGCTACTCAGCTCCTCTACAGTCTGGTGCAGTGGGTGATAGATGTTGAACAGGATGGATGTGAGCTTTGCAACTATCCTCCTCTCACTCACCTCCTCCACAGAGTCCAGTGGGCAGCCGAGGACAGAGCTGGCCCTCCTGACCAGCTTGTTCAGTCTCTTTCTGTCCCGCTCTGTGCTGCCTGGGGCCCAGCAGATGGCAGCGTAGAGGATTGCAGAGGCTACCACAGAGTCATAAAAAGTCCTGAGCAGAGGTCTGCATACGCCGAAGGACCTGAGTCTCCTCAGAAGATGGAGGCGACTCTGGCCCTTCTTGTACAGGGCGTTGGTGTTGTGGGACCAGTCCAGTTTATTGTTAAGGTGAACACCCAGGTACTTGAAACTGTCCACTGTCTCAATGTCCTGTCCCTGGATGTTCACTAGTAAGTGTGTGTGTGTGTGTGTTTGAGTGTTTCTCCTGAAGTCGATCACCATCTCCTTCGTCTTCCTGGTGTTCAAGCACAGGTGGTTGCGCTCACACCAGTCCACGAAGTCAATGATGACCGACCGGTACTCCAGCTCGTTCCCCTCAGACACCACGGCCCACGATGGCGGAGTCGTCCGAGAACTTCTGGAGGTGGCAGCTGTTTGTGTTATATATGAAGTCCGAGGTATAGATATTGAAAAGGAAGGGTGAGAGGACGGTGCCCTGCGGTGCCCCGTGCTGCAAACTACCACCTTTGACTTACAGCGCCAAGAGCCGCACGTCACTGTGGACGGTTGGTAAGGTAGTCAATAATCCAGGCAGCAAGATGCCCGTCCACTCCCACGTCCTCCAGCTTCCTCGCAGACGCCGCTGGCCTGATGGTGTTGAAGGCGCTGGAGAAGTCAAAGAACATGACCCTCACAGCGCTGCCGGCGATCTCCAGGTGGGTTAGTGCCCGCTGCAGAAGGTAGATGACGGCGTCTTCTACTCCGATGTTGGGCCTGTAGGCAAACTGCAGCGGGTCTAGGGTGGGGCTCACCATAGAGCGGAGGTGTTCAAGGAGGAGCCTTTCCATGGTCTTAATGAGGTGGGAGGTCAGGGCGACAGGTCTGTAGTGGGCTGGTTCCTTCGCTTGTGCTGTTTTGGGAACCGGAACCACACAGGAGGTCTTCCATAGGATGGGGTCTCTCCTCGAGTTCACTCATGTGTATTTCTTTTTTAGTCTCCTTGTTGGTGGTGCTCCCCATCCTGTGGGTACTTGACCCGCCCCTTACTCCCTCGTAGAACGATCAAACCACCGCAGCCCACAGCAGACGCCGACGATTAGTCACATACACTAGATTCACCTCGCGCAGCCTGGACAAGTGCCTGGTCAAATATGGGGGTATAGAAATTAAGTACGTCAAAGGCACTAAAGCCACATTTACTTTTGACCTTTGTACTGTTATAAACTGCGCAGGTAAGAACACCACGTGGCAGGGATACGACATCTATCTCTGTGCGGCCTTGAGTTATGCGGCGCATGCCTGATGGTGCCCTTTCTGGGGGAACGTTATAGCGTACACCGGGGCATGGACACCGGAAGGCCATACCGCCGAGAGATTACGCGGACGAGTTACAATACAGCGCGAATTTCACATAAGCCAGAATCCTATCTCCCTGTCCATCAATAACATGTACACCTGTCTCGGGGAACGAGCGGATCAGTGGGGTCTCCGGGGTTGTATTGGGGGCAAATGCATCATCACTCTAGGAGTATCGATATCTGGATCCGACCCCTTGGGCCTCATCAAAATTACTCTGGTGGACCCTCTCAAAGTCACAACTTTGAAATCACATTCACCCAAGTACCCAGCGATTAATGCGACCCTTTCCCCCCAAATGGACGGCGTAAAGGTTCATGATTTTTCAAAAGATTCCCCGATTCAGATTATTCGGATCACTATTGTACCAGCCTCAGCATCCGACCTAGTAGGTGTCCTTTCATGCACACGTGTAAAGTCCATCTCCTCGTTCGACATTAAGCACACGCACCGGTCGATTCCCGCGCTTGGGAAGCAAGGCTTTCAAGGGTCTCCCACTTATATCGATGCAATCGGCGTCCCTCGCGGCGTACCGGACGAATATAAATTAGTAGACCAGATTGCGGGTGGGTTTGAATCTTACATTTGCTGGTGGTGCACTATCAACAAGAATGTCGATAGGATCAATTATATTCATTATAATGTTCAACGATTGACTAATCTTACCAGGGATGCCGTAGAAGGACTGGCAGCCGAGCTCAGGGCCAATTCACTTATGACATATCAAAACCGCATGGCTATAGATTTCTTACTTAGTGCCCATGGGGGCGTTTGCTCCATGTTTGGGGAAGAGTGCTGCACCTTTATACCCAATAACACTGCGCCAGATGGGTCTGTCATGAAAGCCTTGGACGGGCTGCGGACTCTGGCCACCGAACTGAAGGAACACTCAGGTGTTGATAATGTCATACTTGATTGGCTGGATAGACACTTTGGTAAGTGGAAAGGTTTGATCGTTTCAGTTGTTATATCCATCATCTCGGTGGCCGGATTCCTTGCCCTGTGTGGGTGCTGCTGCATCCCCTGCATTCGTTCCCTATGTATTAGGTGCATCTCATCCACTCTGGAAAAAGGGGGCTCTCTTCCTCCCCCTCCATATCAATTTCCTCAGTTGTTAGCCGAGTCGGAAGCTCTCCTTTCGCCGGGGTCTCTGGTAGATGAGGTCGCACTTAGACCCCAGTTCTGATTAGATTTTACTATGGGCCATTTTGCATGCAGTTAGAGTTTTTATAGACATCATATTTGCTTAGATCTTCACGGACTTCATAATTGTCTTTTATATAGCCTTTCTATTTGCTTGTGTACGTTTACTCCGCTGTTCTATGTTTGTTATGAATGGTCTCTTGGTTGATCTCCTAAAGGAGATCAAAAGGGGGAATTGTAAAAGTGTATCACAATATCATGTTCTCTGGTGCACATACTGATTTATATAATTGCAGAATGGTGCTTTATTTTTCTGTGTTTTGCTATACTTAAAGGCTTGTTGAGAATAATCAAATGGAATGCTTAAAGGGGGCCATTCATGTCTGTTGTAAAAGTGCATGATGGGTACCTGTGCCACACCGAGACCTTCACTGTCAGGGAGACCTTCAACAGACCAAATAGTTACTAGTTGTAAATAACTCCGAGGTCAGGAGGTGAAGGTTTATGGGGGCTGAGATGGGCCTGGGGTCACCCCAGATTTATTGCATCTTGTTGAGATAATAACGCATCAAAGACCCAATCATAAATTCCAGAAGAAGGAACCTGGTCTGCAGCCCTTAAAAGCACCTCCTGCGAGGGAGACCTCAGACCTTAACGAGCGTGTCTTTTATGCATATTTGTTGGGTCTCCGTCCTCTGCAGACGACGCAATAAAGCTTCTCATATTCAACTCAAAACCAGTCTCCAGTCGTCTTCTTCCACATTCAACGGATCCTAACATTATGTACTTTTCAGAGCCTTGTATGTGTTTTGTTCTCTCTCAATCAAACCAGGTGGAGTGTGTTTGTTTTCTTGGAAACTCCGGTGAGTCATTACAACATGAATCTAGCTTAAAAACCTATGCTAACTTTACACACGGTGACTTTTAAAACTGTGTGCACTATTTTTTGTCTCTAAAAAGCTAAAACCAGTCGGAGTACACAACAAAGATTGTGCTGTGCACAAAATGAGCCTTAGACTTTATTTTTCTAAATGCTTTTGTTGAAGCACTTTTGCTAATGCACTAAAGTAGTGCAGATAAGCACTTTTGTTTTGTATTACATTCCATTCAGTGCCTTTCATGCACTTTTGTCATTTCATTTATGTGTTATTTCATAGAAATAAGTTGTTAAAAACAATTCAGTTACAAACTTGAAATAATTTAATTTCATATGCCTTGAAAAAAGGGTTAAATAAATATTGTGGTTGTTTGTTATGCTACATAGCAATACATTTTGAATTCATGGAAGTAAAACCAGTGTTAAAGCAGCAATGTAAAAGAATTTGAACATTTTATGAGATCTCATTTTATTTAGAAACTACTGTTAAGAAATATTTTATTCATTGTGTCTGTACTGTATGTGCAGTGTTGAGTCCGTTGAATGTGGAAAGAAGACGATTGGAGACTGGTTTCGAGTTGAATATGAGAAGCTTTATTGCGTCGTTTGCAAAGGACGGCGACCAGCAGTACATGCACAAAGTCACGCTAGAAAAGGTCTAAAAATCTCACTCGCGGGTGTGTGCTTTTAAGGGCTTCAGAGCAGGTTCCTTCTTCCTGGTTTGGGACTGGGTCTACGCTGTGTTGTTGTCTCAACAGGATGTGATGAGTCTGGGCTCTATCCGGGTGCCTCACAACCCCCCACCTCCACACACCTCAGTTTCACCCTGTCGCCTCCTGACCTCGAGGTGATCTGCAACTTAGGACACCACCGAACTAGAAACTGTCGAGTCTGTTAAATGTTACACAGACCGCAGAAGGCTCAGGGTGTCTCAGGTGTGAAAACATGCACTGTGTCACAGGTGTCTAAGCATGCACTTTTGTTTAAGTAAGCATTTTTACACTAGACATGAAGAATGCTCCCTTAAGCCTATTATTTGATTATTCTCAGCAAGCATTTAAGTATAGCAAAACACAGAGAAATAAATCACCATTATATAGTTATATAAATCAGTATTTGTACCAGAGTACATGATAATATGGTGCACTTTTACAGCAGACTGGTTTTTTAGTGGACCTGGATCTGATCTTGAAGCTGGTTTCGGACACGGATGGCGAGCTAAACCCAGTGAGAACTCTTGGCGGATCCAGAAGCAGTGTGGCCAACTGCTCTGGATGCGAGAGTGGATCTACAGACCCAACCACTTCAAATCACAGGATCCCAGATAAGAACAAATAAAACCACTTTATCCCAAACGGATCACAATCCTGGAAAAGACCTCCCGAACTCACACAAATCAAACCTTAAGGGTTCGAACCTCAGAGACTCTAAGTCTATTTTATTTTTATTTTTATTTTGTAAAGAGCGCTCTACACATTGTTTGCACATTTCTTGTGCTATTGTAAAATTGTAATAAATCTGCCGGCTGTTCAACTTTAAATCTGTATAATTCATTCTACTCCTCTAGAACCTAGCATATAATCTAGCACAGCTATACTAAGCAGGTGTTACAATACCATAACACCCTAAAATAAAACCCACAGTGAAGTTAAAGAGTCTCTCACAACACAGACCATAACATAGTGTACTGTATTCAATAATTTTTTCACTTAATTTGCAGACCGATGGTATGAGTTACGGTGCTGTTAACTTCTGTTCAAAAGATGACCAAACAGATTAAGACCATTCACATTAGTTGTAATGGGAAAAGCAAATTCAGAATTTGAACAAATCGGAATCCGAACAGTTGTCTGGAATGGATTAATTTCAAGTACAGAGGCTCCACTGTATATATACACATACAGGGATCCCTCGCTACTTCGCGCTTCATGTGGCTTCAGTGCATAGCGTTTTGTTTAAAAAAAAATAAAAAATCATGGAAATTAAGGAAATTAAGGAAGAATAGGTGGACAAATTAAGGAAAATGCTACAAAAACAAAGACAATTATGCAAGAAAAAAAAAACCTAATCAAACAAAATAAAAAACAACCCAAAATCTCCCATCAAAACTAGTTACATTGTTGCACACACAGCTGCGTGCGTTAGCGTATGTATGTGTGTCATCATCTTCTCATGCAATACCATCTGTACGTCTGTGTATTTATATTTTATTTACATCTTGTATTTTTTATGTTTAATTGCTATTATAAGCATTTATAGCATTGAATATGTATTGATTGATATTATATACACATATACATGTGCGCATACGTCAGTTGGGGTGGGTGGGGGTGATCCTACTTTGCGGATTTTGATGGTCGCGTGGGATCTCAACTTACCTGTTATACGACATGTTTCAGATGTATTCCAGATAATACTGTTTGTACTGTTGCTTTGTAGAAACAGCTGGGGGGTGATCCACATTTGAGTGTTGGTTAATTGTCTGCATAGGTTTGGTGAAATAGTGATGGCCAGTTCTACATTTGAGATTTGATCAAGGAATAAGCATGTTACACAGAAGGAGGTGACAGAATGTTCTTGTGATCTATCTGTTGTTTGGAGTGAGAGCGTGTGTTTACATTGATCTACATGTATGCTACATGCCAGCAGTGGTGTACAGCCCTCCAACAAGCAGGAAGCTGCTTTATGTCATTGTATATTTGAGTGACCAATCCTTAATTTCTAACCTGTACTCCACCACTTGTGGTTAAGAAAATGACATGCCTTGAAGTAATATGGAGTGGGGCCATCTTGGTGAGATCACCTTGCTTTAAGTCTTAAAGCAAGGTGATCTCACCAAGATGGCACCACTTCAGAATCAAAACACGAATGTCCTGTAATTAAATCTAGTTTTTGTTTACTTTTGATGACCAGTGACTGAAACAGGTGGAAGGTGTGGCAAATGTCTGGTTGAAGTGAAAACCTGCACCCACACTGGCCCTTTGTGGATAAGATTGGAGAGCCCTGGTGTAGACTCTTGACTCTACCCAGCTGTAGAATACCGAATCATCATCATCATCATCATCATCATCATCTTCCGCTTAGTCCAGGGTCGGGTCGCGGGGGCAGCAACCCCAGCAAAGAGGTCCAGACGTCCCTCTCCCGAGCCACTTTCTCCAACTCTCTCGGGGAGACACCGAGGCGGTCCCAGACAAGCCGAGAGACATAGTCCCTCCAGCGTGTTCTATGTCGACCCCGGGGTCTCTTCCCGGTTGGACATGCCCGAAAGACCACACCAGGGAGGCGTTCGGGGGGCATTCTGACCAGATGCCCGAGCCACCTCAACTGGCCCTTCTCAATGCGGAGGAGCAGTGGATCTACTCCAAGCTCTCCCCGGATGGCAGAGCTTCTCACCTTATCTCTAAGGGAGAACCCCGCCACCCGGCGAAGGAAGCTCATTTCAGCCGCTTGTTTCCGTGATCTTGTTCTTTCGGTCATTACCCAAAGCTCGTGACCATAGGTGAGGGTTGGAACGTAGATCGCCTGGTAAATTGAGAGCTTCGCCTTGCGGCTCAGCTCCTTCTTCACCACGACGGACCGGTACAGGCACCGCTTAACAGCAGAGGCTGCAGCGATCCGTCTGTCGATCTCTCACTCCATCCTTCCCTCACTCGTAAACAAGACCCCAAGATACTTAAACTCCTCCACTTGGGGCAGGACCTCATTCCTGACCCAGAGGGTGCATTCCACCATTGTCTGACTGAGAACCATGGCCTCGGACTTGGAGGTACTGATCTTCATCCCGGCTGCTTCGCACTCAGCTGCGAATCGCTCCAATGAGAGCTGGATGGCCCTACTTGATGAAGCCAAAAGGACAACATCATCCGCAAAAAGGAGAGACAATATCCGATGGCCACCAAACCAGAACCCCTCATCGCCTCGACTGCGCCTAGAAATTCTGTCCATAAAAATTATGAACAGAATCGGTGACAAAGGACAGCCTTGACGGACTCCAACTCCCACTGGAAACGAATCCGACCTGCTGTTACCAATACGGACCAAACTCTGGCTCCGCTGATACAGCGACCGAATAGCTCGTAGCAACGGATCCGGAACGCCGTACTCTCGGAGCACGCCCCACAAGATCGTTCGAGGGACACGGTCGAAAGCCTTCTCCAAATCCACAAAGCACATGTGGACAGATTGGGCAAACTCCCATGCCCCCTCCAGAATCCTGTGGAGCGTATAGAGTTGGTCAAGAGTGCTGCGGCCAGGACGAAAACCACATTGTTCCTCCTGAATCCGAGGTTCGACTATTGGTCGGATTCTCCTCTCTAGTACCCCTGCCTAGTCTTTCCCAGGTAGGCTGAGGAGTGTGATTCCCAGATAATTGGAACACATCCTCCGGTACCCCTTCTTAAAAATCGGGACCACCACCCCAGTTTGCTACAACATCCAGAGCCCTGAGATATTCCAGGCGGATCTCATTCCAACCCCGGAGCTCGACCACCGAGGAGCTTTTTGACAACCTCAGTGACCTCCACTCCAGTGATGGACGGACCCTCACCCGAACCCCCAGGGTCTTCCTCTTCCACGGAGGGCGTGTTGGTGGGATTGAGGAGGTCCTCAAAGTATTCCCTCCACCTCTCTACAACATCCCCAGTCGAGGTAAGCAGCTCCCCACCTCCACTGTAAACAGTGTTTGTGAAGAACTGCTTCCCCCTCCTGAGGCGTCGGATGGTGGCCCAGAACCTTTTTGAGGCCAACCGATAATCATTCTCTAGGCCCTCACCGAACTCCTCCCACGCCCGAGATTTTGCATCTGCGACAGCCTCGGCTGCAGCATGTTTGGCCTGCCGGTACCCGTTTGCTGCATCAGGAATCCCACAGGCTAATAAAACCCGATAGGCCTCCTGCTTCAGCTGGACAGCCCCCTTCACCGCAGGTGTCCACCACCGGGTTCGGGGATTACCGCCACGACAAGCACCGACGACCTTACGGCCACAGCTATGGGCTGCCACCTCAGCAATGGAGACACGAAACATGGCCCATTCGGATTCCATGTCCCCCGCCTCCTCCGGAACGTGGTTGTAGGTGGGAGTTAAAGGCCTCTCGGACAGGGGACTCTGCCAAACGTTACAAGCAGACCCTGATTACACGCTTGGGCCTGCCAGGTCTGGAAGGCAACCTCCCACACCGCCGAAGCCAACTCACCACCAGGTAGTGATCGGTAGACAGCTCAGCTCCTCTCTTCACCCGAGTGTCCAGAACATATGGTCGCTAGTCCGATGACATGACTACAAAGTCACTCATCGAACTGCGACCTAGGGTGTCCTGGTGCCAAGTGCACTTATGGACACCCTTATGTTCGAACATGGTGTTCGTGATAGACAAACTATGATGAGCACAGAAGTCCAACAATGAAACACCATTCGGATTCAGACTGGAGAGGCTGTACCTACCGATCACACCCTTCCAGGTCACACTATCGTTGCCCACATGGGCGTTGAAGTCTCCCAAGACAACGAGCGAGTCTCCCGAGGGAGCGTTCTCCAACACCCCCCCCAAAGACTCCAAAAAGGGTGGGTACTCTGAACTGTCATTTGGTGCATAAGCACAAATAACAGTCAGGACCCGTCCCCCCACCCGAAGACGGAGGGAAGCTACCCTTCCGTCAACCGGGGAGAACCCCAACATTTGGGCACCAAGACGGGGGGGGGGGGGGGCAACAAGAATACCCACACCGGCTTGCCGCCTCTCCCCATGAGCAACTCCAGAATAGAAGAGGGTCCAGCCTTTTTCGAGATGGATGGTTCCAGAGCCCAAGCTATGCTTTGAGGTGAGCCCGACTGTATCTAGTCGGTATCTCTCCACCTCACGCACCAAATCAGGCTCCTTTCCCACCAGAGAGGTGACATTCCATGTCCCGAGGGTCAGAGTAAGTAGCCGAGGATCGGTCCGACAGAACCCATGCCTTTGGCTGCCACCCAACTCACACTGCACCCGACCCCTCAAACTCCTCCCACGGGTTGTGGGTCCATGGGAGAATACCTAATCAGCTCTATTTAATGTTAAAATCTTTGGATGAATCTGGTGCTTAACATGGGCCTTTTATATTAAAAATATTCTATTTAGATTAGGATTTGGATTTGTTTGGATCTGTCAAGATATTGGGGATACAGATTTTATTATTTTTTTTGCTGTATTTAAGCAAAGACTATCTGACAATTTGTCACAAGATTGGTATTCATCGCTTCATAATACTACCAAGTTGTGATGTCAGGAACATCCAACGGACCCAAAAATGCAGGAGACAGAGTATGATGAAAACAGATGAGCTTTATTGTTGACAGGGAAGGCACTGAAGTGTGGGGAAAACATAGCCACTGTTAGGGATGAGGACAAATACAAAAACCATAAGCTACGGGAACTTTGGAGTGGGAACTGGTCAACCATGGGGCTGAAAACCAGGAACCAGAGAGATCACGGGGGAAAAGGGTAGCGAAGAGGGACAATTTTTTTTAGCACTGGGTGGAGCGCACTACTCGTCTTTATAACCCAGTGATTGCTGAGTGGAATCAGGTGTGTGCTTAACCCTCCGCCTGCGTGTGACAGCCATGCCCCTCGCCGGCACCTGCTGTGCATAACGACAGAGAGAGGGGGAGAGAGAGAGAGAGAGAGAGAGAGAGAGAGAGTTTAAGCCGCCAAAATCAGAGTCTCTCACAACACAGACCATAACAGAAGTGCTCTAATTATATACTTTTTAAGTCCCTCCTAAGTGTCGAGACTTATCTTTGCTTAAATTTAGCATTTGAGTAATGTATTTAAAGTGTACATTTAGGATAATGTGTTTAAAGCGGAATTACAGTACCTGTTTGAAAGATCAGAGGTCCTGATTCAATATTAACTTGCTTCCTTGCGAGACTGGAGGTCTTGTCCAACGGAGCACTTTCATGCCTCCATCTGCTTCAATATCGTGCCAAAATAATCGCCTCCGTCATTGTATTTCCGCTCTAAGGTCTCCTTCTGCTTCAATATCATTCCGATTGTAGAGGGGTTTCGGCCATACTCCTGTGCGATTTTGCTCAAGCGCATCCCACTTTCGTATTTTTTATTTTTATTTCGTATTTATCTCCTGCTTCACTTCGATTGATAACCGAGCTCGCTTCTTTTTTTCTGTGTCAACGGGAATCACTTTTATTGATAGATAACGAAATATTACGCTGCAATGATCAATCTCAAAACAAGCCAACTCTCCTTCAGGTGTGTGACAAACAGGGAGTATGGGTACAGGAAGTATGGGTACAGGTCAGCTCCCTCCTGGCCAATGGGAGGCCAGCGGGGTGGGATGTTTGGAGACAGCCAATGAGAGAGCAACTCACGCATTGTTTGAATTTTTGAATGGCACTTTTGAATGGCGCATGAGGCGCTTTTCATAAAAAGAGGTTGTTTTCATAAAAAGAGGACAAAATTTTGGAAAATGTTTTTCTTAACCTGGATTTTTCATACTCGGAGGTTTTCGTAAGTAGAGGGCTGACTGTACAAAATTAGTATAAAAAAAAGTATAAAATTCTCAGCACTGCTCCTTGTGAAGACTTGTTGAGTATTCTACGATAATCCGTAATGGAAAAGTTCAATATCGACTACTCTACAAAGAATATTCCCCTGCCATCATATATATATATATATATATATATATATATATATATATATATACAAAAGGACAGGACAAAGGCTTTCTATTGAAACTCCATTTATCACTACAGATCTGTTTCGAGGGGTGGTGAAACCATCCCCTCTCTTCAGGTGATTACAGAAGAATCCTTCTTCTGTAATCACCTGAAGAGAGGGATGGTTTCACCACCCTAAAACAGATCTGTAGTGATAAATGGAGTTTCAATAGAAAGCCTTTGTCCTGTCCTTTTGTTTATTTGCTCTACCAAAAAGTATTGAGCACTCTCCTACGGAAGGATCTACTCAGAAAATCCTATATATATATATATATATATATATATATTCTTCTTCACCTCTTTTCCATGCTCTCCATTGCATTGCTCTGGATTGTTGAGCCTAAGTACTTAAAATCCTCCACCTTCCTTATCTCTGCCCCCTGTAACCTCACCGTTCCTCTTGGGTCCTTGTCGTTCACACTCATGTATTCTGTCTTACTGAGACTAACCTTCATTCCCCTCCTTTCCAGTGCATACCTCCACCTCTCTAGATTTTCCTCCACTTGTTCTCTGCTATCACTACAGATCACAATGTCCAAAGAGATTCTTGTCCAACCTCATCTGTCAGCCTGTCCATCACCATAGCAAACAAGAAGGGGCTGAGAGCTGATCCTTGATGTAGTCCAACCTCCACCTTGAACCCTTCTGTCACACCGACAGTACATCTCACCACTGCCTTACATCTCTCATACATGTCCTGCACCACTCTAACATACTTCTCTGCTAATCCAGACTTCCTCATGCAATACCACAGTTCTTCTCTTCTCCAACACACCCCCTAAAGACTCCAAAAAGAGTTAGTACTCTGAACTGTCATTTGGTGCAGAAGCACAAATAACAGTCAGGACCCATCCCCCTCCCCGAAGGTGGAGGGAAGCTACCCTTTCATCAACCGGGGAGAACCCACCATTTGGGCATCAAGACGGGGCCAACAAGGATGCCCATACCGGCTCACTGCCTCTCCCCATGAGCAACTCCAGAATGGAATAAGGTCCAGCCTCTCTCATGATGGCTGGATCCAAAGCCCAAGCTATGCATTGAGGTGAGCCTGACTTATATCTCTCCACCTCAAGCACCAGCTCAGGTTCCTTCCCCACCAGAGAGGTGATATTGCATGTCCCGAGAGTCAGAGTCAGTAACCTAGGATCGGTCCGACAGAACCCATGCCTTCAGCTGCCACCCAACTCACATCGCACCTGATCCCTATGTGAATCTGTGAATTTATAGGTGGGATCAGGAGCAAATCCTTTGATCTTTGCAGATTTTTCCATGTTGAAACGTGGTTACGCCAGGTATTCTTCAGTCATTCCGTTTTGAACTTGAGTGTTTTGTTTTCATTCCGCTTCTTTATGGAATCATTCCGAAGGTCGTCCTTCTAAAATGGAGTAGTGCCGGAGTCACTCCTCGAGTGTTCTGTGCTTTCTGTGAACGTTCCATGAATTATCCGAAAGTCTTCCTTTGCAGTCTGTGGCCAATCATACTGGTTCCGAAGTGAATCCGTGCGCTTTTACATATGTATTCCTACATTGTACCGTGGTCTTTCCGTGTCTATTCCACACATGCCGTGAACATTCCGAAAGTGTTCCGAATGTACAATTTTTCATAGGATTTTGACCCATTTTCCGTATAAAAATGCTGAAGCTACTCCATAGACTGCGTTCCGTGCCTTTCCGCCACGATCATTGCATACTGCGCTCCAGTAAATGGGGGCATTAGGATATCATTTCTAAGGTCAGTTCTGACCGGCCTATGTTAAGTGTCTGGAAACAATCTCTCTCGTGCAAGGGAATCATGTACAACACACAAGCCTGAAAATAGGGGATTAAAAACATTTCATGGAACTTGACATGAGACCAAAAGTGTAATTTCTTGTGTATAATATGAGGATGCTGTATTACATGGATGTCCAATCTTATCCACATTGTGCTGGTGTGGGTGCAGGTTTTCACTGCAGCCAAGCAGTAGCAACCTTTAATCATTGATTCTTGAAAAAAATTAAGAAAAAAATACAGTATTGTTTCAATACTTGGTGAGATATTGCTGAAAGATCACAAAATAGAACCAGTAAAAGCCAAACTAGCTCAAAAATCCTAAACATTTTACTACTGATGGTCAGAATACCTTTACTTCATAAGTTCTCTGGTATTTGTAATTAATAAAATCGCTACACAACTGACATTTGGCCCTGAAAAGGATTTTAAATGAAATTTAAATCGTAGAGGGAAATATCTATTTTTCTTTTCATGCTATGTGAATATAACTTTCAATAGTTGACTGGTCTCACCAAGATGGGTGCCACCTGAATTCAAAATCATCATTCCCTTGAAGGCTGTTCCCTTCAGGGGTCGCCACAGCAAATGATCTGCCTCCATCTCTCCCTATGCTCTGCATCTTCTACTCTTACTCCAACGATCTTCATGTCCGCCTTCACCACATCCATAAATCTTCTCTTTGGTCTTCCTCTGGGCCTTCTGCCTGGTAGTTCCAACCTCAGCATCCTACTACCAATATACTCACTATCCCTCCTCTGTACATGTCCAAACCATCTCAATCTAGCCTCTCTGACTTTGTCTCCAAAACATCTAACATGTGCTGTTCCTCTGATGTATTCGTTTCTGATCCTATCCATCCTCGTTACTCCCAAAGAGAACCTCAACATTTTCATCTCTGCTACCTCCAACTCTGACTCCTGTCTTTTCCCCAGGGCCACTGTCTCTAAACCATACAACATCGCTGGCCTCATCACCGTCTTGTACACTTTTCCCTTCATTCTTGCCGATACTCTCCTATCACACATCACACCAGACACTGTTCTCCATCCATTCCAACCTGCCTGCACGCGCTTCTTCACCTCTTTTCCACACTCTCCATTGCTCTGGATTGTTGAGCCTAAGTACTTAAAATCCTCCACCTTCGTTATCTCTGCCCCCTGTAACCTCACCGTTCCTCTTGGGTCCTTGTCGTTCACACACATGTATTCTGTCTTACTGAGACTAACCTTCATTCCCCTCCTTTCCAGGGCATACCTCCACCTCTCTAGATTTTCCTGCACTTGTTCTCTGCTCTCACTACAGATCACAATGTCATCTGCAAACATCATAGTCCATGGAGATTCATGTCTCACCTCGTCTGTCAGCCTGTCCATCACCATAGCAAACAAAAAGGGGCTCAGAGCTGACCCTTGATGCAGTCCCACCTCCACCTTGAACTCTTCTGTCACACCGACAGCACACCTCACCACTGTCTTTCATCTCTCATACATGTCCTGCACCACTCTAACATACTTCTCTGCCACTCCAGACTTCCTCATACAATACCACAGTTCTTCTCTCGGCACCCTGTCATATGCTTTCTCCAGATCTACAAAAGCACAATGCAGCTCCTTCTGACCTTCTCTGTACTTCTCTATTAACATCCTCAAAGCAAACACTGCATCTGTGGTGCTCTTTCTTGGCATGAAACCAAACTGTTGTTCACAAATGCTGACCTCTGCCCTTAGTCTAGCTTCCACTATTCTTTCCCATAACTTCATTGTATGGCTCATCAACTTTATCCCTCTGTAGTTGCCACAACTCTGTACATCTCCCTTGTTCTTAAAAATGGGCACAAGCACACTTCTCCTCCATTCCTCCAGCATCTGTTCACTTTCTAATACCTTGTTGAATATTCTTGTCAGAAAATCTACTGCTACCTCCCCTAGACACTTCCATACCTCAACTGGTATGTCATCAGGGCCAACTGCCTTTCCACTCTTCATCCTCTTCAATGCCTTCCTCACTTCTCCCTTACTGATCTTTGCTACTTCCTGGTCCTCAACGGTCACCCCTCCTACTGTTTTTTCTCTCTTATTTTCCTCATTCATCAGCTCTTCAAAGTACTCTTTCCATCTTCCCAGCACACTTCTGTCATCAGTCAATACATTTCCCTCTCTGTCCTTTAGCACTCTAACTTGCTGCACATCTTTCCCATCTCTATTTCTCTGCTGTGCTAACCTGTATAAATCATTTTCTCCCTCCTTTCTGTCCAACCGATCATACAAGTCATCATACGGCCTCTGTTTGGCCTTTGACACCGCTACCTTCGCCTTACGCTGTGTCTCCCTGTACTCCTGTTTACTCTCTTCAGTCCTCTCTGTGTCCCACTTCTTAGCTAACCTCTTCTTTTGTACACACTCCTGCACTTCCTCATTCCACCACCAAGTTTCCTTATCTACTTTCCTTCCAGATGACACACCAAGTACTCTCCTACCGGTCTCCCTGATCACATTGGCTGTGGTTGTCCAGTCATCTGGAAGCTCTTCCTGACTATCCAAAGCTTGTTTCAACTCCTCCTTGAAGACAACACGACACTTCCTTTTTCAGCTTCCACCACTTTGTCTTCTGCTCTGCCTTTGCCTTTTTCACCTTCCTCACCATCAGCGTCATCCTTCACACCACCATCTTATGCTGTTTGGCAACACTCTCACCCACTACTACTTTGCAGTCACTGACTTCCTTCAAATTACATCGCCTACACAAGATGTAGTCTACCTGTGTGCTCTTACCTCTGCTTTCATAAGTCACCCTATGCTCCTGTTTCTTTTTGAAGAAAGTATTTACCACAGCCATTTCCATCCTTTTTGCAAAATCGATCAACATCTGTCCTTCTGTGTTCCTGTCCTGGATACCAAACCTGCCCATCACTTCCTCGTCCCCTCTGTTGCCTGCACCAACATGTCCATTGAAGTCTGCCCCAATGACCACTCTTTCACCTCTGGGGGTACTCTGCATCACTTCATCTAACTCACTCCAGAATCTCTCCTTCTCTTTTAGCTTACATCCTGCCTGTGGGGCATAAGCACTAACAACATTGACCATCACGCCTTCAATTTCTATCTTGAGACTCATCACTCTGTCTGACACTCTTTTCACTTCTAGAACATTCCTGACAAACCCCTCCTTCAAGATGACTCCTACTCCATTTCTCTTCCCATCCACACCATGATAAAACAGCTTAAACCCTGCTCCTAAGCTTTTAGCTTTGCTACCTTTCCACCTGGTCTCCTGAACACACAGTATGTCCACCTTCCTCGTCTGCATCATGTCAGCCAGCTCTCTGCCTTTTCCTTGCATAGTTCCAACATTCAAAGTCCTTACTCTCAGTCCTAAGCTCACGCCTTTCCTCTTCTCTCTCTGCCTACGGACACGCCTCCCGTTGGTTGACAGCACTGATGGTGGTCGTTGTTAACCCAGGCCTCGACCGATCCGGTATGAATTTTGTTTTGACAATTTGCATTTTTAATGTGGCAGAAGTTTTACGCCGGATGCCCTTCCTGTCTCAACCCTCTGCATTTATCCGGGCTTGGGACCGGCATAAGGGGGAGAGACACTGGTTAGTGCCCCCCCGTCCCGTCCCGCCTCATGGCTGCATTATATGATGACGTTTACTGAGGACTAAAATTCTCAATTCAAGTAAGCTGGGTGGTGAATGTTTCAACTTGCTCCAACAATCTCTCTAAATTTCAAGGAATAACATTTCACTTCTGAGTATTGTATCTAGAGTAATCACATTTTTTTTAAAAATTGAAAGGCCAAATATTTCTTTAATTTTACTTTTCTCATGGTGTTTTATCAGCACGGATAACAGCATGACTCAAAATTAAGTGTAAAACCTTCAGGTGGTTTTACATTTTTAAGCCTAGAGTCAAGTGTAACTTGTCTCTGGTAACGCGGCAGCAACTTCTTCACATTCTGATTACACGCAATATAATAAGTAGCACCAGTCTTGTTTATGATTAATGCAATCAAATTCTTTTAGATCAGAGGTTGAAGCAGGTGAGAGGTGTTCCTACTGCTTGGTTTAACTCTAGAAGTGCCCAATCTTGAAGCACAAAATGCATTGCATTTTTTAATCAAATTATTAGTATTTTTTTATATTGAGTGCAGAAACTACAAAATAAATAGAATTATATAACCTTATATGTTATATGAAGATTATGGGGCAGTACTGGTCTCGTGGTTAGGGCGCAGGATCACTGATCCTAAGGTTGGGGGTTCGAGTCCCCACAAGGTTGCCACTGTCCCCCCAGTGCAGCTAACTGGGTTATCAAAGGCGGGCCATGTCCCTCACTGTCTATGGTGAGAGGCATGTAAAACGACCATTGCTGACTTTCGTAAAGAGTAGGCTGCAAAGTCAGCGTATTTCTGTCCCTTGCTAAAGGGTTGTGACAGGAAGGGCATCCGACGTAAAAACCTCTGCCAAATCAAATGTGCGAATCAGATGATTCGCTGTGGCGACTCCCGAGAAGGGAAAAAGTCGAAAGACAAGATGTTATATGTAGATTCTAGAGGCCTTTCCAAAAAAAATTAAAAGAAAAACAGAAAGCTGATTTTTTTTTTTTTTTTTTCAGCGTTGGCACTGCCAGGGTTTAGTAAAACCTGCACCCGTACCAGTTCTTTGCAAATAAGATTTACACATTAGAAAACTTTGGGTAGTGACCGATCGCAGATACAAGTGGCTGAAATCAGGCCTATTCAATTCATTTGAAATGGGAACCAGGTAAAAAAAACAAACAAACAAATAACAAAAAAAAAAAACAAATGGGAGGCTTGAGCATGAAATACAACACTGAAGTGCATATACTCTATTTTGTAAATATGTAACAGTTATACTTTATATTACATCACGACAGAGTATTTCTACAGTCAAATGATTAAAAAAAAAAAAAAAAAAAGTACACCACACTGAGTAATCCATTCAGGAGAGCCATATTACACACATGTAGACTTTATAACTCACTTCTACTTCACACACCCGTACCAACAAAACAGACGTGTAGTATGGCATTAAATACAACTATGTTAACATATGAGTGAATAGTAATATTATTCATGAAAGAATAATAAGAGAATTAAGTGCATATTGAGAAAGAAAAGCATGGCTTTGAATTATAATAATACCATGAGAAAGAGGAAAAAATGAATGATCTGTTCAGTTTTTAATATTGTTAGAAAATAATGTGAATACTTTGCCTACAATACTGAACCTTTGGATTTCACCTCTTCATAAATCAATCTTAATTATTAATCAGATGAACAGAACTTTTACATTAGTGATTTAGTCACCAACATTTCACATCTAGTGAGAGAAAATGAATTGTTTTGATATAGTAAGAGCAGGTGTATTTGTTGTCAGAGCAACGCCAGACACATGCACAATTGAGTTTTAATGGTGTTTCACGTGTGAACCAAAGCATGAGCACCACAGTGTTCTGGTGGAGAGCACCAGAACCCAGTGGGACAATCATGTCAGTTAAGGCTCGGTCACACAGCGTTTTACGGCTTATCACGGCCAAAACCCGACCAAAAATGGTTTCCCGTGAAGCAGACGGTGTTGTTTGTGTTGATGTCGAGTTTAAGACGCGCTACAGTCGATTTTTAGACGTGGCAGGACGTGGGGAAAAATTTTGAACGGCGTTGGACGTGGAAAAAAGTTTTGAACTGCTCAAAATTTTAGACCGCGGACAACCACGTGGTAAAGACGTGCAACAAACGTGAAACACACGTAATAATCCGTGTTCTGGCAGTGATAAAAACTTGGGGAGACGTGATAAGATGCGAAATTTTAGGGGTCTGTCACGGTCTGTCACGGCCAGAGCACGGCCGTTGTGCAGGTGTTGCACGTTGGTATCACGAGAAATAGCGGCTTATCACTGTTTTCACTGTTAATCCACCTGTTCTCACAATCAACTTTTCTTTTTTATGTTTTTTTTTTTTTTGGGTCCAAGTTCCAAGGCTAGTATGCTAATAATAAGAACAGTATTATTTGGAGAAGAGCACAGAGGGTGGGTGGTCTCTTCAATACACAAGATGATTGATCTGCTTCATTGTAACCTGCAATCACAAACCAAACAGAGAACATTTTGACACAGAATCAAGCAAAAAATGTTTTTAAAATTATTAATCTTATGTGTATTTTTACTTTTTTTTTTAAATGGAGTAGCCACCTCAGTGATGGCACATAGTGTCCTCCACCAATTAAATATCCCAGCATTAGCCAAATTATATGGAAGCAATATGGGAATGAACATTCATCAGACAGTCACATGGGAGATATTTTATTATAACTACACCAAACAATAATGAAACTGGTCGTGTTTATGACTCGTTATACGAGTTTTCCAGGTAATCAATGCACTTATCACCTTAGCAATATAAAAAAAATGATCATCTTTGTCATGCTGGAGGACAGCATTTTTATTACAAAAGTTTACTGTTGCTCTGGTTGATAAACAGGTAATTTCACAGATCAGTATAAAGGTCCTTTTTGTCAACAAGACCCAGGCAGTTGCTTAAATATTTGTCTTCTGAAGGGTGGAATTTGAGTGTTAACCTCTTATTTTACAAACTTCATACTTTTTCAAGTTGTTTGTTCATTTTATTAAAGTATCTCTAATTTCAGAATAAAAGGAAGAGAAGGAAAGATTCTGGAGTGAGTTAGGCGAACTGATGCAGAGTACCTCCAGAGGTAAAAGAGTGGTCAGTGGTGCAGATTTCAATGGACATGATGGTGCAGGCAACAGAGGGGACGATGAAGTGAAGGGCAGGTTTGGTATCCAGGACAGGAACACAGAAGGACAGATGTTGATAGATTTTGCAAAAAGGATGGAAATGGCTGTGGTGAATACTTTCTTCCAGAGGACACAGGAGCAGAGGGTGACTTATAAAAGCGGAGGTAGGCGCACACAGGTAGACTACATCTTGTGTAGGCGATGTAATTTGAAGGAAGTCAGTGACTGCAAAGTATTAGTGGGTGAGAGTGTTGCCAGACAGCATAGGACGGTGGTGTGCAGGATGACGCTGATGGTGAGGAAGGTGAAAAAGGCAAAGGCAGAGCAGAAGACACAGTGGTGGAAGCTGAAAAAGGAAGAGTGTCGTGTTGTCTACAAGGAGGAGTTGAAAGTCAGGAAGTGCTTCCAAATGACTGGACAACTACAGCTAATGTGACCAGGGACACAGGTAGGAGAGTACTTGGTGTGTCCTCTAGAAGGAGATATCTAAGAAGTGGGACATTGAGGGGACTGAAGAGAGTAAACAGGAGTATAGGGACACACAGCGTAAGGCAAAGGTAGCGGTGTCAAAGGGCAAACAGTGGGTGTATGAGGACTTGTATGCTCGGTTGGACGGTAAGGAGGAAGAAAATGAATTATACCGGTTGGCACAGCAGAGAAATAGAGATGGGGAGGACGTGCAGCAAGTCAGGGTGATTAAGGACAGAGAGGGAAATGTTTTGACTGATGTCAGAAGTGTGCTGGGAAAATGAAAAGAGTACTTTGAAGAGCTGAAGACTTTGCTGCATGTCCTTCCCATCTCTATTTCTCTGCTGTGCCAACCTGTATAAATCATTTTCTCCCTCTTTTCTTTCCAACCGAGCATACAAGTCATCATATGCCCTCTGTTTGGCCTTTGACACCGCTACCTTCACCTTACGCTGTGTCTCCCTGTACTCCTGTTTATTTTCTTCAGTCCTCTCTATGTCCCACTTCTTCTTAGCTAACCTCTTCCTTTGTACACACTCCTGCACTTCCTCATTCCACCACCAAGTCTCCTTATCTCCTCTCCTTCCAGACCTGTCTCCCTGATCACATTAGCTGTAGTTGTCTAGTCATGTGGAAGCATTTCCTGACCACCCAAAGCCATTTTCAACTCCTCCTTGAAGACAACACGACACTCTTCCTTTTTCAGCTTCCACCACTTTGTCTTCTGCTCTGCCTTTGCCTTCTTCACCTTTCTTACCATCAGCATCATCCTGCACACCCTCACCCACTCTCACCCACTACTATTATGCAGTCACTGACTTCCTTCAAATTACATCGCCTACACAAGATGTAGTCTACCTGTGTGCTCCTACCTCCGCTTTTATAAGTTAACCTATGCTCCTGTCTCTTCTGGAAGAAAGTATTTACCACAGCCATTTCCATCCTTTTTGCAAAATCTATCAACATCTGTCCTTCTGCGTTCACACAGAGTATGGTGAGAATATAAATATCCCAGACTTTGAACATCCCTTGTAGAATTATTAAATTCTTTATTCACTTTTGGATGGTTTTTCACCTTGTACAGCCTCCAAAATATTTTACTTGCACAACTTTTACTATGTCCCCTGTACAAGTATGAAGGGCTGGGAACTAGAATGGTCTAACCATCAGAAAGTAGTTTTTCAGAAAAATGGTATTGAAGTGGTAAAATGGTAGAACCAGAAATGGAGAGCCAGAAATGCAATTACCTCAACTCAAATTATTTTGTCTCAATGAGAATGGAAGACCATTCTGGCACACACAGGCACCTTATCCGCCTTATATGATCTCATTTTTCACGTTATTTTATTTTATTTATTTATTTATTTATTTTTTTTTGGGGGGTTGTGCGGTTGGGGAGAGGGAGGGGCGTCTAAGACCACTGTGGCTCTCTGCCCTCCATATCTGTATAATTTGTATAGTATTCCATATGTGATAATGCAGTTCAGCAAAACTGTAAGCTCTGTTGTCATACTGCATTTTAATGTGACAGGAAATCCTTTTTGAGTGCCATGGTTCCTGGCAAAACTATTTCTTGGCACTCACTACTGCTCTTAAGAATGCCTGGTTATTGAGGATGTCATTTAGTCAAAAACAAAAGTGAATTGCTCAGGGTGAAAACAATTGAACTTTGTTTGATTCACTAAACAGGAAAACATCAAACTGTGTGAAACTTGAGAGGTCGGTGGACTGTGGAGTAGGTTATAATACAGTTTTCAGAACTTCTGCTGTAACCTTTGCACCCAAGTTGTCTGTGACTCATCCTACAACAATAAAGTCGAGGTTAATTTTTACTGTCTGTTTTACTTGCAGACATAGTACTTGGGTCGAGTGTTGCCCCTGTACTCTTTCATGAATGTCTCTTTCATAATGCTGCTTGTATTCCATGGTTTAAGTCACAGAAAGGGTCACTGTCTCTCAGTCGGTACTGTGACGGAAATGGATATCACTTCCATTTAATACTATGACAGTTTATTTTCAGCATTAACCCATGAAATAAATTATAAAGTTGCTAAATACATCAAAAGCAAGCTTTAGCCGACCCCTCATTTGTGACTGGTATAAATTCCCTGTATCATGAACTTATCTGTTGATGTCCTTCTTGGTTCTGTGAATTCTGGCTGTGAGCCATGCTTCCGTGACTAGAACGCCTAGAACGCGCCATGAAACTTTCTTCTCCATGGTGTCTGGATAATATTTGAGCTGATACTCAAACACTCTGGATTTGAAGACTGTAGAAAATGGCTTTGAGGTATAGATTTGGATCCCTACAAAGCTTTTGTGAAAGGCAGAGGTCACATTATTGACATTTACTTTATTTGCTCGAGACATTTAGCCAAAGAGGCTTACAATTCAGACAGAACACTACTGAGCAATTTATAATAATTTTGGATTCTGCTCAAGGGCCTAATGGTTGCAGCTTGGAAGTGCTGTGATTTAAATTAGTGACCTGGCTTCATGCCTGCATTACCGATACCCATCAATGGCTCTGCTTTTTGCCTCTTCCGGAAAAGATAATTTATTGATGGGCAAAATTTGAGGACATTTATTACAAATGGTTTTCACACAATTGGACGTACCTATCTGCCTGGAGTTGTATTCAGTAGTGTTACAGTTTCCATTCACTGGAACTATGTAGGGTGGTATGGTGATGTTATGGTTATCATTTGCTACACAGCAAGAAGTTCCAGGTGTCAAATCTCGGGCTCAGGAAGTGCATTTCTGTGTTCAGCTTGCATATTCTCCCCATGCTTGAGAGGGTTCCTTCCAGGTACTCTAGTTCGTCCCTCCAGTTTGAAGACATGCATATTAGTATAAAAGGCTGTTCCAAATTGCCCTTAGGTATTAGTGTAAATGTTTGTGAGTTGGCCCTGCGATGGAATGGTGAGCTGCTCATGGTGTACCCCTCCTTCTCCCAGTTGGCTGAGGTAGGTTCCATCCTCCCTCTGATCCTCGTAGGAGTAAGCAGCTCAGCAAACCTGATCCACCATGAAGACATGATCTGCCAAGGTTGGTGTGGATCAACTGTGTCCACCCCCTCATCCACAATGAACATGCTTGGAATGAGCCTGGAACACCAACTGCACCAAAGGTGTCCCTCACCCACGATCAGTGCCGGAGCTTACTAATGGCCTTGTAGCTGAAGGAAACCAAATCCGTGAAGTCAGTCTCATCTACAAAGTTTTTATACTAGATTTTAAGATAAGCAGAGGTTCCTGATTTCAAGAGGCATATATGGGCAGGTGTCCAAAAACCTTTAGTTATGTATTGTACATCACACCTGTTTTATCTTGGTGAACTTTGAGTTGTGATTTAGAAGACCTCAACCTTTGAGCCTTTTTAGTCAACATGGTTTGCAGATTGAATGTACATGTGAGTTTTGTAAAATGTACAGACGCTCCCCGACTTACGTTCATCCATTTTACGTTTTTTCAATTTTACTTTTTTTTTTTCATAAAAAAAGTCAAATTTTGAGTTTAGACGTACCTACGTAGTACGCTGACGTAACGACGCAATGACGCTGCATTCATTGTTGACAAACTACAAACTACAGACTGAGTGTGTGTGTGTATATATATATATATATATATATATATATATATATATATATATATATATATATATATATATATATATATATATCAGTTATATAGCGTGTTTCCCCTTGTGTTAAGACATCGTCTCTGTGATCTTTGTGTTTACACTGTTTTGCGGACTTTTGTAACTCTAAGCAAATATGTTTGGTCAGAAGTGTAAGCCTACTAGCATAGGTGCAAGTCTCATACACAGAGATGAATTAACTATCTGCTCAGATCGGCACAATCTAATGCATACAGTTAAGGAAAGAGTTGTTAAATGAATGAAAACCCAATCCACAAATTACAGAACAATTACAGATATTTATTATCTTTTAGCAGAATCCTAAGAGTGTATACTTGTTTTTATATTAATATTCATTAGGATTTGTACTTGTTCTTTGTATGCATCTCTTGAATAAAGTTTACTTACTTCATTACACAAAAGAAAGAACTCTCCGCTTTGCTTGGATTCACATCAGTGCAGGCTGTGTTCTAAACGAGTTCAACAGCACCCTTGTGCACTTGAAAGACCGGAAGTCTGTATAACCCACAGCAAGTACACTACTTTTGCAAGTACACTACTTTTGGTATTGAGCGCCTCACATACTGTAAGCATTGATTGACTGTTTTAAGCCTCACGGAAAGTGACTCGTTATAAATAAGTGACTTATTTGAAATTAATGTTGATATTATTTTACAATGTTATGTTTATAATATTTGATTTCGGGGTGTTTTATGAGATACGGTAATGGTATTTGTGGATGTTTCGTATAGTATGGGCGTCATAGGTCATACGTTACTGTAACAACTTACGTTCACTTTCAACTTATGTTTGGCCGTCTGGAACCAATTAAAAACGTAAGTCGGGGAGCATCTGTACTCAAATGTAGCTTATACATGACGTGGTTCCTTCAGAAAAACAACATTTCTGGAGCTCATGATCAAATATTAAGTCAGCCAATATTAGCTAGTCTGTTAGTATAGCATCACATTGTCTTCTGATATGTTGTCTGTGGGTTCTCTCTTGATTTGTGCATGCTAGGGTTCTGCCAGGTGTATTTGTAGCCATTGCCTTAGTGTACTAAGGTTCTAGTGTTCCAATATATCTTGTCCTGTGTTGAAATGTCTGTTATTGTTCTTCCAGTAAACCCTCCTACCCTTTAATGTTTATTTCTTTTCTTTCCCCATTTAGTGGGACTTTGAGGAGACTCCTCCACAATGGAGCTCACAGAACGGAGACAGCCTGAAGACAGACGCATTCCCTATGCAGGAGACCAAATCTAATATAAGCTCAAGCTCAAATGACTTGTAGCAGTGCTGACATACAACCCCTGGCAAAAATTATGGAATCACCAGGCTCGGAGGATGTTCATTCAGTTGTTTAATTTTGCAGAAAAAAGCAGATCACAGACATGACGCAAAACTAAAGTCATTTCAAACGGTAACGTTCTGGATTTAGGAAACACTAAAAGAAATCAATGGAAAAAATGTGGTAGTCAGTAACAGTTACTTTTTTTAGACCAACCGTGGGGATAAATTATGAAATTTTGAGGAAAAAATTACAGAATCACCCTGTAAATTTCCATTCCCAAAATTAACACCTGCATCAGATTAGATCTGCTTGTTAGTCTGCAGTTAAACAGGAGTCATATTCAGTCAGGAATCGCGAATCTGCATTGGGCAAGGTGATCACTGAATATGACTTTCATCCAGTCATCCACAGTCCACGATTGCTTTTCCTTGGCCCACTGCAACCTTGTTTTTGATGATGGCTTTTGTTTAGCTTTTCTGTATGTACAATCCCATTTCCCTTAGGTGGTTTCTTACAGTTCGGTCATAGACGTTGACTTCAGTTTCCTCCCATTTGTTCCTCATTTGTTTTGCTGTACATTTTCTGTTTTCAAGGCATATTGCTTCAAGTTTTCTGTCTTGAGACTTTGGTGTCTTCCAGTATGCTTGCCTTTAACAACCTTTCCATGTTGTTTGTACTTGGCCCAGATTTACCTTCTTTAAGAAGTTTAATAATCCTCTCCTTTGTTTCAATTAATACCTCTCTTTTTGGTGCCGTGATTCATGTCAGTCCACTTGATGCAACAGCTCTCCAAGGTGTGATCACTTCTGTTTAACTGCAAGACTAACAAGCAGATCTAATTTGATGCAGGTGTTAATTTTGGGAATAGAAATTCACAGGGTGATTCCATAATTCTTTCCTCAAAATTGAGTGATTCCATCATTTACCCCCACGGTTGGTCTAAAAAAAGTAGCTGTTACTGACTACCACTTTTTTTTTCTTGATTTCGTTTAGTGTTTCTTAAAGCCATAAAGTTGCCACTTGAAATGACTATAGTTTTGTGTCATGTCTATGATCTGCTTTTTTCTGCAAAATTAAACAACTGAATGAACATCGTCCGAGACTGGTGATTCCATAATTTTTGGCATAAGTTGCAGAAGAGAGAATGGTGGCTAGATCTCCTGACAATAACTTTCCAAGCCTTTCAGATTCTGGAAAATGGTTCTGGATTGAGAGTTAATGCACAAACACTGATCTGGCATTGTAATTTTTCAGTACATTGACATTTAATGAGATGTAAACTATAATAAAGGAGAATAAATATCGTTCTTCTGATTTTAATAGTGTGCTTTTACATTTATAGTCATGAGTAGTAATGAGCTTGCCCTATCTCCATGAGATTTATAAAGAGCCATGCATTTGTCATGCTGTGAGGCTGAAAAGCCAATCTGTGCTGACATGTTCTTGCATCTGGTTGTCACACATACCATCTCACATGCCATGTTACGAACTAATAAGATCAAACTAAAGGCCATAAGAAGCCTGAACAAAAACAGAAAAATGAAGGGAGGTGTCTAATAAATGATCCTTATATATATTAAAAAAAAACAGCATTGCCCTTTCATAGGCTGAATAGTTTAGCGGGTTGTTTCCTGTATTTGGATAGCTGGGCAGTCTTATCTAAGCCGGATTGCAGAAAGGTCCAGCATCCCGTGATAAGGGCCAGACCAGACAGCCAAGGCTTTTAATCTTTCTCTCTGGTCATTCGCCTTCTCCATTCTTTGTCCCATGACTTGTTGGCTTGGTAGTATTGTGCCCATGTCAGCCTTGTTTAACAGATGAGTACCAAGGAGACTTCCCAGAAAGTCTGATACTGGGACAATGTAGTGATTAGAGATTGTTGAACACAAAACGGAAGTGGATTTGAGACGTATCAAATGACTGATAAGCTTTCAAGGTGCTGTAATTCAGACAGATCTGTAAAATCACCTTTTTACTTTGCACTATTGTCCGTTTGCCAGAATATTTTTATCATGTGATATGTTTAAGATATGTAACTTTTTTTGGCTCATTGTGATATATATATATATATATATTTTGCAAGTTATCAAAAGGTCTGTGGGACCACCTTATTGCCTTTGGGTCTCATTGATATATACACTAGTCCTTCTCAAAAAATTAGCATATTGTGATGGGTTCATTATTTTCTGGAATGTACTGATAAACAGTAGACTTCAATATATTTTAGATTCATTACACACAACTGAAGTAGTTCAAGCCTTTTATTGTTTTAATCTTGATAATTTTGCCAAAAAAATGAAAGAAAAACCAAAACTCCCTATCTCAAAAAATTAGCATATTTCATCCAACCAAAAAAAAAAAAAAGTGTTTTTAATGCAAAAAAAAGTCAACCTTTAAATAATTATGTTCGGTTATGCACTCAATACTTGGTCGGGAATCCTTTTGCAGAAATGACTGCTTCAATGTGGCGTGGCATGGAGGCAATCAGTCTGTGGCACTGCTGAGGTGTTATGGAGGCCCAGGATGCTTCGATAGTGGCCTTAAGCTCATCCACAGTGTTGGGTCTGGGGTCTCTCAACTTTCTCTTCACAATATCCCACAGATTCTCTATGGGCTTCAGGTCAGGATAGTTGGCAGGCCAATTGAGCACAGTAATACCATGGTCAGTAAACCATTTAGCAGTGGTTTTGGCCCTGTGAGCAGGTGCCAGGTCGTGCTGAAAAATGAAATCTTCATCTCCATAAAGCTTTTCAGAAGATGGAAGCTTGAAGTGCTCCAAAATCTCCTGATAGATAACTGCATTGACCCTGCACTTGATAAAACACAGTGGACCAACACCAGCAGCTGACATGACACCCCAGACCGTCACTGACTGTGGGTACTTGACACTGGACTTCAGGCATTTTGGTATATCCGTCTCCCCAGTCTTCGTCCATACTCGGGCACCTTGATTTCCAAATGACATGCAAAATTTCCTGTCATCCGAAAAAAGTACTTTGGGCCACTGAGCAACAGTCCAGTGCTGCTTCTCTGTGGCCCAGGTCAGACGCTTCTGCTGCTGTTTCTGCTTCAAAAGTGGCTTGACTTGGGGAATGCGGCACCTGTAGCCCAGTCCACTGCTTCCACAGGTCCACCAAGGTCTTGAATTGGCCCTTCTCCACAATCTTCCTCAGGGTCCGGTCACCTCTTCTGGTTGTGCAGAGTTTTCTGCCACACTTTTTCCTTCCCACAGATGTCCTACTGAGGTGCCTTGATACAACACTCTGGGAACAGCCTATTCGCTCAGAGATTTCTTTCTGTGTCTTATCCTCTTGCTTGAGGGTGTCAATGATGGCCTTCTGGACAGCAGTCAGGTCGACAGTCTTACCCATGATTGCAGTTTTGAGTAATGAACCAGGCTGGGAGTTTTTAAAAGCCTCAGGAATCTTTTTTGCAGGTGTTTAGAGTTAATTGGTTGATTCAGATGATTAGGTTAATAGCTCGTTTAGAGTAGCTTTTCATGACATGCTAATTTTTTGAGATAGGAATTTTTGGTTTTCATGAGCTGTATGCCAAAATCATCAGTATTAAAACAATAAAAGACCTGAAATATTTCAGTTGGTGTGCAATGAATCTAAAATATATGAAAGTTTAATTTTTATCAGTACATTACAGAAAATAATGAACTTTATCACAATATGCTAATTTTTTGAGAAGGACTAGTATATATATATATATATATATATATATATATAGAGTGTCGATATACTAAAAGAACTAAAAACCCCTATGACACATGACATCTGAGAGAGAGCACAGGAAGCAGTCTCCCTTGCCCGGACGTGGGTCACCGGGGTTCCTCCTGGAGCCAGGCCCAGGGGAGGGGCTCGAAGGCGAGTGCCTGGTGGTCGGGCTTATGCCCATGGAGCCTGGCCGGGCCTAGCCTGAAAAGGAGACATGGGTCCGTCCTCCCATGGACCCACCACCCGTGGGAGGAGTTTTAGGGGTCAGGTGCAGTGTGAGTTGGGTGGCAGCCAAAGGCATGGGTTCTGTCGGACCGATCCTCGGCGACTTACTCTGACCCTCGGAACATGGAATGTCACCTCTCTGGTGGGAAAGGAGCCTGATTTGGTGCGTGAGGTGGAGAGATACCGACTAGATATAGTCGGGCTCACCTCAATGCATAGCTTGGGCTCTGGAACCATCCATCTGGAAAAAGGCTGGACCTTCTTCTATTCTGGAGTTGCTCATGGGGAGAGGCGGCAAGCCGGTGTGGGTATTCTTGTTGCCCCCCGTCTGGGTGCCCAAATGTTGGGGTTCTCCCCGGTTGACGAAAGGGTAGCTTCCCTCCGTCTTCGGGTGGGGGGGGACGGGTCCTGACTGTTATTTGTGCTTATGCACCAAATGACAGTTCAGAGTACCCACCCTTTTTGGAGTCTTTGGGGGGGGTGTTGGAGAACGCTCCCTCGGGAGACTCGCTCTTTGTCTTGGGAGACTTCAACGCCCATGTGGGCAACGATAGTGTGACCTGGAAGGGTGTGATCGGTAGGTACGGCCTCTCCAGTCTGAATCCGAATGGTGTTTCGTTGTTGGACTTCTGTGCTCGTCATAGTTTGTCTATCACGAACACCATGTTCGAACATAAGGGTGTCCATAAGTGCACTTGGCACCAGGACACCCTAGGTCGCAGTTCGATGATTGACTTTGTAGTCGTGTCATCGGACTTGCGACCATATGTTCTGGACACTCAGGTGAAGAGAGGAGCTGAGCTGTCTACCGATCACTAGGAACGTTTGGCGGAGTCCCCTGTCCGAGAGGCCTTTAACTCACACCTCCGGCAGAGCTACAACCACATTCCGGAGGAGGCGGGGGACATGGAATCCGTCTCCATTGCTGAGGCGGCAGCCCATAGCTGTGGCCGTAAGGTCGTCGGTGCTTGTCGTGGCGGTAATCCCCGAACCCGGTGGTGGACACCTGCGGTGAAGGGGGCTGTCCAGCTGAAGAAGGAGGCCTATCGGGTTTTATTAGCCTGTGGGATTCCTGATGCAGCAAACGGGTACCGGCAGGCCAAACATGCTGCAGCCGAGGCTGTCGCAGATGCAAAATCTCGGGCGTGGGAGGAGTTCGGTGAGGGCCTAGAGAATGATTATCGGTTGGCCTCAAAAAGGTTCTGGGCCACCATCCGACGCCTCAGGAGGGGGAAGCAGTTCTTCACAAACACTGTTTACAGTGGAGGTGGGGAGCTGCTTACCTCGACTGGGGATGTTGTCGAGAGGTGGAGGGAATACTTTGAGGACCTCCTCAATCCCACCAACATGCCCTCCGTGGAAGAGGAAGACCCTGGGGGTTCGGGTGAGGGTCCGCCCATCACTGGAGTGGAGGTCACTGAGGTTGTCAAAAAGCTCCTCGGTGGTCGAGCTCCGGGGTTGGACGAGATCCACCCGGAATATCTCAGGGCTCTGGATGTTGTAGGACTGTCTTGGTTGACACGTCTCTGCAACATCGCGTGGTCATCAGGGGCTGTACCTCAGGATTGGCAAACTGGGGTGGTGGTCCCAATTTTTAAGAAGGGGGACTGGAGGGTGTGTTCCAATTATCGGGGAATTACACTCCTCAGCCTACCTGGGAAAGTCTATGCAGGGGTACTAGAGAGGAGGATCCGACCAATAGTCGAACCTCGGATTCAGGAGGAACAATGTGGTTTTCGTCCTGGCCGCAGCACTCTTGACCAACTCTATACGCTCCACAGGATTCTGGAGGGGGCATGGGAGTTTGCCCAATCTGTCCACATGTGCTTTGTGGATTTGGAGAAAGCTTTCGACCGTGTCCCTCGAACGATCTTGTGAGGCGTGCTCTGAGAGTACGGCGTTCCGGATCCATTGCTACGAGCTATTCGGTCGCTGTATCAGCGGAGCCAGAGTTTGGTCCGTATTGGTAACAGCAGGTCGGATTCGTTTCCAGTGGGAGTTGGAATCCGTCAAGGCTGTCCTTTGTCACCGATTCTGTTCATAATTTTTATGGACAGAATTTCTAGGCGCAGTCGAGGCGATGAGGGGTTCTGGTTTGGTGGCCATCGGATATCGTCTCTGCTTTTTGCGGATGATGTTGTCCTTTTGGCTTCATCAAGTCGGGCCATCCAGCTCTCATTGGAGCGATTCGCAGCTGAGTGCGAAGCAGCCGGGATGAAGATCAGTACCTCCAAGTCCGAGGCCATGGTTCTCAATCAGACAATGGTGGAATGCACCCTCTGGGTCGGGAATGAGGTCCTGCCCCAAGTGGAGGAGTTTAAGTATCTTGGGGTCTTGTTTACGAGTGAGGGAAGGATGGAGCGAGAGATCGACAGACGGATCGCTGCAGCCTCTGCTGTTAAGCGGTGCCTGTACCGGTCCGTCGTGGTGAAGAAGGAGCTGAGTCACAAGGCGAAGCTCTCAATTTACCAGTCGATCTATGTTCCAACCCTCACCTATGGTCACGAGCTTTGGGTAATGACCGAAAGAACAAGATCACGGATACAAGCAGCTGAAGCTAATTTAGCTTTGAAGGAAAAAGCTTCCTTCGCCGGGTGGCGGGGTTCTCCCTTAGAGATAAGGTGAGAAGCTCCGCCATCCGGGGAGAGCTCGGAGTAGATCCGCTGCTCCTCCGCATTGAGAGGGGCCAGTTGAGGTGGCTCGGGCATCTGGTCAGAATGCCCCCCGGACGCCTCCCTGGTGTGGTGTTTCAGGTATGTCCAACCGGGAAGAGACCCTGGGGTCGACCTAGAACACGCTGGAGGAACTATGTCTCTCGGCTTGTCTGGGACCGCTTCGGTGTCCCCCCGGAAGAGTTGGAGAAAGTGGCTCGGGAGAGGGACGTCTGGACCTCTTTGCTTAGGTTGCTGCCCCCGCGACCCGACCCTGGACTAAGCGGAAGATGATGATGATGATGATGATATTAAAAGAATTACTCCCCTCAGGGCCCCCAGTGCAGCTCACTGGGTTATCAAAAGGTGGCTGACTCTGGTGAGAGGCATGTAAAAGAACCATTGCTGACTTTTATAAAGAGTAGGCTGCAAAGCCGTCAGCGTATTTCTGGGGACAAGTAGCAAGCGTTCCTGCATCCCGGTTAATCTTCTCTAGAAGAGACCAATTGCTACACTACCCTACAGGGATAAGATATGATGATGAGTTCCCTCAGGGAGCTTGGATATTGTTTTCTAGCCTGAAATGAAGACATACAAATATTTTTCCAGCTGCATTTACTCAATGCACTTCTAACAGAAAATCAAATATATAATAGCAACAGTTCAAAAATATATAAAAACAATCAGCCCACTTAAAAGAAATTTTAAACTCAGTTTACATGACAGTGACCACAAGCACAGAATTATAGCCTCACAGTGGCTGAAGGGAAATAAGTTAAATGTTCTTGCATGGCCTCTGGCTCAGACTTAAACTCTGTTGAAAATCTGTTCAAAAGAATGATGTGAAAATATCAGTCCACCAACATTATCATTTGCTTTTACTGAGCTTGAACAGCTCTGTAAAGACAAGTGGTCAAATAATGAAAATGGGAAAAGTTGGTAGAGGAGTCCCAACAGACTGTAATTAAAGTGCTGAAACTGGGGGTGGGGGGTGTCTTTTAAACATCACTGGGATTTTTTTTTTCTCTTTCCAGTAGAACTGCTTATTCCTGAAAAAATGAGATACAAGCATGAAATTCGGTGTTAGAGGTGTTTGAAACAATCTTTTTCAAGAAAATTACCCCAACATCTCAATGTCAATATTGTGGATGACGGGCTCACTCCCACAAATTTAATGAATCAATTATATTTCAAACGGCTTTTATTTTCCATTGGGATTGTGTTTAATTGACTTTCTTGCTGGATGACTCGCAATTTCAGCATCAGCTTGTTTTTTTGCTGCTGGTTCAGAAATTGAAACAGTGACCTTCAGGTGCCAAACTCGCTTCTCTAACTATTAAGCCCAAAAGCAATTAACAATATCTCAAAACTCTAATTTGTAAGAACTGAGGGGAGACAAAAAGTGTGGTGTATCTTCATTTATGAGAGGTTTTCAGTGAAGTTCTATATAGTAAAGACCCCTCCCCAATTTTCTCCCTAATTTCGTAGTACCCAATTCTGCTCTATCAGGTACTGCCTTTGCCATCATAAGACCACCACTGATCAGAGAGCGGTGAAAGCATGCACACGCACCCTCCATGACATTCAGTGCCTCCACTTGCCTCTTTTGAACTGCTGCGCATGTGTATTTGGGCGTGGTCTAACACACTTGGAGGGAAAGTGTTGGGGAGAATTTCGAAAGGATTAGAACATCCTCAGATGCAGCTGTGAAAAGGTTTTGTGTGGGTTTTTTTTTTTTTTTTTTTGTAGAAGGCCCCAAGTTCATATAATGTGGTCAGTAAAGGAATTGTGTCATGATTTTTACCCAAATTTAGTCACTGAAGATACCTCTAAATATGCCATGAATGTCCAAAATATTTGCCGATTTTTGTTAACAAGCCTAGGTGGCTCGAGTATCTGATTAGAATGTCTCCCTGGTGTTACTAGGGGAAGTAATTATCCACAAATACCATTTACAGTGTTCTCCTCGAAGTGTGCCAGCCAACCTCAACCGGGGATGTTATAGAGGTAGAAGGAATACTTTGAGGACCTCCTCAATCCCACTAAGACAAGAGGAAGACCCTGGGGTTTTGGGTGTCAAGCCGCTCATTGCTGGGGTGGAGGCTGCAGAAGTAGTCAAAGGGTGGTTGTGCTCCACTCCTGGCAATCCAGGGTGGTCATCCCCCTTTTAAAAAGTGGAACCGGAGGGTGTGTTCCAATTATTGTAGTCTGTATTCTAACGAACCAATATAAGATTACATTCGCTGATAGTGACTTTAAAGCACTTCTGTAGGTTGCTCTGGATAAGGGCATCAGTTAAATGCTGTAAATGTAAATTGTGGAATCACACTCCTCAGCCTACCCGGGAAAGTCTATGCAGGGGTACTGCAGAGGAAGATCTGACCAATAGTTGAACCTCTGATTCAGGAGGAACAATGTAATTTTCGTCTTGGCCACGGCACTCTCAACCAATTTTATAAAAGATCCTTTAGGGGTGACGGGAGTTTGCCCAATCTCTCCACATGTGTTTTGTGGATTTAGAGACCATGACCATCTTGGCTATCTTGTGGGGTGATCAGTATGGTGTACCAGACCCATTGCTGCGAGCCATTATGTTTCTGTATCACCGGAGCCAGAGCTTTGTCCGCAGTGGTAACACCAGGTCAAATTCGTTTCTGGTGAGAGTTATAGTCTGACAATGCAGTCCTTTTTCACCGATCCTGTTCATAAATTAAAAAAAATTTCTAAGCGCAGTCGATGTCTTGAGGGGTTCTGGTTTGGTGGCCATAGAATCTTGTTTCTGTTTTTTGAAAATTATATTGTTCTTTTGGCTTCATCAATTTGGGAACCTCCAGGTGCCTTTGGCAGCAATTTGCAGTCAAGTGCAAAGTGGTCAAGATGAGAATCAGCACCTCAAAGTCTGAGGCCATGGTTCTCAGCCGGAAAAGGATAGAATGCAGCCTCGGGGTCTGGAATGAGGTCCTGCCCCAAGTGAAGGAGTTCAAGTATTGTTCACGAGTGGGGGAGAGCTGAAGTGAGAGATCAATAGGTGGACTGCTGCAACTTGTACCAGTCTGTCATAGTAAAGAGGCAGCTGAGCAGAAAGGAAAAGCTCTCAATAGACCAGTCAAACTATGTTCCAAGCCTCACCTATGGTCACAAGGTAGTGACCAAAATAACAAGATTGCGGATACAAGCATGGTAGTTACAAAGGTTGTGAGTATGTGGATACAGGGTGGCAGGGCTCTCTCTTAGAGATAGGGTGAGAAGCTCAGCCATCCATGAGGAGCTCGGAGTAGAACCGCTGCTCCTGTGTTGATAGGAAACAGTTGAGGTGGCTCAGACATCTGGTTACAATGCCTCCCGGGTGTGGTGTTTAGGGTTGTTCATCCAGGATAAGACCCTGGGGTTGACCCAGAACACACTGGAGGGACTATGTCTCTCGGCTGGTCTAGGAACGCCTTGATTTTTCTCTGAAAGAGCTGGAGAAAGTGGCTGGGAAGAGGGACATTGGGACTTCACTGTTTATGCTACTGCTGTTCATATACTTTTTGGGGAGTCCCACCACTAGATCTAAAAAAAAAAAAAAAAGATGTAGATACAGTAGGACTGAGCATTTCTGCTTTCAGTAATCGTTTACAAAAAGGGAACACGACGTATCATGCCAGAAGACTGGCGTTATACATGCACCCTCTCGTTCCATGTGTTTGAGAATGAGTTCATTTCCGCTATGTCACTTCCGCCACAGATCTCGCGAAGCCAGTTTAGGGCAGTCAAAGCCATCCAGCGTGTGCTGTCAACATCCCGCTTCATAGCGTTTACTGAACAATTCCACAGAATTACAACACAGGGTGTGTGTCAGACAGAGTGAGAGAGTGTGTATTTCGTCTCCTCCTGGAAAAACATCACTATTCATCATGGCTTTAAGCTGATCTTCGCTCCAGGTGGTGCTGGGTATGTGTTTGGGTGCCTTTCCCCCTCTCTCTTACACACACACACACACACACACAGTGTCTGGGACGTGTGCATGAGTGTATGAAAATAAGTCATTATTATTATTATTATTATAACGCCAAACGGGCTTCGTTCCCTGACGCCGGTGTATTGCTCGTTCTTAACCGTGGCACACTCACGTGCCGGGATGGTCATTAATCTGTGCTGTGTGGGGTTTATCCGATTTAGCTTGTGTTAGGCGTTTTATGTTCGCATGTTCAGAATTTCCATCTATTTAAACAAGCTGAGGGTCACCCAACATTTTACTTCTGTTTCTATAACCCGCTGTTTCTCACCGGCTAGCTCGTGTAGCAGGATTAAACTCTGACTCGATATACCCGACCTGTCCCGTTAAATTCCTCACTTCACCACTGTGTCAGGCTGTCAGCGCCATTATCTGTGGAGAGACAAAAAGATTATTTAATCAGAAATATTAATAATGAGCAGGACAGATTTGCACTGTTGTTGTGATGGCGTTTTAGCCGCGCTTTAGCTTAGCTACTTTCAAGAACCTTACTATACTGCAGTCTCTCTCTCTCTCTCTCTCTCTCTCTCTCTCACACACACATACATACACACATACATACACACATACACACATGCTCTCTCTCTCTCACACACAACACACTCTCTCACATTCTCTCTCTCTCTCTCACACATACACACACACACACACTCTCTCTCTCTCTCTCTCACACACACACACACACACACACACAACACACTCACATTCTCTCTCTCTCTCATATACACACTCTCTCTCACACACACACAATACACTCACATTCTCTCTCTCACACATACACACACACACTCTCTCTCATATACACACTCTCTCTCTCACACACACAACACACTCTCACATTCTCTCTCTCTCTCATATACACACACTCTCTCTCTCTCTCAGACACAAACACACACTCTCTCTCACACACACAACACACTCTCTCTCACATTCGCGCTCTCTCACACATTCTCTCTCGCTCTCTCTCTCTCACACACACACACACACACATTCACTGACCCTCTCTCTCTCTCACCGTCTTTCACTCACTCACACACTCACCCTCTTGCTCTCTCGCACTCACATTCACCCTCTCTCGTGCACTCTCTCTCTCTCTCACTCACTCACACACGCTGTCGCTCTCTCTCTCTCTTTCACACACACACACACACACACACATCTCACATGAGGTCTATTTCACGGAAGGAGCAGTGGAAGAACGGAGTACAAAAGTAAACTCTTATAGATAGGTTTGTTTTATAAACATCAGTGTAATTTATATGTATAGTGGTACCTCACCTTACGATAGTCCCAGCAAACGAAAAATCCAGGTTATGAAAAACATTTTCCAAAATTTTTTGTCTCTGTATATAAAACAAGTTCTCCTTACGAAACGCACCAAACACCCCATTCAAACATTCTAATATATAATATGTACAGACGCTCCCCAATTACGTTTTTAATTGGTTTCGGACGGCCGAAAGTAAGTTGAAAGTGAACGTAAGTTGTTACAGTGACATATGACGTGTGATGCTCATACTGTACTATACATCCATAAATACCATTACCGTATCTCATAAAACACCCCTAAATAAATTATTATAAACATAACATTGTCAAATAATAATTAATTTCAAATAAGTCACTTATTTATACGGCGTTACTTTACATGAAGCTTAAAACAGCCAATCAACGCTTACAGTATGTGAAGTGCTCAATACCTAAAGTAGTGTACTTGCTGTGGGTTATACAGACTTCCGGTCTTTCAAGTGCACAAGGGTGCCATTGAACTCGTTTAGAACACAGCCTGCACTGTATGAATCCCAGCAAAGTGGAGAGTTTTTTCTTTTGTGTAAGTAAGTAAACTTTATTCAAGTGATGCATACAAAGAACAAGAACTCCTAATGAATATTAATATAAAAATAAGTATACACTCTTAGAATTCTGCTAAAACATAATAAATATATAATAAATATTGTGCCAATCTGAGCAGATAGTTAATTCATCTGTGTATGAGACTTGCACCCATGCTAGTAGACTTACAGTTATGACCAACCATATTTGCTTAGGGTTACAAAAGTCCGCAAAACAGTGTAAACACAAAGATCACAGAGATGACGTCTTCACACAAGGGTAACACGTTATATAACTGATATATATATATGCACACATTTTATATATATATATATATATATATATATATATATATATATATATATGTATATACAGTGATACCTCTGCTCACGAACATAATTGGTTCCCAGAAAGTGTGTGTGAGGCGAAAAGTTCGTCTTCCGAACATTTATTTCCCATAAGAAACCATTAAAATGAGAATAATTCGTTCCCAGGTCCCCATAAAACATAATTTTCTACTAAATAAGCCTTAAAACTACACAAAAATATACCTTATTTTATGTATAATAAATGTGCTATTGTATTGTAATTAAAGAAATAAACTGTACTGTATAATAAAGTCGTTTTATTTACCTTTGTGATGGTAGTTGATGGCTTGATGGAATGGAGTGGGAGGAGGAGGGAGGGAGGGAGGGACTTACTGTTTGGAAGGAGTGTTTGTAAACGCCTACTGTTTGGAAGCACCCTTAGCCACACACGCACCCTTAATAGCTTCCTTGTTCTTAAGGATGGTGGTAGACTTAGCGTACTGGGACGCTGAGTCACACAAACGCACACCTCGTTCGTGTTTTTCAATGATCTCCGCCTGTGGTGGGGTCTTTTTCGGTCCCATAATAGCAAAAGTACACTCAATATGGTCCAAAATGTCTAGCAAACACAAACCACTTCCGCACTCAAAGAAAGGGGTGTGACGAACTGTGACGCCGTGAGCGTGCGTCAGCTTCTCGTGGCCGCCACCGTGGCGCTGTTCGACCGCGTGGTTTGATTCGTCCGCCGAAAACTAGTTCGTCAGCAGAGACAACATGCTCGCAAATTTAATGTTCTTGAGGCGAAAAGTTCGTGAGCTTAAGCGTTCGTCAGCGGAGGTTTTACTGTGTGTATATATATATATATAGTAGGCCCTTGACTATTCGTGTTTTTGTACTCGCGGTTTGAGTATTCACGGACTGCTGAGTAGCTCGCACGTGATTCAAATTCAGCCAATGGCTGTCCTCCTTCCTGCTGATTGGTTGAGGTATTGTAATGCCCCTTTCTCGTCATTCGCGCACAAGTTGGCAATGAGCCTTTTTTAGTGTGTTTTAATTACTAGTGAAGTTCTATGATGTCACTCAAATGCCTACTAAGCACCAGAAAAGGTAATGAGGTTGGATGTCTCTTCTGAAGAAATAAGACTTTCTCCGGAAAAAACGACAGTTTCTTCTGAAGTCACTTCATTGCTGAAGAGGAATACAGTTTGAACTGTTGTAAAACACTCCACTATTAAAGTCTTTTTTAATTATTATTCTGGTACATGACCTAAGGTAATGTTTAAAATGTTTGTGTGTTATATTTTATTTACTGTGGTGTATCATATTTCTCATTGTGTTTTGTTTATCCAATTTATTACATTTCTTGTTCTTTTATATCCTTTTTGTTTTGGTCTGTGATAGACTTTGACTTTGGCACTGTGCCTCTCACTAACTGTTTACTTCCTGAGGGGCGTAGCTGAGCTGCTCGGTAGAACACGCCTTGATTCACTATTCTCATTTAGTCCCAAAAGCAGGCTCAGCTCTGCGCCAGAGGATTAACTCACATCAACATCACCGCTTCTTTGGTTTGTAACGCCTTACTCTCTAACTCTAAAATTCTGTTTTGTACTTTGGCTTCGGCTGGGGGGGCGTGGCTGAGCTGCTCGGACTTAATGCAGTTAATACCTGAATTCAGTCGTGTCATGCCTAATGCAATACAGTACATTCCTCTAGTGGGCATTTTTGAAAACTACAGTGCTGTATGTTTAGAAAGAGAATGCACTGAAAGGTGTTTTAATAAGTATGCTATATAATATTTATATTTTAGCATCAATAAATATAATAGTAAAAATTGAAAAGTTGTTCTTAATCATTACTACATTTTACTACATTAATACTGTATTAATGAGTAAGACTGTCTATAGAATATGTTTAAGAAGCATATTTTAGCGCATGTAATAGATACATAGTATTTTACTTACAGCTGCTCATTCGCATGTGATGTCATACATGGGTTTTACTTCCGGGTACAGAACTCGCGGATTATCTCGATTTACGGGAATGCCCGGAACCGTACCCCCGCGAATATCAAGGGCCTACTCTATATATATATATATATATATATATATATATATATATATATATATATATATATATACATACATACACTCAGTCTGTAGTTTGTAAACAATGAATGCAGCGTCATTGTGTCATTACGTCAGCGTACTATGTAGATACGTCTAAACTCAAAATTTGACCTTTTTTTTTCCCCCATCATCGTCGTCTTCTGCTAAGTAGGGGGCAGTGGTGGTCTAGTGGTATAGCGTACTGGATCGCTGATCCAAAGGTTGGGGGTTCGAGTCCCACTCTCCACAGGGTTGTCACTGTCCCCCCCAGTGCGACTAACTGGGTTATCAAAGGCAGGCTATGTCTCTCACTGTCTATGGTGAGAGGCATGTAAAAGAACCATTGCTGACATTCGTAAAGAGAAGGCTGCAAAGTCGTCAGTGTGTTTCTGTCTCTTGCTAAAAGGGTTGTGACAGGAAGGGCATCCGACGTAAAAACCTCTGCCAAATGAAACGTGCGAATCAGATGATTCGCTGTGGCGACTCCTGAGTAAAAGGGAAAATGCCGAAAGGAAGACAGACAGTCGTCTTCTGCTAAGTCTGGGGTCGGGTTGCGGGGGCAGCAACCCAAGCAAAGAGGTCCAGACGTCCCTCTCCCCAACCACCTCCTCCAACTCTCCCGGGGACACACCGAGGCGGTCCCACACAAGCCGAGAGACATAGTTCCTCCAGCGTGTTCTAGGTCGACCCCGGGGTCTCTTCCCGGTTGGACATTCCTGAAACACCACACCAGGGAGGCGTTCAGGAGGCATTCTGACCAGATGCCCGAGCCACCTCAACTGACCCCTTTCACTGCGGAGGAGCAGTGGATCTACTCCGAGCTCTCCACGGATGGTAGAGCTTCTCACTTTATCTCTAAGGGAGAACCCCGCCACCCAGCAACGGAAGCTCATTTCAGCCGCTTGTATCCGTGATGTTGTTCTTTTGGTCACTACCCAAAGTTCGTGACCATAGGTGAGGGTTGGAACATAGATCGACTGGTAAATTGAGAGCTTTGCCTTGCGGCTCAGCTCCTTCTTCACCACAACAGACAGCAGAGGCTGCAGCGATCCGTCTGTCAATCTCTCGCTCCATCCTTCCCTCACTCGTAAACAAGACCCCAAGATACTTAAACTCCTCCACTTGGGGCAGGACCTGATTCCTGATCCGGAGGGTGCATTCCACCGTTGTCCGACTGAGAACCATGGCCTCAGACTTGGAGGTACTGATCCTCATCCTGGCTGCTTCGCACTCGGCTGCGAATCGCTCCAATGAGAGTTGGAGGTCCCGACTTGATGAAGCCAAAAGGACAACATCATCCGCAGAAAGCAGAGACGAGATCCGATGGCCACCAAACCAGAACCCCTCAACACCTTGACTGCGCCTAGAAATTCTGTCTTTGAAATACTGCCTATTTCTGTATAAACTTATATCAGGATCTAAATTTGGCAAAAGTTCAATTTTTTCATAGGTGGACACGTGTCGACTCTTTTGGAACTAATTAAGTGACAAATAGAGATATTTCAATTCTGTTTTCATTTTTCAGGTCATCTTACATTGAACAACAATCCTGCTATCACAAAATCATTATCAAAAATGATGAAAATTTTTTTCTCTTTTCTCAGGAGTCGCCACAGCGAAATCATCTGATTCGGACGTTTGATTTGGCATAGGTTTTTTACGTCGGATGCCCTTCCTGTCACAACCCTTTTAGCAAGAAACAGAAACACACTGACGGCTTTGCAGCTAGTCTTTACGAAAGTCAGCAATGGTTCTTTTACATGCCTCTCACCAAAGACAGTGAGAGACATGGCCTGCCTTTGATAACCCAGTTAGCTGCACTGGGGGGGGACGGTGACAATCTTGTGGGGACTCGAACCCCCAACCTTTGGATCAGTGATCCTGCGCCCTCTCCACTAGACCACCACTTCCCGCTATTTAGGCATCTAAAACCAATATATAAAGTACATGTTGGTTATGCAGAAAAATAGCTGGCATTTCAGGGTTTGGTATGGGGCACAGCTAGGGTTAAAGCAACCCTGCTGTCCCTCAAAAAAGAAAGAATACTGAACAGTGTTTTCATAAGCAAATTAGTTTTCGTGTTGCTGGAGACTATGCGAGAAGATAATGTGACTTTTCGCAGTTCAGTGATGTCCCCTGTGTTTCTAGATTTTCTACATGAAAATAGATTCATTAATTCATTAAATCGAAACCAGTCATACTGTTTATGCAAGCTTTTATTAAGTTTGGGTTTAATTTTCTTTTCAAGTGCAGAAAAACCAATAACAAGGCCAAGGGCTTAGGCGTTCTTGACAGAACGAACAAACGAGATTAATGTTTAGAGTTTATGTGGCTTTTTAAAATAAAGGTTTGATTGAGTTTGTGGATTTCCCCCTTGTTTTAAACTCGATTCTCCTAAGAAGGATTTCAGAGAATTGAGATGCAGCTGATAGTGTAGATTTGTGTTCGTTCAGCTCTTGTGAGCATTTATGAGGTCATGCTTCAGTGTCACCTGAGGAAGTCTGGGGTGTGGGCATTGTTGTTCAGTGGGGTTAAGGTCAAGGGTCTGTTCAGGACATTGACGTTCTTCCATTAAAACTTGGTAAATTGTGTCTTCATGTGCTTTGTGAACAGCGGCATTGTCAAGCATGAGTAATATTTAGTGGGACTGTCTTTAGCTTTGATAATAGTATTCATCTTTTGTTATGTTAGTCGGACAAATTTATATAAAATCCCAACATTTATTTCCATCCAGAGTTGTGAGCATTGGTATTGATGATGGGATAGTTGAACCACTGTTAAAGCACCTCCAGCTCTTCTCAATGAAGTGGAGTTTTAGTGGGAACAATATGCCATTTATTTGTTGTACTGAATGTTCCTTTAACTCCACTAAAAGACTTTGCCAATGTCACAGATAACGCGTCACAATACTCCTCATGAAGGGAAAAAAGTATTGTACAGCAAAAGGCATGTGACTCGGGTAAAAGAAGCTGTAAACAATTAAGTGATTTTCATATAATTGAACTGTGGTATATCACATTCATTCCTGTATACAAGCAGGCTTTTCTGATGTATCAAGACACAAGATAACATTATGTGACAATAGTGGTGGTCTAGTGGTATAGGGCGCTGGATCACTGATCCAAAGGTTGGGGGTTCGAGTCCCACTCTCCACAAGGTTGTCACTGTCCCCCACAGTGCGGCTAACTGGTTATCAAAGGCCGGCCATGTCTCTCACTGTCTATGGTGAGAGGCATGTTAAAGAACCATTGCTGACTTTCGTAAAGAGTAGGCTACAAAGTCGCCAGCGTGTTTCTGTCCCTTGCTAAAAAAAGGGTTGTGACAGGAAAGGCATCCGACGTAAAAACCTCTGCCAACTCAAACGTGCGAATCAGATGATTCGCAGCGTGCGCGCCCGTGCGGGACAGGGAGAGAGACAGGGAGAGAGAAGGAATAACGCTTTAGTTTTTAGTTTTTTTAAGTTGTTTAATTCAGTAAATGTTTAATAAATAGGGGTGCATTTGAGTTCATCTTGCATCCCGATCCCTCAAGGAATAAAATTAAAGTTGAGTTTGTCAAGCAGGGAATGCGCTTTGAATTCCACGTCTTGTGGGCATGGCCCGCAGCGTGCGAGAGAGAGAGAGAGAGAGAGAGAGAGAGAGAGAGAGAGGTGTGTGTGTTAATAAAATGTTTAATAATGGTTTATTATTACATACTCTCTGGTGTGTTTTGCCGAATGCGGGCTCTGCCCACACGCAGCGCGCAGCTGACGGAGCAATTGTATTTAAATGTTTAAATGGACGGGATGTTGTATTTAAAGCAGAATTACAGTACCTGTTTGAAAGATCAGAGGTCCTGATTTAATATTAACTTGCTTCCTTGCGAGATCGGAGGCTTTGTTTCACGGAGCACTTTGCTCATGCTTCAATATTGTGCCGAAATAATTGCCTCCATCACTGTATTTCCTCTTTAAGGTCTCCTTCTGCTTCAATATCGTCCCGATTGTAGAGAGGTTTCGGCGATAATGAAACATAATGCTGCAATGATCTCAAAACAAGTAGCAGTCCTGTTCAACCCTCCTCACGCGTGTGACAAACAAGCCTTATGGGTGCAGTACTATGGAGATTCAGATCCCTCCTGGCCAATAGGAGGCCAGCGGGGCGGGATGTTGGGAGACAGCCAATGAGAGAGCAACTCGCGCATCGTGGGAAATTTTTATTTGCGCGTTTGAATTTTGAATGGCGCATTTGGTGCTTTTCGTAAGAGGGGGTTGTTTTCATGTCCAGGGCATGAAAACTTAGGAAAATGCAGGCATGTGATTTTTCTGCGAATTCACGGAATTTTGATTTTTTTTTTTCATTGGCCCAGTTAAAAAAATATATATAGATTTTTTTTTTCATGCCGAATATGTCAAAATAACCTTTCCCACTTTTATTGGGGGAAAGGTTTAAAAAGGGCATGTCAGATTAAAATGAGGATGATTTCTCTTAGCATCTCTTCCGAAAACTCTTCCAAGACATGTTTTCTTAAAGTTTATATGGCTGAAGTGCATAAAAATGTTTTTTTTTGCTAAGGACTAATGATGTTGGAAGAAGTGCAATCTTTGTGCTCATTTTTCTCTAAAACGTCTTTTGAAATTTTTAGTTGAATGCTGACACAAGGAATGGCATAGCTCGCTCAGTTTTCAAGGTATTGACAAACCTTTTGCTGCATTTTGCAGCTTTGGGCCTCTTCTATCTGACTGTGTAAAAAGCTCATTTTGGTCCCAAGAGCCTACTTTCTGTGGAGTGGCTCACATATGGTACATGCCTGCTTTCACCCTGCCCACTCATCAGTGATCAATTTAAACCGCGCTTTCCATTTTTGCTGAAATAGTGATGCTTGTTTTGTGCTTAAAGTGTTCTTATTCACTTGTCTATGTCTCAGCAACAGCTTCATGGTATTTTCACCCTGTTTGCTCTCTGTGACAGATCTTGTTACTGCATTTACAGTATGTTGATCAGGTGAATAGGAATAACTATAGAACTTTGTTGTTTCCTCACGTTTGTCATTTTCTTCAGTTTCTTTTTGTTTTCTGTTATTATTTGAAACAATTTCAGGACTCTGTGGTGCTCAGTTCATGTGTGAAAATGATTCCCTGAGTCACTTGTTCACTACGAGTATGAATTATTTGGTAGTAGGCTAAGCGCTGTCACTACAGCCGAAATGATTACTCACTCATTTGATGGACTGTTTAATCTGGAAAATGGGTCATGGGGTGGCTGATGTTTATCTCAGCCAGCACTGGGCAAAGGCAAGGTACACCTTGAGCAGCTTGCCAGACAATCACTGGGCCAGCTCATGCACAACCATTGACCCTCAGTTAGATACCCAAGTGCAATTTGGTACAGCCAGTTAGCCTAATGTGCATGTTTTTGGACAGTAGAAGGAAACTGGAGTACTTAGAGGAAACTCCCAAACACAGACAACATGCAAACTTCTCACAGATACACCCAAGCCCGGGACTCAAACCAAAGATCTTCCTGCTGTTAGGTGGACAAGCTTAGCATTATGCAGCTCTACCCCCTCAATGAATGTAACAACAAAATATCCTCACAGTATGAAAGCCCTGTTTAATTGCATGTATTTATAAACCACCCAGTGTTCCGCATGTATGATCATTTACTGTAACAGTGGGCTGGGATATACTCTCACATGACAGGACGATGAGATGGACACATGACAGGACGATGAGATTTGATGGTGTGGTGTGAAATAAAGATGAGATGGTAATAGTGTGGTGCAAAAGGAAGAAACAGCCCTGAAGAAGGTGTCCAAAATTTGGGATAATTTCAGGTTGAATGTTGCGTACAGCGTGTCTGCTGGAAAACAGAATAAATGTAGCTCACAGCTAGGAGCTCACAATCTCAGCAGAAAGTGCGCAAAGTGGAACTGACATCAGGTTCCATTAGCCATTAATATAAATCAATGAATGCTATGGCTTTGGAATGAGCAGTTAAAAACAACTTTCAATATTAACAAGAATACGGTCTTCCCTTGAATAGGGGGCAGTGGTGGTCTAGTGTTTCTTTGAATAATCTTCTTGTCCTTTCGGCTTTTCCCTTCAGGGGTCGCCACAGCGAATCATCTGCCTCCATCTCACCCTATCCTCTGCATCTTTTTCTCTTACACCAACGACCTTCATGTCCTCCTTCACCACATCCATGAATCATCGCTTTGGTCTTCCTCTAGTCCTTCTGCCTGGTAGTTCCAACCTCAGCATCCTATTACCAATATACTCACTATCCCTCCTCTGTACATGTCCAAACCATCTCAATCTAGCCTCTCTGACTTTGTCTCCAAAACGTCTTACATGTGCTGTCCCTCTGATGTGCTCATTCCTAATCCTACCCATCCTTGTTACTCCCAAAGAGAATCTCAACATTTTCATCTCTGCTACCTCCAGCTCTGCCTCCTGTCTTTTCCCCAGGGCCACTGTTTCTAACCCATACAACATCGTTGGCCTCAACACCGTCTTGTACACTTTTCCTTTCATTTTTGCCGATACCCTCCTATCACACATCACACCGGACACTTTTCTCCAACCATTCCAACCTGCCTGCACATGCTTCTTGACCTCTTTTCCACACTCTCCATTGCTCTGGATTGTTGAGCCCAAGTACTTAAAATCCTCCACCTTTCTTATCTCTGCTCCCTGTAATCTCACCGTTCCTCTTGGGTCCTTGTCATTCATGCACATGTATTCTGTCTTACTGAGGCTAATCTTCATTCCCCTCCTTTCCAGGGCATACTTCAACCTCTCTAGATTTTCCTGTACTTGTTCTCTGCTCTCAGGGTTCTAACTGTTTATACAGTGTATATTGCACTTGCTGCTCTCTGCACGTCTGATTAGATCAGTGCTTCTCAAATAGTGGGGCATGGGGTATCATGCCTGTGGGGGCATGGTCTGATGCCGGTAGAGCGCGTATGACCCTGGGGAACATGCTTTTCTGGAATCCTGTATGAGAATTAAGTGTAATTACACCTTCGCTGGCATTCTCATTGTCGCGCTATGGTGTAGCGGTTTTTCGCATGAGAAAACGATATGAAGTGCAGTAAACAACCCCTCAATAAACAACAGAAAAAGTTGCAACTATTCAATTGAATTCAATTTATTGTAAATCAAATCTTCTTTTCCTTTCAGCTTTTCCCTTCAGGGGTCACCACCGCAAACTATCCGCCTCCATCTCATCCGATCCTCTGTATCTTCTACTCTTACTCCAACTACCTTCATGCCTCCAACATTGCTGGCCTCATCACCGTCTTGTACACTTTTCCTTTCATTCTCGCCGATATCTTCCTATCACACATCACACCGGTTACTTTTCTCCATCCATTCCAACCTACCTGCACACGCTTCTTTACCTCTTTTCCACACTCTCCATTGCTCTGAATTGTTGAGCCTAAGTACTTAAAATCCTCCACCTTCCTTATCTCTGCTCCCTGTAACCTCACCGTTCCTGTTGGGTCCTTGTCGTTCACACACATGTATTCTGTTCACACACATGTATGTCTCACTGAGGCTAACCTTCATTCCTCTCCTTTCCAGGGCATACCTCCACCTCTCTAGATTTTCCTGCACTTGTTCTCTGCTCTCACTACAGATCCCAATGTCATCTGCAAACATCATAGTCCATGGAGATTCTTGCCTAACCTCGTCTGTCCATCACCATAGCAAACAAGAAGGGGCTCAGAGCTGACCCTTGATGCAGTCCCACCTCCACCTTGAACTCTTCGGTCACATCGACAGCATGCCTCAGCACTATCTTACATCTCTCATACATGTCCTGCACCACTCTAACATACTTCTCTGCCACTCCAGACTTCCTCATGCAATACCGTAGTTCCTCTCTAGGCACCCTGTCATTTACTTTCTCCAGATCCACAAAGGGCACAATGTAGCTCCTTCTGACCTTCTCTGTCCTTCTTTATTAACATCCTCAAAGCAAAAACTGCATCTGTGGTGTTTTTTCTTGGCATGAAATGGCTACAGGTAAACAGATAAAACCATCCCGCAAATAGGAAAACTAATCGAGCCGGGATGGGTTTCACAAGCTGGATTATTCTTTACAGTCTATTTTCCATATTTTTTTGTTGTTTTTAATTTAAATAATTATTTGTATTTATTTTCAAGCAGTTTCCTTGATAGACAAAGGGGAAAGGTTGAACAGAAAAGATAGTGAACGGAAAAGAAAACAAATGTAATTTTACTGTACAACATACTATTGAGCAAAGAGAAAAAAGGAAGTAGAATATGAATATCAATTGTACAATTCACAAAATCAGAAAATAAATTTATCAGATTAGAAACATCAACGTATCTCTCCTCAGTCTCCATCATTTTAAAAAGTATGTGATTGACGTTGTTTTTGAATATGTTTCTTCCTTTCTCTCGAAATGATTTAGGGATTTTGTTCCATAACTTGACACCAAGACGTGAAAAGGCATTGGCTTGTTATGATAGTCTAGAGCAAGGTCGGCAACCCGCGGCTCCCGTGCTGCATGCAGCTCTTTCACCTCTCTGGTGTGGCTCCGTGGCTTTTCAAAATAATGTTGTACTTTACGATGGCCGAGAGATGCACCACAAGGTGCTTATTTACCGACATCGGAAGCACTTCGGGCTTGCAGGGGTTAGAGAGTTAAACCAGCTTTCACCTGAATGATTTGAGTACCCTTCCAAAAATGCTCTTTTAGGGTTGAAAATTCCATAGATAAAAACTTAACAGTTATGGTTGTGGGTGGGTATTATTTGGTGTGGGTGGGGTGATTTTGCCCCCCCCCCCCCCACAAGAACACACGCACACAAAATAATTCCGCCCACACCAAATAAATATAAAGGGGCCCTAAAAGAGCTCATGGCAAGCAGCAGCGCGGTGAACAAGAGATTCTTTCCACTGCTGTGGCTTGTAATCCAGGAACAGAAATCACAGCTGAAGTAGAGACGTTGGATGAGATTTGTTTATACACAGCTCATCCATTTTCATCATACTGTCTCCTGCATTTTTGGGTCCAGCTGAATGTTCCTGGCATCACGGACTCAGCCCTTCTATAATGCCAGGAACATTCAGTCGGACCCAAAAATGCAGGACACAGAGTATGATGAAAACGGATGAGCTTTATTATTAACAGGGAAGGCACTAGAGCGTGGGGGCATCGTAGTCACTGTTAGAGAAGCCCTGTGATTAAGTGGAATCAGGTGTGTGTGTGTTTAGCACTTCACCCGCTTGTGGCAGCCACGCCCCCTCCAGAGTGAGCCACATTTTCCATTTTTTTTGGGGGTGTAAGAACTCTCTCCGTGGAGGAAGCTCTTAGATAAACCTGCACGACCTGGATTCCTGCATCTCAACGTCTAGGAGTACTCCGGGAGCAACAGACAACGAACCACACGAGTGAAATCAGTCTGGTTTATTCATCGGAAGCTCCTCGAACACATGCAGTGTCAGCTTATTTGTACAGAGGGATGTGCATGCAAAGTAGTAATTGCGTGTTCTCAAAGCATTTCCATATATATGTTTGTGCCCTGCGGCGCTTAACACTTGGGGATATGCATGTAAAGCAATAATTGCGTGTTCACAAAGCATTTCCATATATATGTTTGTGCCCTGCGGCGCTTAACACTTGGCTAATTCCATTTCAAAGCAATTCCTCATTGTTACTTTCCGAATCCCACACCCTAACCGAAACACGACACAGGAACACCCACCCAACAGTTTCATGTGCCTAGCGCACATGGCACAATTACAAGAAGAACAGGAAGCTTTAGATACACAGAAGTTACAATACACACATAGTTGCATCTCATTTATCCTATCAATTTATTCCATCAGGGGGGTTGCCACAGCGAATGATTCGCACATTTGATTTGGCATAGGTTTTTACGTGGGATGCCCTTCCTGACACATCCTCTTAGCAAGGGACAGAAACACGCTGATGGCTTTGCAGCCTACTCTGAGCTTTGCAATCACCAGGTGGTGCTCTGATCCTATGTCAGCTCCTCTCTTGACTCTGACATCTTGTTCCTCCAGTGCTGGCGGACTGCAATGTGGTCAATCTGGTTTTCTGTCTGATGGTCAGGTGACACCCATGTGGCTTTGTGACAACGTCTTTGTGGGAAGAGTGTGCCTCCGATCGTGAGCTGGTTCGCAGCACAAAAGTTGGCAAAGAGCTCACCATTCTCGTTCACCCCCCCAGGCTGTTCTTTCCCATCTCTTTTTCCCTGCCGGTGTTGTCGCCTCCCACCTTGGCATTCACATCTCCCATGAGGATCAGCATGTCTCTGCTGGGAATCTTGTCCATGACCACCTGTAGCTGGCTGTAAAAGGCATCTTTGTCCTTTTCTTCTGCATTATTTGTTGGAGCATAGCACACAACCACGGACACACTCGGGAACCTGGACTCAAACCTAGCTGTCATGATACAGTCAGACATAGGCTCCCACTCCAGCAGGCTTCTGGTAGCCCCCGTGGACAACAGCAGTGCCACTCCAGATTCTTGTCTTCGCCTGAGTAGAGCAATGTCTCTCCTGTCTGCAGTTTGGTCCCCCCAAAAGAGTTTCATCTCGCTTTGCACATGCCGAGAAGTGTGAGGTGGTACTGGTTCATCTCCCTCACTGCTTGCTCGCACCTCCCTGTCTCCCGGAGTGTCCTCACATTCCACGTTTCGATCAGGATGGGTTTCTTCTGTGAGAGCAACTTCGGTCCTTTTATCAAGGGTGTCCTCGGGCGAAGAAGGGCTGTTGGCCCTGCAGCCTCCTGATGGGTTTGGCTGCAGTGCGTCATCAGTCTCCGGATCAGAGCCCTGGTTCTTCCAAGGACGGCGTAAGTGTTTTGCGTACTGTTGTTGGTTTCTGTAACAAAGCTTGTTTTATATGAATAGCGTGTTAACCTATAGCACAACCCCCAACCTGGAGGACCAGGGTAGTGTTGAATTCGGAAGAACCCGACTCCTAGATGAATTGTCTACCACGACTGACGAGCTCGATCTACCTGGGGGAGTGCACTTAGTCAGGTTTCTCCCCTTCGGCCTTTGTGACATGGGTGACCCTACCAGGAGATGAATCTCCTATCACCATAGCTCTCAGGGTCATCGAGACATGCAAGCCCCCCAACCACGACAAGGTGGCACTCACTGGGGAGATTTTACTACATTAGTACTGTATTAATGAGTAAGACTGTCTATAGAATGTTTTTAAGAAGCATATTTTAGCACATGCAATAGATATATAGGATTTTATTTCCGGCTGATCATTCACGCGTGTAATATGATGCATGGGGTTTTACTTCCGGGTACAGGACTCGTGGATCATCTTGATTATTTCGAATAACGGGGGCCTACTGTGTGTATACAGTGGTACCTCTCCTTACGATAGTCCCGTAAAATGAAAAATCCAGTTTACGAAAAACATTTCCCTAAATTAAATAAACTATCAATAAATTAAATATTAATGAAAGTAAAACAGGAGATGATAAAAAAATATCAAAGTGGTATTCGGTTGAGTGAAATCGCAAAGGAGTATGGCCGAAACCCCTCTACAATCGGGATGATAGTGAAGCAGAAGGAGGCCTGAAAAGCGGAGATACAGTAACGGAGGCGATTCTTCTTCTTCTTTTACTTTCGGCTGCTCCCTTCAGGGGTCGCCACAGCAAATCATCCGCCTCCACCTCACCCTGTCCTCCGCATCTTCTTTTCTGACTCCAACGACCTTCATGTCTTCCTTCACCACATCCATAAATCTCTTCTTCGGTCTTCCTCGAGGCCTTCTGCCTGGTAGTTCCAACCTCAGCATCCTACTGCCAATATACTCACTATCCCTCCTCTGTACATGTCCAAACCATCTCAATCTAGCCTCTCTGACTTTGTCTCCAAAACATCTTACGTGGGCTGTCCCTCTGATATACTCATTTCTGATCCTATCCATCAACGTTACTCCCATGGAGGACCTCACCATTTTCATCTCCGCTACCTCCAGCTCTGCCTCCTGCCTTTTCCTCAGCGCCACTGTTTCTAAGCCATACAACATCGCTGGCCTCACCACCATCTTGTACACTTTTGCCTTCATTCTTGCTGACACTCTCCTATCGCACATCACACTGGATACTTTTCTCCAACCATTCCAGCCTGCCTGCACACGCTTCTTCACCTCTTTTCCACACTCTCCATTGCTCTGGATTGTTGAGCCTAAGTACTTAAAATCCTCCACCTTCGTTATCTCTGCTCCCTGTAACATCACCGTTCCTCTTGGGTCCTTCTCATTCACACACATGTATTCTGATTTTCTGAGGCTAACCTTCATTCCTCTCCTTTCCAGGGCATACCTCCACCTCTCTAGATTTTCCTGCACTTGTTCTCTGCTCTCACTACAGATCACGATGTCATCTGCAAACATCATAGTCCATGGAGATTCTTGTCTCACCTCGTCTGTCAGCCTGTCCATCACCATAGCAAACAAGAAGGGGCTCAGAGCTGACCCTTGATGCAGTCCCACCTCCACCTTGAATTCGTCGGTCACACCGACAGCACACCTCACCACTGTCTTACATCTCTCATACATGTCCTGCACCACTCCAACATACTTCTCTGCCACTCCAGACTTCCTCATGCAATACCACAGTTCTTCTCTTGGCACCCTGTCATATGCTTTTTCCAGATCCACAAAGGCACAATGTAGCTCCCTCTGACCTTCTCTGTACTTCTCTATTAACATCCTCAAGGCAAACATTGCATCTGTGGTGCTCTTTCTTGGCATGAAACCAAACTGTTGTTCACAAATGCTCACCTCTGCCCTTAGTCTAGCTTCCACTATTCTTTCCCATAACTTCATCGTATGGCTCATCAACTTTATCCCTCTGTAGTTGCTGCAACTCTGCACGTCTCCCTTGTTCTTAAAAATGGGCACCAGCACACTTCTCCTCCACTCCTCTGGCATCTGCTCACTCTCTAGTACCTTGTTGAATGTTCTTGTCAGAAAATCTACTGCTACCTCTCCTAGACACTTCCATACCTCCACAGGTATATCATCAGGACCAACTGCCTTTCCATTCTTCATCCTCTTCAATGCCCTTCTCACTTCACCCTTACTGATCTTTGCTACATCCTGCTCCTCAATGGTTACCTCTTCTACTCTTTTTTCTCTCTCATTTTCCTCATTCATCAGCTCTTCAAAGTACTCTTTCCATCTTCCCAGCACACTTCTGTCATTAGTCAATAGAGTTCCCTCTCTGTCCTTTATCAATCTAACTTGCTGCACGTCCTTCCCATCTCTATTTCTCTGCTGTGCCAACCTGTATAGATCATTTTCTCCCTCTTTACTATCCAACCTATCATACAAGTCATCATACGCCCTCTGTTTGGCCTTAGCCACTGCTACTTTCGCCTTACGCTGTGTCTCCCTGTACTCCTGTTTACTCTCTTCGGTCCTCTCAATGTCCCACTTCTTCTTGGCTAACCTTTTCCTTTGTACACACTCCTGCACTTCCTCATTCCACCACCAAGTCTCCTTATCTACTTTCCTTCCAGAGGACACACCAAGTACTCTCCTACCTGTGTCCCTGATCACATTTGCTGTGGTTGTCCAGTCATTTGGAAGCACTTCCTGGCCACCCAAAGCCTGTTTCAACTCCTCCTTGAAGACAACATGACACTCTTCCTTTTTCAGCTTCCACCACTTTGTCTTCTGCTCTGCCTTTGTCTTTTCACCTTTCTCACCATCAGAGTCATCCTGCACACCACCATCCTATGCTGTTTGGCAACACTCTCACCCACGATGACTTTGCAGTCACTGACTTCCTTCAAATTACATCGCCTACACAAGATGTAGTCTACCTGTGTGCGCCTACCTCCGCTTTCATAAGTCACCCTATGCTCCTGTTTCTTCTCAAAGAAAGTATTCACCACAGCCATTTCCATCCTTTTGCAAAATCGATCAACATCTGTCCTTCTGCGTTCCTGTCCTGGATACCAAACCTGCCCATCACTTCCTCGTCCCCTCTGTTGCCTGCCCCAACATGTCCATTGAAGTCTGCACCTATGACCACTCTTTCACCTCTGGGGGTACTCTGCATCACTTCATCTAAGTCACTTCAGAATCTCTCCTTCTCTTCTAGCTCACATCCTGCCTGTGGGGCATAAGCACTAACAACATTGAGCATTACACCTTCAATTTCTAACTTGAGATTCATCACTCTGTCTGACACTCTTTTCACTTTTAGAACATTCCTGACAAACTCCTCCTTCAAGATGACTCCGACTCCATTTCTCTTCCCATCCACACCGTGATAAAATAGCTTAAACCCTGCTCCTAAGCTTTTAGCTTTGCTACCTTTCCACCTGGTCTCCTGAACACACAGTATGTCCACCTTCCTCCTCTGCATCATGTCAACCAGCTCTCTACCTTTTCTGTGCATAGTTCCAACATTCAAAGTCCCCACTCTCAGTCCTAGACTCATGCCTTTCCTCTTCTCTCTCTGCCTACGGACACGCCTCCCACCTCTCCTTCTTCGACGTCTTCGACCAACAGTAGTCCAATTTCCATCAGCACCCTGTTGATTGACAGCACTGATGGCGGTCGTTGTTAACCCGGGCCTCGACCGATCCGGTATGGAGGTAATACTTTTGATTTGCATAATCAATAATTGGCATTGGTTTTACGTCGGATGCCCTTCCTGACACAACCCTCTGCATTTCTCCGGGCTTGGGACCGGCATGAGGGGGAGAGACACTGGTTAGTGCCGGAGGCGATTATTTCGGAAAAAGCAACTGCCATATATAAGGATCTTGTGAAGGAGGGTGGGGGTGGGGGGAGAGGGTTCTTCAGACCAGTATCCCCGGACTTTAAAGTGTCGCATGGGTGGCTTGAGAGATTAAAAAAAAAAAGTAAATAATTTTCTTATACTTTTAACACATTTCATACACAATTGGTGTACAGTTGGCCCTTTTCTTACAAAATCCCCAGAATACGAAAAATTCAGTATATTCCCTTTGTATACGAAACAAGTTCTTACGAAAAGCGGCAAACGTGCCATTGAAACATTCAAACAATGCGCGAGTTGCTCTCTCATTGGCTGTCTCCCAACATCCCGCCCCGCTGGCCTCCCATTGGCCAGGAGGGAGCTGAATCTCCATAGTACTGTACATAGTACTGTAGAGTTGTGCTGTGCATTCGTGAGATTCTTGAGTTTTTTTGAGAGTGCTCATTGCATTGTTATTTTTCATTTTTTAAGTTTGTTTAATTCAGTAAATGTTTAATAGATGTGGTGTGCTTCGCTGAATGTGGGCAAAACGTGGCTCATCTGGACCTCCGATCCCTCAAGCGAACAAGTGAATGTTGAGTTAGTTGAGTAACAAGTATTCAAAACACTTAGCTGCTTGACAGATCGGAGGTCCGGACTCAACATTCACTTGTTTGCTTGAGTGATTGGAGGTCTGGATGAGCCACACCCCGTCTGAAAAGCTCCAGTGTCAGCTGCGATGCCGCCTGCATTCAGCGGAGCGCTCCGCCAAGTGTGGGCGGCATTGCGACCGACACCGGAGTCCCCGAGACGGGGTGCGGCTCTTCCGAACCTCCGATCCCTCAAGCAAACAAGTGAATGTTGAGTACTAAACAAGTACAAAGCGCACTTGCCTGCTTGACAATCCGCGTTCCGCCCCACGGTGTTGGCCGTAATTTAAAATTAATTGTGTTTAATATTGTTTGGTTAATAAAAAGTGTTGAATAATGGTTTAAATAATAAATATGTTAATAAAATGGTTTAATATTATAGTAAAATGTGTAAATAATTTTTTACTTTTAACACATTTCATACATATGTCATACAAAATTGTGTACTTTTATAAATTTTAAAGGGTTTATGGGGTAGTCTTGGGAGCCTTGGAATGAATCACGTGTTTTACATGTAAAATGCGTCTCTACTTCCAAAAAATCCAGGGAATGAAAAAGACACTGGAAAGGATTAATTTCATAAGAAGAAGGCCGACTGTACTTTTATTATTTTTAAGGGTTTATGGGAATTGGGTATTGGGAATCTTGGAATGAATCACGCGTTGGAACAAATCAAATGCTGTTCAATTTACGAAAAATGCAGGTTACGAAAAAGGCGCTGGAACGGATTAATTTAGAAAGTGAGGTACCGCTGTGTGTGTGTATATATATATATATATATATATATATATATATATATATATATATATATATATATATATATATAATAATATATGTATATATGTATATATATATAATATATGTATATATGTATATATATATATTTTCTATATATATGTATATATGTGTATATATATATATATATATATATATGTATATATGTATATATATATATATATATATATGTATATATGTATATATGTATATATATATATATATATGTATATATGTATATATGTATATATATATATATATATGTATATATGTATATATATGTATATATGTATATATGTATATATGTATGTGTATATATATATATATATATATATATATATAATATATGTATATATATACAGTAATCCCCCTTATTTCGTGGTTAATGGGGACCCCCCCTCCCCCCGAAATGCGAAAAACCGTGAAATGATTGTACCACTTCTTAAGGACACCCAACCACCTATATGTTATATAAAATTTATATAGAAGTTAATTTTAAAGTGTTCTATGCATGTTAATGTCATACAGGCAACGTATTAATATATAAATAAATTATAATGTATAATATCAAAACAGTATTCAAATATGGAAAGACAACCTCGTGGCCGTTCTTCTGGTGCATGGATTATGGTGTCTTATGACGAACTTGGTGAATAATTGCAACGAAAACTAGTGCGATTTGCGACTGTTTTTATCCAGTTTTATGAGGGTACTCGCCAGAAAATGGAATAGAAGACATTTCTAGTGAGTTTTAGTCGATTTCACGTTAGCAAGTTATAGTAGAATACTTGTTTTAATAGTTTATGGAAAAATCCGAATTTCGATAAAAGTGGACCAGAAAAGGCTTTTATCTCAAAAGTGGTCTGGACGACAAGCGCCTACTTTCGGTGGAGTGCCTCACATATGTGAGCCACTCCACCGAAAGTAGGCTCTTGAATCCAAAAATGAGCTTTTTAGACAGTCAGATAGAGGAGGCACAAAGCTGCAAAATGCAGCAAAATGTTTGTCAATACTTTGAAAACTGAGCGAGCTATGCCATTTCTTGTGTCAGGGTTCAACTAAAAATTTCAAATGACGTTTTAGAGAAAAATGAGCACAAAGACCGCCCTTATTCCAAGATCATTAGTCCGTAGCAACCAAACATTTTTATGCACCTCAGCCATATAAACTTTTAGAAAACATGTCCAGGAAAAGTTTTAGGGCTTATCTCAAAAGTGGTCTGTGTGACAAGAGCCTACTTTTGGTGGAGCGCCGATGTCAACGGCATGAGTCATCAGCAATCATACAAAGCAGACCTCAAAAGAGGAAAGTCCTCCACTCAGATAAAGTGCAATAAACTGTAATCAATTGTGAAGTTTTTTCCCTTGAAGATTCTGAGCGTCCATTTAAGATCTGTATGAAAGAAGAATGAAACACCTTGTTAAAATAAACAGTGATCGACTTCAGAACCAGTAACTGTGGCCAACTGTTTTTGCATTTATCCTAAGTATGTGAGGTGGGGAAGAAGCAATTATTGAATGGGTTGACATATGATATTGGGATCCTATTTGTTTGAAGAGTTATCTGCCAAGGGAAAAGACCTTCTGTGACAAAGTAATCATTCATATCATACAAAAAACTAATTACAGTAGGCCCCCACCCATTCGCGGTTCACCGGCCCCGACCCAGCATACTTGCGGATTAGCGGCAGCCCTGGAAATTACTGGCACGTGATTCAAATTTAGCCAATGGCTGAGATCTTTTGTTTCTCCCTTCTGCTGATTGGTTGCAGATGCTGTGTACACCTGCCCCCCACGCGCTCAAGTTATCAACGTGATTGCCTGAAGTGCGAATTCAAGTTATTTTAGTGTGTTTTTTAATGATTATTTAAGCCCTTATGATGCCACTCAAACGTGCTGTATCTTCTCTCGCTTCTAGTTAAGAGCCCAAGCACTTTATTTAGTCATAAATATTATCACAGTACAAAATTAAAGTTTTTACTTAATCATTCCTGCATTTTACTGCATTATTACTGTATTAATGACTGAGGCTGTCTATATAATGCGTTTGAGAAGTGTATTTTAGCGTATGTAATATCATACATGGGGCTTTAAAACTGCATCAAGTCACGGCTTTCCGGTATCCGCGGGTGGGGAAAAATGATCAAATGTGTTGTCACTGATCAACATTGTAGACATTCCCCAGTGGCAGGGTGTCTTGAAATACCTTGTAAACTCACTTTTACAGGCAGTGAATGCCTCATTTTATGGTTACAGAGACTGATCGAAAAAAAATTGATAATTTTGATCTATGATTTTGCTCCCAGTACACATGAGCAGTTATCAGTAAGATCAAAAACGCGCGGGGGGGGGGGCTTATTGGAGCAGGGCACTTAGTACGTTGCATACGGTAGTTGGTTTAAAATGGTTATAATGAGAAATTATTTGTACTTTTTTATTATTAATTATAACTGTGATCATTAACTTTCAATATTCTCACTCCATTGTCTTCATTGTCGTTATTGGGTGAATTTTGACTGATACAAATCTAATTCCCCATATAATTTTGTAAGCTGAACTGAATTTTCATATTCAGAACAGTGTCATTTCTTATTAATGTGTACAAAAATAGCAATGGTAGCAAAATCCATACTGTAGTCTCAGTGAAACTCTGACTCTGCTGCCATAAACAAAAGGTCTTGTAATATCCTCTGATTAGCAGAGGAAGTGATAAAGAAAGCTCATTGAACTCAGAACAGCCTCACAACAAAACCCTTGCTCCTCCAAAAGCTTCCATGAATTATTAGCACGAGTCATTAGGTCATTGCTTATTATTAACAATTGTGGTGCCTCTGACTGCAGTGAGAGGTGGGGTGTCCTTTTTTTATAGGAATATGCAGAGACGGCTGCATTCTGCTTAGTTTTGCAGGACGTATGTGTATGCTGGGATCAAACAATCTTTTTAGCCTACTGTATTGCATTCTTTCTGCTGAATGTTGTTTCCTGACGTGGTTAAGGCTGCACTTTGCTGTGAAAACAAGGAACAAGGCTGTTGAGCGACTGAAGCTGTGCAGTGTTTGAATGTACAGGACCAAGTCATAAAGACATGTAAACAATTTTGAAAGTGCCTTGTGCAAGAGCACTTGGAAACGATGTTTCAACTTCCTAAATTACCAGATTGCCAAAGCACACACAGAGCCGAAAAAGGACCTAATTTTACATGAGGATTATGTGATTCTACACAAAGTCATTATTCCCAAAATATACCAGAATTCCCCTCAAGATTAGATACAGTCTCATACACACCCTTATAATATGGCAGCCACATGTTCTTATGCAATCAAATAGCCTGCTGGTGAAAGTTGAACGCTCTCCATTCTGTCGTGGTGACAAGTTCAGTTTGTTGTGATTTACTTTAAGCCTCATGTTTTGACACAAACGAATAGAGACAGAATTTATTTCAGGTCAATGCCTGGCAAAACCCAGACAGCTATCAGGTAAAGTCAGACCGTGTGAACCTTGGTGTGAGCACTAGGACTTGTAGCTCGCAGTTATTCACTGAAGGCAGTGTTCTTCTTTCTTCTTTTACTTTCGGCTGCTCCCTTCAGGGGTCGCCACAGCAAATCATCCGCCTCCACCTCACCCTGTCCTCCGCATCTTCTTTTCTGACTCCAACGACCTTCATGTCTTCCTTCACCACATCCATACATCTCTTCTTCGGTCTTCCTCGAGGCCTTCTGCCTGGTAGTTCCAACCTCAGCATCCTACTGCCAATATACTCACTATCCCTCCTCTGTACATGTCCAAACCATCTCAATCTAGCCTCTCTGACTTTGTCTCCAAAACATCTTACGTGGGCTGTCCCTCTGATATACTCATTTCTGATCCTATCCATCCTCGTTACTCCCAGGGAGAACCTCAACATTTTCATCTCTGCTACCTCCAGCTCTGCCTCCTGCCTTTTCCTCAGCGCCACTGTTTCTAAGCCATACAACATCGCTGGCCTCACCACCATCTTGTACACTTTTCCCTTCATTCTTGCTGACACTCTCCTATCGCACATCACACCGGATACTTTTCTCCAACCATTCCAGCCTGCCTGCACACGCTTCTTCACCTCTTTTCCACACTCTCCATTGCTCTGGATTGTTGAGCCTAAGTACTTAAAATCCTCCACCTTCGTTATCTCTGCTCCCTGTAACATCACCGTTCCTCCTGGGTCCTTCTCATTCACACACATGTATTCTGATTTTCTGAGGCTAACCTTCATTCCTCTCCTTTCCAGGGCATACCTCCACCTCTCTAGATTTTCCTGCACTTGTTCTCTGCTCTCACTACAGATCACGATGTCATCTGCAAACATCATAGTCCATGGAGATTCTTGTCTCACCTCGTCTGTCAGCCTGTCCATCACCATAGCAAACAAGAAGGGGCTCAGAGCTGACCCTTGATGCAGTCCCACCTCCACCTTGAATTCGTCGGTCACACCGACAGCACACCTCACCACTGTCTTACATCTCTCATACATGTCCTGCACCACTCTAACATACTTCTCTGCCACTCCAGACTTCCTCATGCAATACCACAGTTCTTCTCTTGGCACCCTGTCATATGCTTTTTCCAGATCCACAAAGGCACAATGTAGCTCCCTCTGACCTTCTCTGTACTTCTCTATTAACATCCTCAAGGCAAACATTGCATCTGTGGTGCTCTTTCTTGGCATGAAACCAAACTGACCTCTGCCCTTAGTCTAGCTTCCACTATTCTTTCCCATAACTTCATCGTATGGCTCATCAACTTTATCCCTCTGTAGTTGCTGCAACTCTGCACGTCTCCCTTGTTCTTAAAAATGGGCACCAGCACACTTCTCCTCCACTCCTCCGGCATCTGCTCACTCTCTAGTACCTTGTTGAATGTTCTTGTCAGAAAATCTACTGCTACCTCTCCTAGACACTTCCATACCTCCACAGGTATATCATCAGGACCAACTGCCTTTCCATTCTTCATCCTCTTCAATGCCCTTCTCACTTCACCCTTACTGATCTTTGCTACATCCTGCTCCTCAATGGTTACCTCTTCTACTCTTTTTCTCTCTCATTTTCCTCATTCATCAGCTCTTCAAAGTACTCTTTCCATCTTCCCAGCACACTTCTGTCATTAGTCAATAGAGTTCCCTCTCTGTCCTTTATCAATCTAACTTGCTGCACGTCCTTCCCATCTCTATTTCTCTGCTGTGCCAACCTGTATAGATCATTTTCTCCTCTTTACTATCCAACCTATCATACAAGTCATCATACGCCCTCTGTTTGGCCTTAGCCACTGCTACTTTCGCCTTACGCTGTGTCTCCCTGTACTCCTGTTTACTCTCTTCGGTCCTCTCAATGTCCCACTTCTTCTTGGCTAACCTTTTCCTTTGTACACACTCCTGCACGTCCTCATTCTACCACCAAGTCTCCTTATCTACTTTCCTTCCAGAGGACACACCAAGTACTCTCTTACCTGTGTCCCTGATCACATTTGCTGTGGTTGTCCAGTCATTTGGAAGCACTTCCTGGCCACCCAAAGCCTGTTTCAACTCCTCCTTGAAGACAACACGACACTCTTCCTTTTTCAGCTTCCACCACTTTGTCTTCTGCTCTGCCTTTGCCTTTTTCACCTTTCTCACCATCAGAGTCATCCTGCACACCACCATCCTATGCTGTTTGGCAACACTCTCACCCACGATGACTTTACAGTCACTGACTTCCTTCAAATTACATCGCCTACACAAGATGTAGTCTACTTGTGTGCTCCTACCTCCACTTTTATAAGTCACCCTATGCTCCTGTTTCTTCTTGAAGAAAGTATTCACCACAGCCATTTCCATCCTTTTTGCAAAATCGATCAACATCTGTCCTTCTGTTTTGCTGTCCTGGATATCAAACCTTCCCATCACTTCCTCGTCCCCTCTGTTGCCTGCCCCAACATGTCCATTGAAGTCTGCACCTATGACCACTCTTTCACCTCTGGGGGTACTCTGCATCACTTCATCTAAGTCACTCCAGAATCTCTCCTTCTCTTCTAGCTCACATCCTGCCTGTGGGGCATAAGCACTAACAACATTGAGCATTACACCTTCAATTTCTAACTTGAGATTCATCACTCTGTCTGACACTCTTTTCACTTTTAGAACATTCCTGACAAACTCCTCCTTCAAGATGACTCCGACTCCATTTCTCTTCCCATCCACACCGTGATAAAATAGCTTAAACCCTGCTCCTAAGCTTTTAGCTTTGCTACCTTTCCACCTGGTCTCCTGAACACACAGTATGTCCACCTTCCTCCTCTGCATCATGTCAACCAGCTCTCTACCTTTTCTGTGCATAGTTCCAACATTCAAAGTCCCCACTCTCAGTCCTAGACTCATGCCTTTCCTCTTCTCTCTCTGCCTACGGACACGCCTCCCACCTCTCCTTCTTCGACGTCTTCGACCAACAGTAGTCCAATTTCCATCAGCACCCTGTTGATTGACAGCACTGATGGCGGTCGTTGTTAACCCGGGCCTCGACCGATCCGGTATGGAGGTAATACTTTTGATTTGCATCATCAATAATTGGCATTGGTTTTACGTCGGATGCCCTTCCTGACACAACCCTCTGCATTTCTCCGGGCTTGGGACCGGCATGAGGGGGAGAGACACTGGTTAGTGCCCCCCCACCTCATGGCTGCATTCACTGAAGGCAGTGTGAATATTGCTAAATATTCTCTGAGATGGAAGGACTATTCACTGAGCCTGAGGCAGTGCTTTTAATATATACTGCATCCTACAGCTATTTTGTGACTTTCTTTAAAAATTGGCAGACAGATTGGACATGCGTTAAGGATGCATGTGTTAACATACAGTGGTACCTTTGTTCTTGAACTTGATCCATTCCAGAAGGCTGTTTGAATTCCAATTTGTTTGAATTCCAATCCGCTTTTCCTATTACAAATAATGTAAATGGTCTTAATCCGTTCAGTCGTCTTTTGAACAGAAGTTAATGGTACCGTAACTCATACCATAGGTCCTCAAATTAAGTGAAAAAATTATTGAGTACATTACATTATGTTTTATGTTGTGAGAGACTTTTTAACTTCTGTGGTTTTTAATTTTAGTGTTATGGTCCTCAGAAAAGAGTTGCTCATTGAAATGCGCATTGGAGAGGGGCGTGGCTCGAACACGCGGGATGGAGTGCGAAACACACACATTTAACCATTTCTATTAATCACAGGCTATGAAGACTAGCAGCGCTCTTGGTGCTAGAAGACTGTTCCTCTTGATCTCTCAGCTCTGTGCTCAAGCAGTTCAAGCTTGAGTTTGATTTCCATGTACAATTTCCCTGTTTCATCTGTGTAAATGGCTGTGCTTTATTGTTCACAGGGAAGACACTAGAGCACTCGAAACAAAAACAAGAGCACTAGAAACCTGCAAACAATAAAGCACAACCCGTTTTCATAGATGAGAATGTTAGAGCTATGCCCCTCTCTAATGTGCAACTTTTTTCTGAGACCATAACACACAAAAATGAAAACCACTGAAAAGTTAAAGCATAAGAACAATAAATATAAGAATTTTAACCTTTTTTGAAAAGCCAGTGTTTCTCCCTAACACTGGTCCCAAGCCTGGAGAAATGCAGTGGGTTGCATCAGGAAGGGCATCCGGCGTAAAACAAATGCCAAATAAAACATGCGAGTCACAACAAAGAATTTTATACCGGATTGGTTGATGCCCGGGTTAACAACGACTGCCATCAGTGCTGTTAACCAACAGGGTGCTGGTAAAAATTGGACTACTGTTGGTTGAAGACATCGCAGAAGGAGAGGCGGGAGGCGTGTCCGTAGGCAGAGAGAGAAGAGCAAAAGGCATGAGTCTAGGACTGAAAGTAGGGACTTTAAATGTTGGAACTATGACAGGAAAAGGTAGAGAGCTGACTGACATGATGCAGAGGGGGAAGGTGGACATACTGTGTGTTCAGGAGACCAGGTGGAAAGGGAGCTAAGCTAGAAGCTTAGGAGCAGGGTTTAAACTGTTTTTTCATGGTGTGGATGGGAAGAGAAATGGAGTAGGTGTCATCTTGAAGCAGGAGTTTGTCAGGAATGTTCTAAAAGTGAAAAGAGTGTCAGACAGAGTGATGAGGCTCAAGTTAGAAGTTGAAGGCGTGATGTTCATTGTTGTTAGTGCTTATGCACCACAGACAGAATGTGAGCTAGAAGAGAAGGAGAGATTCTGGAGTGAGTTAGATGAAGTGATGCAGAGTACTCCCAGAGGTGAAAGAGTGGTCATTGGTGCAGACTTCAATGGACATGTTGGTGCAGGCAACAAAGGGGATGAGGAAGTGATGGTCAGGTTTGGTATCCAGGACAGGAACACCGAAGGACAGATGTTGATCGATTTTGCAAAAAGGATGGAAGTGGCTATGGTGAATAAGCTTCTTCCAGAAGAGACAGGAGTATAGGGTGACTTATAAAAGCGGAGGTAGGAGCACACAGGTAGACTACATATTGTGTTGGCGATGTAATTTGAAGGAAGTCAGTGACTGCATAGTAGTAGTGGGCGAGAGTGAGTGAGGGTGTGCAGGATGATGCTGATGGTGAGAAAGGTGAAGAAGGCAAAGGCAGAGCAGAAGACAAAGTGGTGGAAGCTGAAAAAGAAAGTGTGTCGTGTTGTCTTCAAGGAAGAGTTGAAACTGGCTTTGGGTGGTCAGAAAGTGCTTCCAGATGACTGGACAACTGCAGCTAATGTGATCAGGGAGACAGGTAGGGAGAGTACTTGGTTTGTCCTCTGGAAGTACAGTAGATAAGGAGACTTGGTGGTGGAATGAGAAAGTGCAGGAGTGTGTACAAAAGAAGTTAGCTAAGAAGAAATAGGACATAGAGAGGACCGAAGAGAGTAAACAGGAGTACAGGGAGACACAGCGTAAGGCGAAGGTAACGGTGTCAAAGGCCAAACAGAGGGTGTATGATGACTTGTATGTTGAGTTCGACAGTCAGGAGGGAGAAAATGATTTATACAGGTTGGCACAGCAGAGAAATAGAGATGGGAAGGACGTGCAGCAAGTTAGAGTGATTAAGAACAGTGTGGGAAATGTATTGACTGATGACAGTGTTCTCATTTGCGTGCGTCTTTGCGTCCCTGACACATGAAAATCCGTGGGGACGCATAGTTGCAAACCAATGTGCGTCCATTGGACTCATTAATGATTTTCATCAATTTATGTAATGTTGCCCCAAAACAAATAAATCTGCCCAAAACTTTCAGAAATCGATCGATGCTTTGACAAGGCCGCCATTTTGTTTAATTCAGTAAATGGTCAAGCAGGGAATGCACTTTGAATTCACGTCTTGTGGGCGTGGCCCGCCCGTATTTGTTTACCTCTCGTAGCACGAGATTTTGCCTCTCGTGCTCGCGAGATTTCGTATCGTCTGCTCGGGAGACTTCGTTTATTTCCGATCAGCAGCAGTCTAAGAGCTCTTGCAACATGCCTCCGAAAAAAGTTTTCAAAGTCGACGAAAATCAGCGTACACGTAGTAATTTGTTCTCACTGAACAAGATTATTCATTGAAGATGATGATTTACATCACAAAACTACATCCGCTCCCAAGATTATTCCTTCTGCGACGAAAAAAGAATGGTCCCTGCTGAAGAAAATGGTAAATGCTCAGCAATATCCTCGAAACAGCATGACCTCTTTTTGGCAGATGATCGCCACATACCACAAGGAAGATTTCCCCAACCTGCTTTACCTTGCCCAGTTGGCAATGACATCTGCCATCCATACAGCAGGATGCGAGCGGGGATTTTTCAGTGCATCACAAAATCCTGACCAAGAAGCGGAATGGGTTCAATGTCCGCATGCAGGGCAAGCTCATGAAGGTTCAGCTTGCAGGAAAGGTGGACCTACACTAAGCACTCAAGGTGTGGAAAAATGCAAAGCACAGAAGAATATATCATGACAACATATAAATATTAGATCAAGAATTCATCAGTGACTGTCAGCATTGTTTTCTTTCATTTTTTTCCATAAGTATGAATGTGATTATAAAAACAGTATTTTATTTTTATGTTTATGTAAGTATTTTTTCATTTTATACATCATGTATGACCTCAGTGTTTTTAAGTTTGTTTTATCTGTGAACTTAATCTTATAAAATGTACTTTGTGTTGGTAATGATTTATTTGAAGTTTATGCATTTTGGGGCAAATCTTTTACGTCATTTGGGAGGACTCATTACTGTTACATTTGGACCAATACTTTCCCAATCTGCGAGTCCCTGGGACTCCTTACTTTCTTGAGCAAAAATGAATACTGATGACAGAAGTGTGCTGGGAAGATGGAAAGAGTACTTTGAAGAGCTGATGAATGAGGAAAATGAGAGAGGAAAAAAGAGTAGAAGAGGTAACTGTTGAGGAAGTTGCAAAGATTAGTAAAGGAGAAGTGAGGAGGGCAATGAAGAGGATGAACAGTGGAAAGGCAGTTGGTCCTGATGACATACCGGTGGAGGTATGGAAGTGTCTAGGAGAGGTAGCAGTAGATTTTCTGACAAGAACATTCAACAAGGTCATAGAGAGTGAGAGGATGCCAGAGGAATGGAGGAGAAGTGTGTTTGTGCCCATTTTAAGAACAAGGGAGATGTGCAGAGTTGTGGCAACTACAGAGGGATAAAGTTGATAAGCCATACGATGAAGCTATGGGAAAAATAGTGGAAGCTAGACTAAGGGCAGAGGTCAGCATTTGTGAACAACAGTTTGGTTTCATGCCAAGAAAAAGCACCACAGATGCCGTGTTTGCTTTGAGGATGTTAAGAGAAACATAAACAAAGAAAACAACAAATAAAACAAATCCAAAGAAACAACATGACTCTGAGAACTCCGCCTGGGCTTGTTGTTAGCCAGGGTGTGGCCAGCATTGAGCTACCATAGCATATTAGCTCAGAATAGGAGTTGAACGTTCTCAGTTGCTCGAAGACTCTGATCTCATAGCTGTAGTAGGGTCGACTGGTCACAGACGAGCATGGTGCAAAACATGAACAAATAAAACAAATTAAAACGAACAAAGATCAATCTGACACGGAGAACTCTGCGACTTCGCCTTCTAGGCAGTGCCATCTTGGAGACGTCACGTTGAATGCAAAAGGACATGAAGCATCATAAAGTTTATCCTTTTGGTATCGTTTGTTAAACATGCTACAGAACACACGCTCAGACATTCTAAACATTAACTTCGAGACTTCACTGGAATAATAATTGAAAAAGACTTTAATACAACAGTTCAGGGGAAACTGTCGTTTCTTCAGGAGAATGTCTTATTTCTTCAGAAGAGACATCCAGTGTTTTCTATCGCGTAGCCAGAGAAGACGCACAGTGTTTGAGTTGCATCATAGAGCTTAACTGGTGGTAATAAAAAAAAAAAAAAAAAAAATAGTCTTATCGACAACTTGTGCACGAATTAGGAAAAAGGGACATTACATCATGTCAACCAATCAGTCGGAAAGAGGACAGCCATTGGCTGAATTTGAGTGATGTGTCAGTTGCTTGGCAGTTCGCGAATACTGAAACCGTGAGTGCAGAATCGCGAATCTTCAAGGGCTCCATCCATCCATCCATCCATCCATCCATCCATCCATCCATCCATCCATCCATCCATCCATCCATCCATCCATCCATCCATCCATCCATCCATCCATCCATCCATCCATCCATCCATCCATCCATCCATCCATCCATCCATCCATCCATCCATCCATCCATCCATCCATCCATCCATCCATCCATCCACCCACCGCTGACGAAGACTTAAGCTCACAAACATTTCGCCTGAAGAACATAAAATTTGCGAGCATATAGTCTCTGCTGATGAACTACTTTTCGGCGGACGAACCAAACCACGCGGTCGTTATGCTAAAATGTTTAAATAAATTATTTTGTTTTATCTTTAACACATATTTCATGCAAAATTGGTGTACTTTTATAATTTTTAAAGGGTTTATGGGGTTGTCTTGGGAGCCTTGGAACGAATCACGCATTTTACATGTAAAATGCACCTCTACTGTGAGTGAAATCGCAAAGGAGTATGGCCGAAACCCCTCTACAATTGGGACAATATTGAAGCAGAAGGAGGCATTAAAAGCGGAGATACAGTGACGGGTTGATTATTTCGGAAAAACCAACCGCCATATTTAAGGACCTCGTGAACGAGGGTGGGGGTAAGGGTTCTTCGGACCAGCAACCCTCGGACTTTAAAGCATCGCATGGGTGGTTCGAGAGATTAAAGAAATGCAGGTTACGAAAAAGGCTCTGGAACGGATTAATTTCGTAAAGTGAGGTACCACTGTATGTATTTGGAAGCATTGTGGCTTTTCATAACTTGCTTGCACGGATGTTAGTGTCATCGCAATGATCTAGACATCTGATTTTCTGTTTCATGCTGTGTGATATAGTAGATGTACTGTGTCATATTTTGAAGAAAGAGCACTGAAAGTGATACTGGACATTTCCCAAGATTTCGACCTTGTGATTTGTGGCTCCCAGTAAAAGTGTTTTTTTTTTTTTTTAATTTCTGTAGGGTCTATGTCTGCTTCGTGAGAGGAAAAGAGAACGAGGGCATAAGAGCAAGTTCTTCCAGAGGCTGCCTTGGGGCTTGATGCCCCAGGTTTTAAGGTAAGTCCTCCACTCAGTATTTCATCTGTAATATGTAACATATTACAGTAATGATTAACTCATCAAGCCTGTTGAACACTGTTCTTCTCATGTTTTCTCACGACTATTGGTGCTTTTAGTTATTAAAGTTGTTTATATTTCTGGAAAAACCATAGTGACAATTAATACACAGTCCATTGTGCCTTTTTGTAGCTTTTTGCTGTTTCAATTTTTATTATTTAATTGATAAATTCTTATTAAATGTAATGCCTATGGTCAAAAAGACTTGTAACTCCCATTGCCATCAAAGTTGAGCGGAGCGGGAGGTACAAGGTTCCATCCATTCGTTTGAATTGTTAGTGCAATAACTTCGTGAGGAAATGACATAGGATCACCAAATTTAATGTATTGGTTCTCCTCAAGTGCAAAGAGGGAAACACTGTGTTTGGGTTACCTTGACCTTGTTTCAAGGTCACTTCTTTTTATATTGGACCTCTCAATTCCTGTTAATGTGAAAACTTCAATTAAAAATGTCATCCTGATTCTGATTGTGTCATTTCCTTGATGAGTCTGTCTTAGGAATATCTAACTTTTAATTGTCTTTGGGTGACCTCGAAAATTTTTTTCTTTTTTCAGGTCACAACAGTTAAGTTAATCAATGTTTCTGTACAGAGTTTGTCAAGAATGTCAATGTGACAAGTTTTTAAAGGAAATAACAAATGATCACCAAACTTGGGTGGATGGGTTCCTCTCAATGTTTCAGTTGGTACTGTGCACGAGTACGTTTGACCTGTTACAAGATCACAAGCAGTCAAAGTAGTGATTTAAAAAAAAAATTTTTTTTTTGATATTTGCCTTGCCAAGACTTTTTCGTTTTTTTTTTTTTTTTCCTTTTCCTTTAATAGAAACTGATATGCATGGGTTGTTCAGAGGATGGACTTGGATGGCCATATTGATCTTTGGTGATATATATATATATATATATATATATATATATATATATATATATATATATATTTTTTTTTTTTTTAAACCTCCAAACCCCACTGAAAGTACAATCTGATGGCCCGGAGCCAAATGAAGACCAAAAGATTGTGAGGGGCAAGAGGGAGAAACAGGCCAGTGAAAACACACAAGGTGTACAAAGTTTTGACTCATTTCAGGTTAAATGTTGTGTATATGTCTACTAGAAAACAGAATTAGTGAGGCACGATATCTGTGTGTGTGTGTATATATGTATATATATATATATATATATATATATATATATATATATATATACACACACACACACACACACACACACACACATATATATATGTGTGTGTGTGTGTGTGTGTGTGTGTGTGTGTGTGTATATATATATATATATATATATATATATATATATATATATATGTGTGTGTGTGTGTGTATGTATATGTGTGTGTATCTATATATATATATATATATATATATATATATATATATATATATATATATATATATATATAATTATATATACATACACACACACATATACATACATACAATAGCACAACATAAACATCTTACAGAAATAAACAGTGTCCTACATCCAGTACACAGAGTAGTCACCTATTATATGTGAGCCACTCCACCGAAAGTAGGCTGTTGTGTCCAAAAATGAGATTTTTACACAGGCAGATAGAGAAGGCCCGAAGCTGCAAAATGCAGCAAAAGGTTTGTCAATACTGTGAAAACTGAGCGAGCTATGCCATTTCTTGTGTCAGCATTCAACTAAAAATTTCAAAAGACGCTTTAGAGAAAAATGAGCACAAAGATTGCACTTCTTCCAACATCATTAGTCCTTAGCAACCAAACATTTTTATACACCTCAGCCATATAAATGTTTAGAAAACATGTCTAGGAAAAGTTTTATGAAGAGATGATAAGATAAATCATTCTCATTTTAATCTGACACGCCCTTTTTAAACCCATTAGTCACCATGGTAACCCCCCAAAATGAACAATAAACGACTTTTTTTCCCCATTTCTGTTTATTCCAATAAGATCAGTAATGTATCTTTTCGACCATTATATAATGGTTCAAATTCCTTCAAATGATACTGATTGAAGAAAAAAAAAAAAAAACCAAAACTTCAAACAATTACACTGAAATTAAGAAAATTATATATACAAAAACTATATAACAAAACTCTCTGATCTCTTTGTACAAGTAAGCTTCATCAACTCTACTCTCATGATTATCTTCATCTATATCCTGCTCAGCAGAAAGGATCACATCATCTTCACAAACACCACTCATGCACACGTTTATTAACAGATGCCTCTTCTTCATCAACATGAAAATCAAAATCTTCATCAACACAGCTGGCATCATCATCATCAGTTTGTTTATTTGTAAAAGGTATGAAACATTTAAGTATTTTTCAGGTGTTGACCAATTTTTGTACAAAACTAAACAACCCACGATCCAGCATGTCCAGTCCAGACAAGATTACACACTAATCAAATCATCAAAAAAATTCCATAATCAAATTTTGCATGCAGAGAAAAATACTCACCGGCGAAATAATCAAGAATGCCAAGCATTCTGGCATCTTCAAAGCCTAATTCTCGTGTCGAATTTAACATCTATACTAATGCTGCTAGACATCACAGATAACATTTCACTCTCCTTTTCCAGAAATTGTGTATTCACAATCTTATAAATAAACTTAATGACTGTTATTGAAGAGAAAGGCGGAGATAAACTCAGCATGCGGTAAACCAGAAGCAGGAAGTAAATCGGAAGTTAACGTGTGACAGGCACTGCGCATGTGCAAGCCCGAGCTGACCAATCAGTGTGCTCGTTTCAGATCTTCCTTAGCAACTAGCCTGCATTTTTTACGAGCATATTGTCTTTATAACCTTTATTTTATTCGCTGAAACGGCATTTTAATGTCAACACAGTATCCAAAAAGGAAAGACTACTTCACGGCCGTTCTTCTGGTGTATGGATTATAGTGTGTCTTGTACCGAACTCGGTGAATAATTGTAACAAAAACTAGTAAGTTCACTACTGTTTTTATCTAGTTTTATGAGGGTCCTCTCCAGAAAAATTGAAAAAAAAACATATTTTTTGAGAGTTTTAGTCGATTTCACATGAGCAAGTGATAGTTGAATACTTGTTTTAATAGTTTATGCAAAAATCCGAATTTTGATAAAAATGGACCTTTTTTTTTTTTACTTTTCTGGCCTTTATCTCAAAAGTGGTCTGTGCGACAAGCGCCAACTCTCGGTGTCGCGCCTCACATATATTGGATTGTCATTTTTTTGTTAAAGTAAATTTGAAAGGAAATCACACATCCACCAAATTTTCATGAGGTGCCCCCCAGGTTTGTGTAAGATGACCCCACGACCTTTTAGTTATGAAGCAGTCATGCTGACCACTTAGCACAGCAATATGCTAATGCTTTAAATGAGCAGTTGCAGCCAACTTTTAACGTGGTTTTTTATTTGTTTTTTTTTCTCAATGAATTGAAATAGCAGGAATATCGCACTTGCTTCTCATTCAGCCATGCCCACTTTTCTTACTGATTTAAATGAACATGGCATCCTTAGTCCGTGATGATTAAAGAGTACCAGTATTCGTCATTTTTACAACAAAATTTGTGTGACTGTAATACATTTTAAGAGGTACAAACACTTATTTTTAACATAAATGACCATTAAAAAGCACAAGCTAATTGTATCACGTGGATTGCTAGCAGATGCTGCACCATGGCTGAACCTGGTGTTTTCCCATGCACGGATATCAACACATTAGGTGGGGGTTGTCCACTGCAAATAAACAAGCAGATCTATTCAACGAGTGACATTTTAGATGATTAAAAAATGTGTTCGAGAAGCAACTATGGCAGTAATTGGGTGTGGTTCTCTATTTGAACCAGAGAGGGAGGAGTCATGTAGAAATTGAGACATTCTACTGACTGAGTATGAGAACACTTTCAAGGATTATGGTAAATCCAAAATGGCTTATACAACTATCTTGGCTTTCCTTTAGTTCCTTTGGCTGGGTTTAGAAAAACAAAAATATTTTCTGACATTTCAGTTTGTGCAGCTCATCATTTGTCAATAATTAGTTATGATGCCTGGGGCCCAGTCAATCCAATGAGTTTGTGTCAATACCCATTTGCCTTATGACGAAACATTTGTTGACAGACATAATTGTTTTAAATAACTCTTCTTCTTTTCCTTTCGGCTGTTCCCTTCAGGGGTCGCCACAGCAAATGATCTGCCTCCATCTCTCCCTATCCTCTGCATCTTCTACTCTTACTCCAACGACCTTCATGTCCGCCTTCACCGCATCCATAAATCTTCTCTTTGGTCTTCCTCTGGGCCTTTTGCCTGGTAGTTCCAACCTCAGCATCCTACGACCAATATACTCACTATCCCTCCTCTGTACATGTCCAAACCATCTCAATCTAGCCTCTCTGACTTTGTCTCCAAAACATCTAACATGTGCTGTCCCTCTGATGTACTCATTTCTGATCCTATCCATCCTCGTTACTCCCAAAGAGAACCTCAACATTTTCATCTCTGCTACCTCCAACTCTGACTCCTGTCTTTTCCCCAGGGCCACTGCCTGCACGCGCTTCTTCACCTCTTTTCCACACTCTCCATTGCTCTGGATTGTTGAGCCTAAGTACTTAAAATCCTCCACCTTCTTTATCTCTGCCCCCTGTAACCTCAAAGTTCCTTTTGGGTCCTTGTCGTTCACACACATGTATTCTGTCTTACTAAGACTAACCTTCAATCCCCTCCTTTCCAGGGCATACCTCCACCTCTCTAGATTTTCCTCCACTTGGTCTCTGCTCTCACTACAGATCACTATGTCATCTGCAAACATCGTAGTCCATGGAGATTCTTGTCTAACTTCATCTGTTAGCCTGTCCATCACCAGAGCAAACAAGAAAGGGCTGAGAGCTGACCCTTGATGCAATCCCACCTCCACCTTGAACTCTTCTGTCACACCGACAGCACACCTCACCACTGTCTTACATCTATCATACATGTCCTGCACCACTCTAACATACTTCTCTGTCGCTCCAGACTTCCTCATACAATACCACAGTTCTTCTCTCGGCACCCTGTCATATGCTTTCTCCAGATCCACAAAGGCACAATGCAGCTCCTTCTGACCTTCTCTGTACTTCCCTCTGGGGGGACTCTGCATCACTTCATCTAACTCACTCCAGAATCTCTCCTTCTCTTCTAGCTTACATCCTGCCTGTGGGGCATAAGCACTAACAACATTGACCATCACGCCTTCAATTTCTAACTTGAGACTCATCACTCTGTCTGACACTCTTTTCACTTCTAGAACATTCCTGACAAACCCCTCCTTCAAGATGACTCCTACTCCATTTCTCTTCCCATCCACACCATTATAAAACAGTTTAAACCCTGCTCCTAAGCTTTTAGCCTTTCTACCTTTCCACCTGGTCTCCTGAACACACAGTATGTCCACCTTCCTCCTCTGCATCATGTCAGCCAGCTCCCTATCTTTTCCTTGTTTTAAATAACTAATGACACTAATTTACCACTGGCAACATATAAGGCAAACAGTCGTATATTCCATACCATCTCTCAGAAGAACTGATGTCATAGCTATGTCTGACATGAGTTAATAGTGTCAAAGTTGTTCTAATAGAAAAGAACCTGTGTAAACTAAATATCTGCTGAGCCACCATAATGACTAGGCAATTGGATTTAACAAGTATGGCTGCATGAACGTTAGTGACTGTCTCCCTGTTTCCAGTGCAATGAAGATAAAGATATCATAGTAAGTAGTTTGTGAGCATCATAAGCACTATTTGGATGGTGCGTTATGGACTTTTCAACATGACAGCTTTCAGCCTTTCAGAATTTTTTGCACTTCTATACTTAAATTTATGAAAAGATTAAAATTTCATAGGAAGGGAGTTTGCCATTCTTCCGTTTCCTTTCACACAAGTGTACATTTTGTGACAATAAGTTCTAAAAAATTATAGCAATTGCAGCGTTCGGAGTTTGAATTTGGACACTGAGCACCGTAATTATAAACACTGACTGTTATTTTAAATGTTAGTAATTTTGTACCTGTTTAGATATGATTGCAGGATTTATGTCATTGTATTATGCTCGTGGCATACTACTTGTTTGTCGAACTGGTTTTGTGCTCATGGGTCAGGGGTGTGTGTTATTTCATTATTCATTTTATTTACAAATGTCAAAATGTATATAGTAGTACTGATGATTGTGATGATGATAGCAGCAAGAACTAGATTGGTGATTTATTTACGCATTTGCTGATCTTTCAGTATACTCTATAACAGGGTTGTCTAATCTTGTTTTTAGAAATCTACTCTTTGAATACTTTCCCTTAAAATATGTTCAACATAATCATGTTCAAGAATTAAGACTTGAAAAATAAAGATTAATGTGATGTGTCAGGTGCACACTATTGTGCTCTGTGGTGGAGTCTTCATGAAGGTAGTGCCCCGAATGCAGGGTTAAGTTCTATTGCACACAGTAGGCCCTCGATATTCAAGGGGGTTTGGTTCCGGCCCCTCCCACGAATGAAGATAGTAAAACCCCATGTATCATATTACATGCACGGATGATCAACCGGAAATAAAATACTATCTAGCTATTACATGCGCTAAATTATGCTTTTTAAACACATTCTATAGACAGTCTTGCTCATTAATACAGTATTAATGTAGTAAAATGTAGTAATGATTAAGAAAAACTTTGTAATTTTGTACTGTGATATTTATTAATAAACGATATAAATCAATGACGTAGAGAAAAATTAGACTCCGCACAGTGGTAATTCTTCTTCAACTTCTGGTAAGGGCAAAGCACTGCTTTGGGTACTATTTCACTTAAGTTGTCATCCCTTGGCATCCTTACAATTGTACATTATGAAACATAACATCGAATTTAATTGGAATACGTTAGGTTTAGCTTTTTTGGTGTCAATATGGTTCATTCTTGTTGTGCTTGCAGTGCTTCTTGTGTCTTGTTGGGCTGTCAAAACCGTGCAGGCGGTCACAAAGGAGTAACTTTTCACGGGTAAATGTGTTTGTTTCAGTGTGTTCTCCCCTAAACTGGTACTGAGGTGGCATGTACATGTACTGTATAGATTTTTGGCCATTGTGCATCAATATCTGAGGTGAACTTGTACCTATATCCTTAATGACTTAATTGTTAACATAACAAGCATGTATGTAACTGGTCTGTTATTGTGTATATCTGTAATCAATACAAAATGTATCATGTTGCTACTGCTCATTTATATGATGTAATATTACATGTGTAGCTTAACTGTAAGTGCTTGTGGTTATAAATGTGTAGTGCCGTTTTGTATATTTTCATCTCTCAAGTTCTGGGGACAGGCCGCAGGTTCTGATTCCCCTTCGGAGCTCTGTGTTCTAACATTAAGCGAATAAAACTAACATACATGCCTCAGATGATTAATTTCTGAACTTGAGAGTGGTACTTGTGTGGAATATATTGATAACATTTCTGAGATTGTTCATACTCTTGTACAAAAACTGTCTGAAAAATTCCTTGTAATTTGTGGAATATATCAATTGAAATCCCTGCTACACTATACTAAGACAAGAGAGGTGGGCGTGGCATTTGACATGCTTGGCATGGGGAATATTATTAAGGTCTGTACCTCCTATTATGTGTCCATGTATCTTCCAAACCTTCCTGGCCATGCTGCAGATGTTTAGATTATATTCATGTCTCCTCATCTTCTTCTGCGAAGTCCAGGGTTGGGTCACGGGGGCAGCAACCTAAGCAAAGAGGTCCAGGCATCCCTCTCCCCAGCCATTTACTCCAACTCTTCTGGGGGAAAGAGACGTAGTCCCTCCAGCGTGTTCTAGGTTGACCCTGGGATCTCTTCCCGGTTGGACATGCCTGAAACACCACACCAGAGAGGCGTCCGGGAGGCATTCTGACCAGATGCCTGAGCCACCTCAACTGTCCCTTCTCTTTGTGGAGGAGCAGCGGATTTACTCCGAGTTCTCCATGGATGGTTGAGCTTCTCACCTTATCTCTAAGGGAGAACCCCGCCACCCGCTGAAGGAAGCTCATTTCAGCCGCTGGTATCCACGATCTTGTTCGTTCAGTCACTACCCAAAGCTCGTGACCATAGGTGAGGGTTGGAACTGGTAAATTGACTGGTAAATTTAGAGTTTTGCCTTGCGGCTCAGCTCCTTCTCCACAACGGACCGGTACAGGCTCCGTTTAACAGCAGAGGCTGCAGTGATCTGTCTGTCGATCTCCCGATCCATCATTCCCTCACTTGTGAACAAGACCTCATGATACTTAAACTCCTCCACTTGGGGCAGGACCTCATTCCCGACCCAGAGTGTGCATTCCACCCTTGTCCGACTGAGAACCATAGCCTCGGACTTGGAGGTACTGATCTTCATCCCGGCTGCCTCGTATTTGGCTACGAATCGCTCCAATGAGAGCTGGAGGTCCCAACTTGATGAAGCCAAAAGGACAACATCATCCGCAAAAAGCAGAGACAAGATCCAATGGCCACCAAACCAGCACCCCTCAACGCCTCGATTTTGTCTAGTAATTCTGTCCATAAAAATTATGAACAGAATCGGTGACAAAGGACAGCCTTGGCGGACTCCAACTCTCATCGGAAACGAATTCGACCTATTGTTACCAATACGGACCAAACTCTGTCTCTGGTGATACAGCGACCGAATGGCCCAAAGCAACGGGTCCGGAACACCGTACTCCTGGAGCACACCTCACTAGATTGTTCGAGGGACACAGTTGAAAGCCAATTCATGTCTCTAGGGATCCAAAACATCCTAAGTATTTAGATTTATCGCATCGAGTTCCATTTCAATGTGTGTATGTTTACCATGCTTTTTGCCCTTACCGGAAGTCAGAGCCTATTCACCATAGCGGCATACATAATGTATGCAGAGTGCGCAGTCTAGTTTTTCATTGATTTTCATATCATTGATATATATCACACACAGTACACATTCAAGATTTTGAATCGGAATTTGTGCTTTTACACACATAGGAAGGGAAGGCACAAATCAACAAAAACAAATTGATGGTTAAAAATACTGATCAGACACCCAATAGAGGGGGGGGGGGGGGCATTGCATTATTTGTGAGGCGCTCTATCAATGTAGGCGCTTGTCTCAGGTGACGTATGGTGCTTGTGTGGCTTATCCGGACTTCCGATCTTTCAGGTGAGCAAGTGAAGGTTGAGCACTAAACAAGTACATAAAGAACATAAAAGTGTGACGTAATGAGCTTTCAGCCTTACCCAGTATGCAGCGTGAGATGGCAGAGTGGATTTATTATTCAAAGGGGAAGCACTTAAACGGTGAACTGCATTCAGCCCGAGCAGCTCAGCCATGCCCCTCAGCCAGAGCGGGCAGAGAACAGAATTAGAGAATACAGTACGAGTGATGCGAGTTAATCTTCTGGCGCAGAGGTGGGTGTGCTTGTGTTTATTGGGAGAAGATGAATTCATATTGGGAGAAGATTGAATTCAGGTGTGATCCACAAGCAGCTTAGCAACGCGAATCACGTGACAGTTGCTCGGCAACCCATGAATATGCAAAATCGCGAGTGCAAAACCGCGAATAAGGGCCTTCTGTATTGGCATAGCGAACTTTACATGTGTATGAATGCCTACAACCCAACAGGAACGGTGAGGCTACAAGGAGCAGAGATAAGGAACGTGGAGGATTTTAAGTACTTAGGCTCAACAATCCAGAGCAATGGAGAGTGTGGAAAAGAGGAGAAGAAGCGTGTGCAGGCTGATTGGAATGGTTGGAGAAAAGTGTCCGGTGTGATGTGTGATAGGAAGGTATCGGCAAAAATTAAAGGAAAAGTGTACAAGACTGTGTTGAGGCCAGCGATGTTGTATGGTTTAAAAACAGTGGTCCTGGAGAAAAGACAGGAGGCAGAGCTGGAGGTAGCGGAGATGAAAATGTTGAGGTTCTCTTTGGCAGTAACGAGGATGGATCGGATCAGGAATGAGCACATCAGAGGGACAGCACATGTAAGACGTTTTGGAGACAAAGTCAGAGAGGCTAGATTGAGATGGTTTGGACATGTACAGAGGAGGGATAGTGAGTATATTGGTAGTAGGATGTTGAGGTTGGAACTACCAGGCATAAGGCCTAGAGGAAGACCAAAGAGATGATTCATGGATGTGGTGAAGGACGACATGAAGGCAGTTGGTGTAAGAGAAAAAGATGCAGAGGATAGGGTGAGATGGAGGCAGATGATTCGCTGTGGCGACCCCTGAAGGGAAAAGCCAAAAGGACTAGACGTAATAGTAGTAGTATTGGCATAACTAAATTAGGGGAAAATTACATTCTTTCCTGAAAGATTTCTGAAATTTCTACAATGACCGTTTTGAACAGAATGTACTTTATAAGGATATCATGGTTCTTGCAAGTGATATTTCTCGCTGAACTGCTATGGGCAGTTTCACTGTGACAGATGTTACATTATTAAGGTGCCTGAGCAATTTCAAATAGTCTCACATGAAAAGTTAGTCATAGTTCCCTCATCTTGTGTATGGTCATAGATAGGGTCATGAGAGATTTAGGCAGAAAAGAAAAGCTATCCAATGATTTTTTTTTGAATGAAAGCAAAAATATGAATGATGGATGTTACAAGAAAAAGACATGAAAATTACAGCAGATTTTATTTCGAACTTCTCTGAAAAATAATGCATGATTGTGACCTCTATTTGTATAGTAAGTAGGCTTTCTAATATACTAACTGCAGTAAAGAACAGGAAATGCAGCCATGAGGTGGGGGGGGGGGGCACTAACCAGTGTCTCTCCCCCTCATGCCGGCCCCAAGCCCGGAGAAATGCAGAGGGTTGTGTCAGGAAGGACATCCGACGTAAAACCAATGCCAAACTTTTATGACGCAAATCAGAAGTATTACCCCCATACCGGATCGGTCGAGGCCCGGGTTAACAATGACCGCCATCAGTGCTGTCAATCAACAGGGTGCTGATGGAAATTGGACTACTGTTGATCGAAGAAGGAGAGGTGTGAGGCGTGTCCGTAGGCAGAGAGAGAAGAGGAAAGGCATGAGTCTAGGACTGAGAGTGGGGACTTTGAATGTTGGAACTATGCAAAGAAAAGGTAGAGAGCTGGCTGACATGATGCAGAGGAGGAAGGTGGACATACTGTGTGTTCAGGAGACCAGGTGGAAAGGTAGCAAAGCTAAAAGTTTAGGAGCAGGGTTTAAGCTATTTTATCATGGTGTGGATGGGAAGAGAAATGGAGTAGGAGTCATCTTGAAGGAGGGGTTTGTCAGGAATGTTCTAAAAGTGTAAAGAGTGTCAGACAGAGTGATGAGTCTCAAGTTAGAAATTGAAGGTGTAATGCTCAATGTTGTTAGTGCTTATGCCCCACAGGCAGGAGGTGAGCTAGAAGAGAAGGAGAGATTCTGGAGTGACTTAGATGAAGTGATGCAGAGTACCCCCAGAGGTGAAAGAGTGGTCATTGGTGCAGACTTCAATGGCCATGTTGGTACAGGCAACAGAGGGGACGAGGAAGTGATGGGCAGGTTTGGTATCCAGGACAGGAACGCAGGACAGATGTTGATGGATTTTGCAAAAAGGATGGAAATGGTTGTGGTGAATACTTTCTTCCAGAAGAAACAGTAGCATAGGGTGACTTAAAAGCGGAGGTAGGAGCACACAAGTAGACTACATCTTGTGTAGGTGATGTAATTTGAAGGAAGTCAGTGACTGCAAAGTAGTAGTGGGTGAGAGTGTTGCCAAACAGCATAGGATGGTGGTGTGCAGGATGACGCTGATGGTGAGGAAGGTGAAGAAGGCAAAGGCAGAGCAGAAGACAAAGTGGTGGAAGTTGAAAAAGGAAGAGTCGTGTTGTCTTCAAAGAGGAGTTGAAACAGGCTTTGGGTGGCCAGGAAGTTCTTCCAAATGACTGGACAACCACAGCAAATGTGATCAGGGACACAGGTAGGAGAGTTCTTGGTGTGACCTCTGGAAGGAAAGTAGATAAGGAGACTTGGTGGTGGAATGAGGAAGTGCAGGAGTGTGTACAAAAGAAGAGGTTAGCTAGGAAAAAGTGGGACATAGAGAGGACCGAAGAGAGTAAACAGGAGTACAGGGAGACACAGCGTAAGGCGAAAGTAGCAGTGGCTAAGGCCAAACAGAGGGCGTATGATGACTTGTATGATAGGTTGGACAGTAAAGAGGGAGAAAATGATCTATACAGGTCGGCACAGCAGAGAAATAGAGATGGGAAGGACGTGCAGCAAGTTAGATTGATAAAGGACAGAGAGGGAAATGTATTGACTGATGACAAGTGTGCTGGGAAGATGGAAAGAGTACTTTGAAGAGCTGATAAATGAGGAAAATGAGAGAGAAAAAAAGAGTAGAAGAGGTGACCATTTGAGGAGCAGGATGTAGCAAAGATCAGTAAGGGTGAAGTGAGAAGGGCATTGAAGAGGATGAAGAATGGAAAGGCAGTTGGTCCTGATGACATACCTGTGGAGGTATGGAAGTGTCTAGGAGAGGTAGCAGTAGATTTTCTGACAAGAACATTCAACAAGGTACTAGAGAGTGAGCAGATGCCGAAGGAGTGGAGGAGAAGTGTGCTGGTGGCCATTTTTAAGAACAAGGGAGACGTGTAGAGTTGCGGCAACTACAGAGGGATAAAGATGATGAGCCATACAATGAAGTTATGGGAAAGAATAGTGGAAGCTAGACTAAGGGCAGAGGTCAGCATTTGTGAACAACAGTTTGGTTTAATGCCAAGAAAAAGCACCACAGATGCAATGTTTGCTTTGAGGATGTTAATAGACTGCATCTAGGACTGCATCTGGGGTCAGCTCTGAGCCCCTTCTTGTTTGCTATGGTGATGGACAGGCTGACAGACGAGGTGAGACAAGAATCTCCATGGACTATGATGTTTGCAGATGACATTGTGATCTGTAGTGAGAGCAGAGAACAAGTGCAGGAAAATCTAGAGAGGTGGAGGTATGCCCTGGAAAGGAGAGGCATGAAGGTTAGCCTCAGAATACATGTGTGTGAATGAGAAGGACCCAGGAGGAACGGTGATGTTACAGGGAGCAGAGATAACGAAGGTAGAGGATTTTAAGTACTTGGGCTCAACAATCCAGAGCAATGGAGAGTGTGGAAAAGAGGTGAAGAAGCGTGTGCAGGCAGGCTGGAATGGTTGGAGAAAAGTGTCTGGTGTGATGTGCGATAGGAGAGTGTCAGCAAGAATGAAGGGAAAAGTTTACAAGACGGTGGTGAGGCCAGCGATGTTGTATGGCTTAGAAACAGTGGCGCTGAGGAAAAGGCAGGAGGCAGAGCTGGAGGTCGCGGAGATGAAAATGTTGAGGTTCTCTCTGGGAGTAATGAGGATGGATAGGATCAGAAATGAGAATATCAGAGGAACAGCCCATGTAAGACTATGTCTCTCAGCTTGTCTGGGAACGCCTCGGTGTCCCCCTGGAAGAGCTGGAGGAAGTGGCGGGGGAGAGGGATGTCTGGACCTCTTTGCTTAGGTTGCTTTCCCCACGACTCGATCCTGGATTAAGCGGAAGATGATGATGACGACGATGAGTGGAATGTGAAGAGGAAAAAGTACGTCAGGGTCACCATCAATTTTAATAATTAAAGGGCTACTTTGGTCATAAAAGCCCGTTTCTTTCACTATCTCAGATGAAATAATCGAAGTACAGCATACTTACGAAGCTATGACAAAGAAAAGTTATCACATTCCAGAGTTTAGAAGCAATTAACCGAAGAAAATTTATATTCTGTGGGCGCAGCCATTTATACCCGGTCACGTGTTCAAAATTGGGTCTGTGACGTCATTGATGCTCATGCCTCCTCATACTGCGCCGTTTTGCATGTTTTGTTGGGTACAAATGCGCTATATCATCTCCGTGTTTCTGCTCCAATAATGCCCTATTGCATTGCTAAACACTGCAAAGTGTCCGACAACATCATCAGGAAGTCACACTTTCACTTTCACTTCCCTCTGAGAAGAAACAAGTTGCTCTTCGGCGGCAGTGGCTGGCAAAGTGTGGCCAGCCAGCTGAGTGCGTGAAGAATGCACAGGCACGTGTGTGAGCCACGTTTGTGTGTGTAGTGAACATTCCTTCTACCCAGACAACTATAAAAATGTCCGCATGTTCAAGACAGTTCAATTATTATTATTACTATGAAGTACTGGTACTGGTTACTAGTTAGTTAACTTACTTACTAGTAACTACTATTATTATTATTATTATGGATGCTTGTATAGCACATATTTCATACCCGCGTATGCTCAATGCGCTCGTCGCCACAATTATCGTTTTGATGCTGAGCGCCAAGCAGGAAGCAACAGCTTCCAAATTTTAACGTCTTATGGTATGACGTGGCAAGACTCAAACTCCGACCTTCCGGAGGATAAATCGGACGCTCTACCAACTGCGCTAAATCCCCGGTATTATTACTATGAAGTACTGGTACTGTATTGTGTTTTCCTGGAAAATGAAATGGAAATTATAGAAGTGTTGGAGCAACCAGGATATGGAGGATAAGGGACAGTGGCAGGGGGATGAAACCTGAAAACTTGTAGGTTTATTTACCAATATAAGGAAACAAAGCTGGCTCAGTAACGTCATAATCACAGCTTGGTCTGGAGATTACAGTCCGAATGTTGGGCTAATCTGAATGAATGTCAAAGGCACGTGTGTATTCGTCTGTGTACAAACCGAGTGTATGATGGCTTGGGTGTTCCCCGGCAGATTGGGCACCACTGACATCACTGACTTTGTTTTGGTCACGTGACTCGTAGAAAATCAAAATCAAAGGTGGTAAACATGAATTATGTACATTTATAAATTAGAAAATAGTAAAAACCATGTACCATATTCACTTGCTGAAGCTCCTGCCACCTCGTGGTGTTTGGCATGTGATAACTTGCGATCCACTGTCGCCAAGTCTGACAAATTCTATACAGTATATGGAAACATCTCATGAGGGTCTTAGATGCTGGGATGATAATTTTCTCTGGAATTCTGCGATTTTTATCTCAAATTGGTAATTTCTGTGAATCATCTAAATCCGACGATCAAATTTAAGAGGGGGTATAGGGGCGCTTCTGGCAAGTTCACTTGTGCTTGAGACAAAACGCGGCTTATCCGGACGTCCGATCTTTCAAGTGAGCAAGTGAAGGCTGAGTACTGAACAAGTATTCATTGGCGCACTTGCTCACTTGAAAGATCGGAAGGCTTTGTCTCAAGCACAAGCAAGTGAACTTACTACAAGTGCACAAGTGCTTACTTTCGGAGGAGCGCCTAACATATTGTAATCCGCTCATCGATTGGCTGTTTTAAGCTTAATGTGAAGTGACTCGGCTCAGCTTAATCTAAATTGACTAAGCTCTATGCAAATGGAAGCGTGTTTTGTTTAAAATGGTGCGACCTTTAACGAAAGAAGAGGAATCACTCGTGTCAGAAATAGATAAGGATGTTAAGAATAAGTTTAAGTGGGAATGGCTAGAAAAGATTGTGAAATTTGAAAGTGGGCAAACAGACTCAGAACGTATCGGAACCTTTGGCGAGTTTCATAAACAACATAATATGTTTAATATAATTTAACATAAAAAGTTTAATATGTATGGGAATTATATGTGAGCCACTCCATCGAAAGTAGGCTCTTGGGTCCAAAAATGAAAAATTAGATTTTTACACGGTCAGATAGAGGAGGCCCGAAGCTGCAAAACGCAGCAAAAAGTTTGTCAATACCTTGAAAACTGAGCGAGCTATGCCATTTCTTGTGTCAGCATTCAATTAAAAATTTCAAAAGACGTTTTAGAGAAAAATGACCACAAAGATTGCACTTCTTCCAACATCATTAGTCCTTAGCAACCAAACATTTTTATGCACCTCAGCCATATAAACTTTTAGAAAACATGTCTAGGAAGAGTTTTATGAAGAGATATGAGAAATCATCCTCATTTTAATCTGACACGGATCTTACGAGTCACCGTGGTAAGCCCCCAAAATTAACAAAAAACGACTTTTTTTCCCATTTGTGTTTATTCCAATAAGATCAGTATGTATCTTTTTGACCATTATATAAAGGTTCAAATGCCTTCAAATGATACTGATAAAAAAAAAACACTGTTGGGTTCAAACAATCACACTGAAATTAAGAAAAGTATATGTACAAGATAACCATATAACAAAACTCTCTGATCTCTTTATACAAGTAAACTTCATCAACTCTGTCCTCATCTTCATCTATATCCTGCTCAGCAGATAAAATCACATCTTCACAAGCACCAGTCATCACACTTTTATTAACAGATGCCTCTTCTTCAACATCAAAATCAAAATCTTGATCAACACAGCTGGCATCATCATCAGTTTGTTTATATGTAAAAGGTATGAAACATTTTAAGTATTTTTCAGGTCTTGACCAATTTTCATATAAAACTAAACAACCCATGATCCAGCATGTCCAGTCCACACAAGATTACACACAAATCAAATGATCAAAAAGATTCCATAATCAAATTTTGCATGCAGAGAAAAATACCAATACTCATACAATACTCATATTAAGTTTCTAAAGTACACAATACTGAGCATATGGGATTTTCTTTGACTGAATTGCAATGGAATCATGTCTGTCTTAATATTCCAGCAGATCTGAGGTATCTCATACATACACACACACACACACACACACACACACACACAGACTGTAAGCAGAGGGTCCCTTCATATACTGTATTTTCTTCCATTCAAATTGCACTAGTTCATCTGGATGCTGCTATTTTAACCTTTAGCACACTGTGTGTGTGTGTGTGTGTGTGTGTGCATGCGTACGTGCATGTGTGTGTGGGTGACCAAGAGACAGAGAGCGAGAGAGAAATAATGTTCTTCAAAGCGGAATTCCAGCATGGAATTTAACATCTATACTAATGCTGCTAGACATCACAGATGACATTTCACTCTCCTTTTCCAGAAATTGTGTATTCACAATCATTTAAATAAACTTACTTTCTGTTATTGAAGAGAAAGTCGGAGATAAGTTCCACATGCGGTATAATAGAGTCAGGAAGTTAACGTGTGACGGGCACTGAGCATGTGCAATGTGAGCATGTGACAGAGTTCACCAATCAGGGTGCTCGTTTCAGACCTTACTTAGCGACGAGCCGGCATTGTTTACCTACATATCGTCATTATAACCTTCATTTTATTCACTGAAACGGCATTTTAATATTAAAACAGTTTCCAAAATGGAGAGACAACTTCATGGCCGTTCTTCTGGTGTATGGATTATAGTGTATCTTGTACCGAACTCGGTGAATAATTGCAAAGAGAGCCGGGAAGTTTGCTACTGTTTTTATCTAGTTTTATGAGGGTACTCGTCAGAAAAATGGAAATAAGACATTTTTAGTGAGTTTTAGTCGATTTCACTTCAGCAAGTGATAGTTGAATACTTGTTTTAATGGTTTATGCAAAATTCCAAATTTCAGTAAAAAATGACCACTATTACTTTTTTGGCCATTTTCTCCAAAGTAGTCCGTGCGAGATCCGCCTACATTCGGTGGAGCGCCTCACATATTTGCAGCCAAACGTAAAAAATTTGTGTTCAGTTTGAAAGTACTCAATACATTGGTAATGGTTGTAATATAAATTAATACACTGTCGTTGTTATTTACCTGAGTAGTATTTCAACATTAATTAGTAACTAGCAGGCTGGGACAGTTAGTTGAAAATGTTTCATAAATTTATAAAGCTTTACCGGAAATATTTGTGTCTTCTTCTCTTTCGGCTTTTTTCCTTTCTCGGGAGGCACTACAGCGAATCATCTGATTCGCACATTTGATTTGGCAGAGGTTTTTACGTCGGATGCCCTTCCTGTCACAACCCTTTAGCAAGGGACAGAAACACGCCAACGGCTTTGCAGCTCCTCTTTATGAAAGTCAGCAATGGTTCTTTTTCATACCTGTCACCATAGACAGTGAGGGACATGGCCTGCCTTTGATAACCCACTTAGCTGCACTGGGGGGACAGTGACAATCCTGTGGAGACTCGAACCCCCAACCTCAGGATCAGTGATCATGCGCCCTATCCACTAGACCACCACTGCCCCCGGAAATATCTGTGTTTTTTTTTTTTTTTTTTTTCAACACAAAACAGAGAGCCATGGTTGACCTATTACTCAATTCGGTGTATATATTATATTGCAAATACATATATGTTTACAAATAATTATATTCCAATTAGTTTCTGCTAGATGATATGTTGATATGTCTGTAGATAGGAATCCCCCCCCCCATGCGGGCTAAAGTTCAGCTGAAAATATATTTTGCTGTTGTCACATATGTACTAGTCCTTCTCAAAAAATTAGCATATTGTGGTAAAGTCCATTATTTTCTGGAATGTGATAAACATTAGACTTTCATATATTTTAGATTCATTACACACAAAGCCTTTTATTGTTTTAATATTAATCCTTTTGGCAAAAAGTAAAGAAAAACCAAAAATCCCTATCTCAAAAAATTAGCATATTTCATCGACCAATGGGGGAAAAAAAGGGGTTTTAATACTAAAGTCAACCTTCAAATAATTATGTTCAGTTATGCACTCAATACTTGGTCGGGAATCCTTTTGCAGAAATGACTGCTTCAATGCGACGTGGCATGGAGGCAATCAGCCTGTGGCACTGCTGAGGTGTTATGGAGTCCCAGGATACTTCGATAGCGGCCTTAAGCTCATCCACAGTGTTGGGTCTGGTGTCTCTCAACTTTCTCTTCACATCGTCCACTGATTCTCTATGGGGGGTTCAGGTCAGGAGAGTTGGCAGGCCAATTGAGCACAGTAATACCATGGTCAGTAAACCATTTAGCAGTGGTTTTGGCACTGTGAGCAGGTGCCAGGTCGTGCTGAAAAATGAACTCATCTCCATAAAGCTTTTCAGCAGATGGAAGCATGAAGTGCTCCAAAATCTCCTGATAGCTAGTTGCATTGACCCTGCCATTGATAAAACACAGTGAACCAACACCAGCAGCTGACATGGCACCCCAGACCATCACTGACTGTGGGTACTTGACACTGGACTTCAGGCACTTTGGCATTTACTTCTCCCCAGTCTTCCTCCAGAGTCTGGCACCTTCATTTCCGAATGGCATGCAAAATTTGCTTTCATCCGAAAAAAGTACTTTGGACCACTGAGCCAACAGTCCAGTGCTGCTTCTCTGTAGCCCAGGTCAGGCGCTTCTGCCGCTGTTTCTGCTTCAAAAGTGACTTGACCTTGGGAATGCGGCACCTGTAGCCCAGTTAACTGCTTCCACAGGTCCCCCAAGGTCTTGAATTGGCCCTTCTCCACAATCTTCCTCAGGGTCCGGTCACCTCTTCTGGTTGTACAGCTTTTTCTGCCACACTTTTTCCCTCCCACAGACGTCCCACTGAGGTGCCTTGATCGAGCACTCTGGGAACAGCCTATTCGCTCAGAGATTTCTTTCTGTGTCTTACCGTCTTGCTTGAGGGTGTCAATGATGGTCTTCTGGACAGCAATCAGGTCGGCAGTCTTACCTATGATTGCAGTTTTGAGTAATGAATCGGGCTTGGAGTTTTTAAAAGCCTCAGGAATCTTTTGCAGGTGTTTAGAGTTACAGTATGCCCTTGACTATTCGCGGTTTTGCACCGACGGTATGAGTATTCACTGACTGCCGAGCAACTGGCACATGATTCAAATTCAGCCAATGGCTGCCCACCTTTCTCCTGATTAGTTGAGCTGATGTCCCGCCTCTTTTTCCTCATTTACGCACAAGTTGTCAATGAGCCTCTTTGTGTGTTTTAATTACCAGTTAAGCTCTTTGATACCACTCTGGCGAAGCGATAGAAAACGCTGGATGTCTCTTCTGAAGAAATAAGACTTTCTCCTTTCTCTGAACTGTTGTATTAAAATCTTTTTCAATTATTATTCCAGTACAGTACCCAAGTTCATGTTTATGCGTGAGATTTGATGTTCTGTAGCATGTTTAACAAACGATACCAAAAGAATAAACTTTATTATTGTACTCTTCATGTCCTTTTACATTGAAGTTGGAGTGACGTCTCCAAGATGGCGGTGCTCAGAGGGCGACGTCGCGGAGTTCTCGGAGTCAAATTGTTTCTTTGTTCGTTTTAATTTGTTTTATTTGTTTTTTCGTAAGTTCATGTTTTGCACTATGCTCGCCTACAACCGGTACAGCTATAAGATCGGAGTATCTTCGGGCGTGTGTAACTAAGCACGCTCAACTGGGCTTGTTAGCCGCGATGCGGCTAGCAGAGCTAACATGCTATGGTAGGCAACTCAATGTGAGTTGCACCCCAGCGGATAAGAAGCCCAGGTGGGAAGGGGCCGAACGACAACACCAACGCTTGGGATAGCAGGGGATGAAGGCCGTGTAGCCGGCTGGTATAATCGCCTTAGCGGGTGTACTCTCCTTGAGCCATGTTTCACAGAAACACAGTCCTGTAGATCCCTCTGCGCTGCAATCTTAGCATGAAGCTCGTCCATCTTGTTTCGCAGGGACTGAACATTTTCAAGCAGTATGGCCGGAAGTGCTAACCAAACCTCTGAGAACTCCCATAGCATGGTTAGCATGGAGCTCCCATAGCATAGCAGCTCACGATAGAAGTTGTTGCGTGCTTAGTTGCCCAAAGCTGAAGCTGCTCATAGTTGTAGTAGGTTTGACAGATCAAGGACGAGCATAGTGCAAAACATGAACAAACAAATTAAAACCAACAAAGAAACAATTTGACTCCGAGAACTCCGTGACGTTGCCCTCTAGGCAGTGCCATCACTCCAAGACGTCACTCCACGTTCAAAAGGACATGAAGCGTAATAAAGTTGATCCTTTTGGTATTGTTTGTTAAACATGCTACAGAACATAAAATCTCACGCACATTCTCAGAATTAACTTGGGTACTGTACTGGAATAATAATTGAAAAAGACTTTAAAACGAGTGCTTTACAACAGTATGTGCAGTATAATGTTTATATTTTATCATCAATAAAAATAAAAGTAAAAATTGAAAGGTTTTTCTTAATCATTACTATATTTTACTACATTAATACTGTATTAATGAGCAAGACTGTCTATAGAATGTGTTTAAGAAGCATATTTTAGCGCATGTAATAGAGACATAGTATTTTACTTCCAGCTGCTCATTCGCACATGTGACGTCATACATGGGTTTGTACATACTTCTGGTTGCTCATTCGCACATTAATACAGTATTAATGTCGTAAAATATAGTAATGATTAAGAAAAACTTTTTAATTTTGTACTGTGATATTTATTAATAAAATATATAAACATTATACAGCATACTATATCCATACATCCATCCATACATCCATCCATACATACACACACACACACACACACACACCAAAGAGAAGACTTATGGATGTGGTGAAGGCGGACATGAAGGTCGTTGGAGTAAGAGTCGAAGCTGCAGAGGATAGGGAGAGATGGAGGCAGATCATTTGCTGTGGCGACCCCTGAAAGAAAAAGATGAAAAACAGCCGAAAGAAAAAGATTAAATATATATATATATATATATATATATATATATATATATATATATATATATATATATAGAGAGAGAGATATATATATATATATATATAGATAGAGAGGATTTTCTGAGTAGATCCTTCCGTAGGAGAGTGCTCAATACTTTTTGGTAGAGCAAATAAACAAAAATAAAAGGACAAGACAAAGACTTTCTATTGAAACTCCATTTATCACTACAGATCTGTTTCGAGGGGTGGTGAAACCATCCTCTCTCTTCAGGTGATTATATCTTATAATATAATATATAATTAATATAATAATAATAATATAATATATTATATCATTCCTCTATAATCACCTGAAGAGATAGGATGGTTTCACCACCCCTCGAAACAGATCTGTAGTGATAAATGGAGTTTCAATAGAAAGTCTTTGTCCTGTCCTTTTATTTTTGTATATATATATATATATATATATATATACACATGCAGTATGTATTTTTTCATTTTGTATGTATAATATATTATCCAGTTAAGCTCTATGACGCACTCTCTTCTGAAGAAAAAAGACTTTCTCCTGAAGAAATGACAGTTGAACTGTTGGAAAGCTGTAGTATTAAAATCTTTTTCACTTATTTTTCAGTACAATGCCTATGTTTAGAAGCCACGCCCCCTCAATCAGAGCGGACAGTTAGTTAGAGAACATAGCTGTCAAAATCAAAGTCCCCCAAAAAGAACATTAAAGAACATGAAATGTAATAAATTGGATAAACAAAACGATAAACATGCTATACCACAATACATAAAATCACACACACAAAAATTCTAAAAATTAACTTGCGTAGTGTACTGGAATTATGATTGAAAAAGACTTTAATACTAGAGTGCTTTCAGATGTTCGTTTCTTTTCAGGCACTTCAGAGGAAACTGTCATTTCTTCAGGAGAAAGTCTTATTTCTTCAGAAGAGACATCCAACGCCATTTACCTTTTCTAGCGCTTAGCCAGAGAAGACGCACAGTGTTTGAGTGTCATCACAGAGCCTAACTGGTAATTAAAACACATGAAAAAAAAAAGGCTCATTGAAAACTTGTGCGCGAATGAGGAAAAAGGGGCGTTACATCATCTCACCCAATCAGCAGGAAGGAGGACAGCCATTGGCTGAATTTGAGTGACGCGTCGGCTGCTCGGCAGTCCGCGAATACTCAAACCATGAGTGCAAAACCATGAATAGTCAAGGGCCTAGTGTGTGTGTGTGTGTGTGTGTGTGTGTGTGTATGCATATACACAGACGCTTTGCAAATTACGAAAGATGTAAGGTTCTGCACGGCCGTTCGTTAGATGAATTTGTTCGTAAGTCGTTACAGGTTCTTTAGAGGGGAACTTTTTTAAAGCTTGTATAAGTAACCTATATGAGTTGGTACTGTATAAATCTCTCTCTCTCCCTCTGTATAATATTTCATTTTATTGAATTTATCATTTATTGGTACAAGGTGCAAACCTAAATGTAACATAAATTATCAAGCTAACTGTGACAATCAGGAGCTTTCAGCCAGACCCAACATGCAGGAGACAGAGTAGGATCAACACGGAGAGACTTTATTGTTCCAGGGGAGGCACTTGAACAAGGGAAAAACATAGTCACTGCTAGTGACAAGGAGAAACACAAACTTTAGATACGGGGAACTACGGAGCGGGAACTGGACGAGCACGGAGCTGAAACCAGGAGCCAGAGAGATCACAGGAAACCAGGGACGTGAAGAGCGACAATCTTCTAGCACCGGGATGAGCGCGCTGCTCGTCTTTATAGCACGGTAGATGGGAAACAATGTAAAGAAACTTTATTAAAACTCTTTACAAAACATAGTATACATAAATTTAAAAGATATATAAAATATTTTCAAATTAATTTAAACCCACGTAATGGATATAATAAACATTATACTCATTATGTGGGTTTAAATTAATTTGAAAATATTTTATATATATAAAATATATTTTATATTTGTGGTGGTCTAGTGGTAAAGAGCGCTGGATCGCTGATCCAAAGGTTGGGGGTTCGAGTCCCACTCTCCACAAGGTTGTCACTGCCCCCCCCCCCCCACACACACACACACACTGCAGCTAACTGGGTTATCAAAGGCCGGCCATGTCTCTCACTGTCTATGGTGAGAGGCATGTAAAAGAACCATTGCTGACTTTCGTAAAGAGTAGGCTGCAAAGTCGTCAGCGTGTTTCTGTCCCTTGCTAAAAAAGGTTGTGACAGGAAGGGCATCCGATGTAAAAACCTCTGCCAAATCAAAATGTGCGAATCAGATGATTCGCTGTGGCGACTCCTGAGTAAAAGGGAAAAAGCCGAAAGGAAGACAGACAGACATTTAAAATGCTAAAAATATAAAATTATTCAATTATAAAATGAACACTGTTCATTATCAATATCATTGTGTCCCGTTTTTAAACTCCTGGTTCCCTTCAAGCACAGCACAGTGGATCTGATCAGATTTACAGAGTTTCACTCTTATCCACTTAATTATAATACTGTAGTCTATTTGTTTCTTCTGTGAAAGTTTTAACTCGAGTTCAGAAATGAATTGTTCTGCTTCTCTTTCATGACCTCAGTATAGTGTAAAGCTTGGTAGATTGGTGAGTAGGATCAGGTGTGTGCATCACGATTCGGCCACACCCCTCTGCCGGAGCCTGATCGAATATTACGTGTACCTCAGGATAATCTTCTTTTACTTTCGGCTGCTCCCTTCAGGGGTCGCCACAGCAAATCATCCGCATCTTCTTTTCTGACTCCAACGTCCTTCATGTCTTCCTTCACCACATCCATAAATCTCTTCTTTGGTCTTCCTCGAGGCCTTCTGCCTGGTAGTTCCAACCTCAGCATCCTACTGCCAGTATACTCACTATCCCTCCTCTGTACATGTCCAAACCATCTCAATCTAGCCTCTCTGGCTTTGTCTCCAAAACATCTTACGTGGGCTGTCCCTCTGATATACTCATTTCTGATCCTATCCATCCTTGTTACTCCCAGAGAGAACCTCAACATTTTCATCTCCGCTACCTCCAGCTCTGCCTCCTGCCTTTTCTTCAGCGCCACTGTTTCTAATCCATACAACATCGCTGGCCTCACCACCATCTTGTACACTTTTCCCTTCATTCTTGCTGACACTCTCCTATCGCACATCACACCGGACACTTTTCTCCAACCATTCCAGCCTGCCTGCACACGTTTCTTCACCTCTTTTCCACACTCTCCATTGCTCTGGATTGTTGAGCTTAAGTACTTAAAATCCTCCACCTTCGTTATCTCTGCTCCCTGTAACATCACCGTTCCTCCTGGGTCCTTCTCATTCACACACATGTATTCTTATTTTCTGAGGCTAACCTTCATTCCTCTCCTTTCCAGGGCATACCTCCACCTCTCTAGATTTTCCTGCACTTGTTCTCTGCTCTCACTACAGATCACGATGTCATCTGCAAACATCATAGTCCATGGAGATTCTTGTCTCACCTCGTCTGTCAGCCTGTCCATCACCATAGCAAACAAGAAGGGGCTCAGAGCTGACCCTTGATGCAGTCCCACCTCCACCTTGAATTCGTCGGTCACACCGACAGCACACCTCACCGCTGTCTTACATCCCTCATACATGTCCTGCACCACTCTAACATACTTCTCTGCCACTAGAGACTTCCTCATGCAATACCACAGTTCTTCTCTTGGCACCCTGTCATATGCTTTTTCCAGATCCACAAAGGCACAATGTAGCTCCCTCTGACCTTCTCTGTACTTCTCTATTAACATCCTCAAAGCAAACATTGCATCTGTGGTGCTCTTTCTTGGCATGAAACCAAACTGTTGCTCACAAATGCTGACCTCTGCCCTTAGTCTAGCTTCCAATATTCTTTCCCATAACTTCATCGTATGGCTCATCAACTTTATCCCTCTGTAGTTGCTGCAACTCTGCACATCTCCCTTGTTCTTAAAATGGGCACAAGCACACTTCTCCTCCATTCCTCCGGCATCTGCTCACTCTCTAGTACCTTGTTGAATGTTCTTGTCAGAAAATCTACTGCTACCTCTCCTAGACACTTCCATACCTCCACAGGTATATCATCAGGACCAACTGCCTTTCCATTCTTCATCCTCTTCAATGCCCTTCTCACTTCACCCTTACTGATCTTTGCTACATCCTGCTCCTCAATGGTCACCTCTTCTACTCTTTTTTTCTCTCTCATTTTCCTCATTCATCAGCTCTTCAAAGTACTCTTTCCATCTTCCCAGCACACTTCTGTCATCAGTCAATACATTTCCCTCTCTGTCCTTTATCAATCTCACTTGCTGCACGTCCTTCCCATCTCTATTTCTCTGCTGTGCCAACCTGTATAGATTCTGGCAACGAAAGTGAAGTAAAATACTGTGTATCTATTACATGCGCTAAAATATGCTTCTTAAACACATCTGTAGACAGTCTTACTCATTAATGTAGTAAAGATGAAGAAAAACTTTTCAATTTTTATTGTTATATTTATTGATGATAAAATATAAACATTATACAGCATATACTGCTGTAAAGCACTAGTATTAAAGTCTTTTTCAGTTATTATTCCAGTACAGTACCCAAGTTAATGTTTAGAATGTTTGTGCGTGAGATTATATGTTCCGTAGCATGTTTAACAAACAATACCTAAAGGATAAACTTTATTACGTTTCATGTCCTTTTACATTGATCTTGGAGTGACGTCTCCAAGATAGCGCTGCCTAGAGGGTGATGTCGCGGAGTTCTCGGAGTCATATTTTTTCTTTGTTCATTTTAATTTGTTTTATTTGTTGTTTAGTTTGCTCAACGTTTTGCACTATGCACGTCTATGAGACCGGTCGACCTTACTACAGCTATGAGATTGGAGTCTTCGGGCAACTAAGCATGCTCAACTTCTATCCTGAGCTAATATGCTATGATAATTAAAACACACAAAAAAGTGATGTTTTTTTTTTAGTACAGCTCCCTGACTTGCGTTCATCCGTTTTTACGTTTTTTTCGATTTTAGTTTTTTATTTTTATTTTTTAAAGTCAAATTTGGAGTACGAGACGTAGCTACGTAGTACACTGATGTAATGATACAATGACGCTGTGTCCGGCATGTGACGGAATTTCCGGTTTTCCAAAGACTGAATTAACTATCTGCTCGGAGCGGTGCAATCTACCATGCATACTCACTTAAGCAAAGAGAGTTGTAAAGTGAATGAAAACCCAAATCCATTAAAGAAAGAGAACTCTCCGCTCTGCTGGTGATTCACATCAGTGCAGGCTGAGTACTAAACAAGTATTCAACGGCACCCTTGCTGACTTGTAAGACTGGAAGTCCGTATAACCTGCACTTTTTCTCAAGCACTAGCAAGTGAGCTATTTGGTGGAGCGCCTCACATATTTTAAGCGTTGATTGGCTGTTTTAAGCTTAATGTAAAGTGACTCAGCTCAGCTTCATGTAAACTGACCATCCTTCGACCATCGGAACCATTTACAAGTAGAAAGATCGCATCATAGAGAATGTTATATTTGGTACTGTATTTGATATTTGATGAGTAAATTTGATTAAAATTTATCTATTTGAAATTATTTCGGTTGAATTCAATCTATTTAAAATTAATGCTGATATTTTTATATAATGTTTATAATAATTGATTTAGGGGTGTTTTATGATATACGGTAATGGTATTTATGGATGTATAGTACAGTATGAATTCAATATATTACTGGAACATACATTAACAACTTACTTTTTTTTCAACTTGCGTTCAGCCGTCCGTAACCAAACAAATACGTAAGTTGGGGAGCGACTGTATACATTGAGATTATATTTGTGCCAAATGAGAGACGCTGTGGTAGCCCAGTAGTGGAAACTACTGGGAATTGCACCACCAATGAATGATGATGAGTAAAACAGCTTTGACCATTGAGGCACCACTGCCCTTCTGTAGGTTTCTTCTGGGTACTTTGGTTTCGTCCCACAGTTCAAAAACATTAATTTAACTGCCCGTTCCAAATTTCCCCTTGCACTGAGTGTGAGAGAATGGTTGTCTGTGTGTCGGCCATGTTCCGGGTGTACCCCTGTGTTGGTGGAGTATTTGCTTTCAAAGGACAGGCGACCTTGTCCTAAAGCGTACCGTTGGATTTAACAACAGAAACCTGCCGAAACAGCAAAGTCACTACGGGCGTGTCTGTATTCGATCAATATTTGGTGTTGGCTGATGCACAGAGATTTGATATGAGTACTGCATCAGGAAATATAAAAATTTGTTTCTGTATATCTTTAATAGAGTGTAAAATATTGCAACTGCTGGATGAAAGTGCTGGGACTCTTGAGGTCAACAACAATAAAGTTGAAAGGGAAAATAAATGATGATGATGATGATGACTTAGTACTTATTGGTGGAAATGTGAACTCAGTTATTGTGCCCTGATTTTTCTGTCTGAGCCTACTTCCCCCATGAAAAGAAAAGGGCAAAGGTCATAACGAATCCACAGTCACTTTTCAACACGCTGATAGATTACGTGAGGCATCAGAAAGTGGGATCAGCAATTTGGCAATTTTTTGGCAAAAAAAAAAAATAAAAAGAATAAACGATGTTTTATTCGGCAACACTGCACTACAGTCGGTGTTCAACATACATGGACATGACAACATACAACATAAATGGAAAAATGCATATACTGTGTGGCCAAACGTTTGTGGATACCTGACTCATCAACCCAACTCCAAACCATTTCGACAAAATTGGAAGCATGCCGCACGCTAACTTCATCACCTGTGAGATGAATTTTAACCCCAGACCTCCTAATTCATCAGTGCTTGACCTCACAAATTCAGATCATCTGTGAAGATTGAAGCATACTGCCTTACGGTGCTAAGCATACTAGCACAGGCACACAGACACCAAGACAAAATGAAATAGCTTGTCATTTCACTATTTCAAGGGTCCATATGACTCATCTAATCAAAAAGGGGTTCTTTATTTAAAATTGCCAAAAGTCTGCAATTGTTTTTTTCCTGAGCTGCAGTGTTTATACTGCAGGGGTGGTCAGAAGTAGGACATCAAGAATGTATTGATTAAAAAAAAAGAAGAGGAAAGAAATGGAACAAAAGAAAACACTTTCAGGCTGCTGGTGTTGAGCCCGGCACTCAGCCTCCTCAACAATGCAGCAGCAGTCATTCAGCACTATGCCACAAAGCATGACCTTATCTGGGGCCCTGCACCCGTCACACAAAAGGGAAAATTAACTTAGGACCATGCCCTTCCTACTATTTTACACACAGGCACTTCTTAGGAATGTTCCAGTATGGAGAAGAATTGATCAGCATTCTGAAGCCATCAGAGATTTCCCCCATACAATCTATCTCTGTAGTTTGTTCCATATGAGGCAGTAAAATTGATTTGATTATTTCAGGTCACATTCCTTGCACTTTCATAATATTCTAAACCAAAGTACATACATGCCTTTTATGTAACTGCTTTTCACCACCATTCCTTATTAAGGACAACACATCCAAAACCTGTTTTTCATCCCTCTCCTTCCATGGTGCAAACTTTAAGGTCACGGTCATAGTCATGTGCGCAAACTAGGAAGAGCCCTGATTTTCAGAATAACTTATTTGTGTTCTGATGTTCATATGAGTACTAAAGAGAACAGATGATGGCTCTGTTGTGTTTTTTTTTTTTCTTTTCATTTCACACGGTATTGGATGAACCCAAGTAAGTATCTTTAAGATCCCATTTTCACAAATGAATTGTTTAAAAATCATACAATGTGATTTCCTGGATTTCTTTTTACATTCTGTCTCTCAAGCTTGATGTGTACCTATAATGAAAATTACAAACCGCTATCTTTTTAAATGGGTGAACTTGCACATTTTTACATTACCCAATACTTACTGGCCCCACTGTACTTTATAGATAAAGAATAACACCATTGCAGAAAAAAATCTAAAGTAGACAACAATAAAGCCCTGTGAGTAGGTAGGAAACTCCATTATGAAACTTGCTTATCTAGAGATAAAGTTGAACTTTGTAGGTAGAAATACTTCATGACTTAACGTGTTCTTGAGCACAGACGTCACAAAGTGATTGAGAATCTACCATTCTAATACTCTGGTTGATGTTATTACAATCACTTGGCACAGGATTAAATTAAATGACTGAACAGATTAGCTGAGCAGCAGTGTTTCAGGTTACTGGAATACTTTGTAGCCCAGCTCTGTCTAGTGGATTCTAAAACATCCGGTTAAATCTAAACAGATGAATGTGATCCATCACAGCAAGGTGTGCATTAAGTTGGACATTATTATAATAATTACTAATTTAAAAAAGATACCAAGTTTTCTAATATACATTTCTAGTTTTGGAGTACCTAACCAAAACCCTTAAAGTCTTTTAAGCAAGCAACTTTGAAGAAAAGCACATATAAAGTTCAACAAAGCATTTAATTTTAGGCTTAGTATTTATTTTGCTGTGATGAGTCACAAATTTGTCCTGTAGATGCAAAAAAAAAAGGATGTATGCCACATCATTGTCTCCGATAAAGGAGCTTGATTCCTGTTGAACTTAAACCCCAACACAATTGATCTTTTTTTTAAAGAAACAACAGTCAATTAAAGAACTATGCATGAGACAAAGCAAATGCACATTTCAGATTTGTTCTACTGGCTTTAGGGAGAGCAGCGCACACTTCAGAACTTAGAGGGCCAGGTGCATTTGTGCTTGGATGCCTGGTCTAAAGGAGAAAAAAATCCAAGCACCGGAAATATATAAAGACGCCATATATTCAGTGAACCATAGTTTTTTTTTTATTTATTTATTTTTTTTTATGTACTTTTACTGGAATTACTGATTCAACTTGAACTTCCCATATCACCTCTCTGAAGTTTTCTTTATCAGTGAGAGGTGCAAAGCTAGTCTAGTCTGCAATATACGTCCAAAATCGATAAATATCCAGGTTTAATTATTAAATATCTCTTCAAGGTAATTTAATCATTCGTTTTCTAAGCAGTTCTCGTCTCTTCCAACTCCGGGCAAAGTAAGGATACACCCTGAACAGCTTGTCGGGCCATCACAGAGCAACATACACCCAACCCTTCACACTCACACCTGAGGGCAGTTTGGAACAGCCAGTTAGTCTACTGTGCATGTTTTTGGACTGTGGAAGGAAACTGGAATACCTGGAAGAAACCCACACAAGCACGAGGCAAACATGTAAACTCTACATAAAGAACACCCTGTTCCCAGAAATCAAACCCGGGACCTTCTTGCTGTGAGTTGTACATGCTAACTACTACGCTACCTTTATTAATTATTCAATTACTAATTGAACCGCACAATTCTAGTTAAGGGCATGGGGTGGCTGGCGACCATCTCAGTCGACTCCAGACGAGGGCGGGGTACATCCTGGCCAGCTCTCCAGGCCATCGCGGAGCCAAATATGACCAGCAACAACATCATCATTGTTATTATTATTATTATTATTATTATGATTATTATTATTTTATTATTATTATATAGTTATATATTTATTGGGCATTCTTGTTTAAAAGCAACACTTTTTAAATGTGTTTGTTAATAAATAAAGTAAAATAAAGTACAATAAATAAAGTAAAACCTTTGTTAATAAATCAGGTTATTTTCGGAAATATATTCACTGTATTTTTTAAAAAAATTATTATTGTGTGCCACTTGTAAAGTGTGTTCAGTGAATTGCATGGTATTAATCCTGTAAATCTTTGCCATGTCAATCATTAGTCTGAAACTTTACCATGAGCAAGTGACCCAGGGATTTCCACAGGCTTCTCTTTTCAACAAGAAAAATAATTACGCTAAATTTAAGTATAAACCCATGAAAAAACATATTTTAATAGCCACCAATATCTCTTATTCGTTGGAAAATCTAGCCGCCACTAATTTAAATCCCTCAGCATTTCAACTCACCCTGATGTAGCCGCTGATCATAGACATATACCAATACCAAACAAGACCCTCGCATGACGTGCTTTGAAAGAATAAAATCCGTACTCTGGTGGGTGTTAAATGCTGCATTTCAGCAGACGGTCTTGTGTGTATAATCTATGCCACTGGTTCGTTAAATATTGTGTATATACACAAGTAGTTAATAATAGTAATTTCTAACAGAAGAGCCTCTGGAGTTTCAACAACACTTGTGTGATTGTATGAACATTTCAGCAATCTTAAAGCATGTAACTGTCTTCCAAATAAA